>CM030364.1:88402454-89602454 GCA_017893485.1 Hemerocallis citrina | reverse complement strand
TTGGCCGGTTTGAATGGGAGGGAAAGGAAAAGAGAAGTGGAGTTGTAGGAGGTAGTTTTTGGGATCATGGTTGGTTACTACAACTTCCCTTTCAATCCTAGCCTTTGGTCCTTAACTCCTAAATTAATCCTAGCCTTTTATTTATCCCCAAATTTAGTATAAATACCCCCCTCCTAGCCTAGTTATTCTTGCACTCTTCATTCTCCAAACCTATAGTAAAAAAAATACAATTATTAGTAGTGGATTATTAGTAGGAAGTGAGAATAAAAGATTGAGAGAGAGGGAATTGTTGTGCTTGCATTCAAGGAGGCCGGCACTTGGGAAGGCTCGGGTTGCACCATTGAAGGCTCGGGTTGCCCATCAAGGAGGAGGAGGAGCACTCGTTTGGCAAGCTCGAGAAGGACTTTTTCGTTTAGGAGGTGTTGTGAATCTTTCTCTCCAAATAAGGTGGATTGGTTTTCTATATTTCTAACTAGATACTATGTTAGGGGTGATTGAAATGATAATGCATGAAAGAAATTAATAAGAGTACACTTAATTGGAAAAAGGACTTGCTAGTTGATTAAATTGATGATTGATAGATTGCATGTTATCTTGTCATGAATCTTAAGTTGTATGCGAATCGTTTTGTAGTTATGGAATATATGAATTAGAATTGTTGTTAATATCACTAAGTACAAAATGCTAGTAGATGAAATTGTTGCTTTATGTGCTTAGATGGACTTTCGTGATATTGTTTAGAATGAATAAATTATAATATGCTTTTGGGTTTATGAAAGAGGGAAAAACAGGGAATTGATGTAGGAAATTTTAATACTAAATTGTGTGAGAAATGTCAAAATGATTTATGAAAATAGTAGTATGCAATTTAAATTAATTGTATGAGAAATGTGTGTTTAATTACTGGAAAAATTATTTTAAAATACTGGAGTGTTAAATTATGTTAGAATATTCATTCTGGAGATTTACAGGAATTTTAGTACAAGCAAAACAAAAATAAGAGCTTTTGAACATCGAAACATTCTAATGAATAGAGAGTTGAATTAAATAAAATTCGAGTTGTAGTTGTGACAACCTATAGCTCAAGTGGTCGGTGAGCCCTTTGGCGCTATAGTAGCGTGGGTGTGTGTGTCTTGGGGTCGCTGGTTCGATACTTGTGGCCACCTTCCTTTATTTGCGTTTTAAAAATTAACTCAGATTTCGAATAGAGAGTATATAACCCTCTGTCTCCCCTTTTATATCGCTGAGCGCAAACAGCCAGTTAGCTAGCGCGTGCGGCTGTTTTCTCCTAGGTCGCGGGTTCGATTCTTGGTGCGGCCAGAATGTTATTTTTTTTAAAAAAGGTGATTTTTGTGTTTTCTTGATGTGGAAAAATTCCGAAAAAATACCGTTATTATTCTAAAATCATGTGTGACTTTTGAAAATTAATTGGGAGTTATTAGAATGAAATAAAGTGTATTTTGGAAGTAAAAGTGTAATTGGAACTATAGTTTCACACTCGTATAAATGTGTTTTCACGAAGGAATTGTGATAAGTATTGGAAAAGGAAATTCTATAGAAAGAAAATATAAATGTGAAGTTTGATATGAGTTATTCTTATTAAAGAATAGTGTGACAATGGTGTGTTGTGAATATTCACTTGGACTTGATGTTTTCGTAAGATGATTCTAATGTAGAAATAAATGTTAGTTGTGAAATGCATGATGGATAATTGAACTTCATGTATGATTATTGACTCATGAAAAGATTAGAAATCATGTGATTGAAAAAGAGAAATGTTCTTGAGTATGACAACTCAGATTGTGAATTTGTGAATTGAAATTGAAAATTAGGGTGTAGCCAAAACTCACACCGGCAAGTGAAAGTAATTGAGATATGATTATTGAAATTGAAAAGACCAAGTTTGGGTCAATGTGAAGTAAAAGAAATAAGACCGGTATTAGTGAGAGGGCTAACTCTAAGAGATTAATTTTGTTCATGATTTCATTAAATTAAGAATTAGTGCATAGTGAAGCGGTGATGAAAGTGAGAGAAAAACACAAGTATGAGGGCCTCGAGTCTACGATGTGGGTGTGATTCACAGTTTGTCTTCATGATGCATCGTGACATGACGTGGGCACTGCTCCGGAGTTATCGGGATCTTGGCGACGCTTGTGGGGTGTTTGGTGACTGCGAGAGGATCGTGTGCCATGAAGGAGGCTGAATTGTCCATAGATAGTCTTCACGATGCGTCATGACATGACGTGGGATTCCCCTCCAGTTTTTCTGTACATGAGCTCGTACTTATTGGACATCTAGGATACTTACCGTAGTTACAGTAGTAGATTAAGTCATGACGAGGGATTGAACCCTACAAGATGAAGAATGATTAAGAGGCTTGCCCTCAGACCTATGTAGTATGGGATGCATAGAATCCGAACAAGTGCGCATTAGTGTCATGTAATATAAATATTTGCATTAAGGACTATGTGCACAATCACAACACGACATCAATAGGGTATTCCCCTTAGTTTGATATGTGAACAAGTTTGTGTTTGTTAAATATGGAAAATCAATTATACTGTTTCCGGCATAGAGAGGTTAGCCGTGTATAATATTCGTCGGATGAATAAACTGATGTACCCACAATTTTGTATACAGGATAAATGACTTGATAAAGATTAAAGGAGAACCGATGCTTAGAGATTATTCAAATGTTGTTGTAATTTTATTTATATTAATGTTGTAAATTTGCTTCCGCTGTAAAATGTAAAGTGTAAAGATTTCTTGTAACTCTGATGTAAAGTGAAAAGTTTTAAATTCCTTATAAAATTGTACGAAAGAAGTGTAAAGATCCTGCGGAATCTCGAATTCAGTTGTATTTTGGAATTCGGGGTGTTACAGAGTGGTATCAGAGCCACGCTTCACACTAGTACAAATTTATAAGGAACGACACCCTAGAGGTGGAAATTAGAGTGTGCGTTGAGTCTAAAGATTTAAATGTAAGTTACTTACATTTGTGTTGCTCTATGATTTATGCTTCTTCCTCTCTATTTATAAGATGGCTGATCACTTCGACCTTGTTGGAGATGACAATTGGCATATCATAGAGGAAGACTATTATCCTGAACAAGCAGATTTCGAGGAAGAGTAGTACCCAGGGCAAGCAGACTCCGACGGAGAGGAATGACCTGAGTCCCGAGAGATCACCCCACCTCCGGACTCATCTGATGGCTCTTCTGACGAAGAAGAAGAACCAGTTCCAAGTAGTCTGGTGATATCACTTCAGAGACAGGTAGAAACACTGCGGGAGAGAGTCGGACTATTGGAGGCTCAGTTGGCGAAGCGCAAGGATAATTTTGCAGTTCTCAGACATCGTGTATGGGAACTCGAGAAGAGGAAAAACATGACCGTTGTACTGAAGGAGGAAGTGGAAGAACTACGGGGAGAGCTTCGTGAAGCCAAGAGGAACCATAGGAGTTAGACCATTGTATCATCCACTGTTTTCATTTTGGTGTCAAAAATATTTTAAATTCGAATGTATAAAGTTTGAAATTCAATGAAATGGAAATATTGACTTAAAAGTTCATGTTTCACACTTCGAATTTAATGGATCTTTTGCATCAGAACATGGCTTGACGACGAGAAAGAAATGGTGAAGGTCTGGACTTAGAAACGGAACTCGTGAGGGTCTATCAGACACTCAATGCCGTTGCCATGAATCAGAATCAAGAAAGGGTGCCTGCAAATTCGGTGCCCGAAGCAATCAAACTCGCAGAATCATTTAAACGAATGAACCCACCGGTGTTTGAAGGGAAGTCAGACCCTAACACGGCTGACAACTGGATTCGGCAAGTGGAGACTATCTTCGAAGTTTTGGAGACCCCTGAAGGCAGCAAGGTGAAGATGGCGACTCTGCAATTCAAGAGGGATGCAGCTGTGTGGTGGCAGTCGATGAAGCGGACAATGGGAGGCTTGGTTCTTGGTTGGGGGGAATTTTTGGAGGAATTCCGCAGTCATTACTTTCCTTCAGACGTCCAAGAGAAGAAGGCCATGGAGTTTCTATCGCTACAACAAGGTGGCATGTCAGTTAGAGAGTATGAGACCAAATTTACTCAGCTCTCGAGGTTTGCTCCCGAATTGGTGATGGATGAAGCGAAGAAGGCTCATAAGTTCGAGCATGTGTTGAGGCCGAGTTTGAGATCCAGGATGATACCCCTCGGTATCCGGAGGTTTGACAAGTTGGTCAAACGCGCGGCAGCTACGGAAGCAGACATGGAGCAGTTTCATGTTGTTCAGAATCGGAGGAACAATTAGCAGTCTGGGAAGAGGCCCGCAAATTCCGGGAATTTCAAGGGACAACCATCGGCACAGGTTCAAACCGACAGGGGCGAACGCTATCAGTGTGGTTGGAGGACCCGAGAATAATGTTGTGAGACCTACTGCGGTAAATTGCTACAACTGTGGTGAGACGAGACATTACCAATCTTAATGCCCCAAACTATGGAATGGTAATCGCAATGCACCAATGCAGCCGACTGGGAAGAGACCGTACCAGTAAGGGCGAGTATTTGCCTTGACTGAAGCTGATGCCGATGAGGTGGATCATGTTATCACTGGTATGAGGGCAGATGTTTAGAGGTTTATGTTGTTTCTTTTTCCCGTTTATTTAGTGAACTGTTACGTAATGAGTGTGTATTATGTAACAGGAGAACTTTATTTGAATGGAATGAAAGCTGTTGTTTTATTCGATACTAGATCCTCTCATACTTTTGTGTCTCCTAAATTTGCTAGTGTTGGGAGTTGAACCGAAGATTTTTCTAGGCAAGATCTTAGCAGTAGCTACTCCATCAGGGGAGACTTTAACCACTGATCGGTACTATGCGGATTGCGAGATTGTGATTGACAGAATCTTCGGAATTGATCCAATCGAGCTGACTATCTTGGGAGTCGATGTTATCATTGGCATTGATTGGATGTCGGTGTACAGTGCAAGCATCGAGTACAAGACCAAGACGGTAACAGTAAAGGCTCCAGGTGGACCTGAAGTCACTTTCCAAGGGAAGAAGAAGTGTTCCAGGCTGGTGGCAGCTATCCGCAAGGAAGAGATTCCTGTAGAAGTGCAAAGAATTCCTGTGGTTCAGGACTATCCGACTCTGTTCTTGGATGATTTGCCTGGGTTCCCCCCGCAACGTGATGTAAAGTTCAAAATCACTATTCAACCGGGAAGTGCACCCATTTCTAAGGCACCGTATAGGATGACTCCTGTGGAACAGGATGAGGTGAAATGACAGATTGAGGAACTGTTGGAGAAAGGCTTTATTCAACCTAGTGCTTCACCTTGGGGAGCACCAGTGCTTTTGGTAAAGAAGAAGGATGGATCGATGAGGATGTGTATCGATTACCGAGAGCTGAATAAGGTTACTGTTCAGAATAAGTATCCTATTTGCCGAATTGATGACTTGTTCGATCGTCTACAAGGAGCTGCTATTTTCTCCAAAATAGATCTTCGATCAGGATATCATCAAGTTCAAGTGAAAGCTGAAGAAGTGCACAAAACTGCATTTAGAACTCGACATGGGCATTACGAATTCTTAGTTATGCCATTTGGAGTGATGAATGCACCCACAATCTTCATGGACATGATGAACAGAGTTCTAAGGCCGTTCATTGATTCTTTCGTCGTGGTGTTTATCGACGATATTCTCGTGTACTCCAAGTCAGAAGAGGAGCACACCGAGCATCTGGCAACAGTTTTGAGGAAGCTGGAAAAACAGGAGTTGTATGCCAAGCTATCCAAATGCAATTTCTGGATTTCCGAAGTGGCATTCCTAGGTCATATCCTTTCTAAGGAGGGAGTGGCAACTAATCCTCAGAAGATAGAGGCAGTGAGAGATTGGGCAAGGCCTACTACAGTGAAGGAAGTCAGAAGTTTTCTTGGATTAACTGGATACTACAGAAGATTCATTCAAGGTTATGCTCAGTTAGTCGTGCCGCTCACTAGTTTAACCAAGAAGAATGTGAACTTCAAGTGGACTGAGCAATGTGAGGCAAGTTTTCAGGAGTTGAAAGAGAAGCTAACTACTGCACCTATTTTGGCTTTGCCTAGAGCAGGTGTTGAGTATGATGTTTACAGCGATGCTTCACATCGTGGGCTTGGTTGTGTCTTAATGCAAGAAGGAAGGGTGATCGCTTATGGGTCTAGGCAACTACGACCACATGAGAAGAATTGTCCGACTCATGCTCTGGAATTGGCTGCAATTATCTTAGCCTTGAAGCAATGGAGACACTACGTGTACGGTGAGAAATTGAACATGTTGTAACAACCCGAAAAATAGCATATGGCTATTTTGCATCGAAATGTGTGCGCGATTGAGAATTTCGCGCGATTATGTATTTTCTGATAATAATTATTTTAATTGAAAAATATAAGATATATTGTCTACTCTATTTTATTATTATTTTCGAAATTAAATTATTTTATACGGATTATCTACGAAGTAGTTTTAATGTATTTTTGTATTGTTTATAATATTAAAGTAGAGAGTTGGGTTTTATTTGGAATGTATTGAGAACTAGGGGGCTTATATGTAATATTTTCTTTACATTATTTATCTATCAACTTATTTATTGTTACATTTTACAAAAAGGACCCCCACCTTCTCTCCTCCTTCCTTCTCCTTCCTTCTTTCTCCTTCTTCCCGTCTGGTTCCACCCCGACCCAGAAAACACCCCCCCGGTCCCCACTCCTTCTCCTCCCCCTACTTCTTCCTCCTCCCATTCACTCCCAACCAATGAAAACCCAACCCCTTCTCTTTCCCTTCTTCTTTCTCCAACTCCCTCTCCTTCTCCTTCTTCTGATCCGTTCGTTTCCCCATCCCGAGCCCCAGAGCACCCCCGGCCTCCTCCTCCTCCCTTCTCCCTCTCCGCTCACTTCCAGCCGAAAGGGAACCCCCCCTCACCCCCGTTTCCCTTCTTCCATCTCCTTCTTCTCCTTCCCTTCTCCCTCCGGTTTCGATCCCAAACCCATGGAAAACCCCCCGACCTCCCTCCCTTCCTCCCTCTTCCGTCCACGCCCAGCCAAATCGAAAAGAACCCCGACCCTCACCTTCCCTTTTCCTTCTTCTTCTCCTTCCCTTCCATTCCGATCCAAAAAACCCCAAAAGAACCCATCAACGGATTCTTTCCCCCCACCTCAAATCCCCTCCGATTCTTCGTTAAATCCAAATTAAAGTGAGGAGTAGACTAATGGAGGGATTCTCTACGTGGTGGGAGCGTCGGATTTTTGAATGGATCCGGGAAGGTAAAACCCTAATTATTTTATTGTATAAAAGTTAGTTGGGTTTATTTTTATTGGGTAGGAATATTATTGTAGAGAGATTTAGAGATGTTAGAAATTGTAGATATGAGAAATTAGTGGATTGTTAGAGAGATTGTAAGTTATTAGTAAATTGGGGTTTTGAGTTTGAAAAAGAGAATTATATAAGTGTGAACTATTTCTCTTATAATAATGGAGAGTATAGTTGGACTATTAGAATATTTTGGGGTGATTTTAGTAATTAATTGGGAATAAAAATACCGTAAGCATTAGATTACCGCGTGCATCGCACGTGTATATCCCAAGCGTTCAGTAAACGCTTGTGTGATATTTGGGGATAGTGTTATTAGCTTTTATGATTTGGTTTGGATGATTTGAGTTTAATTGCTTTGAAATTTGGTAATAGGATATATTCACGACTTCGGATGTGGGATGGCATGGTGACGCTTCGAACCTTCGCGAAATGTGGTGAGTTAGTATATTTATATATTTTGTGGTTTGAAGAATATGTGAGTATTGATTTATTATGTACTTTTGAGAAATAAATGAGTATCAATTTATCTACGTATTTTTGTGGTTTAAGAAATATGTGAGTTAGTTTAATTATATATATTTTTGAGGGTTGAGTAAATTGTGGACGCTAAAGGAACCCAACTTGTTGTTATGTTAGTTGTAGTATGATAAAAAAATAATCTTTTGATGTTGTCAGTTGTAGGATGTTAAAAGATCACACCTTTATGTTGAGTACTTGTTGTAGGTTGATTATAGTGAGAAACTCATGTCTGAGTTGATTATAGTAGGTATGCCATGATGAGTTGATTTTAGAAGGATACCATGCTTAAGTTAATTATAGTAGATTCTTCTGTTACTTCTAATTATAGAAGATCAAGTTTGCTAGTAAGCACAGTTGGTTGCTTCTAGGTTTGATTACCTGTATGGTTGTTTGTATGTGGTTTTGCGCGTACGTGGCTCGACTGGCCCGTATGTAGCTGTGGGTCTCATACGCAGCTTATTTGGCTCGTATGTGTGTTGTTGTCTCATACGCGGCTCGACTGGCCCGTATGTAGCTGTTGGTCCCATACGTAGCTGTTTAGCTCGTATGTGTTTTTTGGTTACTCGTATGTAGCTTCTTAGCTAATACGCAGTTTGTTGCGCTCATCTAGGGTGATATCATTGCCCTAGGGCTATTGACCATCAAGACGTGTGTTTAGCTTACTCCTAAGGGACTGTGGACGAGTCACTTCGCGGGTACCGTCAGATCTTAACCGTTGGTTGATTGCGGACCGGAGTGTGACGAAATCCAAGTTCAGGGTAATAGCATGCGAATGCGTTCGTATTGCCGGGGTCTTGGATCGATACGCCATGAACCGGATCCTGAGGGATTCTGGGAAAGTCTAGGTTGAGCAGCCTAGTAGAGTTATCATGCGAGGTCTAATTTAAGGCCTAGCATATTGTGTTTATAATATTGTCATCCCTAGGATTGTTCGAGTCAGGGACATCATTAAGGTAGTGACTTATAAAGATCATTCTTACTTAGACCCTTTGCCGAAAAGAGAGGAGTCGGTTGTAGGGGGCGCCTTACGACCAACTTGTCACTCGAGGCAGGCCTTAGGTGGTGATATTGGGTTGTACCTTCCCGTCAAAGGGATACGTACGGTGGCGTCTCACGAGTTGGGAGCACGGGTTGCGTATCTCGCGCTGTTAATTCCTGAAGTGCCATGATAAGGCGGGCGGAGCTAGGGGGATGGACCCCGAAACTTCGCCGGGTCCTTGGCCAGGGAGAGCGAACATGCCATAGATCACGGTCTATGAGTTTGGGGTGACACAGGATAGGCTTTATACTATACCGTGCTCGGGAGACCCTGTGTTCGTCTGGTTTTTGAGTGAGGTCCAGTGTACCGGGTAGTAGTGGCAAACATAGACACCATGAGCGTACTGCATTGGTGGGACTTGACCACGTTTGCAACCTCATCAGTCATGTAGTATCTGTCAGGAACAGGTTGTGTACAATTAGAAATTCATAACGCGGGTTCAAATCCCTATATATGGAGAAACGGCTTGAGATGGGCGCATGTAGTATGGGCTGCATGTTGCTTCGGAGACTTGCTGGCATTAGAACAAGAGCATCATCGCATTAGTAATCTTGCATTAGAATAAGAGCATCGTTGTATTGGAAATTTTGCATTAGAGTTTAAGTCATAACGTACACAGGCACAAATTATATGTACACATGTCTTTTCCATTCGAGATAATTGCGAATGTGATAATGAAGTAAATTAATAACCAAGCTATGGGCTTGGGATGTGATGTGATATTACCCAAGTTGGGCTTGGGATGTGCAGTGATTATTACCCAAGCTATCTGCTTGGCGTGTGATATGTTATTGCCAAAACTATGTTGGGATATGGGGTGTATTGTGATAAAATGCAAGTAAATGGTAAGGTGAAATGAGATGTTAGGTTGGACATGAATGAATGTGGTAGTATGAGGATGAAGGCATACGTTTATGATGTGATGCGTGATATAAGGAAATAAAATCAATATTGTATTATGAGTGGTTATTCAAATGGTTACTAAATATAAGTATGTTATGAGCCGGTATAGATATACATACAGGTGATGACTCAGAGAGTATTTGATGTAAAATCTCATTTATGATGTTTACATATTCAGATGTCAAGTAAGATTTGTTTATCTTGGAAATTGTGAGTTCGTTATATTTTTACTTGTAAGTTTAATTTATTTACTTATTTAATAAATTATACTCACACCAGAAATGGCTAACCCCTTAGTGTTTGGGGGTTAGGGAGTCCCTGGGCTACCCTAGGTCCCTACTGTTATAGGTCCTCAGCAGTGCAGAGGTGAGGTGTAGGTACAGGTTCCGTGGAGTGGAGCTCCAGTTATAATTCGTTGTTATGTTTTAATTGTAAATAGTAAAGATTTATGTTTTAAATTGTATTTTTGATGTATAAGTATGAGGATGATGATGAAAAGCATAGTGTGAGGCAGCAGGATATGGTTTCGATCCGTACCCATTTCGTTGTGGAGTGTCGGGCGTCGTGGTAAGTTTTTACAGGTTATTTTCTAAAAACTTACTACATTTTCAAAAGGATTTATGCTTTTTAATTGATAATTGTTAAACCGTTATGAGTTTGGCCCCTAGAGCATATATATATATTGCCTGTGTGATGATGCTCATTTTGGCCTGGGGAGCCCGTATTATTATTGCCTGTGATGTAAGCTACGGAATTTAGAGCAAAATTCCGTAAGCTTTTCTGTGTTTTGGGCAAAAATTACAAGGGAGACTCTGCCCAAATTTTCTTTGAAACATAACTATTTTAGTTTATATTTAAAGTGATATAGAAATTGGAAGAATTGATTTTGGAGTCAAAAAAGAAAAGAAAAGGGGCAGGCAGTACAGTTTGGTATTACAAACTGATAATTGTAATTACTGCGTAGTAACTCTGTGTTGAATGAAAAGTTTTAAATTTTCCAGCTTTTTTGTGTATCCTGACTAATTGAAGGAAAGATCTTGGCATGTGTCACGGTTTCCCAGTGACGTGGAGACCGGGGCGTTACACATGTATACGGACCATGAGAGTTTAAAGTACATATACCAGCAAAAGGATCTAAATTTGAGGCAGCGGAGATGGTTGGAAGTGCTTGAGGACATGCGACCTGAGATCAAGTATCATCCTGGAAAAGCTAATGTTGTCGCTGATGCACTTAGTCGTAAGAGCAGTTTATCCAGTTTGATTACAACTCAGAAGCATCTGGTGGAAGAATTGGATCGAGCCGGTATTGAAGTTGTCTTGCAAGGATTGGGAGCATCTTTAGCTCAATTGAGGCTTCAGCCTACATTGAATGGAAGGATTATTGCAAGTCAGGAGGTTGATGCTGATATCTTGGAGATGAAGGAGCAGGTTAGTGCTGGCAAGTTGCCCGGATTTCAAATCAGAGATGGAGTACTGTGGTTCGGAGATAGACTGTGTGCTCCAAATCAGGCGGACCTGAAAGAGAGTATTCTTCAGGAGGTGCATGCTACTCTTTTGTCGGTACATCCTGGGAGTACGAAGATGTACAAAGACATCAAACAGCATTTCTGGTGGTCAGGTTTGAAGCGGGATGTGGCTGAATTTGTGGCGAAGTGTGAGGTTTGTCAGCAAGTCAAAATCGAGAATCAGAGACCCGGAGGTCTATTACAGCCGTTACCTATTTCAGAATGGAAGTGGGATAACATCAGTATGGATTTCATTACGGGATTTCCCAAGAGTCCTAAAGGCAATGATGTGATTTGGGTTATAGTCGATCGAATGACCAAGTCCGCTCATTTTTTTGCGATGAAACTCACTGCTTCGATGGACAAGTTAGCTGAATTGTATATTGGTGAGATCGTCAGGCTCCATGGTGTTCCGTCAATTATTATGTCTGATCGAGATGCACGGTTTACTTCGCATTTCTGGAGGAGTCTTCAGACAGCTTTGGGTACCAAGACGGATTTCAGCACTGCTTTTCATCCGCAAACCGATGGGCAGACCGAGAGAGTCAACCGTATTCTTGAGGATATGCTTCGGTGTTGTGTACTAGACTTTGGAGGCAGTTGGGAAAGGCATTTACCTTTGGTAGAGTTTGCCTACAACAACAGTTTTCAGACTAGCATCGGGATGGCACCGTACGAAGCTTTGTATGGCAGGAAGTGCAGAATGCCTGTTTGTTGGTTTGAAGTTGGGGAGCGTCAGTTGTTTGGGCCTGAGCTTGTTCAGCAAACCTCTGAAAAGATTGATCTGATCAGGAAAAGGTTGGTAGAGGCTCAGAGCAGGCAGAAGAGCTATGCAGACAACCGGAGAAGGGACCTTGAGTTTGAGGAAGGCGACTTCGTCTTTCTGAAAGTATCGCCCAGTAAAGGTGTGATTCGTTTTGGCAAGGGCGGGAAGTTAGCCCCGAGGTTTATAGGCCCGTATAAGATATTGAAAAGGATCGAAAAAACTGCTTACCAGCTTGAGTTACCGGAAGAATTATCTCAGGTGCACAATGTCTTTCATGTGTCTATGCTAAGAGGTTATATTCCAGATCCAAGTCATCATTTGCCTGAAGTGCCGGAAGGTTTGCAATTGGATCTCAATTACATCGAGTCTCCTGTCGAGATTGTTGATCGTCGAGAGAAAGTCTTGAGGAATAAGACTATACCGATGGTCAAGGTAGTCTGGAGAAACCATTTGGTTGAAGAGGCTACTTGGGAGTCCGAGGAGAGGATGTTGAGGGATTATCCTGAGCTTTTTGCTTGATTTGTATTTTGTCTCTTTCTTTTTTTGCTTGTTGTGAGTGTTTTGTTTCTCGCTCTTGACTGTACTTCTGAGGACGGAACTATTCTAAGGAGGGAGTATTGTAATACCCTGATTTTCATTTATGAAAATTATTATTTATTTATTTATTTTTGTACGTATTGTGCACGTGCAAATTTTGCAGTATAAAATTTTATAATTATTTTCATTTCATAGACAAATGAGTATATATATATATATATATATATATATATATATATATAGGTCTCCTCCATTTGTTTTTATTAAAGCCCATCTTTCCTTAATAAATATAAGTTTCTTTTATAACCCAACTTAATTTATTTTTTAAGTAGGCTAATTTGGCCCATTAAATAAAAGCTCATGAGTTTATTTTCTTTTAAATACAACTTGTAAGGTAGACAATTTTCATAGATTATTTTTATAATAAATAAAATGTACAACTTTTAAAATGGGGACTATTGAATACACGTGCATTGCACGTATATTCAATAGTCCCCATTTTAAAAGTTGTACATTTTATTTATTATAAAAATAATCTCACGTACATGTGTATTGTGCACTTCATTTTGGCCGGTTTTGAATGGGAGGGAAAGGAAAAGAGAAGTGGAGTTGTGGGAGGTAGTTTTTGGGATCATGATTGGTTACTACAACTTCCCCTTAAATCCTAGCCTTTGGTCCTTAACTCCTAGATTAATCCTAGCCCTTTATTTGCCCCAAAATTTAGTATAAATATCCCCCCCCAGCCTAGTTATTCTTGCACTCTTCATTCTCCAAACCTATAGTAAGAAAATACAATTATTAGTAGTGGATTATTAGTAGGAAGTGAGAATAAAAGATTGAGAGAGAAGGAATTGTTGTGCTTGCATTCAAGGAGGCCGGCACTTGGGAAGGCTCGGGTTGCACCATTGAAGGCTCGGGTTGCACATCAAGGAGGAAGAGGAGCACTCGTTTGGCAAGCTCGAGAAGGACTCTTTCGTTTAGGAGGTGTTGTGAATATTTCTCTCCAAATAAGGTGGGTTGGTTTTCTATATTTCTAACTAGATACCATGTTAGGGGTGATTGAAATGATAATGTATGAAAGAAATTAATAAGAGTACACTTAATTGGAAAAAGGACTTGCTAGTTGATTAAATTGATGACTGATAGATTGCATGTTATCTTGTCATGAATCTTAATGTAGCGCCCCGATTTTTATATACTGGGAAAACCGAGACACGAGCCAAGACCTTTTCCTCAATTAGTCACAATACACAGAAAAACAGGAGAATTTAAAACTTTTTATTCAACACCCAATGTATTACAAGTCTGAATATTATACAACTGCAATACATTACAATAGAGTTACAATACTACCTTTATATTCCCAAGTATTACAACCTTCAACATCTTACATCAGAGTACAAGGAATGAAGAACAACACTTGGTAACTCTCACTTGAGTACTTTTCAACTAATAGATAATCCACATACATGTTACAACGGAACTAACATGACATTGACTCCTTGCTTTCCTTGCCTTGAGTCCTCCTGAATCTCGCCTTTGTGCTTCGGCGATCCAATACCTATGGAAGTAGGGACGTCAGTATTCACTGACGCTTAAAGGCTGATAACAAAGCAGCGAATCTCCCAAACAACATACAAAGCATGGCAATGGTGTTGGTGTAGTTTAAGTGTTCGTGAGTACTATGACTAGACTCTAATGCGATATTTAACTAAAACTAGGATGCTCCTATTCTAATGCCAGCAAGTCTCCGAAAGCAACATGCAGCCCATACTACATGCGCCCCATCTCAAGCCGTTTCTCCATATATAGGGATTTGAACCCACGTTATGAATTCTAATTGTACACAACCTGTTCCTGATAGATACAACGTGACTGATGAGGTTGCAGACGTGGTCAAGTCCCACTAATGCAGTCCGCCAGTGGTGTCCATGTTGCCACTGCTACCCGGCTCACCGGACCTCACTCAAAAACCTGACGAACCCTCGGGGTTACTGCCAACAGGGGAGCCCCCTACCCCCCCTGGTCGGACCGTAGTCCATGGCCTGTTCGCCCTCTTGGCATAGGACCCGACGGAGTTCCGAGGTCCATTCCCCTAGCTCCGCCCGCCTTATCATGACACTTCAGGAATTAACAATCAAGATACGCAACCCATGCTCCCAACTCGTGAGAAGGCACCCTGCATATCCCTTTGATAGGAAGGTACAACCCAATAACACCACCTAAGGCCTGCCTCAAGGGACAAGTCGGTCGTAAGGCACCCCCTACAACCAACTCCTCTCTTTTCGGCAAAGGGTCTAAGTAAATGATATTTATAAGTCACTACCTTAATGATGTCCCTAACCCGAACAATCCTAGGGATGACAATATTATAAACACAACATGCTAGGCCTTAAATTAGACTTCGCAAGACAACTCTGCTAAGCTGCTCAACCTAGACTTACCAGAACCCCTCGGGATCCGGTTCCCTGGCTCATCGATCCAAGACCCCGGCCGTGCGAACATTCATGCATGCCGCTACCCTGAACTTGGATTCCGTCTATACTCCGGTCCTCGATCAACCTACACTGGTTAAGATCTGACGGTACACAAGGAGTGAGTCCTCCACAATTCCTTAGGGGTAAGAAAACATATATCTTGATGGTCGATAGCCCTAGGGTAGTAATATTACCCTAGATGAGCACAACAACTGTGTACTAGCTAATAAGCTATATACGAGTAACTAACCACGTACGAGCCAATAAGCTACGTATGATGACAACGTACATACCAGCCAAATAAGCTGCGTATGAGACCAACGGCTACGCACGGGCCGGTCGAGCCACGTACGAGACAACTATATGCAAACAACCATACAGGTAATCAAACCTAGAAGCAACCAAACGTGTATACTAGCAAACTCGATCTTCTATCATTAGAAGTAACAGAAGAATCTACTAATAGTCTATGATAGGCATTCTACCCATGAGAAGCCCGAAAGCGACTTAATAACCTTTATCAAACTAACTATTACTAATGATCTTTCTAATCCTTTTTACCCCTACGGATGGAGAATGTCCCCATGGCATGGTCAAATTTCAATTAGGACCTCCCACAACTAGAGTCCATGGGTTCTTTTCAAAGTTGACTAGGACAACCTAGAACATACGTCCGCTTCCTTATTTAACTAGGGTGCCACCCTATGCCCCTCAAGCATGTATGGCTCCTTACTAACATTAACTACCACAAGGTAGTCGTCACTACAATTTCAACATGATTCTTCCCTTATTACTTCAACCTATAGCACTTTAAGCACGGCATACAATTGTAAGCATCTACCTACAACAACTAGACATGGTATATAACACAACCATCAACCCACAACACTCCTAAGTACGAATATGATTTAAGCATGTGCTTATATCAAGCTTAAGCATGAAAAATCACTATGATCTAAACATGAAGTTTACTATAGTCAAGCATAAGTTACAACTTGAGCATGAATACTTACTACTTAGAGTATATATCTCTACTACCACCTTAAGCATGGATCTTCATTACTTAACATGGTTAATCATCACAACCCAAGCATGGTTATATAATTAGCATTAACCTACAATATTCCTAAGCATGAATTATAACTCCTACAATATTCTAAGCATGGTAGATTAATTCCTACCTTAATCTAAACATGGCATTTGTTAAACATGAGTATCTTCCAACTCGATCTTGAACAATATTTAGGCACGAACATACACTACTTACGCATGGATATCATCTAAGCATGAATGTCTACTAAGAGCATCCACAGTCGTTTGCTTTATTGCCATTTTTTCCATTTTTTTTCTACTGTAGCGCTCGCAGTCGTTTGCCATTTTGCCATTTTTTGGCAAAAGCGCTACACTAGATACGGAGATATAGCAATCGAAATAGCAATATGCATATTATAGCGGACGAAACATGATGTTTCGTCTGGATTATTTTATTATTTTCTAAATTGGTCGGACGAAACATGATGTTTCGTCCGAATTAAAATAAATTAAATAAACCGAAAAAAATAACAGTCCAGTTTGAGACGAAACATGATGTTTCGTCCCAATCCCATTTTAAAAAAAATGAGTAAATTTTAAATTTTTTTTGCAATTATTTAAGTTGATTTTGCAATTTTTTTAATTGTTTTTGCAAAAAAAAATTACAATATGTTCAAAAAAAAAATTTTGCAATTTTTTTTTTACAAAAAAACCCCCCGGAAATTCCAGACGAAACATGGTGTTTCGTCCAGATTCTGGGCCACCTTTTTGGAATTTTTTGTAATATTATTTAATTGTTTTTGCAATTTTTTAATTGTTTTTGCAAATATTATTTACAAACAATTTTTAAAATTTGTTTTTTGCAAAATTTTTTTGCAAAAAAAAACCTTCAATTTTTTTCAATTTTTGGGACGAAACATCATGTTTCGTTTCAGCCATTTTTTGCCATTTTTTTGCCAATTGACGACTGTGCGTGCTCATCGAATTGGATTGCTAAAAAATGCATTTTGCCATTTTTTAGCATCAACGACTGTGGATGCTCTAACTAAGCATGAACATCATCATGCATGAGCATCTACTAACTTAAGCATGAGTGTCATTAAGCATGAACACCTACTAACTTAAGCATGAATATTTAGCATGAACATCTACTATGAATAACATTTAGTATGAACATATACTTATCTAAGCATGGATATCTTCTAAGCATGAATGTCTACTAACTAAGTATGAACATCATTATGCACGAGCATCTACTAACTTAAGCATGAATATTAATTAATCTAGCATGGTATACAACTTTCCTACAATCATCTTAGTATAGATAAATTAATCTAGCATGGTATACAACTTTCCTACAATCATCTAAGTATAGTAGTAGCATGGATAAATTAATCTAACATGGTGTACAACTTTCCTACAACCATCTAAGTATAGATATATTAATCTAGCATGGTATACAACTTTCCTACAATCATCTAAGTATAGTAGTAGCATGGATAAATTAATCTAACATGGTATACAACTTTCCTACAACCATCTAAGTATAGATAAATTAATCTAGCACGGTATACAACTTTCCTACAATCATCTAAGTATAGTAGTAGCATGGATAAATTAATCTAGCATGGTATACAACTTTCCTACAATCATCTAAGTATAGTAGTAGCATGGATAAATTAATCTAACATGGTATACAACTTTCCTACAACCATCTAAGTATAGATAAATTAATCTAGCATGGTATACAACTTTCCTACAATCATCTAAGTATAGTAGTAGCATGGATAAATTAATCTAACATGGTATACAACTTTCCTACAACCATCTAAGTATAGATAAATTAATCTAGCATGGTATACAACTTTCCTACAACCATCTAAGTATAGATAAATTAATCTAGCATGGTATACAACTTTCCTACAACCATCTAAGTATAGTTAAATTAATCTAGCATGGTATACAACTTTCCTACAACCATCTAAGTATAGATAAATTAATCTAGCATGGTATACAACTTTCCTACAATCATCTAAGTATAGATAAATTAATCTAGCATGGTATACAACTTTCCTACAATCATCTAAGTATAGTAGTAGCATGGATAAATTAGTCTAACATGGTATACAACTTTCCTACAACCATCTAAGTATAGATAAATTAATCTAGCATGGTATACAACTTTTCTACAATCATCTAAGTATAGATAAATTAATCTAGCATGGTATACAACTTTCCTACAATCATCTAAGTATGATACTTACTTCAATATAAGCATAAACATCCATTTAATATTCATATGCATCTACTACAATTTAATTAAACACAGCATCTACTACAACATAACATCTACTACTAAAACTTCTACTAAAATCTTTATCTAAACATAAACATCTACTACTAAACTACTTTATTTTAACACATAAGCATCTACTACAATTTTTATAAAAACATAAACATTTCTACAATTTTGTGTAGACATCTACTACAACTATTTTATTTAAACTTCATATAAATATCTACCAAAGCTTCTTTATTAGCATCTATTTCTTATTATTACTAGTGAACATAAAAAGAGATATTTTTAATCATTCTACAACTAGTGATTTAGATTAGTTTCTTTTTCATACTTAGAATTAACATCTACAATGAGTTCTTTCTTACTTAAGATTATAAAAGAAAATAAACAATAATAAAATAAGGTAAGAACCCTCCATTTTGGTTCAACCAACATATGCTTTCTTTTTAGTCCAAGTTTCATTGTATGTCCTACAACCAAAATGGTTGTATACAAAGTCCATATGCTTTATGCATGAGTTCACATCAAGTCCTACAACCCCAAATGGTTGTATGTACAAGTCCATAAGCATATGTCATTTTAGTCCAATTAATAAACACAAAAACAACTACTACTACTACAAAGATTCAATCTTTATGTCTATTTAACACTACCATTTGTTTCCATTTCATTTTATGTGGTTATTACCTTTAACATCCACAACATAAAAAATAAGAACCACATACAACAACATCATCACAACAACCACCCCAAAAGAACCAAAGAAAACAAAACAAGGAAGACAAGAAGAAGAAGAAGCCAAAACTCAACAAACAAAAGAACAAGTGGAGAACCCCCACCGAATTTTCTTTGTTGGAAGGACTTGCTTGCTTATACTTCTCCTTCCCCTAAGCTCTTAGACTTCTATGGAACCTACAAGAGAAAAACTCTCAAGTTAGAAAATGGTTCTCTCTTTCTTTTCCTTTCCTTTCTTTTGTCTTTGTTTTTGTAAAAAGTGAGACAAGTGGAGAAGGAGGGGGTATTTATAGGAGGAGGGAAAGGGTGGAGAGTGCAAAATTGCACTCAACAATATGCACAAAACCCTCTAAAGAAGCAATCTGGCCATTTCCTAGGTGAGGGAGGGGTAAGGTGTAGGGTATGGCCTAGAAATGAGGTGGAAGTATGGTAAAAAGATAAGGTTTCTAGAAGAATTTCCTAATCTCTTATGTACACAAAAAACACTAGTTTAGCCACTAAATAAAACCCTAATCATCTAATTAGGTTTGTCATGACAAGATTAGTGCCTTGTCTAAGAGTACATACTACACATTTTGTATAATGTACTAATTTGGTACAATACCATGTGTGTATATGTGTATGTATGTGTATACCAAGAAATCCTTATATAATCCTCATAAAATAGTTTAATTTTTGGAAATAATAATAAAATAAGTTTTATTATCAATTTGGAGGACCGCGCTACCAATTTGATGTACTTCGGATGTACACCGATCGATATATGCGCGCAGACAATGTTTGTGGACAAACCGGGCAAAAATCACCAAAATAATTTGATTTTGGAATTAAAACAAAATAATAATAAAATAATAATAAAATAGTAATTTATATAAGGTAATATTCGTCCGGGATATTACACTTAAGTTGTATGCGAATCGTTTTGTAGTTATGGAATATATGAATTAGAATTGTTGTTAATATCAAAACTAAGTACAAAATTCTAGTAGATGAAATTGTTGCTTTATGTGCTTAGATGGACTTTCGTGATATTGTTTAGAATGAATAAATTATAATATGCTTTTGGGTTTATAAAAGAAGGAAAAACAGGGAATTGATGTAGGAAATTTTAATACTAAATAGTGTGAGAAATGTCAAAATGATTTATGAAAATAGTAGTATGCAATTTAAACTAATTGTAAGAGAAATGTGTGTTTAATTACTGGAAAAATTATTTTAAAATACTGGAGTGTTAAATTATGTTAGAATATACATTCTGGAGATTTACAGGAATTTTAGTACAAGCAAAACAAAAATAAGAGCTTTTGAACATCGAAACGTTCTAATGAACAGAGAGTTGAATTAAATAAAATTCGAGTTGTAGTTGTGACAACTTGAGCCTATAGCTCAAGTGGTCGGTGAGCCCTTTGGCGCTACAGTAGCGCAGGTGTGTGTGTCTTGGGGTCGCTGGTTCGATACTTGTGGCCACCTTCCTTTATTTGCGTTTTAAAAATTAACTCAGATTTCGAATAGAGAGTATATAACCCTCTGTCTCCCTTTTTATATCGCTGAGCGCAAACAGCCAGTTGGCTAGCGTATGCGGCTATTTTCTCCTAGGTCGCGGGTTCGATTCTTGGTGCGGCCAGAATGTTATTTTTTTTAAAAAAAGTGAATTTTGTGTTTTCTTGATGTGTAAAAATTCCGAAAAAAAATACCGTTATTATTCTAAAATCATGTGTGACTTATGAAAATTAATTGGGAGTTATTGGAATGAAATAAAGTGTATTTTGGAAGTAAAAATGTAATTGGAACTATAGTTTCACACTCGTATAAATGTGTTTTCACGAAGGAATTGAGCTAAGTATTGGAAAAGGAAATTCTATAGAAAGAAAATATAAATGTGAAGTTTTATATGAGTTATTCTTATTAAAGAATAGTGTGACAATGGTGAGTTGTGAATATTCACTTGGACTTGATGTTTTCGTAAGATGATTCTAATGTAGAAATAAATGTTAGTTGTGAAATGCATGATGGATAATTGAACTTCATGTATGATTATTGACTCATGAAAAGATTAGAAATCATGTGATTGAAAAAGAGAAATGCTCTTGAGTATGACAACTCAGATTGTGAATTTGTGAATTGAAATTGAAAATTAGGGTGTAGCCAAAACTCACACCGGCAAGTGAAAGTAATTGAGATATGATTATTGAAATTGAAAAGACCAAATTTGGATCAATGTGAAGTAAAAGAAATAAGACCGGTATTAGTGAAAGGGCTAACTCTAAGAGATTAATTTTGTTCATGATTTCATTAAATTAAGAATTAGTGCATAGTGAAGCGGTGATGAAAGTGAGAGAAAAACACAAGTATGAGGGCCTCGAGTCTACGATGTGGGTGTGATTCACAGTTTGTCTTCACGATGCGTCGTGACATGACGTGGGCACTGCTCCGGAGTTATCGGGATCTTGGCGACGCTTGTAGGGTGTTTGGTGACTGCGAGAGGATCGTGTGCCATGAAGGAGGCTGAATTGTCCATAGATAGTCTTCACGATGCGTCATGACATGACGTGGGATTCCCCTCCAGTTTTTCTGTACATGAGCCCGTACTTATAGGACATCTAGGATACTTACCGTAGTTACATTAGTAGATTAAGTCATGACGAGGGATTGAACCATACAAGATGAAGAACGATTAAGAGGCTTGCCCTCGGACCTATGTAGTATGGGATGCATAGAATCCGAACAAGTATGCATTAGTGTCATGTAATATAAATAATTGCATTAAAGACTAAGTGCACAATCACAACACGACATCAATAAGGTATTCGCCTTAGTTTGATATGTGAACAAGTTTGTGTTAGTTAAATATGGAAAATAAATTATACTGTTTTCGGCATAGAGAGGATGGCAGTGTATAATATTTGTCGGTTGAATAAACTGACGTAGCCACAGTTTTGTATGCAGAATAAATGACATGATAAAGATTAAAGGAGAACTGATGCTTAGAGTTTATTCAAATGTTGTTGTAATTTCATTTATATTAATGTTGTAAATTTGCTTCCGCTGTAAAATGTAAAGTGTAAAGATTTCTTGTAACTCTGATGTAAAGTGAAAAGTTTTAAATTCCTTGTAAAATTGTACGAAAGAAGTGTAAAGATCCTGTGGAATCTCGAATTCAGTTGTATTTTGGAATTCGGGGTGTTACAAGTTTGGCCCTTCAAGACCACGAAAAGAACTCTAACGGGAGAGTCCCCGTTCATTCTCATCTTCGGGTCTATAGCTCTAATCCCCTTAGAAGTTGGACAACCCTCTTGTCTCCTCCTCGCTTTCAGTGAAGAATAGAACTCAGATGATCTTCAAGGGAACCTTGATCTCTTTAAAGAGGTTCGCAAGAAATCTGCCCTACGAAGATAGATCTATCAATAAATGGTAGAGAAGTTCCACAACAAGAAAGTTCGGCTAACGAACTTCAAAGAAGGTGACCTTGTCCTACGGAAGCTCGAGATTTCGGAGCCTCGCAAGAAAGGAAAGCTCTATCCCAACTAGGAAGGATCCTACAAGGTCTCCAAAGTCGTCCACCCAGGAACTTACCATCATGAAGACATGGGGGGCAAGGAAATATCAAGGACAATGAATGTCGAGAATCTCATGAAGTTCAATGAGGGTTCTTAATGCCATCAACTAGATTTATAAATATTTGTAATAAAACTGATCTTTATAATGGTCAGAGCATTTAATAAAGACAAGACTCTTAGGCAGCCAGGCAGCAACTTAGATTTATTTATCAATAAAATCATAACATTTCTTTCATAAATTATTATACTACTCTATGACAATGAGCTCGGTGCTAAGCTTATCACCCGAGCTGCACCAATAACTCTCAAACAACAGCTTCAGAGTCCAACTAGCAACTCGAGCAACTCCAACTTTGGAGCACGGTTTGTCACATAAGCATCTCCCGTAACTCTTTAACTCTTGAACAGCAAGTTCAGAGTCTAACTTGCGACTCAAGCTACTCCCATTTCGGAGCTCGGCTTGTCGCTCGAGCTGCTCCCGCAACTCGCCAATTCTAAAAAAAAGTTCAAAGTCCAACTCGAAACTTGAGCTACTCCCACTTCGAAGTTTGGCTTGTTGCTCGAGCTGTTACCGTAACTTGCTAACTCTCAAATAGCAAGTTCAGAGTCCAACTCCCAACTCGAGCTACTCCCACTTCGGAGCTCAGCTCGTCGCTCGAGCTACTCCTTCAACTCGCTAACTCTCAAACTGTAAGTTTGCAGTCCAACTCGTGACTTGAGCTACTCCTACTTCGGAGCTCGGCTCATCGCTCGAGATACTTACTCAACTCGCTAACTCTCAAACTGTAAGTTGGATGTCAAACTCGTGACTCGAGATACTCCCATTTCGGAGCTTGCCCTATCACTCGAGTTGCTCTCGCCACTTGCTACTTCTCAATAGTAGGATCGGAGTCCAACTCGTGACTCATGCTACTCCCACTTCAGAGCATGGCTTGTCGCTCGAGCTGCTCCTACAACTCACTAACTCTCAAACAAAAGGTTTGGAGTCCAACTTGTGACTCGAGCTACTCCCACTTCGGAGTGCGGCTTGTACTCGCTAAATCTCAAACATAAGGTTCGGAGTCCAACTCGTGACTCGAGCTACTCTCACTTCAGAGCTCGACTTGTTGTTCGAGCTGCTCCCTCAACATTCTAACTCTCAGAAAGAAATTTTGGAGTCCAACTCGTGACTCGAGCTACTCCCACTTCGAAGCTCGGCATTTCGCTTGCCTGCTCCCGCAACTCGCTAAGTCTTAAACAAAAAGTTCAGAGTCCAACTCGCGACTCGAGCTACTCCCAATTTGGAGCTTGGCTTATCGCTCAATTTGGAGTCCAATTCATAATTTGAGCTATTCCCACTTTAAAGCTTGACATGTCACTCGAACTGCTCCCACAACTCGCTAACTCTCAAACACCAATTTTGGAGTCCAACTTGCGACTAGAGCTACTCCCACTTTGGAGCTTGGCACATTGCTTGAGCTTCTCCCAAAACTCACTAACTCTGAAATAGCAAGTTCAGAGTCCAACTCGCTAGTGAAGATAATCCCCCTTTGGGAGCTCGACTTGTCGCTCGACCTGATCTTGCAACTTGCTAATTCTCAAATAGCAAGTTCATAGTCCAACTCTCGACTCGAGCTAATCCTACTTTGGAGCTCAGTTTGTCGGTCCAGCTGCTCCCGCAACTCGCTAACTCTCAAACTATAAGTTTGGAGTTCAACTTGTAAATGTAGTTACTCCGACTTTGGAGCTCGACTCATCACTCGAGCTTTTCCAGCAATGCGCTAACTCTCAAACAGTGGATTCCAACTCTTACCTAGAGCTTCTCCCATAACTCATTGACTCTCAAATAGCAAGTTCGGAGTCCAACTCATGACTCGAGCCACTTCTGCTTTGAAGCTCGCCCCATCACACGAGTTGCTCCCATAACTCGCTAACTCTCAAACTGCAAGTTTGGAATCCAATTTGTAACTCTAGCTACTCCCACTTCGGAGCTTGGCCCGTCACTCGAGCTACTCCCACAACTCGCTAACTCTCAAACAGTAGGTTTGGAGTCCAACTCGTAACTCAAGCTTCTTCCACTTTAGAGCTTCGCTTGTCGCTTGGGTTCTCCCGCACCTCACTAAATCTCAAATAGAAGGTTCAGTGTCCAACTCGTGACTCTAGCTACTCCCACTTTAGAGATCAACTTGTTGCTCGAGTTGCTCCCGCAACTCGCTAATTCTCAAATAGCAGGTTGACAGTCCAACCCGTAACTCGAGGAACTCGGCTTTTCGCTCGAGTTGCTCCCTCAACTCGCTAACTTCCAAACGGTAGGTTCGGAGTCCAACTTGTGACCCGATATACTCCTACTTTGGAGCTCAGTTTGTCACTTGAGCTGCTCCCGCAACTTGCTAACACTCAAATAACAAGTTCGGTGTCCAACTAGCGACTCAAGCTACTCCCACTTCAGATCTCGGCTTGTCGCTTGAGCTGCTCCAACAACTCACTTACTCCGTACAAGCGGACCACAACACAAAGGAAGCTAAAATTAGACATGAACGAGTACGCAATATGTATTTCATATTAAAGTTCTAGTACAAGTTTGGAAGGCTAAGTACATTAAATTTGTCTACAAGTCTCTCTGCTCTAATTACTTACAACCTCAAGGAAAAAGGGATACTTTGGTTAAGGGACACGGCTCACCTGTAATGTCTCCTTGCCATAGAAGTTCTACCTCAGTCACCCAAGTTACCCAAAAATGGTTCCAGCCCAGCCGATTGAGTCTGAACTTCACTGTGGAGAAGGGGTAACGCCTTCTCAGTAGATGCTACGCTCAAAGTCTCAGCTACTCCACTCTGAGCATTCCCAGGGTTCCTTGGTGCTGCCTGAACCATTAAGGTTAGCTCATGGAACCTCATTCCCTGGTTATACTCATCGCAAGAGAAAGCACCCCAAGCTTCACCTTTAGATGAAAAATCTCCAAGTTCTTCTCGACAAGCAACTCTCTGAGGGGGACTTCCTCACCCTAAACCATTCTAGCCGCCACACGAGGGCATGCCTAACTATTAGGACGAGCCTCCTTCAGTTCGGCAAGCTCCAAATTCTTCTTGACTAACACCTCCTTCAGATGTTCACTTTCGAGCGTGGTCTCATGCAATGCGTTGCGAAGATGAATGACCTTATTGTCTCGGGGGTCCCCTCCAGTGTACACAACAATCTGATGACACCAAGAATGAAGTTACAACACCGACAGGTACTAAATCACTTAGCTTCAACTTTGAGAAAATTTTCAAATAGAACAAAATGCAAATGAAACTTGTACTCAACAATTCGACACAAAAAGAATTTCATTAATTAAGAAAATAATACATGGAGATGGTCAGTCCATGGTTCGGCAGAATTACAAAAAGATTGGAGTGTTAGGGTTAAGGGAGCACCTCGTTGCCCATGATAGGTGATGTTCGAGGATTTCTCGTCTCCAACACTCTCTTCAGAGGCCCCGAAATTGTCTCCTCCCGACCACCCTCGAGCACACCCTCCTCCGGTCCATTCTAGCTATCCTCGGGAACAACAACGTGTTCACTCTCCTTAAGGCCATAGTGATATCCCTAGTCGCTTAAGCCAGTGACCCGCTCCTCTTCATCCTTTAAGGCTTCTTGTAGCCATCATCTTGGGCCTCGATGACCATGTCCAAGCCTCAGTTCAGACCCTCTCCATCTCTTCCTTCTCCTTCTCCTCCCATTCCACCTTCTCCTTTAGCAGCTTCTCTTGCTCGGCGTTGAGCGAGTCGAACTCCAACTGCAGGGCTTTCTCCCTCTTCTCAGACGGTTTGAGCTCCACTTTGGTGTCAAGGCACTCATTCTTGATCGTTGCAATCTTGTCCTTCAAAGAAAAGCTCCAAACAATTAGAAAATTAAGTAAGCAAAAATCAATAGGACGAAGGAGCTGCCTATGTACCACAACATCAGATCGAGCCCATTTGAGATAACTGGACTTTAACGTCTAGCAGTCCAATGTTATCCGATCTCGGGGAGGGGCTAGGTTGTCCACCACCTTGACTGCAACCCTTGACTCGATCATCGAATCTGCGATTGTCGCCTTCCAGTCAGGGTGATAGGTCATGTCCATCTCGGAGGCGAGAATCGCACGAGCTTGGGGGGGAGTGAACTTGGGGAGAGGAGCCTAAAAAGCTTGGCTACGGAAAGAGCAGTGGGGCTCGGGGTTACAAGCCCAACAAAAAAGTCTTTCACCACCAACGCCATCTTCGAAGCCAGCCCGAAAGGTGGAGGTAGACGTTGATGGCCTCTTTCAGATTTTCATCTTTTTGATTGTCCTCTTCTTTTGAAGCTCAGCCCTCCGAACATTAAGCTCCTCCTGGTAGATCATATCTACAAGAAAAATAAACATGTTAAAAGGACCTAAACACTGACAAAAAGGTATAAACAAAGAACATACTAAAGTCTGGCAGACTTAATCCCCACTTCACCAAGTGCTTCTCCTTTAGGGATGTCCGGATGTCCAGATCACCTCTCCCTCGGCAAATATGTGTTCGTATTCCCCCAATTGATCCTCACTAAACTCGTTCTCCTTGGGAGCTTTCACCCTCGGTGGGGTGAGAATATCCCCGGACTTCCACTACTTTATGGAATCGGGGTGCCCCTGAACCACCTACTTCCCAATTCTAGGGGAAAGGTAATACCGACCCTCTCCAGTTTGGAGGGAGTAAAGACCGAAGCACCGACGGAAGAGATTGAAGCTTGGTGGCACCTCCCCCCTCCCATACAGCTGGATGAAGCTCACTATGTGCTTCTAGAAATTTGTCCCCAACTGCATCGGGCTCACTCTGAGCCAATTGAGCACATTTTTCATAAAAAATTGGATCGGTAGATGCAAGCCCAAAAGAAATGTGTAGAAGGGGAAGATGCAAAACCCAGGGGTAAGAACGTCGGTGGATCGAATCCTAGGGCTAGAGAGAAACAACTTGTACTCCCTCGGAATGAAGAAGATGTTCCAAATAATCAAGAGGTCCTCTCTCGATAGGATATTCTGGGTACGATCGGCTTCGATCGGAGCCCTACGAGGCGAAGTAGGTCGAGGTTCATATCGCACCAAGTCCCAGATATCCTCCGGGTACATCCAAACCAATATCAAATCCTTATAATGGGCCCACTCCACACCGCCTTACCAAAAATAATCGATGGGCTCCTTCTTCAACCTCAGATTCTCCTATTTTTTTTTGTTTTCCCTTATTCCGCGGAGCTTTAGGGGCCATGGGTAACACTTTTACTTCAGAAGGCAGCACCTCAACCTCCTCCACGTCTTCAACCGAGAGCATCGCTTCGCTCCTTCTTTCCTCTGACTACTCAAACATCACGGCCACCACCATCTCTCCTCCTCGGCCGAACAACAAGGTTGAGTATCAGCTATACGTAGAGGCTGAGTCATCGAACTGGAACCTGGACATTATCTTAAATTAAAAATTACACAGGGAAAAAGATGGTGAATTAACGATGAAAGTTGTAAGAGAACTCGCCAGAATCAAAGATCTAGAGAGAGAAAGAGTGATGATGAGAGAGAAGCTCCAATTGAGAAATAAATAGTAGAAGTGAGAAATGTGAAGGGGTGGGGGATTATATAGAGGGAAAGTAAAGAAGAATTTCGATAGACGCCTCGATAACTGCAATAATGACATGAGGCCACCCACATGTCACTCCATCCAATGGTGGGAACCAAAAGCCATAAAAGACTCCACGATAACCGTGACAATGATTTGACACAATCTCCACTAGCCATACGTCACTCCACCCAACGGTGGAAGTGAAGATAATAGGAGGATCCAACACGAAAGGTTTTCTTAACTTCGGAGAGTATCTGGTAGGGGTGGCATTCAGGCTGGGCGGGTCGGGCGGGCCGGACAGGACCGGGATAGCCCGGGCTTTGCCCGGTCCCGGGCCAACAAGGGCCGGGCTCCCCCAAGATGTGGGCCGGGCCGGGCCGGGCCGGGCTTCTTTGCGAAAATGTTGGCCCGGACCTGGCGTGGAGGCCGAGCCGGGCCGGGCGGGTTTAATTAGTGCCTTTTTTTTAGGAAGATGAAATATCAAGTATTAAATGTTAGTATCAATATTTCATAACAATTGCAAAGGACTAATAAATAAAAGAAATTAAAACCAAATTTTAATTGATTTGATAAATTACATGATGTTAAATAAAATCAAGTTCATGAATACAATTTCATACAAATTAGATAAAATTACAAAACAAGGGAATTATTTGAATTTAGAGATCGAGATGGCCTCTATTTAGATTGAAGAGAAGGCATTAGACTATCTATTTAGATTGAAGAGAAGGCATTAGACTATTTTCGTGCACTTCTACTTAACCTAAATATAGAATCTCATCCCCCTAAATTTTCCCAATTATTTACAATACATTATACAAATTAAATTCTACTATTTCTTCACTCGTCGCTACTTGTTGATCCGTTTTGTGATTCTTGTAAGTCTTGAGTCATCTCTTCCGCTTTCATCCATTCTTCGGCTCACAACAACATCTCCAAATTCTTTGCCGTCAAGCGATTCCTATTTGGGCTCATAATCCTACCACCAAGAGAATGTAACCCCTGTTTTCGTAAATACGTATTTTCTATGTATTTTTATGTATTTAAAAATTTGTAGATTCAGTATTTGTTACATTCGGCTTGAACATTACATTTAGAATATTTTCTGAACAATTATATTTATTTTCGAATAATGAAATATTTCAACCTTATTTGCCGTTTTCAAATGATCGACTATTTATATTTTAGTCCAGATCTATTATGTTATTTCGATTGAGATTTTAATGAATCTACTAAACTCAAATCTTATTATTGTATTCATATTATTATTATCGTTACAATTATTATTATTCATTGCTATTATTATTATTATTATTTTTGTTATTACTAATATGATTATTAGTTTCATTTTATTATTGTTATCTTTGATTATTTATTGAAAATCCAATTTTGTTATTATTATTGTTATTAGTATTATTATTTGTGTTGATATTGTTATTATTATTTTTATTACTATTCGTTTTAATTGTTCATGATTTAATGTATATGTATATATATAAGTATGTTTTATAAAACCTATTCCATTTAATTAACTCCTATTGGATTTTTAAACCCAAAACCAATACCCATCTCTTATTGGATCCAAATCCATCTAAACCCAAACCCATAACCCACTATATAAATACCCTATTAACCTACCCTAAACCTAAACTAATCCTAATCTCTCACTAAGTAGCCGCCAACCCCCTTCCCTGTGAAACTCTACCCCCTAACCCCTTCATCTCCTACTGCTCAAACCCCTAAACAACCACTGACCTTTCATCTTCTCCATCTCACCCCTTGCCTCGTGCCTATGTCGAACCCATGCAGCCCCCGGCCTGCCTCTTCCACCGCCAGCCCGTCCGCACCAATAGCGCAGCCGACGACCTTCCTCCCTACGCTGCCCAGCGATGCCAGCGGAGCACCCCATAGCAGCGTCGCAACCCCCTGCCGCCTCCCCTCGTCAGCAGCAACATCGCAACGTCGCGACCTCACCTCGGCAACGACATCTCCCAGTGCTGTCAACCGCAGCGCGTAGCTCCCCCACGGCAGTGACCTCCTGCCCTGGTCGTGCGACAGTCACAACCAGCCCCTGCAGTGCACCATGGCAACAGCCCACCGCGACTGCACCCACTCCTAACCCTGCATCCCGCCGCTGTGCCGAGTCCTCCGACTGCCGACCCCATTGCCGTCGTCCCCCTTGATGCGCGCCGCACTGCCGTCCGCCACACCGCGATCAGCCACCAATCGAAGTTGTCGTCGAAGCTCCCTCTCTCTCATTGTCTATCAATCAGGAAGGAGGGAAGAAGGAGCAGGGGATCAGCTGATTGAATCTGGGCCGTTGGATTCGATCAAGATCTTATCTTGATCAGATCTGATCTCTTACATCAGATCAGATCTCAGCCGTCCATCCGATCGTGATCCTCATCTCAGATCTAAGCAGATCTGCCGTTCGAGGATTGGCCATTGCTATTTTGGGATCAAGCGATCGCAGCCATCCGATCGTTGATCATCACGATCGTGATCACCTTGATTGATCGATTCCCGGCCGTTGATCATAGCACCATCATCATCATCATCATCAAGATGTTAATCGCGACTGTCGGATCTCTTTTGATCATCGCGATCGTGATCATCATCATGATCTTCGATCTCGACCGTCGATTGGTTGATCAACTTGATCTCGGCCTTGGATCGTCTCGTTCGTCCTTTGCTTGGTGAGTAAACATTTGATCTACTTTTGTTCTTATTCATCAATTGTCAATCATGATATATTTTGGTTCTCTTCTAATTCTCATATATTTTATTTCCGATCTCGACCGTTGGATTCGCTGGATCTTCATCATAATCATGATCATCATCGAGATCCACGCCCGATCGTGATTATCGTGGTCGTTTGCTCGTCGCCGTGTCTTTGGGACCCGTTCCCGTCATCCATCGGATTCATCGTCTTCTCTCCTAAAGGCAAGTATCCTTGTACAATTTATTTGTTCTAGTACAAGCACCCCTTGAAAAATACTACAAATAGTTAGAATTGTGACTCCTCCTTGGATATCGTTGTTGATCAATATTGAACCTCCAAAATTTATAATTCTAAGAGTCACAATAATTTCTTTGTATTAAACTATAACTACTTGGACTCATTTTATCCCCTAAATACATGAACACATGAGATTAAGGAGCCCTAAATTTGTAGACACATGGTATATTTTGTATTTGATGAACTTGCAACCATTTGACTTGGAAAATAATTATTACTTGCTATTTGGACCACTAATATCATGTATTTATATCACACAATAACTTAGACGCCCAATAACAAATTTTCATGAAATCTATACTAGTAAGTTATTCCCACATGTTGCTGTCCTGAATCTTCTTTTGTTGTTTCGACCAATTTAACCTTAGAATCTGAACCCGAGACCTGAATATAAGATGTAGCCCTGGATGTCTAGATGTCGTTAGACTCCGAAACTTTCAAATTTGGAGTTACGGTCTAGGAGTTATTGCAGATTTACTGCAGCTGTGTCGGTAGGCACAGATTCGCAAAAACTGCTGTACACCTTTACTTTGCGAATTAATTTAGCTACGTAAACAGCAAGCGTTGGACATGAAATTTTATATATAGTTGTTGGACACCCTATAGGACATCCCCAAATTTTCTTAGAATTAATTTACAACATTTCAAACACTTGCATGCTTGCTTGATAAGAATTAATAAAAGTAACAAGCCGGGGTTTAAGGGAAAGACTATAGTAGTGGACAATATAGGTAAGTGTACTCGGAAGGGGGCCCGTGTTTTCCAGTACTCGGTTCATGAACTTGTTGCACTTGATGTATTCATGGAGTCAGTTACTTGGCTCATGAACTTGTTGTATTCATGAACCCACTGTGCGGTTCTTGAACTTGTTAGTATTCACGGACTCGCTTCGTGAACTTGTTATTTATTTTCGTATTCATGAACCGTGCTTGCTTGATACTTGATAGCTGAGTACGCCGCCCTATAAAATCCATTACTAGGTTTAAACGAAATCGCATTGTCAGTAGAAACCATGTAGTAAAAAGATGGATGCATGAAGTGCTACCTAGATAGTAATAACTACAATACTTGAACATGAAACTTGAACATGACACCTGTTACTTGATACTTGATGATATGATACATGAAACTTGAAGCCTGAAACTTGAACCTGACAACTTGTTATCTGATACTCGACAACTTGTTACTTGAAATAAAATTTTGACACTTGACTTGGCACTTGTTACATGATACCAGACTTGAGACTTGTCACTTGATGTTAGATACCCCTACAGGTTCGCTTCTCATGTGTTTTACCATCAGCAGTTGTTAACTAGCCTGTTTACTAGGATGTTCCCTCTTGCTAGCTAGTTCTTAGTTTTTCGACTACTTGCTATAACCCTGTTACATTCTTGAATCCAGTTCCTATTCCCCATACTTGTACTTGCTTTCACTATTTGTGGCCCTAGCTTGCACTAAGAGCATCTTTTCTTGTTTTTCCCGGTTTTTCTTTTTATATTTATTAAGCAGACTTGGGAGATGAGCTATTTGATGGGATTGGCGAGCAGACATTTCAGGCTTTGCTCGGAGCAAGAACTTGTTTAAATAATTGCTTTCCTTAAGGTATTTATTTCTTCCGCTGTATAAGACTTGTTTCCGAGTTTTACAATTGATCCAGACTTGAGAACTATGTGGATATTATTACTTGTTTTCAATTTTTTTCTGTTGTTTAATAAATTATTCATGCATGCTTGGATATATATAAACCTGGTTATATTCTTGTTATGATGCTGAGTCGATTCTACAGCTTATGGATGATGTAAAAATCATTCGCTGGGCTTCGTCACGCGCTCGTATTCCATGTTTTTGGGAAGCGAGGCGTGACAGAGAAAAAACACTTTTCGATGCAACGATTGACACCGGTACTATTAGCAAATCTTTAGCTATGCGAGAAAGAATACTAAAAATATGTTCATTAGTTTTTCAAAAAGAAAACACATCTACTACATCATCAATGGGAGGTTGTGCATTATACCAATTCAACTCATTTGGTGAATTGGTTCTTGGTTTTTTTATTTCAAGTGATTTAAAACACTACTATTGGCAAGACCATTTCTCTTTGATAACATAAAAGAAGAAGAAGAAGAACTAACATTTTGTGTTTGTGTAGTATTAGATGAATAAATTCTATCGTAACTATCATCTAAACTATTCAAAACATTTTCAAATTTTGTAATGAAAACAACATGGTAAAAATCATTTATTTCATCGTGTGGAGCATAAGTATAAAAAATCTCAATTAAATTTTTGGTGCCATCTAACTTAATAATGGGATTCATTACACTAGCTACACAACATAACATAGGAAGGGGATGAAAATATTTTAAAAATTTAATATGAGCGCATAAACCATTTCTCCTATAAAAGCATCATTTACCAAATCTTTAATTATTGTCATCATAGTGACAATTGCAAGTAAAATACCACTAGATGTATATGTATATGTTTTTTTTAAAATTGTAAAGTAGCATCATTAAAAGGTTCTAAAAATTTATACAAACTATCGGCAAAAAACAAAAAATCATCATCTAATATACAATCTTGCATACCCATTGCAATACAAAATTCTCTAAGATTAAAACGATAGTGAAGAACAACATTTAATAAACCAAAAGTTGAATTCCAACGATGTCTAACATATTTAGGAAAACGTTTAAATACAATTTCCCTAAGTTGACACCAATCATGAAAAGCTTGATATATTGGACCACTCAACATAATAAAATGAACACAATTTCTCATTGCCTCAATTTTATCGTGTCCATATTTAAGTGCATCTTGTACACAAAGATTTAAAATATGGTAAGCACACATAACATGAAAAATTTCCGGTTCTAAAGGATTAAGTATAATTAGAAAACTAGCAATTGCCTTAGTATTATTAGAGACATTATCAAAACCAATAGCAAAAACTTTATCAAAAATACCAAAATTGTTACATGCTTCCATGATGTGTACGGCAATTATCTCACCCATATGTGGGTACCTAACAAATCCGAATGAAATTCTCCTCTTTTGAAGTAGCCAATCGGAATCTATCCAATGACATGTTACACACATCATTGGAACGCCGTTCACTCCTACCCACCCATTCGATGTCAAAGAAACTCTAGTGTTTAGTGACGCAAGTGTTGCTACTAAAAAATTCTTAGCCTCATTGTAAACTAATTTACAATCACCCTTTACTACATTCCTAAGATTTTTTTTATAATGGAGGTTTAATGCGGTTTGTGCAAAGGTTTCTACATTCCTACTTTCACCAAATGAATAAGGTAATTCATCTCTAATTACTAACTTAGCCATTTCTCTACGAACGAGATCGTGATCGTAGCTATGACTATCTATTTGGCCGGTCTTAGGGTGTATTTTTTGTTGTGTGAGGGTGTCTTTAGAAAATTTGGGTTGACATTTACTTAAGTGTCGTTGAAGTGTACCCATTCTCGATCCTAGTTTAAACTTATACGGTGTTTGACACTTCTTACAAATTTTTAATCCTACATTCTTATCATTTTGTGAAGGGACAAAGTCAAAAAATTTGTGCACTTCGGATTTGATCCCTCTTGTTTTACGGGATTGAGATGAGCATTGTTCCGATGGTTGTGCTTCTATGTCTTCAACTTCTACTTCTATTTCTACTTCTACTTGTTCCGTGTGTGTTTCATGAATATCGTGAATAGTATTATAATTGTAAAGTGTTTCTTCACTATCGACATATGGAAGAGGAATGATAGGAATGCGACGACTACTAGTAGAATCTTGGCTACTATGTCTACCACGCGATCGGTTAGATGCCATATAAACTAGTGTATGTTATGAAAATTAATTGTAGTGTATGTTTTAAAATTAATTGTAGTGTATTTTATGAAAATTATTCGACAAAGAAAATAAAAAAACAACCATAAAATTAATTGTAGTGTAGGTTATGAAAATTATTCTACAAAGCAAATAAAAGAACAGCCATAAAATTGTCTAGTGTATGTTTACCAATTTACCAAAAAAAAATCTAAAAACAAGAAGAAGAAGAAGATGATGAACAAGAAAACCAAATCTAATTATGAGAAATAAATGATAACAAAAAAAAAAATAGAATTCTAAAAATTATAAAAATACGAAAATACCGTATGATCGTAGATTGTTTGTTGAAGAATGAAGGTAGAGAGAGTGAAGAGACTTGTAGTGTTGATGCTTATGTTGTTGGTTGATGTTGATTGTTGAATCTTGAAAGAGAGTAGTTGAATATTGTTGATGTTGAATCTTGAAGGAGAGTAGTTGAATGTTGTTGTTTGTTGAAGTTGAAAGAGAGTAGTTGAATGTTGTTGATTGTTGTTGAGAAAGTTGAGAGATAGTAGAGAGAGTTGAGTAAATTTGTGAAGAGAATTGAATGAAATGTGGTTGTATATATAGAAAATGTAAAATTTCAATTTTCCAGAATACCCCCAAAAACTAGCTAGTATAAATCCGTTGGGGGGTATTTTGGTAATTTTACATACCTTAATTATTAAATACAAATTCTGGAAAAAAAATCCCAACGGTAACAGCAACGGTCGGCCCGCGGCCATCCCGGACCGGTTCAACCCGGTCCCGGGCTAGTGCGGCCGAGCCGCTGGCGGGCCTGGCTATTACCGGGCTTTTTTGGCTTTTTCTGAACCGAACTGGAGCGCACTGTTCATCCGGTCTGGCCCCGGTTAAGCCCGGGTTTGGGTGGGCCGGGCCGGGCCATGAACCGCACGGGCCGGGCCGGTCCAACTGTAATACCCCGCAAAATTGGAAATGACAATTTTGCCCCTGGGTGTTACGCACGTATATTTTGTTACATATTTTGGATTCTGACTATCTATTCATTTTCCGTATTGATTTCAGTCGACTAAAATATAATATTTTAATCTCTGGGTTTTACGTGCTTTTTACGTGTTTTCAATGCACATATTAATTACATATTTTCCGCCGCTACGGGTGATAATTTCTGGGTTCCAATTATTTATTTTATGTTTCCAAATTTATTCTATAAAACGGAAATTCATTTCCCCTATTTTCGATTAAGATAATTTTGTACGTACGATGCACGTGTTTCCTACGCACGTAGTAATTACGTCATAGAATATATAAATTAATAAATAATTTTCTTATATTGTATTTATCATTTTTCTTTGATAAAGTCAGTTTTTGTATTTCGGTATTTTTACGTGCGACGCACGTGTTTCGGTGCGCGTGTTTGAGCGTATCCGTTTTCAAAATACATTTTTGGAGTATGTGTTTTTATTTTATTTGTGCATAATATATTTTTTATTTTTGGTAAACTATCATACAAATATATACACACACACACATATATATATATATATAGGTTGACTGGTTTGGTTGATTTGAAGAAGTAATGAATAAATGTATAATGAATGAGTTTGGAATAAAGGGGGCCCACGGTTTTGACAAAAGAAAGTGGCTGATGAACATATTAGTCGGTAATTGAATGGTAATTTGTGTAGGGGGCTGTTATATAGGCTTGAAAGTATAAAATTGTGTTGGTGAGGGCCCACTCATGAAGGAAGCAAACAACAAAGCATGCTGTTGCTTTGACGTGGACACTAGGGGATTGACCGGATTTTGTAGGGGAAGATGAACCGGATTTTGTAGGGGGAGATGAAGAATTAGAGGTTCTAGTAGTGAAGAGTTGGGAGTTTAGGATGTGAAGAGGTGGACAAATGAAAAGGTGGGAGTTTGGGAAGTTATGAAATATGAAGGGTTAGAAATTAAATTGAATAATTTATTAGGTTGTGAAATTTTGCAAATTGAACCCTAGCCTAGACCTATAAATAACACCCTATTTCTTCTCATTTTTCACACCAAAAGAAAACAAAACAAGAGTAAGAAAAGAAAGAGTAAGAAAAGAAAAGAGAAAGAAAAGAAAGTAGGAGAGTGAATTTTCTCTTGCTTGGAGTTTTGCTAGGAGAGGAAGGTTGTTAGGAGCTAGAAGGGCTTGTGGAGCTAGGAGCAAGAAGGAACCCTTTCCTTATAGTTTTTCAACCTTCAAATTAAGGTGGGTGTTCTTATGCTTTCTAAGTAGGATTTGCATGCTAATAGTCTAATGAGTAGTAAAGAATTGAATGAGATATTGTTGATAAGAATCCATGCTAGCATCTCATGAATTATTTTTGTTGTTACCATACTAATAGTTTAATGAATAGAATAAAAATTGAATATGATATGTGCAGATAAAATGCTAGTATAACATGCAATGATTTTGTTGAAACTTAGTAGTTGATTGATATCATGCAAATTAAAAGTAAAGAAATAATCACATAGATCATGGTAGAATATTTGCAAAGTCTTGTTTGACAAATGCGTGATGAGTATGAATGATTGTTAAAGAATATTTTATTGTGACATGCTTAGAAACATAAAGCTTAAAAGAAGAAAAGGAAAAGATAGGTTTTATTATTTTGGCTTGTCGACATATGAAAAGGATGATAGTTTCAGGGCCGGCCCTGGCCCAGGGCTAGCTGGCGACCGCCCAGGGCCCACTTCAGGGGAGGGGCCCAATTTTTAAAAAATATAATAAATTAATGATCTTATAATTACTATAATGGATTAATGAGTTTGTAATTAATTTTTAGGAGAGGACCCAATTTAGTAAATCTCTCTCTTTTCCAGTGTCAATTCAACTTCTTCAATTTTTTTCCAGCCTCTTCATCTTCTTCAAATTCTCTCACTCTCACTCACTCTGTCTCTCTCCTTCCGGCATCTTCAGATCTTCTTCAAATTATCAATTGAGAATTTTCGTTTGTTTCTTTTACAGAGTTTTTTTCTTAACAGGAGTTGTAGTTGGAGTTGTAGTCATGGTGTTTCGGATATCAGAGGCGTAGTTGGAGTTGTTGGTCTTCTTAGCACTACTCTGGTAGTTCATCCCTCTTATGTCGTTTTTTTTAAAAATTAATAGAATTGAGAATCTCTTGTGGGTTTAGGAGGTACTGAGGTAGAAATCACTCCAACAATAGTATTGTTGATTGATTTTATTGTTAGGCAAGCTTAGTGACTAACTAAAATTTGAAGCTTATTTATATGATAAGCTTGATTCCTAGACCCTGGCCTTATATTTTAGATAAGATGTGATTGATTTTTTTTTTTTTTTTTTTTTTTGCAGGTGCAAGAGTCGCTGTCACTATGCTTAATGAAAAATATGGAGTATTTGGTGTCATAAAGCATAACAAAGGTAATCTTTATTTTTCTGGGTATTGTTTTTTTGTCCCCCGCCGTTATATTATATTTTATTAATATATATAAAAATACATATGTGTCTATAAAGGGCCCAAATTTTTTTTTTCGCCCAGGGCCTCAAATACCCCAGGATCGGCCCTGGATAGTTTTCGCATAAAGAAACATTTGTAATGTCCAAAGTCGATTCTTGAGATATAGTGGTTTTTAGTAACAAGAATTTTATTTTGTAAGATGATGGATTTTCTTAAACTAACCATGATTTCTACAATTTTGAGTTTTATTGAAAAATGCAAATTTTATAAAGTGAGGAGAAAATAATAGGAAAAGATTATCTAAATAATAAGTTGAATTTGTCTTTTGTATTTTGATTCATTTCAGTTCAAAAAAAAAAAAAAAATATCTATCAAATCTCAAAAGATAGAAAAGTGAAGTTTTCGAAAAAGAATTAGATTCAGAATAGTGTACGTAAACAAAATAACACAAATGAAATTCCTAAACAGAAAATATATTTGGGCTTACTGGTTAGCCAGTGCACTACAAGTTATAAGAGGTCTTTGGTTCAAGGCTTTATATTTGCTTTTATATAATTTATATTTTTTTAAGAAATTCCGAAACTGAAAAAAAAAAGTATACATAAACATTTCGAAATGGAATTAGACATAAAGGCCATTTGGATTTCTTGGTCAGAGCGGTAGGTGGCTTGGGCCTGTGCTAGGTCTCGACTTGGTCCAGGGTTCGAAACCCGTGACCTCCTTTTATTATTCTGGTTAGTTTTGTTTTGTTTTGTTTATGGAGTTAGTTTTCCAAATGAAGTAAGCCATATCTTTATATAAATTAGAAATGGAATAGTTATGAAATTTTTAAGATCTGAAATGGTGAATGAGTTTCTTTTTACTTCCAAAAATTATTATTATTATTTTTGAGTAAAGATCTTGAAAAGAAAGAAAAATATGTAACTAGTTATGAATCTCTTTTAAATAAACTCTTATGTTGAGAAGGTGAATTTGTTTAAATTGCTTATAGAAGTTTATGATGTTAAATCTTTTTGAGATAGAAATTATTTGTTCTTTGGTTATGCATAAATAAGTACTAAGTTGAAACATGAATATTTGTTTAAGAATAAGTTGGAGGCATAGGCATGATTATTGAAAGGGTATGAATACCCATGATTCTTGTGCATGAGAAATTTTGATTTAGAGTTAGTAAGACCTCGTATACTGGCAATTTTAAATGAAATGATTATTATATTTTGAGATTTGCCATGGAACTATCTCGGTGGATATTGATTAAGTCCGGTAATACGTAATACTAATTCTAGGCTTGACAGATTATTCATGTCTTGAACATTATGAGTTAGGCACATAAGTGAAGATGTAGTAAGACCTAGGAAAACGTAAGTGGGGCACTCTATATAGTCGGGCGGTGGCCTTGTTGCGGCAGTTCACCGAGGCTATAGACCCAGTTGGTGGACTGTGGTTGCCTCGTGGGAGACGAGCTTTTATTTTAAATCCGGGACTATGCGTAGTCGGGTGGATAGTTTGCCGTACTCCATGTATATGCGTATACCTGGGCTAGAGGGGCACTTGCGGGAGGTTCGCACGACGAGGAGTCTGTATAACAGTCGGGCGGAAGATTTGTTGCGGCGGTTCCCCGGGACTGGGATCCGTACTCGTGGAACGTCTGAACTTTGTCTTATTACTGGGTAGTTTTCATGGCGAGGGATCGAACCCTTTAATGTGGAGTGCCTACCTCGGACCTATGTAGTATGGGATGCATAGAATCCGAACAAGTGTGCATTAGTGTCATCCTAGTATCGAATTGTGTGCATTAGGCATTAAGGCATGGCATACACTTACATGTTTAGCGTAGTCACATTTAACACTTTATTATTCATTCAATCTTTCTGTGATTTGTTAAAGTATTGAAATCGTTATACTATTCCCGGCATAGAGAGGATAGCCGAGTATAACATTTCGTCAGTTGTAAGTAACTGACGTGCCTACAGATTGACATGCAGGTAATGGACTATTTTTGAAGGAGTATATGATGCAATCGATGACTCAATTTATGAAGTTGTACAATTTACATTTTGTTTTCAAATGTTGTAATCTTTATTTCTTCCGCTGTGTAAAAACCAAGTGTAATTGAACTCTGATGTACTATTGAGACAATTTTTAATTTCCTTGTAAAATTGTACGAAGTGAAGTAAAGATCCTGTGAAATCTCGAATTCAGCCTTATTTGGAATTCGGGGTGTTACACCGACTGCCACCCCTACTATCTGGGACTCAAATAGCAAGTTCAGAGTCCCATACGAACTCACCATTGCTGAAATTGTAGCAAAATTGTAACACCCCCATTTTTTTTTTGACTCCAAATTCAATTCTTTCAATTTCTATATCACTTTAAACATAAACTAAGATAGTTATAATTCAAATAAAATTTTGGCAAAGTTTCCTCTGAAATTTCTGCCCCGAAACACAAAAAGCTTATGAAATTATACTTTAAATTCCGTAGCTCACATCACAGGTAATAATATCAAGGGCTCCCCAGGCCAAAATGAGCAGAAGCACACAAGCAATATAATATCATGCTATGGGGGCCAAACTCATAACAGAATATCAGTTACCAACTAAAAACCATAAATTTCTTTGAAAACGTAGTAAAATTTTTAGAAATTAACTTATAAATCATACCACAGAGCCCGGTACTCTACAACGAGATGGGTACTGGTCACAAACATACCATACTACTCCACACTATACTCATCATCATCATATACATGCTTATACATCTAAAATACAATTTAAATCATAAATTTACCATTCATCATATTAACTTAAACAGAAATTTAAAAAAAAATAAAAAGCTCCACTCCATCAAATCTACCCCTCACCTCTGCATTGCTGAGAACCTGTAACAGTAGGGTATCTAGGGTAGTCCTGGGACTCCCCTAACCCCCAAACACTAAAGGGTTAGCCATTTCTGGTGTTAGTATAATTTACTGATTAAGCAAATAGATTAAACTTTATAAATAAAATAAAATGAACTTACGAATACCAAGATAATAAAGTTCCATTTGAAATTTGAACATATAAACACCATAAATGTAGCTTTTCATCAAGTACTCTCTGGATAATCACTTGTTTACACAAATATATATATATATACACATGCTCCCAATCTACTTATCATAGTTTTGAAATCAATTGCAAATTAATCGCTTAACACGCAACACTTTAAGCATTATACTAATATCACCTATAATTTTTCTTTCCCGTATAGTTTTACATTCACAGATAATCTTTACTTTATAACCAACAACATAACACGAGAATACTGCACATATATAATTCTTCTACTTTTCATATTTAATCACATAATGCAACTACCTCATTTTCTTCATACTTATTCAATCACGTACTTCATTTACTAATCATTTTCATGTACAAGCTCACGGCTTATATTCTTTCCTACTTATCTTAATTCATATACAATCTCTTTCTCATTCTCATATTACGTACCTCACATTCATACAAGCAATCATATCACATACATCGCCATAATATCTCACTACAGGCATTCATTTTTTTTATCGCAATTCCTCCCATGTATTTACTGTCATGATATAACATTCACAACACATATTATCGCATTCATTCGATCTCATAATCTCATCTTTATCCATATCTCATTACACATTTTAATTTATTGCACGTTTCATTCGCATAACACATCTTCTCCACTTAATTCATAATAATTCACGCACATACTACTTCAACTTTTCATTTCCATTACATAGTACCAATATCAAATTAACAACTCACCAACTCACCCTGGAAATTGTGCCAAGGCAGGTAGTTCCCACTATTTCCTCCGAAATAGCAGGCGGGTAGTTCCTGGTCACAATTCCAAGGCATACCAACTTGTTTCCAGTCATACTTTACTTTATTAACTCATTCACATCTTATAATATAACTTCTTGTACTCAGTAATTACACCTCATAATACAACTCCCTTTTCTTTACGCATCTCTCCTCTATTCATGTTTCTTTCATGTTGCCAATAAAGCTTTATAAGTATAGTTATATACCAATATATACACACATATATATCTCCCATAGTATGTTCATATCTCCCATAATATAAATAATCTCCGTAAGATATCATATCATCAATATCTTTACATATACATATATTCTTTCAACACACACATACACCTTCATATTTTCTCCTTTTCAGTGCCCATACAACTGACCTCCACGTACAACTCAGGGATCTCTGTGCCTCCCCTCTCGTACATTTCAATCTGCTAACCCACCATATCACCCAGATCCAGGTGTCCTAAGCATCTATCATTTGTGGGCTGGATTGAAACTACGGTTGCGCGCATGTCCAACCAAGACTAAAGCCAAAAGGCTATTCAAACAAATATAATACGCGGATCGACGCTCCATAGGAGTCTTACACATCCGAGGCTACGTCTTCCTCCTGGCCCTATACCAGCGGGGGAAACTCCTGATCCCCAAATATAATTTGGGGCAATATATAACTCCTGTTCCTGGGTATATCCCGGGCCTATAAGGTCTAGCCCAAACCCCTGGAAGATTGTGCGACACTGCAATATTTAATTCTCCTTTATAACTCCGTATATAAATATATATCTCCAAATATCTCCTTTATAATATAAATCCTTTATAATATATCTTCTTATATTCATTTATAATATATCTCCTTTATAATATTTCTCCATATATATATCTCTCTCCTTTATAATATAACTCCATTTATAATATAACACCTTTATAATATATCTCGGTATACACCTTGATAATGGAACATGAATGCATATAACTCCATTAAATTCATAAGCATACATCGATTATCGTATAAAATTCTCATTTTCCACCCACACGTCACACACACACATCATGCCAATTTTTTACATCAAAATATCACATAAATTTTCAATTTATCACACGCCTCACACATACACCATATCATTCGCTTCATCAAGTTATCGCATCACACTATCATATCATACACACCATGCATGTACACAAAATAAAAGAGATCATACTCACATAGTATCCCGCGAAGACTCGAAGCACCAGCACGCCATCCCGCATCCAAAGTTGCTAACATATCCTATTGTCAAATTTCAAAGCAATTAAGACTCAAATCATCCAAACCAATCACAAGAGCTAATAACACTATTTCAAATATCACACAAGTATTTATTGAACGCCTGGGATGCACACGTGCATTGCACGTAATATTCAAATTCCGAAAAGATTCATATTTTCAAACAATTACTAAAAGCACCCCCAAATTATTCTAATAGTCCAACTACAATTTCTACTACCATACGAGAACTAATTCTTACATATATAATTCTCTTTCACAAACCCAAAATCCTAATTTGTTAACAACTTGCAAACTCTCTAATAATCTGCTAATTTCTCGCCACTAGCATTCCCAACATTCCTTAATCTTCCTACCATAATATTCCTACTCAATAGAAATTAACAACACTTAATTTTATACAATAACATAAAATAGGGTATACCTTCCCAAAGCCCTCTCCACAAACCGACGCTACCATGGTGTAGATAACCCTTCAATTAGCCATCCACCCAAATTAATTGAAAAATCATGGAGTATTTAGGTGGATTTGGGTAGGGGAAGTAGCGGCTGAAGTGGGTTTTCGTGGGAGAGTTTGATCGGGTCAGAGAAGGAAGGAATGGAAGGGGGAGAAAAGATGGGGGTGAGGGGTTTTAGGAAATTAAAATAATAAATATAATAATTAATAAGGTATATTTACACGTATATCCCCTAATCTCCAAAATATTTCAAATAAACCCTAATTCTATACTTTAATAATACGAGCAATACAAAATACATCAAAATTATCACATAATAATCCACCAAAATTATAAAATAAAAATAAACAATATTTCTTCATATGAAACCTCAACCCTTATCTCTAACATACCAATAATACCAATCCATCACAAATCTAAACACCAATATCGATATTTAAAATAAAAATACACCAAATAAAATTCTTACCACTCCAGGAATATAAAAATGGGTATTTTCGGTATTTTACAAATTCGAGGTGTTACAAAAATTCTCCTCGGCTCGGCGTCTGGCCTATCATTCGATCCCCTTGCAAGAAATGTGCAAAAAACACTTAGGCTCAGCACTCAGCCTATCATTTGGACCGTTCGTGAGAAATGTGCAAAAAATACTTAGGCCCGACGCTCGGCCTGTCATTCGAGCCTCTTGCAAGAAATGTGCAAAAATCTCTTAGACTCGACGCTCGACCTGTCATTCGAGCCCCTCATGAAAAATGCCTAAGAATCTCCTAGGCTCGGCGCTCAGCCTGTCATTTGAGCCCCTCGCAAGAAACACGTAAAAATATATTAGTCTCGGTACTCGGCCTGTTGTTTGAGCTCCTCGCGAGAAATGCACACAAAAAACACTTAGGATCGACGCTCGGCCTGTCATTCGAGCCCCTCGCAAGAAACACGCAAAAATCTCCTAGGCTCGGCGCTCAGTCTGTCATTCAAGCCCCTCGCAAGAAATGTGCAAAATATCCTATGCTTGGCGGATGTCGTTCAAGCCCCTTACAAGAAAAGCACAAAAATCACCTAGGCTGGGTGCTCGGCCTATTCGTACTCCTTTCGCCAATCCAAGTAGAACCCCCCTGGTTCGGAGCTCGGCTAGTCGTTCAAGCTCCTCTAGCGTGACGCTCTTGCCTTACCGAGCCGACCCCCCTTGGTTTGGCGCTCGGCCTGTCGTTCGAGCACCTCTTGCGTGACACAACTTGGAGACACTCTGAGTTCCTCAAGATTTGAGCCATCTAATTATTTAATTGATGATTTAAAAATATATCTATTTAAATTTAGAAATTTTAATTAAAAATTCCAAAAAATAATGATAAATTAGGGAAAATTAATTTAAAATTTTGAAAAATAATTATAAATTTGGGAATAATAATTAAAAACTCAAAAAAATAATTGTGAGTTCGAAAAAGTCAAAAATTTCTAGAAAGTATCTACTTTCCTAAGAAACTCTGAACAATACTTCAGGCCTCCCCGAAGGGCACATATGGTCCCCTGGTTGCTCGAAACAATGCAAAATACTCCTCGAAGGATGCAATACCCAACTTTCAGGAGTGGGGGATTATGATATGGGTAAAAATCGAAGCCACATGATCTCAGCATGCATCTCGAAGCTTCCAAGGATAGTATTATAATTTCATATCAGCATCAAGCCAATTATAAGAACATGGGTCGTCTTCAGGCTCATCAGCTCAACCAGATCCATAATTTTGACTTATTTACTGCCTAAGAAAGATGGATTTCTAGCCAATTAGCTGTCAGTAAAATCCCCCTAAATTAGGAATTAAATAACTAATTCCATTCCTTCACCATAGGAATCTCTAACATAATTTTAAAAGATACTTTTCAGGTTTATCTTCTATGACTGATTCCTAGTCTATACATACCGCTTTTCCCTCATTCAGCCAAAGGTAATTAATTTTTCTCCTCTAAAAATCCTAATCTTCATACTGGGTTGCTGACTTGAGAATCGGAGAGTCTTCTACCGAAGCCACCTCCGGTGTAAAGACTTTTTACAAGTCATCAGACATTTTTAGCCATTCAGATCCAGTTCCAGACTTTTTCAGCCAACCAGATCCAGATTCAAGCGATCATCAGCCAGCCATATTCAGATCCCAATCGACGATCCAGATCAGAGATTTCTCCTCAAAAAAAGAACTCATCATCTAATTGCTCCCACATCGAAAAAAGTAGCAACACATGTAAATAATGAGGCTGTTTGAGAATGGAGTTGGGTTATTTTTAAGTGGAGATAGAGGTTTGCAACCTGTAGGTATCATACATCTACCTCTACTCAAAAAGTTGTCTTAACTCCACTTCTTTGGTAATCTTTGGGAAGCCAATTAAAGTTTAGTTTACTCCATACTTTAGAGAGAAAAAGAGCAAAGTTTAGTATACTTTAGAAAAATTAGGTTTGAGTGGAGTTGAGATAACTAGAGGTATCCCAATTTTTGGGTTGAATAAAGTTCAGATAATTATAGTTATCTAAACTTCAAGATGGCTCCCAAACAACCTAAAGTGGAGAAACTACAGTTTTGGAAATAACTCTCCAAAACTTTGGTTTTCTCAACTTAACTCTATTCCCAAACACAGCCTAAAAATGATAGGTTTAAAGTTCAAGAAGTACCAGAAGAGAGAATCGAATTATCTTCGAAAACAAGAAAAAGAAAAAAGAAACATTTATAGCATATTATCAAATGATCTACAAATGAATGAAACAACATCTCTGAATTTCCTTAATGACATCAACAAAATTCTGGATAACAAAGACATATTTCAAAAATTTATGTTGCTGCTTTTACCGGTGTTGGAGCAATTAGATGTTGAGTTCTTATTTTAAGGGAAAAACTTACGATCTGGACTGTCGATCAGGATCTGAAGTTTGATGGTTGAAGACTCCTTAATCTGAATCTGAATGGTTGAGAACGTCTGAACCTGGATTTGAACAGTTGAAAACATCCGGCGTACCTGTACAAAGTCTAAACAGTGTGGTTTGCCCCGGCGAAAGTCCTGTCGACGCTCAAGTCAGTAACTCAAAAGGATATTAGAGTTTTAGTGGAAAAAGACTGAGGCTTGGAGTTAGTTCCGAAAGATTGACCTGAAAACGTATATTTTAAGTTTAAACTGAAGATTCCCATAGCGATGAGATAGAATTAGTTGATAAATCATGTCTTAGATAGGGAATTTGAATAATTGATAATCATGTCTTAGATAGGGCACTACAAACCGTATGGGCTATAGCGGCGCTTTTATAAGGCTATAGCGGCGCTTTTTGGCGCCGTCATAGCTCGTAACGGCGCTTCTGAAATCGCCGCTAAAAGTGCCGCTAGAAAGTGCGTCGTTACAGCCATATAGGCTACTGCGGCGTGTTTGGTCGCCGCCGTTATAGGTGTCACCACCTATAACGGCGGTTTGTTAGCGCCGTTATAGAAGCGTTTCATTTTTTGGGAAAACACCTATAGCAGCGCTTATGTGAAATGCCGGTATTGCACCGCAACCAGAAAACTAGTCTGGGTACCTTGCTGCGGCGCTGGCCCAGTGTCGCGATAGATGATTAGAGAACTGTGGTATCTATGGCGGCATTTCGTGGTAAACGCCGCCATAGGTGGTTTTTTTTTAATATTTATTTATTTTATATATATATATATATATACACACACACACATTATTATTTATATTTACATTTTATTATAAAATTTTCAATTAGAAGAATCAGTAATTAATCGCATATTACAAATACATGTAATCATATTAAATTTAAATGCAAATCAAATAAATCAATAATATCATAATCAAGAACTAAAAGTCACAAATCACAAAAACAACTCAATTGTAACACAAACTGTCATACAACGAGTATCAAATGTATATGTTGTATAACACTTAGTTATTACAAAACATAGATATAATTCATACAAAACATTTTTAAAAAAAGTCCAAATTCGACAAACTACGGCAGGGGAGTCTCTTCGTATGGCCTGTTGTTGCTTCCAATTCCATCGTTATTTTGCCCCGGTGTATGTGCGTGACTGGAAACCGATGGAATACGCTGACCCTGTAGAAAAAACAATCAAAATTCACAAATATCATTTGCTCGATCGTATATGAATTAATTAGTGAATAAGATACAGTATGAAACTCAGTCATCTATAGTCTATAGTGACAGAGGAACTCAAACTTAATAATCATCATAATAGTAATTTATAACACATAAGAACAAGAAGAAGATGAAGAAGTTAGTAAAATGACCACTCGATACTTGAGTTAGTATTCATTCCACACTATCCCGAACAAAAAAGTTGTTGGAGAGTCAGCTAGAAAATAACAAGAAGAAAATTTACTGCTTTTGAAAAAGTGCTAAACAAGATAATTTATATTTTAGTAGAATAGAATTATTTCCTTAACACAACATAATGTTCTACCTTGACATTTGTCTAATGTAATTGTTTGATCTCTGTCTCACTTGTCTATTATTTGTTGATTGCATGTGTTAAGATTTCATGACACTATTTTGTGATCAGCTGTATGCCTGTATTGCTACCTATTAACATGTAAAACACTTCTTAAATCACATACCAATGTAGCTATTCAAAATTTCAACTCATTGATTTTGTAATATATCCATTATATTCAACCATAAAAGTAAATGATATTGAAGCTCTAGTCACAGTGACCCGTATATGGTTAGTGTTAACTGTTAACGTCTCTGTAACCAATATAGAAGGAACAATAGTTTCCAAGCTGAATCATGTAACATTTATTAGGTATTTGATTGAAGCATATTTATATTACAGTAAATGCTCTAATTTTACGTCAGAAAGGAGAAACTGTGTTTAGTTCTGTCTGATGGGTAGTAGGTTTGAGTCCAAAATGATAGAAATATCTTTATATCTTAAAGAAAGTTGTTAGTTAGTGATTGGCACTCAATCCAACAAGTTAACTTTTATTATTGTTTCTGTTTACAATTCTTGTATTCATGACTAATATATACACATTATTTTTAGCATGCAGTGGAGTATGAATGCCACAAATGGAAGAGCAAAGGTGTGAATGTATATTACGTAGTTAGAGACAACAGGAAGGGATACAAAGCAGGTGCTTTACATGAAGGAATGAAGGAAGGTTATGTTCAGGAATGTGATTATGTTGCTATGTTTGATGCTGATTTCCAACCTGAATCTGATTTCTTGATGCGAATGACTCCTTTCCTTTTGTATAACCAAGAGATTGCACTAGTTCATGCTTGATGGGTAATGAAAGATTGTCTGATATATCTAAATTAATACCTGAATACCAAAGTATATACATGGATTCTTAACCTGTACATGTAGCTTTGGAGGTAATTTTCTCAGGCATGCAAAATAAAGCTATCATGAATATATTCATGAAGTGATAACTTCATGAATATAAGTTATCACAGATTTACTTTAGAGAAGGGATGGCAATGCTACATATTAGATCTCTCCTTCCTTGCTAAAACCCATACAAAATCAACTAGATCCCACCTCAAATATAAATGCTTGTACCTAAAGTACAACTTCAACATCCCTTTGATAGGATGTGGATCAGGGTAATGTGTTTATTTTCTTTGTTATTTTTCTCTTGTCCTTGATGTTTGAGGCATCTTGCAACAATTTTTGCTCAAATACTTACAGAATAAAGGTTGTCTAAGGATCAGGGTAATGTGTTAAAAGTGGGTATTTAGTTGTCGAATACTAACCGATGCTTGAGTTGGAATTCCTTGTGACTGTTGTCGGACTAACGTCGCCATTTGAACCATTGCTGCCTCCAGACGTGCCACTGTTGCCTTCAGCTGATCAACATCTTCCTGTGTGGCCCCGGCCCCAGTGTAAGAACATGTACGAGAATCGAAGACGTTGGTGGGTGTTGGTCCTAGCCCCATCCCACGCACACGACCGGGACGCTCACGTCCCCTCAATTCGGAGAGAACTTGATACTGTAGCGTCAATGGATCGACGGTAGAAGAAGATGACATTTCCTTAATCTTCTTTCTGGCATCTTTCTGCAAAAGACAACAAAGACAAATTTTATTTTCAAAATTATTTTATTAAAAAGATTAAATGCCTAATTGAAATTAATTTGAAAGCTTTTTATTTACCACAATATTGGCTGCCACGTCATCCTTAAATTTCCCATCCTTACCCGTGTGGGTAGTTTCAAAAAAATCTACATCGCCGATCTTCTCTCCCTCATTTGATGCTTCCTATACGTATATGGAAATCTTTTGAAGTGAACATATGCAGGATATGAACTGATATGAAATATATATGCACATTGGGTATATATATATCCTCCTTTACTGAAATGTGAAGTGTATGCACAATGTGTATAAGGCTAAGGATGCAAAGCAAAATTTAGAATCAAAATGATTGGGGCATGATTATACAACTCAAACACATTTACATATTGGATATAAAACCAACCTGCTTATACATTCATATCTACCTTAAACAAAATAACTTTCACTAGCAAATTGTAATTCTGCAATCCCTCCATATATCTTACTCATATAACAACATAAACAAATATACTGGTTAACATAGTATGAAAAAACTTAGGTTTGTGACAACAATGTGCTGTTGATGAAAGTAATATTAGCACAAACGACAACAAATTAACATAACCGCAAGATTTGAGGTTACTGACATATTGGTCAAATGGGAAGCTATGCCTTTGTGGTAAAAATTAAAATGCAAAAGACTGCAAATCAGTAGGCTGCAGTCAAAACGGTTTACAGGAATGCAACCCGTTAATCATTACTTTGACAAATTTCCAGTCAAAAATTTTTAGTTTTGAACTCTTACAGAAAAATCGCTTACTCCTCACTGTGCCAAGAAGTGCAACTTCATCAGATTGTGAGAATTTTTCTATATAAATATAAAGCTATTCCTAGGGGATTCTAGCCAATTATAATAAATTAGTTTAATATTTTATTGTCTGTAATAGATGAAGACATACACACTACACAATTCCATAAAATTGACCTTTACCATACTGAGTGCTTTATAATGCAGCTGTTTATCTCCTTTTCATGCATTATGATGAGTTAGTTAACATAATAACATCTTACATCCCACAAATAATAGTGATCAATCCCTATAATAGTCAGCGCTTTGCAACAACTGAATATATAAGTTTTTGTTCACAACAGCTGTTTATCTCCTTTATGTATATATTCACAATTTGCTAGTGAAACTTAGGTTTGTGATAAGGTAGATCCTTATCTACCTTAAACAACTCACAAATACTACTTCTATTTGACAGAATGCACCATATAAAAGCTAAACAGGTTGAAAAAGAGTCATAAGTGATGAAATCTCGAATAAAATATTGACTGTAAATAGAGAGAGTATGTTGTGTATACTAATATCGACCTCAAGCAGCAGGTTTGGGTAACTAAACTCATTACAATTGACTGCAGCTATAAGTCATAATGAAGTAATGTCAAAACCGACAGCTCTAACAATGTCGCAAGACCCACTAGGACAGTTTTCTGAAATCTACAGTAACATCACTTCATAAAATCTGACACAAGGAACACCAAATTTAGGATATAATAAAGCAAGCTAAATGAGAAGAGAGTATATATTATCTTTTAAAAAAAACCAAGATCTTGACTAGTCATTTATATTTTCATTTACCTCATTTGATGCTTCCTATACTAATCCACCTTCATCATGTCATTGTTCTCATACTGAGAAAACATGTTCGGCTGAATGGCAAAATGCACGAATGATGTCATATAAACTCTACAGTCTACACAATTCATACACAGGTCTATAAATGTATTTCATGACTTGTATATAACTATAATAAAAATACTTCAAAAAAAAATTTGAAGCGTAGTTTACCAGTTCATCTCGAACTACCGCAAAGCTGGCGCTCCGAGTAGTGTGCTTCAGTTTCAACATCTTTCGACTTTTTATGCCGATATCAGCCTTTCTCTGGTAATGATTATAATTCGCAACATCAATGAAAATATATCATCAATAAAATACAAAAGGACGGAAGTTGCGTTAATATATACCTTTCCCGTTTCACTTCTCCAAAAATTGACAAGAAACTGCCAATCTTGTGGTGTCACACCTACGGAAACCGCCCTTGCATTCTCAGCCTCAGTCCTCTCTGGCACATAGTACTTTCCTTTTAGGAAGCTCTTGTAGTCCCTCCATTTCTTAGAGACCGATTTATCCACCCATCCGTTAACAACATCAGCGTAAGAAAATTTTTGCTACAAAATAACAATAATCAGATATATATATATACAGAAAAATATAACCCATGCTTTTTCAAAATGACCAAAATTCAAGTGCCTAAACTATAAGCTACATGAATCAGATAACAGATTGGTGCAAATGCCCTTGACCACAAGCAAGATAAACTATAAATGACCATATCTTTGCTTCAGGCACTACCTTCACAAGGATTCCATTTTCATTATGCCTGCAATGCCCTAACATACTCATAATAATAAGTTGACAGTGTAAATCATGTTGTTAAACTCATAATAATAAGTTGACAGTGTAAATTTAATATCATAAGAAAAAATTAAACTCAAACCCCATTCATCTTAAAATCACATCAAATAAGTGTTTTACTATCATTACAAAACAGCCAAAAAAACATAAATAATTTAAACTTAAACTATTATTGTTTCATAAATACAAAAATAATATTAAAGTGGGCAGAGCGGGAGGAGGATCAGCTAGAGCTAATACAATTGTAGCCATCATATCGGCTTTAAAACCAATAGGGAATATAATCTCAATCATCATCTCAACCTACTTATAATATAGATTAATGGAACAAAAATAAAAATCATTATTGACAAATTAAAGAAATGATACTTTTTTTAGCAATAAAATTTGATATCAAGTATATAACCTATCGATAATGGATGCATATCGGTTGGAGTTCATGTCGTCTACCAAGACATGCTGTGATCTTAAGAACAAAACCAGAATGCAAACTCCTAACAACACTGGCATCATGAAGAGAGAAAAATATGTGCATTGCAAGTTTTGAAAAACTAAAAGTTAGAGCCAAAATCCATTAGACAGAAAAAAAAATCAGACAAGACGAGAGTAGAAGTGGAGCAACATAATGCAGTTTCATTATGTTCCAGCAATCTTATCAGATTTTAATTATAATTCTTTATATTAAGGAATCTTCCAAAAACATTCTGCATACATTTTACCAAATGCAGTTATTATCTTACAACAATTCCATCGAACCAAATTCTACAATCTTTATCGATCAGGAGTCTTAAATAGGACATTGTACATGATGTATTCATGCTCTTTAAAATACAATCAGTTGTTGTTGCTCTATCACGGTACACCGAGCAAGCATTCAGAGTTTATCCTCTTAGAAATCAACTACAGAATCAGGGCTTGTAGTGATATCAAAGTTCTTGTGTCACTTGATCCCTTAGGACTCTTCTCGTAGCTTATTAGAAGCAGTTCGAGGAAATTCAGGATCAATTTTGACAAAGCTCACAGATAATTATTAAAAATAAAATAAGAAGAATTCTTTTTACAAAATTTGTTAAAAATGAAAGAAGTATCATTTCTTTAATCTTTAATTTTTAATTTGTCAAAAGTGAAAGGAACAAAGATAAAAATCATTGAAAGGAACAAAGATAAAAATTGGCATACATTGAAAGGAACAAAAATAAAAAAACGGAAAAAGGAAATGAAAGGAACAAAGATAAAAAAAATACCCAACTTACTTTGATGGAGCGAGAGAGAACGGCAAGGGTGGCGGCGATGGGTATACACAGGTCGAAGAGCGGCGAAGGAGGACCGGAGAAGGAGCGGCGAAGGAGGAGCGGCGAAGGAGCGGCGGAGGAGGAGCGGCGAAGGAGGAGCGGCGAAGTATGGGAGCGGCAAGGGTGTGCGCGCGAGAGATGCGCGCGCGAGGGAGGTGAGGTGGTGAGTGGGGAGGGGAGAGAGAACCGCGATGGGAAGAAGATGAGCGGATCGAAAGAGGGAAGAAGATGAGAGGATCGTGGGTTTAGAGGGGATTAGTGGAGAGCGGATCGGAAGAGTGGAAAGTAAAAATTGGGGTTAGGGTTAGAGTAGAGGATGAGCGGGATTAGGGTTAGAGTAGAGCGGGAAGAAGATGAGCGGGATTAGAGTAGAGCGGGATTAATTAGGGTTGTAAAAATTGGGGAAAGTAAAAAGGGGGCGGGGTTTAGAACCGGGTAGCTTTTCAGAACATTATTTACCCAACCCTATAACGGCACGTATAAATAACCACCGCAATAGGTCATAGATATATATATATATATAACAACATTACTATTTGAGTCTATAGCGGCGTTGTTGCCACGCGCCGTTACAGAGAGTGTCTTTTTTATAAAATAAAATTCTACTATACCTATAGCGGCGCAGTGTGGTAACGCCGGTAAAAGTATGCCGCTATAGTCCTTACGGTTTGTAGTGGGGAATTTGACTGACAACCTTAATTAGCTTGAAATTCATTTTTCTTGTACTATAAATAAGCCTTAATTGCTGACCTAATTGAGCCTGATGGGTCTGAAGATGGCCCATGTTCTTCTTGTAGGCATGTTGCTCAAGTAAAATTACTGTAGTGCCATTGGAAGTTTTGAGATACGTGCCACAATTTAATGACACCGATTTTGTCCATATCAATTTCATTGCAGTTTGTTTTACATAATCACACTGAAAAAAAGTAGGGAAATGAAAGGGAAGATGATAAATTCTTCTCTATGACTTGATCAATTGTTACCAAATTATACTTGTATTTCATTCTGCGGAGTCTTGCTTGAATATTAGTTTGGAAATCTTCGCATTTGCACTGAAAGTTATTTACCATCATCATCATCATCATCATCTCAAATTCATTCAAACGACAACCCTGCATTCCTAAACTTTTCCTCCATCACCTGATCAATCTTCTCTGCCATTTCAGGATTCAAATGGGTTGATCCAATCCCCAACATCTCCTTTCCGGAAAACACCTTGCTGTCATACTGCTTGCTCAAAAGCTCATGCGTCTTTGTCTGATTCACATCCAATCTCCCCAAACTCTCGAAACTACACATCTCTGTTATCTTTGCCTCTTCCCTAGTAAACGGGCACCCCATAAACTTTGCCGACCTGCTCACCTCCCCCTTGGGATCCTTCTTTAACTCCTCATACCTCATAAACAACACGTTTTACTGGGCTTCTCTACGCCTGCCCTCCAAAACTCCAGCACATGCTCCCAATACTAGCCTGAGATATAGACACCTGAGAGAAACACGTCGAGGAACTCATCCAAGCTTGGTTGATTGTAAGTTGTAACTTCCCTGTCGTAGACTAGATGTAAACTTCCACATTGACTAGAAAGTGTCCTTAGGCTTCCTGCACAAGTAAACTATCTTATTTAGCAATGGATGCAACAAACAGTAGGGAATGTGGGTAGCCAAGAGCCTTGGAGAAGGGATGAGATTCATGTCAGGAATTCGGCCATTGGAATAGAGCGGGAATTCTAAAAAGGGAACACACTCATGGGGGTTGAGAGAGTGGAGGTTGGAGGGTAAGGGTGGTTGTTTCGGTTGCAGGTCGCAAAGGCATGGATAGGCTTTAAGCCAAGTGGTGCCGAGACTTTGGAAAAGGTGGCTAAGAGGATGTCGTTAGGGCAAGGGGTGAAGTGATCAGTTACGGCCATTGTTCCTTGTAGGAATCTGGCATAGGAGCTTTGGCAGGGAGAGAGATCCTGGTCGTTATGTGAGAATTTGGGGAGAGTGGAGATGAGGGTGTCATAGTGTTGGTAGGTGAGTATTCTTTGGTTTTGGGAGGGAAGAAGATGGAGCAGTGGCCATAGTCTTGAGGGTGCGAGGCAGGAGAGATGGTGATCGAGGGTCGAGATTGGCTTTGAGACTTAAAAATTTATGGAAGATCAATTAAACATTTTCTTTCTTAATCACACAAACACTCCACATGTCAATTGGTTGAAATTTCTTGCCTATTTCTGATTCTTGCTAGCTCCTATATATTTTATATTAATGTGTGATCAACGAGATCAATTGATATATATTCTTAAAAGCTCGTCTGTCAGAGATTATTAGAGATTATAACAATAGAAATTAGGCTTAATATCCTATATTAAGGTACTTGAGATATTTACTCTAGCTATCAAAATTGAAATACCTAAACTACTATCATAAGCCAGTATTTATAGAATAAATACTGGTTTTGGTACTGGGTTCTCAACCCACTCAACCCGCGTTCTGATATACATACAATTAGTACGTGTAACACATGTGTTACCCATAGAATAATATTACACATAATATTATTCATATAGTGAGAATATACCTATATATCCAACAATCTCCTTCATATTCTCAATATATAAATGTACTGGATTATCTCATCAGTTCAACATGAAGCTGACTGGCTGATAGCAGTCTTTAAATAGAAGAAATGCATCACTCATTGTACAGTTCATAAGGAATAAATCAATTATAAATCCGAATAGTTCAAAAAAGACTAAACCAAAATAATTAAATAGTTCTCAAACCATATCACAACAGAATAGTTCACAATGACTAAACCAACTGAAGTAATCTGTCATAGTTTCAAAATCAAACAAAATAAATAAACTTCAAGAACCAAATAAGAGTTTTAAGCTCAATGAACACAAGAGTCTTAAACTCAATAGAAGTTTTACCAAGCAAGTGACTAATTTATTCTCAAAAGAAATAAACTGAAACTCTATCCTTACACACTGCTTTATATTTACTCCTCCATTTTGAACAAATCATTGTTTTGAAATCAATGTTGACAGATTCAACTCCTTCATTTTTGCTAGCTTATTAAAAATAAGAATGTCAAGAGACGCATCTCTAAGAATTCTAGCGAATTCCATAATGTATCTAATTCCACTAAAGAACTAATTAGTACAATTCAACGATAACTTAGCAAAATGTAACGCAAGCATCACAATCAAGTTTCTTTAACAAAATAAAGAACAATAACTATTATAGTTTCTACACAAGAAATATACTATGTTTCATATTGGAATGATGGAACAGTCAAATCAATTATGGTTATCCTGAATCATCAAAATTGGAATGAAACAAGAATCCATAAAAGAGATATATCATTAAAATTGGAATGATATAACGACATTCTAAACATCGAAAACACATCGACAAGTTTCCATATTTCGTATTGGAATAATATGATTATTCTAAGTAAATTCTCTAGATATATAATACCATCAAAATTGGAATGAAATTATATATTTGTAGAATTTATGTGGAATCATCAAAATTATCTAAAACATGTCAACTGCCTAAAATTGATGCTTAAGTTTGAACTTCTCTATGACTTCAATTGGATTCTAAATTTCAACACAATTTGGATGTTAAAGCTTTTGACTCAATAGCTTTTAACTACATTTTCCCCACAGTTTTGATAATTAGGTCACTTTCAAGTCTCTTCGCAAGAGCATTAGCCATACTTGTCACAATTGCACTTTATCTATTAGAAAGTTCAACTAGGCTTCCTTCAGCCTTAATATACTCCTCTTACTATTATAGAGTGAGTTAGCTACAATGCATTGTAGCTTGATAGTCGCATAACATAATTAGAGAGTTACTTAAATTTCTTAATGGATGACTAGCAACAAGTTCTTCAATCCACTCAGCCTCTTTCCCTGCAGAGGATAACACATAGAGGTTTGATTTTATGGATGATAGCACGGTGCCTGTGTAACCCCTGTTTTTCATTTTGTGTATTTTTGAGTGTATTTTTTATTTTGGTGTATTTTCTCTCTTGTATTCTTTCTGAACCGTATATTGGAGTTGTTTTCAATATATATATTTGTTTTATTTCATTTTGAGCTCTTTGTGTTTAATTGGTTGTCTCTTTTGTTTCGTTCTTCATTATTTTGTTCTTTCTTTCATTTTGGTCTCGTTCCCTTTATTTTTTTGGGTGCTTGTGGTGGTGATTGGTTGTATCTTTTTCCCAATCCTATTTGTTGATCCCTAATAAAATTTCCAAAGCCAAATTAAATTTCCAATCATCCTATACAAATTGTATCCTAATTAAAACCAATTAAACAAATCCTACTACTACTCCTAACTATCTACAACCCAATTACCCATTAACCCTAATCCCCTTATAAATATACATCTCTAATCCTCCTAACCCTAAACCCTAATCGCAAACCCTAACCCTAGCCTCCCTCAACCCGACCTCCCCCTCTCTCTCCCTGCTGCTTGCGCCGCACACCCCCAAACCCGACCCCCTTCGGCCTGTGCAGCAACCCGACGCCAGCACCCCAGGCCGCCGACCTCCCTCCCGGAAACACCCCAACACTCGAGCCCTTGATCCCTTGGCCGACCATCTCATACACCACCACATACTCCCTCGTCTCTCTCTCTTGGTGTTCTCTTGTGGCCGCAAGCCACTATTGTCATCATCCCTCTTGGATCATCTCTCTTTTGGAGTTTTTGTTCGTATGGAGATTTTCGCTCAAGTTTGCTTAGATTCATTAATTCGTGGATTTTGATTCGTGGATTTTCGTTCGTGGGTTTTGCTCGTTACTCTTGGTTTTCGTCGTTCTTCATCTTCGGTTAAGGCAAGTAACTTGTACTCCAATTTATTTGTTTGATACAAGTCAAAAATACCACATATAGTATAGTTAGGTCTAGAGACGACTCTTGTTTGTGTTGTGTTGATGGGTTTTGTCTCTATTGTGAAAACTTAACCATAGTTTCCTCACGACACAATATGGACATGAATTAACTTAGGTTTTACCCGTTCTTGATTTGATCATGTATGTGGGACTTTTTGTGAGAATTCGTGATTTTGGTTGAGACCCAAGTGATATACTTGGTGTGGACATGCTAGATATCCTAATTCATGATTTTTGGATACTTGGTAGACTCGATTTCATGTTTGGTTGTGCTTTGAACAAGTTTTGTATGATATATGTTGAGTTGTTGTTAAAGGGAAAAATCTGTATTTTGTTGTTGATCTATTTTGTTTGCTGTTTTGGACTCTCTTGAAGTCAGTATCTTAATTTCGGTATCAAACATGAGTTTTAGAGAATTTTGTCTATTTTCAAACCCCTTTGACCTTGCTTAATTTCGTTTTCGTATGAGTGACTTATGACTGTTTTACTACAGAGGTGTAGACCTTTTCCAGATTTCATTTTTCGATGTTTTTGATGACTAAATATTTTGATACTGATGCTGCAAATATTATTTTGATCCAAAATTTTGGTCAGTGTTTCTTTATCTAGTTAGGGATTACCCAGAATTTTGGTAAATTTTATTGATTAGTTTTATGTGTTGTTTCATGCTCGTTTATGAAAACTATACTTGCTGTATTTTACTCGCAGTTTTGTAAAGAATCGTATTTTCACCCTGATTCCTTTTACTGTATGAAATTTTTTTGTGAAATATGAAAGTTAGTATATTTTATCTATTTTCATATTCCTTTGGCGAAATTAGATTTCGTTTCACTGGTTGCGAGATATCATAGTTTTCGTACAGCAGTGTCGGGAATTCCAGATTTGTCAAACTCTCATTTATTGATGTTTTCTTATTTTTGATGACTGACTAATTTTACTGGAAAATTTTGAAACTTTATATTTAGATACTGGACATATAGGGAAATACCCCAGATTTTTCGTGGATTTATTTATTGAGTTTTCAGGCTGTTTTCTTGCTCTCGAATTCGTTTTCCTGATTTCTGGCTGAACCTATTTTTGGTATTCAAATCAGTTTTGAGCTATGTTTTTGTGAATCAATATATGACTTAATTATACTCGCTAGATTCGGTTGGGAGTCTATTTTCTATACGTTTCGATGGATTCAGATTTGCATGCTTGTAACACTGAAAATTACTGTTTTACTACAGTATGGTCTTGCTGTCCTGAACTTGAGATTTGTCTATTTTATTCTTTTATGAGATATCTTGCACTCGTACATGTTTACCTTGCAACTTTCACTTGCCACATGATCATGCCATGTTAATCTTGATATACTTTGCACATATACATGCTTTTTTGACATTAATAATAAATAACTAAGCCGGGGTTTAGGAACAGATCTAATAGTGGATAATTCAGAAACGTGTACCCGGAAGGGGATCCACTGATCCTACATGATTACTTGAGAAATGATACTTGACACGTGATTACTTGATACTTGCACGCAAGACACGATACTTGCCACTTGCACAACTTGACACGTGATTACATGATACATGATACATGATACTTGGAGCTTGGAGCTCGATTACTTGACTTGTCCCCGAGTATACTGCCCTCTATGGTCTACTATGAAATCTAAAGCGAAACTGTTTGTTGTAGCAACCATGTAAGGTGGGCTGCATGAAGTGCTACCTAGATAGTAATCACTACAAGACTTGATACATGATACTTGAACTTGATACTTGAACATGATACATACATGTTTGTTACTTGACTACATGATACTTGAGGCTTGAAACTTGATACTTGATACATGATTACATGATATTTGACACTTGATGCATGTTTACATGATACTTGATTACTTGACACTTGATTTATGCTATTTACACTTGTTCACTTTGCCATGCTTGTCGTTTATGTTGACATCATGCTTACACCATGTTGCTAGTTAGTTTTCCTATGTACTTGTATCCTACATTAGAAGTGGCCCGTAACTTGCAATTAAGGGTACTTGTTTTTCTCTTTCCCTCTTTTCTGCATTTGTTGAATTGCAGATTTTGGAGAACATGTTCCAGATGGTATCGGTGACATGAAGTATTAGTGCTGCATTTTATTATTATTATTTCTTGTAGCTTTCTTGAACAATATTGTATTTTGAGACTTGGATTTATTCTTGTATTTGGGCAATGTGACCCAAGACATTTGTTTATTCAGATCATGACTATTTGAGATTTATATATTTGGTTTCAAGTATTCTTGTTGGTATTTTGGGTTCATATGTGCATGTGGTTGATTCTTTTGCTTCCCACTCTGATGATTCTTGTGAATGTTGTAAAAATTTCTTGAACATCTTATGGATGATGCAAATCATTCGTTGGGCTTTTGTCTCGTATCCATATTCCGTATTCTTTTTGCCTAGCGGGGCGTGACAGTCTGTTTGCCTTTTAATTTCCATAACATTTCTGTTCCTCCTAGTGTAAACACATATCCACTAATTATCGACTTTCACTAAATTCTGAGCATCATAATGCATCCGATCTGCCATTCATTTGAAGAATGACTAGAGTAGCACAAAACAAACTCTTGAGTACCATTCAAATATCTCATTAACCTCTTAAGGGCACTAAAATGTATATGTGAATATTAGTGAATCTGCCGATCATACCTACCTCAAAGGTATGTCTATTCTAGTGCAGATCTTTGTATACATGAGACTTTCAATTCTTTTAGAATGATCTACTTGTCTCATAGTTGCACCATCATTAGGTGTCAATATTTTATCATAATCATAAGGTATTTCAAAACACACTTTCAATCGATATCCCCACTTTTGAAACACATTATTGATTTGATGAGTTTGACTAAGGGTTATTCCTTGCCAACCGAAACTCACTCTTATACCTATGGTGTCCAAAATACCTAGGTTTTTCATGTTGAATTCTTTGGATAGCACAATTTTAACTCTATTTGTAATAGAGATGTCACTTCCAAGAACAAGCATGTCAACAGAACAAGTAAATAATAGCCACTATATTTGACACACCACAAAGTTAAAGGCACTGATCTGAATTACTTGATTCATATACTAGGCTCTTTAAGAAATTTGTTAAATTATTTATTCGTAGGCTATACATGTGTTATGAACATACAATGATTTTACGAAATTGTAAATCTTGTTCACTAAAATATTAGTTTAAAACTTTCCAGTACAAAACTATTCAGTACAAAATATCAAGCACAAAACTTCTAGTACAAAACTGTTTAAATATCCTTTATGAATAGCAAAGTTTTCAATAGATGTAAGGGTAATGTTACGCCCCGCTTCCCAAAAATACGGAATACGAGCACATAACAAAAGCCCAGCGAATGATTTTCATCATTCATAAGCTGTTCAGGAATCTTTACAATATATCACAGGAATAATCCGAGTCGGAAGCAAAAGATACAACCAGACATGCATAATTGAAACAAGATACTAACAGGAATTTACTTGAAACCAAAAGTATATAAATCTCAAATAAATCAGAATCTGGACAAGTTAATAATATCCTGGGTCACATCGCCCAAATACAAATAAATATCCAAGTCATCAAGTACATTTTTATTCAAGTTCAAGCAACAAGTAATAATAATTATAAAGCAGAAAATCCAGCACTAATTCATCATCTCACCAATACCATCTGGCAGTCGACTATCCTAATCTGCAATTAGTAATTTTGCAGGAGAAGAAAAAAGAAAAATAAGTACCCGTCAATTGCAAGTTACAGGCCACTTATAATATAGGATACAAGTACAGGAGATAGGTAATTCTAAGTAACAAGCATAGCATGGTATAAGTGTGTCAACAGAAATATAATATCTAACATGAATCAGGAAAATAGAATCAAATAGCATGGTATACTAACAAGTACAGGTAACATGTATCAAGTGTCAAGTAAACAGGTAAACAGGTAACAGACATCAGGTAACAGTGTAACTCCAGTTCCCCCGTATTTGTATTTTATACCGTATTTTTTTCTCAATTGTACTCTCTCGTCTATTTTGAGATCATGTAATTTGTTCTGATTGAATAAAATTATTATTCTCGTCTCAACTCAAATTGTAGGCCCTTTTATCAAATTTAATTATGTGCCATTTGTATCGTTCTTCATGAACAATGGACCAATTCTTCTCTTTTATCTCTCTAATCTCCATTTTGGTGCATTTTGATCACTTCTCCTGTTGGGCTCTTTTTGAAACGGATACCCAAAACCCACGAACCCGCAAACCCGCAAACCCTACTACTTAAACCCTACCCTAACCCTAATCCAACCCTAATCACTATTTTAACCTAAAAACTACCCGCCGCTAATCCCTTCCTCCGTCTCCATCTTTCTCGCCAACCAATCCACCTTCGAACCCAATTCTCGACCCCCGCTCCTCGTCAACCCCACCGCAGCAGCAATCCACCGTCATCTTCACCTTCGCCCCATTGCAACCGAACCCATCGGCCTCTTCGTCTCAACCCTGCACCTCTCGAACCCATCGCACCACCTGTCTCCTCCCCATCACTGCGCCAGACCAGCACCGCGCTGCCATCGCGCAACCCCCCTCGACACCCAACCATCGTTGACACCATCCACCATCGAAACCCACTCCTCCGCTCTCCCCTGTTCGAACCCAGAAACAGGTAGCCGCGCGTTGCGTCATTCTCGACGGCAGCGCCGTCACGGTCGTCGCCACCCCCCCATGGCTGTCGCAGTCACACAGTCGCATCGCCCCGTCAAAGCCATCGCCGACGTTGCGCCTCGCTCTCGCGCTCTGTTCATCGAAGAAGAGAACGAAGAAGAAGGAGGATTGGGTGGGATCGAATCCCAGCCCTTGGATCCATCAAGATCCGTGCTACACTGGGTCTGATCTGATGCTGTTTGGTGTTCTTGCCACAGTGAATCCCCGCTCGCTGCACGCTGTTCTGGCGCAGATCCGCTGTTCCGGAGCGATCTGATTGGCGCGTTCCGCTGTTCCGTGTTTTGCCGCGCTGGATTGGTGCTTGCTGTTTGCTGTTTTGGCCGATCGTGTGTGGGAAAAACTCGATCTTCGGTAGTTTTTCGCACGCGCTTTTTGAGGACTTCTTCCGGGATTTTGCAACCCAAATTTCTTCTACAAGTGGAGTTTATCATCGTCATCTAAGGCAAGTAACCTTGTACATCTTATTGTTCTAGTACAAGCCTCCTTGAAATACTACAAATAGTTAGATTGTGACTCCCCTTTGAAATATCATTGTAAATCAATTTTGAACCTTCAAACTCACAATTCTAAGAGTCACAAAACTTCCTCGTATTAAATAATAATCAATTGGACTCTTTTACCCCCTTGGACGCATGAATCACATGGACATATGAATTAAGGAGCCCTAAAATTTGTAGATACATATATATTTAGTATTTTGACGAATTTGCGACTATTATGACTTGAAAAACATTTATTAGTTGCTGTTTTGACCTCCATGATTATGTATCTACGCTACTTAACAACTTAGACACAAAATGACATTTTCCCATGAAATCTACATTAGTAAATTATTTCTATGTGTTGCTGTCTGAATATTCTTTTGCGGTTTCGACCCTTTTATCATTTGAATCTGGGCCCGAGCCCTGAATAGATTTTGTAGATCCGGATGTGTAGATATCGATAGACTCCAAAATGTTTGAATTTGGAGTTACGGTCTAGGAGTTATAGCAATTATACCGCAGCTGTGTCAGTAGACGCAGTTTTGCAAAACTGCTGTATATATTTACTTTACAAATTATTTCAGCTGTGTAAACAGTGAGCATTTGACTCCAAATTTTATATGTAGTTGTTGGACACCCTATAGGACATCCCCAATTTTTCTTAGAATTAATTTATATTATTTCAACCCTGTTTCACATGTATAAATACAAGTACACAAAATCTGCCTGAACAAATGTAATAAGCCGGGGTTTGAGGGAAGGACTATAGAGTGGACAATATAGGTAAGTGTACTCGGAAGGGGGCTCGTGTTTCCCAAAGTTGTATGTTAAATGGAACTAAGTGCCACGTAGAACTAAGTGCCACGTCATGGTTGACGGGGGCCACCTCTAGAGCCTACGGGGGCCACCTCTAGAGCCCATTACAAGGTTACATGATATATATTTGCGATCACATGGAACTAAGTGCCACGTAGAACTAAGTGCCACGTCATGGTGACGGGGGCCACCTCTAGAGCCTACGGGGGCCACCTCTAGAGCCCATGGTTGATCACCTGCTTGTTTGATGCCTGAGTACACCGCCCTATAGACTCCATTACTAGGTCTAAACGCAATTGATTTGACTGTAGCAACCATGTAGTAAAAAGATGGATGCATGTCGTGCTACCTAGATAGTAATCACACAAGACTTGAACTTAATACCTGATACATGATTATCCTGTTACCTGATTATCCTGTTACCTGATTATCCTGTTACCTGATTACCTGGTTACCTGATATCTGATACATGAAACTTGAACATGACACCTGTAACTCGAACATGAAACTTGATACATGGAACCTGACACATGAAACATGATACTTGATGTTAGTTACCCCTACAGGTTCACCTGACATATGTTTTACCATTAGTAGTTGTTAACTAGCCTGTTTACTAAGTAGTCCGCCCTTACTAGCTAATTCCTGGTTGTTCCCACTACTTGTTGTATCGCTGTTACATTCTTGATTCCAGTTCCTGTTCTCCATACTTGTACTTGTTTTCACTATTTGTGCCCCTAGCTTGCACTAAGGGCATTTTCTCTTGTTTCCCCTTTGTTTCCCTGTTTATATTATTAAGCAGACTTTGGAGACGAGTTTCCTGCTGGAATTGGCGAGCAGACATTTCAGGTTTTGCTTGGAGCAAGGACCTGTTTAGATAGTTGCTTTCCTTAAGGTATTTATTTCTTCTGCTGTATAAGACTTGTTTCCGAGTTTACACTTGATCCAGACATGGAAACTATTTGAATATTATTACTTGTTTAAATTGTTTTCTGTTACTTAATAAATTATTCATGCATGCTTGGTTATATATAAATCTGGTTATATTCTTGATTGATGCTGAGTCGATCCTACAGCTTATGGATGATGTAAAAAAATCATTCGCTGGGCTTCGTCACGTGCTCGTATTCCATATTTTTGGGAAGCGGGGCGTGACAAACAGGTAACAGGTAATCTGGTAATCAGGTATACAGGTATATAGGTAACAGGTACAAGTACAGTAATCATGTAACAGGTATCAGGTTATGTCAAGTCTTGCTTTATTACTATCTAGGTAGCACTTCATGCGCCCCAAAAACATAACACATGGTTGCCACAACAAACAGTTTCGCTTTAGATTTCGTAGTGGAGTCCATAGGGCAGTGTACTCAGGTACAGGATAACAGGTAACAGGAACAGGTAGAACCTAGTGGTTCTCTTCCGAGTACACCTTCCTATAGGAAAGTATGCAGTCAGGTATAGGAAACAGGCATAACCTTATGGTTATTTTCTGAGTACATCTTCATATAGGGAAGCATGCAGTCAGGTACATGTAACAGGATCGTGAATCATGTAGTCATAAACACGTAACAGGTAGGCAGGACATAGGTCCTCATCTCAGTACACATTTCTATATTTTTCACTACTAGATCTTTTCCTTAACCCCGACTTGGTCATTTATTATTATAATCAGGCATGCATGTATGTGTCACAAAACAAAGCAAGGATAACAGGTTATAAACATGTATCAAGTTCAGGGTGCAAGATAAACAAGTATAGGTACAAGATAACACATAACAGGGTAAAACAACTAGTTTTTCTAATTCAGGATAGCAAGACAGTGTTGCACAAAAACAGTGATTCCCGCTACTACAAACATCCAAATTTGGATCCGTCGAAGGATCTGGAAAATAGACTTCCACATAAATCCAGAGAGTATAAATAAGTCATATGGTAATTCACAATCTTAACTCAAAACAGGTTTGAAAACAGAAAACACGTTCAGTCAGAAATCAGGAAAATGAATTCTCAGTCAGGAAAACCACATCAAATCCTCTTAAATAAATTCAGGAAAAATATGGGGTATTCTCCTATATGTCTAGAGTCAAAATATAAAGTTTCATAATATTTCAGTAAAATTAGTTTAGTCATCAAAAATAAGAAAATATCACGAAACGATAGTTTGGCAAATCTGGAATTCCCAACACTGCTGTACGAAAACTAAAATATCTCGCAAACCGTGAAACGAAATCCCAATCCGCCAAAGGGAAATGAAAATAGACAAAATATATTAACTTTCATATCTCACAAATATTTTTCATACAATAAAAGGAATCAGGGTGAAAATAGGATTCTTTACAGAACAGCAAGTAAAATACAGAAATTGTAGTTTTCATAAACGAGCATGAAACAACACATAAAACTCATCAGTAAAATTCACCAAAATTCTGGATAATTCCTGACTAAATAAAGAAATACTGACCAATGTTTTGGATCAAAATAATATGTGTAGCATCAGTAATAAAATCATTTAGTCATCAAAATCATCGAAAAACAAAATCTCGAAAAGATTGACACCTCTGTAGTAAAACAGTCATAACTCACTCATACGAAAATGAAATCAAGCAAGGTCAGAGGAGTTTGAAAATAGATAAAATTAGCTAAAACTCATGTTTTATACAGAAATTAAGTTACTGACTTCAAGGCAGTCCAAAACAGCAAACAAAACAGATCAGCGACAAAATACAGATTTCTCCCTTTAACAACAACTCAACATATATCATCCAAAACTTGTTGAAAACACAACCAAATACGAAATCGGGTCTACCAAGTGTCTAAACATCATGAATTAGGGTATCTAGCATGTCCACACCAAGTATTTCACATGGGTTTCAACCAAATCACGAATTCTCACAAAAATCTCACATACATGATCAAAATCAAGAACGGGTAAATCCTAGGTTAATTCATGTCCATATTGTGTCGTGAGTCATCTACAGTCAAATTTTCACAATAGAGACAAAACCCATCAAGCATATCACAAACAAAAGTCGTCTCTTGACCCAACTACACTATAGGTGGTATTTTTGACTTGTATCAAACAAATGAATTGGAGTACAAGTTACTTGCCTTAACCAAAGATGAAGAACAACAAAAACCAAAAGTAAGGAGCAAAACCCACGAACGAAAATCAACGAACCAACGAACGAGAATCAACGAATCCACAAACGATCCACACGTGCACTCGAGCACGTGCAAATACCAAAAAGCAAGAGAGGGAGAGATGGCATCGGGGCTTCTTGCGGTTGTTGCTACTGGCTCCGGCGTTGGTCGGCGACGGCCAGAGGGGACGGGAGAGATGGATGGAGAGGAAATGAAGTGGATTGCTCGGGTGTAGAAGGTCGGGCTTGGGGTGTTGCCGGGAGGTATGCAGGCCGGGAGGGGTAGGGGCTGTCGGGTTGTGCACCAGGCCGAAGAAGGGTTCGGCTGGCCTGGGTGCTGGCGTCGGGTTGGTGTATAGCGCCGCAATCAAGGGAGGGAGGGGGAGAGAGACCGGGGGCTAGGGTGAGGGTTTAGATGTTAGGGTTAGGGTTTGAGGGGAGAGATACAATTATATATATAGAGAGAGGGTTAGGGTTATTGTGTATTTGGGTTAATGGGTATTTGGGTAAATTAGGAGTAGTAGTAGGATTAATCCAATAAGACAAATGAGAATCAAATTGAATAGGATTCAAACTAGGATTGGGTTTTGTTGCCGCTAAATTTGGTGTGGGGGCCAACAGATAGAATTTGTGAGTTCGTGGAAAAATCTAAATAGCGAATTCAAGCCTGTTCGTTGGGATTGGGCTGTTGACTCCCGCTGTTCACCTGCAAGGAAGTGCGATACACCGGGGTTGATCCCGGCGACGCACCCTCCGACGCTCTTATCAGTAACCAGTGATATGATTAAGAAAGAGCTTTAATTGGAAAAAGAGTCATTAACCTGTAATAGTGGTAGGTGGGGGGTATTTATAGTCGCCGTTGGGATCAGATTAGGAATGTGATTCCTGTGATCTGATAAGGCGTAAAATCCTCGTAATCAGATTAGGAATGTAATTCCTTAATTCCCGGTGAGAGAATAGTCGCGAATCAGGCCCGTTGATTTGGTTCAATCAGAGACCCTAATTCTATCCTGTCGGACTGGGTTTGTATCGGGTCGGGACCCGTACCCAGTTGAGGTGGATCCGTTCGCGGGTTATTGGATCTGTGAGAAGGAGACCCAGTACCCGGTTCGGACCCGTTAGTAGGTGAAATTACCGTTTTACCCCTGAGCTTTAAGATTCGTCTTCGATGTGAACGGTCCCGATTTAATCCTATTTTTAGCCATATCACGAGCCCCCCACTCCTAGAGACTGAGTTTTTCAGTCTTTGAGGAGTAGTTTTACTGTTCTAATGGTGTACGGGATTTTATCGGTGTTCTTAAGGGTGTTTTGGATCTTGCTTGGGGTGTAACGGTGTTATTCTGGGCTTGTAAAATTCCCAAAAATATTCTCAGAATTTTCTGGATTTTTGGTGATTTTTCCAGATTTTTCTTGATTTTTTCTCTTTTTTTTGAATTTTTTATTCATTTTCCAAATTAAATAATTAATTATCGAAAATATTAATTAATTATTCTAATTTAATAATTATTTTTCCAGAATTTTAAAATAATTTTTCTGAATTAATAATTATTTTTAGAATTTTTAATTAATTTTTTTCGATTTTTTAAATATTTTTTCCAAATTTTTAAATAATTAATACAATTAAATAAATAAATAAATTAATTAAATATTACCTGACACGTGGCGCGATCTGTGCCGTCGGATCCCGGCACGAATCTCGAGGAGGCGCGTTTCCCAAAAAAACGTTATCTTGTCGTTTAGCGACGCTGGCAAGATCTGGGCCGTCCGATCGAGATCTTACACGAATGTTGAGGGAAAAGTGATTTTTCTCCGTTTTGGGGCTCAGATGGGCACTTGCTCGGTTAGCCGACCGAGCTCTTTGATGTTGGGGCTCGGATGGGAAGAGCTCGGATTCGATTTTGACAGTTGCTCGGGTTCAGTTCGGATTTTTCCCTCGCGCGAGTGGCTCGGCTCGGATTTCCGAGCTATTCGGCGCCGCTGTATTGAGATCCACTTTTCCGGTGCTACGGAGGTCCGATCGAGGCGTGCCACCCCTCGTTTCGATGCTAACTCGAAGATCTACAACTTCTCTTTAGGAGTGGGATGAGAATTCACCCTCCTTCATGGTCAATATAGCCCCGCAACATCCTTGTCTTCATGAAGTTGATAAGTTCTTTGGTCTTGGGGATTTTGGAAGAGGAGCTCCACTCCTAGGGGCGGAGAAGATGTGCTAGGAAGACCCTTGTGCTAGGAAGACCCTTGTAAGATGTGCTAGGAAGACCCTAGGGGTAAAGAAGGGGCGCGAGTGGCTCGGATCGCTAGTCGCTCGGCTCGGAATACCGAGCGACGTGGAGCGATCTGAGCCGTCGGATCTTAGCGCGGATCTTGAGGCAGGCACAGTTTCCAAGAAAACACTATCTTGTCGTGTAGTGGTGCTGGCATGATCTGAGCCGTCCGATCAAAATCTTACGCGAATGTTGAGGAAAAAGTAATTTTTCTCCGTTTTGGGGCTCGGATGGGCACTTGCTCGGTTAGCCGACCGGGCTCTTTGATGTTGGGGTCGGATGGCACTTGCTCGGCATCCGAGCGGAGGGAAGAGCTCGGCTCTGGAAGAGAGCCATTTGTGAGATGAGTTGGAGGAGCAACTCTTGGAGAGAGTTTTGAGCTCCGAACTCGTTGAGAAGAGGTCCGCTTCGGAGGCGAGCGGAGTGAAGAGCTCGGCTCTGGAAGAGAGACATTTGTGAGATGAGTTTGAGGAGCAACTCTAGGAGAGAGTTGTGAGATCCGAACTCGTTGAGATGAGGTCCGCTTCGGAGGCGAGCGGAGTGAAGAGCTCGGCTCTGGAAGAGAGCCATTTGTGAGATGAGTTTGAGGAGCAACTCTAGGAGAGAGTTGTGAGCTCCGAACTCGTTGAGAAGAGGTCCGCTTCGGAGGCGAGCGGAATGAAGAGCTCGGCTCTGGAAGAGAGCCATTTGTGAGATGAGTTTGAGGAGCAACTCTAGGAGAGAGTCATGAGCTCCGAACTCGTTGAGAAGAGGTCCGCTTCGGAGGCGAGCGGGGTGAGGAGCTCGGTGAGACGAGTGTGAGGAGGGACTCTATGAGAGAGTTGTGAGCTCCGAACTCGTTGAGAGGAGGTCCGCCTTGGAGATGAGCGGAGCGAAGAGCTCGGCTCTGGAAGAAAGCCATTTGTGAGATGAGTTTGAGGAGCAACTCTTGGAGAGAGTTGTGAGTTCCGAACTCGTTGAGAAGAGGTCCGCTTCGGAGGCGAGCGGAGTGAAGAGCTCGGCTCTAGAAGAGAGCCATTTATGAGATGAGTTTGAGGAGCAACTCTAGGAGAGAGTTGTGAGCTCCGAACTCGTTGGGAAGAGGTCCGCTTCGGAGGCGAGCGGGGTGAAGAGCTCAGTTCTGAAAGAGAGCCATTTGTGAGATGAGTTTGAGGAGTAACTCTACGAGAGAGTTGTGAGCTCCGAACTCGTTGGGAAGAGGTCCGCTTCGGAGGCGAGCGGGGTGAAGAGCTCGGTGAGACGAGTGTGAGGAGGGACTCTATGAGAGAGTTGTGAGCTCCGAACTCGTTGAGAAGAGGTCCGCTTCGGAGGCGAGCGGGGTGAAGAGCTCGGTGAGACGAGTGTGAGGAGGGACTCTATGATAGAGTTATGCTCCAAACTCGTTGAGAAGAGGTCCACTTCGGAGGCAAGCGGAGTGAAGAGCTCGGCTCTAGAAGAGAGCCATTTGTGAGATGAGTTTGAGGAGCAACTCTAGGAGAGAGTTGTGAGCCCCGAACTCGTTGAGAAGAGGTCCACTTCGGAGGCGAGCGGGGTGAAGAGCTTGGTGAGACGAGTGTGAGGAGGGACTCTATGAGAGAGTTGTGCTCCAAACTCGTTGAGAAGAGGTCCGCTTCGGAGGCGAGCGGAGCGAAGAGCTCGGCTCTGGGAGAGAGCCATTTGGAAGATGAGTTTGAGGAGCAACTCTAGGGGAGAGTTGTGAGCTCCGAAACTCGTTGAGAAGAGATCCGCTTTAGAGGGAGCGGAGTGAAGAGCACGGTTCTGGGAGAGAGCGATCTGGAAGACGAGTTTGAGAAGCAACTCTAGGAGAAAGTTTTAGCTCCGAACTCGTTTGAGAAGAGGTCTGCTTCGGAAGCGAGCGGAGTGAAGAGCTCGGCTCTAGGAGAGCAATCTGGCAGACGAGTTTGAGGGGGAACTCTAGGAGAGAGTTGTGCTTCGAACTCGTTGAGAAGAGGTCCGCTTCGGAGGCGAGCGGAGTGAAGAGCTCGGCTCTGGGAGAGAGCCATTTGGAAGACGAGTTTGAGGAGCAACTCTAGGAGAAAGTTTTAGCTCCGAACTCGTTTGAGAAGAGGTCCGCCTTGGAGGTGAGCGGAGGGAAGAGCTCGGCTCTGGGAGAGATCCGTTCGTGAGACGAGTGTGAGGAGGAACTCTAGGAGAGAGTTGTGCTCCGAACTCGCTATTTAAATGACAGAATCAACGGTTGTGGGAGCAGTTCCGAATGGCGAACCACTTCTAACCCGCTGAAGAGCAAGTTATTTGAAGAGGAATCAAGCCAAGTGTTGGACTCCGAACTCGTCGTTAGAGGGATTCAACGGTTGGAGGAGCAATTCCGAATGGCGAACCACTTCTAACCCGCTGAAGAGCAAGTTATTTGAAGAGGAATCGAGCCAAGTGTTAGACTCTGAACCATCGTTAGAGTTATTCAACGGTTGTGGGAGCAATTCCGAATGGCGAACCACTTCTAACCCGCTGAAGAGCAAGTTATTTGAAGAGGAATCGAGCCAAGTGTTGGACTCCGAACCATCGTTAGAGTTATTCAACGGTTGTGGGAGCAATTCCGAATGGCGAACCACTTCTAACACATTGAAGAGCGAGTTATTTGAAGAGGAATCGAGCCAAGTGTTGGACTCCGAACTCATTGTTTAAGGTTAGTAAGTTGCGGGAGCAGCCATGTAGAAGAAGCTGGACTCCGAACCCACCATTTAAAGAGAAGCAAGAGCAATAGTTTTCAATGAAAAGATGTAAAGTTTGAAATAAACTAAGTGGATGCTTCAATAGGGCGAGCCATTATTACATGCTATCGGCCGGGTTACAAGCATCGGCCTTATTGAAAATTGGGATCCTACTTCTACAATAAGGTGAAGACCTCTTGGGAGGAGCTGGGAGATTCTGAGTCTTAAAGCTCGGCGGGCCCTTCGGTTCGTTTGTTGGCTCCTCAGGGGGGAAGCTTGGCCCACTCTTTTTGGACGAACTTGGTCAGGTGCCCCCGCTGTATGAGTTCTTCGATCTCCTCCTTCAGAGCCCGACAATCTTCCGTGTCGTGGCCGTGGTCCCTGTGAAAGCGGCGCCACTTATCCTTGTTCCTCTTCTTGCCAGGTGTATTCATTCTCGGGGGAGCGCGGAGGAGCCCTTCCTTGTCCACCTCCATAAGAACTTCTAATATATTGGCAATGAGGGAGGTGAACTTCTCAAACCGTGGAGTCGGGCGATGCTGTCCATTATCGTCCTTCTGGGATTTTTGGGACCCCTCTTCGCTTGTGCTCTTCCGTTTGTTCCCGGAAGATGTCTCCTCAAAGCCCAAGAGATTCTCGGCTTCTTCGGCCCGAATGTACTTCTCGCTCCTAAGAAGGAGGTCGGCAAAATTATGTGGGGGCTTCTTGGCAAGGGAGGAGCGAAGGCTAGAGTTGAGGACGTTCGATTGGAAGGCAGTCACTGCAACAGGCTGGTCAAGGGAAGCAATGGATCTCACTTCTCCAGTGAACCTCCTCACATAGTCTCTCAACTTCTCTCCCTTCTCCTGGCGGAGCTGGAGTAACGAGATGTTAGTCTTCTCCGTGCGTCTGCTACTCACAAAATGAGTGATGAAGAGGCTCTCGAATTGCTCGAAGGAGAATATGGAAGACGGGGCGAGGCGGGAGTACCATTTCCGAGCCGAACCCTTAAGAGTGGCGGGGAAGGCTTTGCACAGCAAAGCATCGGAAGCTTGGTGGATTAGCATGAGGGTCTTAAAGCTTTCGATGTGGTCCACGGGGTCCGACTCCCCCGAGTAAGTTTCGAACTGCGGGGGTTCGAAACCTCTTGGGATAGGAGCCTCCATGATGGTCCGGGAGAAGAGAGGTCTGCTCGGGCGGAGGTTTATCGCTCGTTGCTCTTCTTCCCTGTCAATTCGGCCGAGGCACCTCTCCATCTCATGGAGATGGCGGTAGACCGAGTCTTCTCTTTGATCATACCTTGTCGAGCCCCAGGACTCATCTTCATACGAGGGTGGACTGGGGCTGCGGCGATGGTAGCTTGGAGATGGACGAGGACTGAGAGTTTGAAGGCGATGGCTCCTAGTTGGCTCATGAGTAGGTGGCCTTTGGTCGTTCTTTAGGGTGATATTGAGGGCCCGTAGGACTGTCGCTTGGAAGTCTTGAAGATCTGCCCTTGTGACTGGTGCCTCTCCGGCTTGGCGGTCCCTATGGGTGGCTCGGCTTACTGGAGAATGAGTTCTCCGCCGATGACGCTGAGGGGACTCCCTTTGCCCTCTTTGAGTAGGGGACCTTCTGTAGTCTCGGCGATGAGGAGATCGCTCATTTGGACATTGTTGGCGGGAGGCTCCCTCTCGGGCCCGCCTTTCATCCAACCGGTGGCGAAGATCCTCTTCCTTCTGCCGATTGAGGATGGTATTTCGAAGGTCGGATGCTTGGGGATTATGGGATGCCATAGAGTCGGAAGAGGGGTTGAGTATTGGGATGCGGTCCTGTTGGAGAGGTTGCTTCTGAGGATTGAGACGCGAGCCCCCCGCACCGGCATTCTGAGGCCCGGTTGGACCCCGAGGGGGTTGGAGATTCTGAGGAGGGAGTTGGTCCAGCCACAGCGGGTCCTCTGCCTGAGGAGGAAGTTGCCCCTGCTGCTGAACGGGTTGGAGGGAGACCTCCTGTTGTGGTTGAGGAGGGGTAGGCCCACGGTTGGACCCCCTGGATCTGAGTTTCCTCGGAGGCATGACGGGGGAAGGTCTGACCAACGGGAAGAGGGGAGGCTGCTATTCGTGGTGTTCCCCACAGACGGCGCCAATCTGTTGCCGCTAAATTTAGTGTGGGGGCCAACAGATAGAATTTGTGAGTTCGTGGAAAAATCTGAATAGCGAATCCAAGCCTGTTCATTGGGATTGGGCTGCTGACTCCCGCCGTTCACCTGCAAGGAAGTGCGATACACCGGGGTTGTCCCGGCGATGCACCCTCCGACGCTCTTAGCAGTAACCAGTGATATGATTAAGAAAGAGCTTTAATTGGAAAAAGAGTCATTAACCTGTAACAGTGGTAGGTGGGGGGTATTTATAGTCGCCGTTGGGATCAGATTAGGAATGTGATTCCTGTGATCTGATAAGGCGTAAAATCCTCGTAATCAGATTAGGAATGTAATCCCTTAATTCCCGGTGAGAGGATAGTCGCGAATCAGGCCCGTTGATTTGGTTCAATCAGAGACCCTAATTCTATCCAGTCGGACTGGGTTTGTATCGGGTCGGGACCCGTACCCAGTTGAGGTGGATCCGTTCGCGGGTTATTGGATCTATGAGAAGGAGACCCAGTACCCGCTTCGGACCCGTTAGTAGGTGAAATTACCGTTTTACCCCTGAGCTTTAAGATTCGTCTCCGATGTGAACAGTCCCGATTTAATCCTATTTTTAGCCATATCAGGTTTAATTTAGCTTTGGTAATCAATTGGGGATCAAAATAATAGGATTAGGAATGGGGTAAACCACCAAATCACCAAGAGCACCCAAAAGAAATAAATAAAGATAATTTAGCTTTGGTAATCAATTGGGGATCAAAATAATAGGATTAGGAATGGGGTAGACCACCAAATCACCAAGAGCACCCAAAAGAAATAAATAAAGAGAATGAGACAACAATAAGGAACGAAAATAACAACCATGAACAAAAACAACCAAGAAATTGGAAATAACTCGCAAAAATCAAGAATGAGAAAAGAAAATGATAATATATTGAAACAAATCAATATACGATTCAGAAAAATACAAGAGAAGGTACAAATACACAAGAAAAGAAAAAATACACCAAAAAATACTAGAAATGAAAAACAGGGGTTACAGGTAAGAAGAATACTTATTGTAGCAATGTGACAAACATGTGAGTGGATATCAAATAAATCTACCCCATTTTTCTCAGTCAATCCGTTAGCTACTAAAATGCATTAAAATTTGTTACTGAACAATCAAAATTAAGTTTCTTCTACAAAAACCCCACTAACTTACTATAGTTTTAGCCCTTTTCGGCAGACCAACTAAATTAAAGTACTACTGCATGACACAAAATTATTTCATTGTCTACTAAAGACTCTTCTTAGCTCATTTGTCATTCAAGTTTAAGTGTCAGTATGATTGGTTCTTGATTCCAACTGTGAATCATTGTTCATGTCTGTAGGACTAGATCAGTTTATACATTTATTTTTGATGAACACGCCATCAAAGAACTCTGCAAGTCTAGATTCTTCTAACACAAATTAGATAAATCCAACATTTGTCCACAAAACTACATTCTGCACTTTCTAAACACACAAATATTTGTTATAGGTCATATTTTAGGCCTTCTAGGGTCATGTACTCTAACAAATGTATCACACCACAAGTTTTGTCTTTAACAAAATTCTTTGTGTTTCTATCCCATAATATACAAGGTGTAAATAATTTAGAGTGTGGTAACATATTGGAAATATGATTAACAATATAATATCACACAAAGTTACACAAACTCAAACAATAGTCAATAATATAGAATTCAATATTTCACTAAGTGTTTGATTCTAACTTTTATCAATGTCGTTTTGACTGTTGTAAATAGAGTGCACTAGAGATTATGCCAAATGCAAACTTTTCTCAAAATTGTTAAAACATATTCACCACCTCTATCTAACCTGAAACCTTTTGATCTTAGCATTTAACTAGATTTTTAATTCATCAAAATAGTGAGTGCTACATCCTCCATATATGTATGACAAACATTCAATTATCATCTACATAGGTGATTAAATATTTCTGATCAATTATCATCTCATCTAATCACAAAGCTACTGAGACCACAAATATCAGAATGTATTGACTCAAGAAGTTGTGTAATCCTTGAGACCATACTAAATGATTTTCTAGTGATCATAATCTGAGTACAACTTTCATATTTGTCATATTTAATCGAGTGTCAGCAGAGTTATGAGTTTTAACAAGAACAAACAATTTAATATATAGTTCTCAAATCCTAGCCAATTATTCTGTGTTCATGAACTATACACAATTAGAACTATTATAATTAATTTTCTCATTTGTTAAACTCAACTTATACATGCGATTGACAATATATGCACATTATAAGAGTTAATACAAAATTTCTCTTCAAAATTTTACAAAACTATTTACTTTCTCTAGTGATTCTAACAATGTCCACTTGCTCAAACACATTGAGAGAAGAGTTCTTTCCTTTATTCGTTCTTCATCATCTTCATAACACTAAATGAGATAATGACTAACATGTTATAATTCAACTTTGCACATACAGTACAATGAACGAGAAAGAACAAAACGTAACTAATGGAGTCATATCCTACATTAAGAGATGCTCTCTCCTAAGTTACAGATATTTGTTATACATTTTATATATTAATTTTTATTAGAGAAGCAAACATACAATCTCATCAAATTGCAAACACTGTGTCACCCAATATATCTATACACATAGTATGACAAGGCACACTAAACAATTTAAAACATTCTAGTTTCAAAATGAGAATAATTATGATCTAAAACTCTCAATCATGTTATCAAACGTACACAACGTTAACACATTCATCACATGAAAATACTAAGAAAGATTAGAGTAGATCATAAAGTGTTTTCTAAATTCGATGGAGAAACCTGCGTAGTGCAGACTTATCATACCATGATGCAAATTCATTGTCTCCAATACACAAAATTTGTAAGTAACTTTGAAGTTCCTACCTTCATCAAATTGTTAAAGATTAGCCAATTAAACACATTATTAGTACTATCTACTTCACAACAATTTAATTAGAGATTCAATTTTATGGTTAAAGCCTATAATTTATCAAAATAAGTATTTAATCCATAGCACGTTGCCAAAACAGTTATTCAGATTTGTATTTAATCAAATAGTGCTTAATACGGTTTTGAACTTTAGCACTTAGGAACAAAACTCAAACAAATAATTAAATAATAATTTAAATTTGGTGAAAAACTTATCTTTAATTTAGATCTAATCTAGTCCAAATAATATTCTCACTGCCCACACTATTTCCAACAACTACATCCACATATCTAAAAGTTTAGAGTGGACCGTATCTTGATATAAATTAATGTGTATTGGAGGGTTAGATCTGATTTGTGCACAACTGCAGATCTAGTAGTGGCCCCAAACACAAGACACCATAAAGTGGTTGTAAGCAACACACAGATCCAATCTATCCTGTATTGCGAACACCACACACCAATAGATAGGCTCAATCTGAGGTCGGCATCTGATCAATCCCAAGAGTACCAAAGATCCCCTCTTCAATCCCAAACACAAAACACCCAAATCCTCCAATGAACAAATCAGATCTAAATCAACCATTAACCAGATCACACAATGATCGGGAAAAGGAAGGGGGAAGGATTCGCGGCTGGTGAAGGCGACCTCGTCGACTTGCGGCAACGCCGGCGATGCTGGCCTGCGTCGACATCGTCGACAGTGGCGACGGGGACAGCACTCTGGATCTGGACGTGCTCGGGAACGACGCCAAGGAGGAGGGGCCCGCTGACGACGTGGTGAGCCTTCGGCCTGCGACGACACCGACGACACTGACGATGTGGCGGCACCCATTGACGGTGGCGGTGAGATTCCGACAAATTCTTCGAAGATTTCTCACTTAATTATCTTTCTTAATCTCAAAATTAATTTATCTAAGTATCTCAAGATTGTTAGAGATTATCAGATATTATAATAATAGAAATTATGGTTAATATCCTAGACTAAGGTGCTTGAGATATTTACCCTAGGTATCAAAATTGGAATACCTAGACTACTATCACAAGCCAGTATTTATAGAATAAATACTGGTTTGGGTAATGGGTTCTCAACCCACTCAACCCGCGTTCCGATATCCATACAATTAGAACGTGTAACACACGTGTTACCCATAGAATAATATTACACATAATATTATTCATATAGTGAGAATATACCTATATATCCAACATTGTCAACTCTCTGAGCAATGATGATGAGAACAATGATTCCTTTTTCATGGAAGTCCAAAATTTACTACTATTATACCTAAAGAATTGAGGTTGAACAAATTGAGAGAAAAAACCGTATGTACTTACCCATCCAGCGGAAAATTCATAGCACATAAATCCTATGGTCTTAAAAAAAGCGCAAACCCTACATTATCCTGATGGATCACATAAGATTTCTATGCCTGATTGAGTATATGATTTTTTTTCCACACCCAACACAGAATTTGTATAAAAATACCAAAAAACATACCTCTTTAGACCATCTTCAACCATGCTAGCTATCTTTCAATTTTAGCCAAAATAGCTAATATAAAGTCAAAAATATGCTACGACCAGACTAACCAAACCACTTGCCAAAATAGATTTCCAATATTCGCTCGCCAGATCGGGCGAGTATGTACCGCTCGCTAAACTTCTTTCAAAAAAAAAAAAAAAACAAATCTGAAATCGCGACAGATTGAAATCATGACAGATCTGAAAACCTTCTCCCTCTACTTCAAGTCCTCCTCCGTGCTGGCTGCGGCGACTGCGGAAGAGGAGAAGAGAAGGAGGGGGTTGCTGAGCGGCGCTGGCATCGCGACAGGGTGCGGGGCACTGCAGGAGGGTTGCGAGGTGTTGGTCGCTGGCCTGCAGTTGGGAGGAAGCGACAAGGGGCTGCAGGTGAGAACGGAAGCCAGGAGTTTGGGAGGGATAAAGATGGGAGAGAGGGGCACACAGGGTAGAGGTCGGGAGGTTGAAGAAGTAGGGTTTCGAAAGGCAGTGGAGGGGAAAGATGATAGGCGGCTGTGGGTTTAGATGAAGAGGAGATGAACAGGAATATTGGGGTATAAATATAATAGGGTTACTCTTCGTCAGCCTCCTCCAACCCGCTGCTCCCTCGACTTCGCCACCTATGCCAGCCCTGTCCCCGAGCGCCCTCGTTCAAGTAGAAAGGACTGTCGATTTTCTGAGTAGAAATTAAACAAAGCAGAATTGATGGAATACCAAGTAGGTAGATGTTGCAACCACATACTGTAAAGCATAAGCTATATCAATTTAAAACTAAGGATTTGCAAGCTTGCAATGTTTTCCAATAATTTTTGCAGTCTCTTACCAAAATATCAATCATATATAATTCTATGTGTTATGATAGTTCAGGGTTGTGGCTGCTCTAAATTGCGAACAATCATATTTGGATTTCATTGTTTGAGAGACAGTGGAATGGCCTCGTTATCAATCACACTTTCAGTGAGAAAATTGTCCATTTAAACATTTTTTCTCAACAATGCATAGGTAAATAAGTAACTGAATAAGTTTCAGAGTTGCTATATGCAGTACTATTAGATGGATATAGCCAAAAGAGATGATGACTATGGTGAAAACATTAAAAATTAACTGAACCCATATTCAGTTTAATTTTGGACATTAAATTATTAATGGTTATTCAAAGTAGATAACATGATTGGAGTTGAGACTTTTTTCGCTAGCCAAATTATCCATTTGTTATCCATTTTGTCTATTTTAGTTAGCCAAAATAACTAATGTGGCTGGAGATGCTCTTAGTCCTTACTTGATCCCCAGGTTTTCGGGTATCAATTAAAGAACACAGTTTTGAAGGAGATCTAAAGGCTGCTTAGTGTCTTAAAATCTTTTCCCATATAATTCTATATTTCGACTTATAGATTCTTTTCCCTATAAAACATGGGCAGCCAACTAGTTGTACATCTCAATCAACTATTTAAAACTCTAAATAATATCAACTGTTTCTGTGGTTTATGGCTTCTTGGTGCTGTTTTCACTCTCCTTTGCTAGTGCATTTGTTTGCTGTCGATGTTTGCGGTTTGGGTCATTGGGCTTGTTCTCGCTGTTGAGTGTCTGGGTTTTAGCTGGCGTCCTATCCTTCGTGTCTTGGCGGTGCTTTCTGTGCTCGAGCGATGGACCTTCAGTTGTGAGGGGTTTGCTCCTGGGCTCTTGTCCGTTTCTTGATGAGCTCGCCGGGGTCGGCTGATCAGCTGGTAGCCCATCAGGGAGTCTCGGCCCCCATCGTCTTCTGCTCTCTTTTGTCTTAGTTGTAGCTCTTTGAGTAGCTTTTTCTCGTCTGGTTATTTATTTGACTGTTGTTGTTGGTTTGTTGTTTTACTTCTCGTAAGACTCTTCATGTAATTATACTTTTTGATTGATTAATTGAATGGCTGGAGTCAGTTGACTCTATCCGTATCATCAAAAAATTCTCAGCCATCAACTGAGAAATACGTATCTACTATCCATATGCATCACATTTAATTTATAGAACTTGTAATATAATTAAATTATAGATTATTGTATTTGACTCTAGTATAAATTAATTATTGAGTGATAAAAATGGTGTCAACTTGTTGAGAGACACATCGCTCGCTCATATAAGACTTTCTTTTCTTTTTCTTTTCATTTCTTTCTTTTCGTAAGCTTGGCCATATATACCCAAACTTATTAGAATATGTGAAATCCACTCCTACCATCATAGAGTATTACAGATAGGAGCAGGGAGGACAATTACATATGAAATTCAAAAAAAGTTTGAAAAACTACTTGTTTGAACTATCTTATTGATTATTATATTATAGGAACGATTCTCATGAATCAGGGCATGGTGTGAAATATTCTTGATGAGTGCAAATGGAGATAATGTATCGAATTCTCCAAGGAGGTTCTTGAGTTGAGTCATCAACTCAATTCATCACAATCCCTGAAACATCTCTAATCTCTAATATTATAATGGGAGAAGGCCTTAGTGTCATTTGTAAATGTTTTGTCATTCTACCAACCCGTGTAACACATGTACATAACTATTATAAAGGAGGTCCTAGGTTTAAATCAAGACTACATCTAAATTTTTATTTTAAAAAACTATATTTATTAAAACGTGCATTGCATGTGTAAACTACTAGTTGGAAATAACTCTATATGACGTGTTGGACAATGGAATATACTGTTTCTTTATTGCTTTTGCCAACATCTGATCTGACTCCTCTTCCGATCTTGAATGAACATTTAGAATTTTCCCATCTCGACTTCTAGTGATGCCTCTCCTAGGGGTAGCAATCGGTCCAGACTGCAGCCCGCCGCTCGACCCTGTAGCGGGTTGATCCCGATCAGGTCCGAGCTGGTCCCAAAGGTAGGGAATTCCAGCCCGAGCATTCTTGGCTGATCCGGGACTGGCCGGGCCAATTATTATTATTATTATTATTATTATTATTATTATTATTATTATTATTATTATTATTTTATTACTTATTTATTTTTTTCTCCCTTTCTCGTAACATATACAATAGATTAAAAATATATATAATATTGTAGGAAAATCGGATGTACAAGAATCATACAAATAAAATAATGTATTATTTTTTTCAAGTGTTGAAGTCTGGCATGATTTACAAGGCCAAAAATAAAAAAATAACAAAATTGTAATACATACAAACTACAATATTACATAGTAAGGAGGTGATCTAGAGTTTGAGATAGCCTAGAGTTAGATTGAAAAGAGGGCATTGTACTACTCTCGCGTACATCAACTTAATCTAAACCTAGGATCTTATCGCCCTAAATTTTTTAGTGAGCTTCCACTCCAGTAATCTTCAATCTTCAATCTTCGGGAGACAGTGAGATTAGATCTTCATTCTTTGAGAGTCCGTTTTCATCATTCTTCTTCTTCAGTACTTTTGCTACCACTTGAGCTGTCATGTATTCTAAGTCATCTGCTTCGCTTTCATTCAATCTTCCAAGCACACTAGCATCTTCAAAGTCTCTGGTGTCAAGCGATTCATTTTCTCGCTTAATATCCTGTCATCCAGAGAAAAAAAAACACATTCCTATGCAACGATGGACATCGCGGGGGGGGGGGGGGGGGGGGGGGGGGGGGGGGGGGTTAGTAGATTTATTTTTTCATGTGAGAAGAAAAGGATATGAACCTTCATTATTTTTCCACCATGTTAACACATCAATCTCGTGTTCAGACGACAGTGAATATTGTGCATTATACCAGTGTAATTCATTAGGTACATTAGTTTTAAGAGTTAAAAATTGAATGAGATTTTATACATCAACTGTTGTATCTTCAAATGCAATGTCCTTATCTCGGAAAGAAGATGATGTTGTACTTGTTGTATTTTGTATTTGAGAAGTATATGCAAACTTTTTATCATAACTATCATTAAAATTATCTAATATTGACTCAAATTTAACTATAAATTCATCATGATCATAAGAAACATCTCCAACCATACTATAAAATAAATCACTCAATTTTTTCGTATCATCTAACTTGATATGAGGATCCATTACACTAGCAACACAATACAACATACGAATAAGATGGAAATATTTTATAAATTTACGTAAGCGGGAACAAGAATTGATTTAAAAGCTAGAAAGATTTTCAAAGAAAGGTTTCTCCAAGTTTCAAAAGAAAAACAAAACGCATCGCAAAAATAGTTATACTTAGAAACCTAATAATGAAAAAATTTGAAAAAATAAACACCATTTTTTTTTTCTTATTTCCATTTTGGGAGGGAAAGATATATGAATTTCATCGGAAAAGATTCCAAAAGGTCATGCATCATTTATTGAAAAGTTTTCAAATTACTAACTATTATAAGAAAAATACAACTAGAAGTGGACTAATAAGATTTTAAAATTTTAAGGGTTGCATTTTCAAAAGGTTGTAACAATTTTAACAAACTTTCGGCAAACTCTCAAGATTTTTCATTCATGCCAATGTTTTCAATGTTTATTGCAGTATCAAAATTATTTATAACCGTTTTGTATTTACTAACAACAATAAGTAAGTCGTAAGTAGAATTTCATCTATGTTTAGCACCTTTAGGAAATATTTTAAATTTTATTCCCTTAATTTTACACCATTGTTGGAATTCTTGAAGATTACACTCAAATCTATAAAATATATACAATCTCTTATTGCACTCATATATGGTTTGACTACCTTCAATGCGTCTTGCACACACAAGTTGAGAATATGATATGCACATGTAGCTTGAAATATTTCAGGCTCTAGAGGCTTAAATGCTTGAATTAATGAAGAAAACACCTTTTTGTTATTGACAGCATAATCGTGATTAATAGAAAAAAAATCATGGATATCGTAAGTATTACATGCTTGTATGATTTGTGATGCGATAGTCGCACCATTATGAGGATACATCAAATATCCAAATTGTATTATCCGCTTTTGAAGGATTGAATCAGTATCAATCCAATGACAAGTTACACATATCATTGGAACATCGTTACAACCTTTCCAACAATCAATAGTTAATGCAACCGTACAAGTTAAAAAATACAAAGTAGAAATTTAAAAATATCTAATCTCTTTATAGATTTTAAAATAATCGGATTTAACGGTGTTTCTAGGAATTCGTTTGTAATTGGGGTTTAGAGCGATTTGGTTAAATGTCTCTAGATTCCTACTATCAAATAAGAAAATGGTAACTCATCCATAATAACGAGTCTGGCTATTTCCTTACGTATGAGATCATAATCATAACTATAACTATCTACATGACCGGCCCTAAGGTTGATTTTTTGTTTGGTAAGATGATCTTCTAATATGTCCGGGTGTGATCTTGCCATGTGGCATTTAATTGTACCCATCACTGTACCCACTTTCCATTTGTAATTAGTTTTACACTTCTTACATACCTTACTTCCCTCTTTTGGATTGGACAAATGGAATATATGTGAAATTTGTGTGGACTTCGGAAGTTTGTTCTCTATGTTTTTCGGAAGAAGAAGGGTTCTCAGTGTCTTGTGTTTGGGTATGTTCAACAAGAATTTCATCATCATTGTGTGGATGGCAGAAATGGTCAAACTCGGGAATACTATCAAACTCTATAATACTATCTGTATTTAATTGTGGAATATAACCAGTGCGAGATGTATTGGTGGATTCTTGTCCACTTTGGCTACGTGAACGTGATGATGTCATTAGTATATAAAAATTATAAAATTGAAATAAGAAATTAACAACCAACAAATTAACAAATAACAAATATCAAATTATAAAAACAATACCGCACTAGAAGAATTGTAATAGTAAATTGAGAATGCTTCTTGAATGCTTTTTCCTTTCTTCCACAAATTGCAAGAGTAAATTGAGAAAGTTGAGACTTGAAAGAATTGTTTGTATTAATTTGATAGAGACGAGTGTTAAGAGAATTGTTTGGAATGAATTGAGAGGGTTAAGAGAATTGTTTGTATATTCTGGTGTGAAATAAATGTGATGGAAGGGCTCTCTATTTATAAAATTTTATATTTTTGTGTTTCCTGTTTTACCCCCAAAAACTAGCCCTTTTTAGCCGTTTATAGAAGCTGGGGGTATTTTACAAATCTATGATTTTTTTTACACCCAAAAAAAAATCCCAATAACCAGCTAATCCTGGCCGACTGTTGATCCCGCTGGGTTGGCCTGGTCTGGTCCAATCCTGGTCAAAACCAGGGGAGCCGATCCCTTAAGTGGTCCAGTTCAAAATCAGGCCACTTAGATTTGTTGATAACCTAGACCGACCCGCATATTTTATGCGGGCCAGCCCAGGACATGACCACCTAAGTGCTGTCTGGTTCGGTTCAGCCTGACCCAGACCGGTCTAGGCAGGGTTCGGGCTAGAATGGTTTGTTGATTCTTGGTTTTAATGACTACAACACAATGCAAAGTTGTGTTATCACTTATATATTGCAGGGTGTATCAAGATCAATACCATGATGTAATACACAAAGCCAATGATGATTCAATGAAGCTTTCAAAGAGAATTGATCTAGCCACAAAGAACTTAGTTCAAGCCACATTGATCAAGCAAGCTTCATGATATGAAGACATTGGCTCAATCTCTAGTCAAAGACTCAAGTGCTTCAAATGTGTTGTATTAAGTGTCTTGTAACAATTGTAACTTTTTATTCTTTGAGTCTTAGAATGCTATAATAGCCTTGTCACACACACTCACACATATCTTTTAATAATTGAGTGTTTTACAAACTTAAAAAGATTGAAACAAGCTTGAATAAGGTCAACTATTAAGTACCAGTCGACTGCTATTTGGCACCAATCTGTTGGGTTTTCGGGGCATAAATGCAGCGGATTGAAACAATAAAATCGAAACCCAATCAAAGGATCCATGCAAAACAAGACGTTTAATTCGTAGTTATGAACGTTTACCTTAAAACGAAGCTTTAACAGTTGAGAAAGGATGACTAATGGAGGTCCAAGCTCCTTGAATCACCACGCATCCCGCTCACGCGATCTACGCTCTATCGGTATCCACACGAACACTTGGTCTTTGAAGGAGCGATGTACTAGCATCCGAAAACCAAATTCTCTCTATCTCCATCTTCTTCTCTCAAAACGGCTAGGGTTTTTCTCTAAGCCTTATAAACTAATTTGAGAGTTTAAGATCTTTATATAGAGAGACAAATCTGGTTTTTCTAAAGCCCAATCCTATTGGGCTTTTATTAAAATTAGAATTCCTAATTAAATAAATAATTAAGTCAAACTTAATTAATATTCTAATATAATTCTAATTCTAATCATTAGTAAATTTGAAATTATATTTAATTAATTAATTAAGTCCCACTTAATTAATATCATAAATAAATTCAAATTACTATTTAATTTAAATTCATAATTTAAATCAAATCTCCTTCAAGCGTTCTTGTGTGTGACCCTTTAGGTTATTATTACGTTGGAAATAATTTTAATATCCAATAATAAAATTATAAACAATGAGCGGCATCTAGTAATACATCATTGCTACCCAAGTAATAATAATAATTGGTGATCCAATAAAACCTTTCGTGATTAATGTTTCCGTGTAATATAATCCCTTTAACCAAATATTATAGATTAAACTCGAAGCATGTTCTCAGTCATCCTCTTCAACATTTAATCCGGGTTTCCTTGATCAATGAGTAGACTATTAAAACAAATCATTATTCGAGCATGGCCATGCATTTCATAGTCTCACTCAATCAAGAGGCCAATAATATCTCTCCTAATTATAGGAGGGTTAAATCCTTTATCTATCATTCATATTTCTCATACGACTCATAATATACCCGATGTCCACTTTTATCATCACCCGGTCAAAGGTAACTTTTAATGTAGTCAAAGTATATTAATCCTCGTATAGAAATATAATGATCTCAAGTCAGAGGATCATTACACCATTATCACTGTGAGTCTTTCTTATGACTTTATTTAAACATGAAGAATCTCACTGTGGGTCTATCCAGTGCCATGTAGAATCTTACATGCACCTATGTTCTTGACTTTAGTATCACTATACCTATGACCAATGAGATGTGGTCATCAGTCAACAAACATACTAATCTTCATGCATTATTATTGTCCCATAATGACAATGCTTGATTAGGGATATTTAGGAATATAAACACTATTCATATAATCTCATTTTTAAGTACCATACTTAAAGATATAGAATACGTATTATATATTCCAAGGACATTTATTACTCTAACATTTTTATCGCAGTAAATTAAGACATAATAAATTAACATATAATAATCAATAGAACACAATCATTAATTAACAAAAGTATTTCCTAGAAGCACAATCACATTGTCTCTAGGGCACTTACACTAACACAATCGACTGTCCTAGTACGAAACTGTCTCAACTCATTCAGACTCTGACCAGTCGACTCATTATGGCAACCAAGTCGACTATTCAAGATGTTTTGATAGTTTTCTGATTTCAAAACTTGTTTTTCAAATTCAAAACAATTTCTATCCATTTTAATTCAGTTTTAGGAACTGTTCTTCAATGTTCCTATGATTCCTCTATATAAATAGAGCATAGGAATCACCATAAAAAGGTTCCAAGCATTTGTTTCTTAAGTTTTCAAGTTTTTTGTTTTGAAAAGAACAAGTACTCTAAAAGCATTCATATTCTCTAAGTCTTGGTTCTCTGAAAATCAGTCTAGTATAACATTGAATTTGTTTTAGACTGATTTCAGAAGTTGACCTATGAGCCACCATACAAAAATCACAAATTACAAACAAGGCTATCGGTTGTTGTAATTCTTTTGTTGTATTTCTTCACTCTCGGGTTGTGAGAGTGGTCCTCTCGGTAGGAGAGTAGGGCTCTAGGTTGTAGAGTCGGGTTTTCACTCTAGGTTGTAGAGTGGGTGTGCTCTCTCTAGTGGTGAGAGAGGTCTACGGGCTTGGCAAGGTTGTTGTCAAACGTCGTAGGGTATTCTTGTATTTGTTTCAAGAATAGTGAAAAATTTCAAGTGGGTTGCTTGGGGACTGGATGTAGGTTGGGAGGACCAAACCAGGATACATCGCTGTGGACTCTGTGATTGTATTTTCTTCACTTGCATTTCAATTTCTCTGTGTTTTATTCGAAAACTTGTCTGCCAATTCGACTGAGTCTCCTCTATAAGTCGACAGATCAAACTTGTATAAAATACTCTTCTTATCTGACGCCCCAGTCGACTGTATTCTCTTTTTAAGTCGACTGGACAAAACGAAAAGTTTAATTTCTTAATTATTTTTTATACAACACTATTCACTCCCCCTCTAGTGTTATTTGTCTTGCCTACATGATCCAACACTTGGTATCAGAGCCTGGTTGAGTGCAATGGCATCTACTTCAAATGCGAACCAATACCATGAAGGCTAATCCACACAAAGGCCACCCCTATTCGATGGAACCAACTACAACTATTGGAAGTGTAGAATGAAGATCTACCTTCAGTCCATCAACTGTGAGATATGGAACATGACGGAGACTGAGTACACCGCTCCTACAATTCCTTATGCACAATGGAACGATGACTTGAAGAGTGAAACAATAACAATGCAAAGGCGATGAATGCTCTGTTTTGTGCTGTTACTAAGGAGGAGTTCAATCGTGTGTCCAATACAACAACGGCGTATCAAATTTTGCACACACTCGAGGTAACTTATAAAAGTACTAATAAAGTAAAAGAATCTAAGATATCTGTTCTTGTTCACAGGTTCGAGATGTTCCACATGAAGGAGAACGAGAATGTGTCAGATATGATCGCAAGGTTCACGGATATTATAAATTCTCTTATGGCTCTTGGAAAGACGTATACTCAAGCCGAAATGGTGAGGAAAGTTCTACGTGCCTTAACCCCCGAATGGGAGAAGAAGACAACCGCCATAGAAGAGGCTAATTATTTAACACAACTTTCTCTTGAGAATCTTGTGAAAAATCTTATGGCATATGAAGTACAACTTGAAGAATGCAAGAAGGATCTAGAACCTCAACAATCAAAGAAAAAGACACTCGCGTTCAAGGCCATGTCGGACTCCGAAGATGAAGAAGAAGATGAGGAAGAGATAGCCATGTTAACGAGAAAGTTCAAAAAGTTTCTAAGGAAAGGTAAATTTAATTCCAAATTTAAAGATACTAATGAACTTCCCACTTGTTTCAAGTATAACAAAATAGGTCATATGAAGAAGGACTGCCCAATAGAACAGGCGAAATCAAAAGGAAAGGCTTCCAACTTCAAGAAGGATAAGTACACAAAGAACAAGTACATGAAGGACAAAAAGGCATATCACGCAACTTGGGATGATAGCGACTCTTCATCGGAATAAGAAAATGAAGAGACAAACGAAGTTGCGAATGTATGCTTCATGGCTACACAAAACGAGGTAAGTAATAACTTTGATTCAAATAACTTATTAGATGCTTTTAATGAGATTTTTCAAGAACTTAAGAAGAAGAAAATTAGAGTAAAAAACTTAGAGAAAGTTAATCAAATACTTTCTCAAGAGAATCTTGACTTAGATAAAGAAGTCAAGTCTTTAAATTCTCGACTTTCTAATTTGGATATAGATCTTGTATCTTTTAAGAAAAATTATGAAGAGATATCCAAGAATGTATCTAAATTTAACATAGGAAAGGAGAATTTAAATGAAGTTCTCCAAAATCAAGTTCAAACTAACAAGAAATTTGGACTTGGTTTTCAAAAGTCTCTTGAAAAACATCATGTCCCTATTAACACTAGTAGTAATAAGGCTGAATCTATTTCTAGTGTTAAGAATAAATTATATGAATTTTTTGAAAAACCAAAAACTGTTGTTTTCAATAAAAAGAGTAATTCTGTAGTTCAGACCAGTCGACTGAACCCCAATTTCAGTTGTCTGTCCAGAGGTGCATAGTCTTATTCAAAGAGACGAAAACCTCAGACAAGTCGACCTATTTCACCTCCCAGTCGACTGGATTTCAGTAACAGTCGACTGAAACATTCAATTAAGTCGACTGGACAGACTAAGAATATATGGGTTCCAGTCAACCTGAGTCAGAAAGATAGAATTACTTATATAAATTCATATGTTCTTAATGTATGTAATTCTGTAGATTATATTCCTGCTTTTGGTGGAAAATCAAACTCACTTTGGATTTGGTTTTCCAAAAACTAATCCCTTTCGAACCATACACAATGATTATTTTATAAGTACCTAAAAGAGAACGGTGGATACTTGACAGCGGATGCTCCAAGCATATAACTGGTCATGCGAACCTCCTATCTTCCATTCAAGAGATCGATGGAGGAACAGTCATATTCAGTGACAACAACAAAGGGAAGGTTATTGGTATAGGCATGGTCGGTAAGAACACTAAATCTAATATAGAAGAAGTTTTTCTTGTTAGTGGTCTTAAGCATAATCTGTTAAGTATAAGCCAATTATATGATAAGGGATATAAAAAAAAATTTGAAAAAGAAGCATGTTTAATATATGACTCTACCATGCAAAATGTAATTTTTCAAGGATTTAGGAAGAATAATATTTATGAGTTATGTTTAAAATCAAATGAATTTTCGAATGATTTTTGCTTAGTAGCTTCTAACAATGATTCTTGGCTTTGGCATTAACGTTTTGGCCATGTGAATATGAAAAATATTGCTAAATTGTCTAAGTACAACCTAGTTAAAGGGCTGCCATGACTATCCTATAAAAAGGATAAGTTATGTGATGCATGTCAACTAGGTAAACAAATCAAATCTACTTTTAAGACAAAAGAAATGATTTCTACTAGTAAGCCTCTCGAATTAATCCATATGAATTTAGTTGGCCCTACTAGAGTCGCTTCTTTAAATAAAATGAGGTATGTATTTGTTTTAGTAGATGATTTTTCAAGATTCATATGAGTTTTCTTTTTAAAACATAAGAATGACACTTTTGATGAATTTGCAAATTTTTGTAAACGGATTCAAAATCAAAAGTCTCTAACCATAGTCACTATTAGAAGTGATCATGGTGGAGAATTTGAGAATGAAACGTTTTCAGAATATTGCAACAAGAATGGTATAACACATTCATTTGCATTTCCTAGAGCTTCACCACAAAATGGAGTGGTCGAAAGAAAGAATAGGACTTTGCAAGAATGTGCACGTACCATGCTTGTTGAAAGCAATTTGCCTAAGTACTTCTGGGCTGAAGCTATTTCTACAACATGTAATGTTTTAAATAGAATTTTGATTAGGCCTAAGCTTAAGAAGACTTATTATGAACTATTTTTTCATAGAATTCCTGAAGTATCTTACTTTAAAGTATTTGGATGCAAGTGTTTCATTTTAAACACTAAAGATAATTTAGATAAGTTTGATCCTAGATCTAACTAAGATATCTTCATTGGATACTCAAATAGGAGTAAGGCATATAGGATCTTTAATAAGTCAACTTTGACTATTGAAGAATCCATGCATGTTTCATTTGATGAATATCTAACTTCATCTACTGTTATTAAAGATGATGAAACTGATTCATCACCTTTAAATAACATAATTAAATCACTAGAGTAAACTACCCTAGCGGATAAGTCGACCGATAAGGAAATCAAGTCGACTGACGTGAATCAGTCGGCTGATGGACTAGTCAAGTCGACTGATCCTATTGTGATGACTCAAACTTTACCAAAATCTTTTGTTGAAGTTAGAGATCATCCTCATGACTTAATAATTGGTGACATCTCACGTGGTATTCAAACAAGATCTCATGTTAACATGATTTCTCATAAGGCTTTCTTGTTGGATTTTGAACCGAAGAATATATAAGAAGCTTGTGAGAATAAATTTTGGATGAATGCCATGCAAGATGAGTTAAACCAATTTATAAGAAATGATGTATGGGATTTAGTTCCATGACCTCCTGACCATACTATAATTGGTACGAAATGGGTATTCAAAAACAAGTTAGATGAATCAGGACAAGTCGTTAGGAACAAGGCTAGATTAGTTGCTCAAGGATATAATCAAGAAGAAGGCATAGATCTCGATGAAACATATGCTCCTGTTGCTAGACTAGAATCAATTAGGATCTTATTATTTTTTGCATGTTTTATGAACTTTACACTTTTCCAAATGGATGTTAAAAGTGATTTTCTTAATGGTTTTATTAAGGAAGATATTTATGTTAAGCAACCACCCGGTTTCGAATATGAACAATTTCCAAACCACGTTTTTAAGTTGAAAAAGGCTTTATATGGTCTTAAACAAGCACCTCGTGCTTGGTATGATTGACTGAATACTTTTCTTTTAGAAACTGGTTTTGAAATAGGTAAAGTAGATACTACCTTGTTTATTAGGAGAATAGAGACCGATATCCTAATCATACAAATATATGTAGATGACATAATTTTTGGCTCTACTAATAGTAATATCTGTCAAGAGTTTGCTAATACCATGAAAAATGAGTTTGAGATGAGTCACATGGGTGAACTCAATTATATTCTTGGACTTCAAATAAAGCAGTCACATAATGGCATATTTATTAATCAAGAAAAATATGCTAAGGAATTACTCAAACGGTTTGGCATGGATAGTACTAGGAGTAAGACCACACCTATGGCTACTACTATTACACTTGATAAAGATGAATTAGGTAAGAGTGTCGATCAAAAACTCTATCGAGGGATGACTGGCTCACTCTTATATATAACTGCTAGTAGACCAGACATTATGTTTAGTGTATGTTTGTGTGCTAGATATCAGTCAAGTCCTAAAGAGTCTCACTTAAAAGCTGTGAAACGTATTTTAAGATACATTAAAGACACATCTGAGTATGGTTTATTTTATCCACGCACCGATAATTTTCAACTTTTTTCGTATAGTGATGCAGATTTTGCTGGTAGTAAAACTGACCGTAAAAGTACTAGTGGTACTTGTCACTTTTTGGGACATTCACTAGTATCTTGGTGCAGTAAAAAGCAAAATTCAGTATCCCTATCCACTACAGAAGCTGAATATATTGCTGCAAGTTTGGCTTGTGGGCAAATTTTGTGTATGAAACAAACCCTATTAGGTTATGATATTTCATTTTCAAAACCTGCTATTATGTGTGATAATACCATTACCATTAATTTATCTAAAAATTCGATTCAACATTCACGTACGAAACACGTTGATATTAGACATCATTTTCTACGTGATCATGTTTTAAAGGAAAATATATCTCTAGACTTTATTTCTACTAATAAATAAGTAGCAGATATCTTTACTAAACCACTTAAGGAAGAAACTTTTATCACCTTAAGAAGAGAACTAGGAATTTGCAGTTTTCATGATATTTCTTGAATTTTTATCTTGTATAAGTCGACTTACAACTAGTTTCAATCGACTGACCAAGTATTTTTCGTAATCTATTTTTTGACAGAATTTTTTGTTCTGGACAGTCGACTGTGCACAATACTCAATCAACTGACAGAAGTATTACAATATTTTCGTTTGTTTTATTTTGCTCTCGACTAAGTCGACTGATCTAAAATCCCAGTCGACTGTCGTGATATCAGTCTGTCTTTCTGCTTCGAAATGGCGCTCTTTTTTAGGCAACTCTCTTTACCCTTTCTTACCCGTTGGCTGATCTCAACCTTTGATTCTCTCCAACTTTGATCTCAGCCCTCTATTTTAAGTAAAACCCTAGTTTTTTTACTTCTCTCTTTCACTTTCCCCTTTTTTCATTCTCTCTCTTTTTGAAGACTTAGACTAGTTGGCTGCTCTTCAAACTGGCAATTTCAGCGATTTGAAGCTAAAAAATTGAAGATTTCGTTCAGATTTCGAGTACATTTCCTTGCTGAAGTCCATTTTCGAGATCTCCTGAAGCTTAGTGCCTTTCTTTCATTCTCCATTGTTAGGTATAATTGCTTGTCCTCTTTTCTTTTCAATTTTCTAGAGTTGAATCATGCCTCCAAAGAGAGCTCGTGGTTCTAATGTTGAGGAAGGACAATCCTCTAGCAATTACCTTCAATATTTGAGAAGTCCAATCCTAGTTGAAATTTTTTTCCTTATCTGTCAAATTGTAATCTTTCCAGGAAGATTTGTCAATTTTCCTGATCTATATAGGTTTCCCATCGCACCGTTGTTTGAGCAATGTGGGTTATTTGACTTGCTTTCCTTGGTGAATCAACCTCCTTATTATCCATAGCTTATATATTTGTTTTATACAAATATGAAAGTTGTTACTTCTGAGAATGGTAGCGAAATATTTTTACTCACTTCAGCAAAAAATATTCGCTTGAAACTTACCTCTGCAAAATTAGGAGTTATTTTGAATCTTTCTTATGAAGGGATGGACTTAGGAGAGATTCAAATGGATGACCACTCTGTTTTGTCTAAAATTTATTTGCCAAATCACGGTCCCCCAATGACAAACAAGTCAATTATACCGCTTGCTAAACTTGTTGCAAGAATTTTGTCGTATAACATTATCCCTAAAACGGGTAGCTACGACCAATTCTCTTTTGAATTGCAACAAGCAGTGTATGCCATTTTCGGCAACATCCAAATAAATTGGAGTCGAGTCATTTTCAGTCGTCTTCATAAGGCTCATACTTTTTTCTTCCTTTTGGTGCTTTACTAACTTGTGTCTTCAACTTCTATGAAGTTAATCTTGCTTCTGAGTCGAGTGTTGTCACCCATTATGAGTCTTTTGATCGTACGAGTTTAGCTCGTATGAAGATTCTAAACTCTCCTCCTAGATCTCCTCAAAATGTCCCTCCTATTCCTTTAGCCACTTCAGGTCGTAGGTATTCTGGATCTAGTTCGTCTCGTCCTCGAGCTGTTTTTGCTAATCCTGAGAGTCTTTATCATTCTGTCAACTATCTCATGGATCGTCAGGATACCCTTGAAGCTAGTATTTCTCATCTTACCCACTTGTTCACCCAACAATTTCCACCTCCTGCCTCCCAAGGTGCTGATGATGAAGACGAAGACTGACTTGATGTATTTTCTATTTTTTAGACTTGATGTATTTTTCGTTATGTTTTATGTTTTTCACTTTTATGTAGTATTTGGAACCATGTACTTCATTTCCAATATATAAATTAGAACTGTGTTATGCTTTCCATTATGTTATTGTTTCTTTCCTCCTACTTTTTGTTGATGACAAAGGGGGAGAAAAGGTATGTATGTTATGTGATATGTTATGTAAGGATGTGTATGTTATGTGATATGTTATGTGAGAATGTGTATGTTATATGCATGTTTTGTGTATGTTATGTGCATGTTTTATGGTTTTGGTGCATATTTTTGATGTGCATGTTTTTGTGCATATTTTTTTTAAACTTGTGCATGTTGTACATTAGTTAAGGGGAGCATCTTTAATTACTATTACTATTGTAAGCTATTGTGTTGTCATCATCAAAAAGGGGGAGAATGTTGATTCTTGGTTTTGATGACTACAACACAATGCAAAGTTGTGCTATCACTTATATATTGCATGGTGTATCAAGATCAATACCATGATGTAATACACAAAGCCAATGATGATTCAATGAAGCTTTCAAAGAGAATTGATCTAGCCACAAAGAACTTAGTTCAAGCACATTGATCAAGCAAGCTTCATGATATAAAGACATTGGCTCAAGCTCTAGTCAAAGACTCAAGTTCAAGACAAGTCTCAAGTGCTTCAAATGTGTTGTATTAAGTGTCTTATAACAATCGTAACTTTTTATTCTCTGAGTCTTAGAATGCTGTAATAGCCTTGTCACACACACTCACACACATCTTTTAATAATTGAGTGTTTTACAACTTAAAAAGATTGAAACAAGCTTGAATAAGTTTAGTTGTTAAGTACCAGTCGACTTTCCTAGTACGAAGATGTCTGAACTCATTCAAACTCTGACCAGTCGACTCATTATGGCAACCCAGTCAACTGTTCAAGATGTTTCGACAGTTTTCTGATTTCAAAACTTGTTTTTCAAATTCAAAACAATTTCTATCCATTTTAATTCAGTTTTAGGAACTGTTCTTCAATGTTCTTATGATTCCTCTGTATAAATAGAGCATAGGAATCACCATGAAAAGGTTCTAAACATTTGTTTCTTAAGTTTTCAAGCTTTTGGTTTTGAAAAGAACAAGTACTCTAAAAGCATTCATATTCTCTAAGTCTTGGTTCTCTGAAAATCAGTCTAGTATAATATTGAATTCGTTTTAGACTGATTTTAGAAGTTGACCTATTAGCCACCATACAAAAATCACAAATCACAAACAAGGCTATAGGTTGTTGTAATTCTTTTGTTGTTTTTCTTCACTCTCGGGTTGTGAGACTGGCCCTCTCAGTTGGAGAGTAGGGCTCTAGATTGTAGAGTCGGGTTTTCACTCTAGGTTGTAGAGTGGGTGTGCTCTCTCTAGTGGTGAGAGAGGTCTACGGGCTTGTCAAGGTTGTTGTCAAACGCCGTAGGGTATTCTTGTGTTTGTTTCAAGAATAGTAGAAAATTTCAAGTGGGTTGCTTGGGGACTGGATGTAGGTCGGGAGGATCGAACCAGGATACATCGCTGTATACTATATGGTTGACTCTCTCTATGGTTTTATTTTCATCACTTGCATTTCAATTTTTCTGTGTTTTATTCGAAAACTTGTCTGACAAGTCGACTGAGTCTCCTCTATAAGTCGACTATCAGACTTGTATAAAACACTCTTCTTATCTGACGCCCCAGTCGACCGTATTCTATTTTTAAGTCGACTGGACAGAACAAAAAATTCAATTTCTTAATTATTTTTTATACAACACTATTCACCCCCCTCTAGTGTTATTTGTCTTGCCTACAGGATCCAACATGGTTGCCACCCCTAAATTCTGCCTTCTTTTGGGCCATTATCAAGATTGATTTTGACATTGGCCTTGGAGATCTCAGCAAACCTGTCAATTCCACTTATATAAGTCTCATTGAAACTCAAACAATTTCAGAAAGAGAGAGGAGAGTATTAAGTAAAATAACGGGCTATGGATTTATCTACGTTAAATTTCTCTAAACCTACATGAGCTTTGAGGGCATTTCACTAAACTATAGTCTTTTGGATCAAAATATATTTAAATTACATAAAAATTATGCATCTTAATTAGAAAATAATACATATGTATAAAAATTGTACATCTTGAATAAAAATTAGTAATTTTCAAGTCTCTGTGCGCACATGCAAAATAGCAGGACAATGACATTGATCCTAAAGAAACTAAATGATCTCGATTGCCACTGCAGCTAAGACCACTAGCCATCTTAGGGGTTCAGATTCTTTTTCCATATTAACGTGGATATTGGTAGGGTTTATGTCTTGCATACTAAGTTCGATGTGAAGAGAAAATGGCAAAGCGAGAAGAGGTTCGAAGTGAAGAAGTGGAGGCAAAAGAGTTGCTGGTTGGCTGGGAAGGCGATGACAGTCGACTACAACCATCAGGATGCTCTCGACTTCATTACAGTCGACAACCACTTTGGGCAGTCGATCGCAAGTGTCAGCGGCAGAAATCTGGGCAGATTCCTTAGAGGAATGTTTGAGCCCAGTTTGTTCTTCAAGTGATATCGTATAGCTCCTATGTGTGGATTACTTTTCATAGATTATTAGAAGGTGAAGGATCAAGACTACAACCTAGGGTTTTCTAGATCTCTGTAAATAAATGTAATGACCTCCATGAGAGGTAGTACTTCATCTAAGAGTTTTCCAATCTTTTACTAAGGCTTGAGAGATAGATAGATTCTTGGTGAGAGTATTGTAACTTTTGTGTCATCTCTAATTAATAATATCTTGGTTATTTCTCCCCTGGATTAAGTTCGCCGAACCGGGACAAATTTGTATGCTTTTGTATTTGGTGTAATCTATGTTGCTTGGTTGTTCACTATGATCAGTTATCAAATAACTCAGTGCCTTCAAACTTTCGTTGCACCGATTAGATTGCTCTACAGATGTGTCGTGCTTTTCCTTGTGTGATCTTGTTCGACATAGTTTCTGATGTGTGGGTTGAACATGTGATGTTCTAATCTTCAAGATTTTGTTGCGCAATTAGAATTGATCATTTAGTATGATAAAATCCGGAATGGCAAGAATTATGCTTGTTTTTCTGTTTATTGAAGAAAATTTGGTTTATTTTGGAACAATGTCATAGTCACACATGCTCTTATATATATATATAGTAAGTCGAGCATTTCTCCATTGCAAACTGGTATGCAAACCACTAAAGTCGTTGTTCCGAATATAACCTAAACCGTTGCTCCGAACAATGGCTTACGTTGAAAATAAATGAAGTCGTTATTCCAAACAACGGCTTCAGTGGTTTGCAATGGAGCATTGCTCTAGTATGTCTATTATGAGATGGTGAGAAGAGCTTCTTATTGTGAGCAAAAGATCTGCGCCCTTTGATTTCGATCACACTGTCTAGATTCTCTCTACTCATCTGACTTGAGATGGCAAGATAATGATGGACAAAAAGGAGATTTCACAACTGATCTCTTTCTTTCTCCCATCTCAGCCAACTTCTTCGCACCTCTCTCTCTCTCTCTCTCTCTCACTCTCTCCCTCTCTCTCCCTCTCTCTCTATTCAAACTCAAACTCAAACTCAAACCCTAGCTCCTCCAATCCCAATCCCAAAAATCATTCTTTCCCCTTTCACCCTCAAACCCTAGCTCTCGACACCCTCAAATCTCCCCAAACCTTGAAATTCCCAACACCTACAAACCCATAAATCTGATCCCCTAAATCCTCTTCTCAATCGCAACCCCCAAACCCTTGCTTTGAAATTCATCTCTTGCATCTCCACCTCACCACCGACCGCCACCCCTCTTCATCTCCTGTGTGGGATGAGTCCGACCTACTCGCAAAATTTTTTTAATTTTTTGTTGTCGTTTGTGGGGTTTTCTACGTTTATAAACTCAAAATATTAAAAATTAGTTTTTTATATTGTTGTGGTTACGATGAATGATATAAAGTGCACAAACAACATCCAAAACTTTTGAAACTTTAAAAGTAGGTCGGGCTCACCATACACAAGCCAACGCAATTTGTAGAAGTGAATTTTGACTCACAATTTGTGAGATACGACTGTGTATCTTACAAACCGTGAGACAAAACTCAACTCTAGAAGTTGCATTGGCTTGTGTTACGTGAGTCTAACCTACTCACAAAGTTTCATAATTTTTGTTTTCGTTAGTAGAATTTTCTAGTGTAATCGTACTAAAAAAATTTAGAGTTTGGTTGTTGTTGTTCGAGATACATAAGAAAATTGCACAAACGACATCCAAAAATTTCAAAACTTTGCTAGTTGGTCAGACTCACGTAACACAAGACAACGCAACTTCTAAAGTTGAGTTTCGTATCACGGTTTGCAAAATACGGTCGTGTATGGCTTTATTTTGGTTTTTTTTGACCAAAAGCGATATACGACCTTATCTTGCATACGGTGAGTCGAAACTCACTCCTACAAGTTGCGTTAGCTTGTGTGTCGTGAATCCGACCTCCTCACAAAGTTTTGAAATATTTTGGACCGTTTACGTAGTTTTACTAATATCAAACAATTAAAAATACGACTACATCTACAATTGGAGTGAACAACAACAACTACAACTAAAATTCCAGCATTGAAATTCATCAAAATACTCCATACAAAATACTACATCTACTAAATTATGCATCACACTAATCAATTCAAGTAATTAGAAAACATAAAAAAATATAAAAAACAACATAAATACAACTATAAAGCTAAGGATTAAGTCATTATATTGCACAACTGCGAATTTCTCCAATATAGGTGTCCTCGCCGAACTACGGTTTCGAATTCCCGATTTTCTTTTGAAGATTGGAGGAGGAGTGGTTTCGAAGATTGGATGGGAGATTGGGAGTGAGAGAGAGTGTGAGAATGGAGGAGCAGCAGCAGAAGTGGACGAAGGAGGGGGAGTTTTTGAAACGGTTAGGGTTAGGTTTTTTGGGTTTTGGAAGGTACTTCGGAAGAGAGAGAGAGAGAGAGAGAGAGAGAGAAAGAGAGAGAGAAGACGGAGAGAGTGAGTGGGAGAGGAGGAGGCGCCGAAGTGAGAGGGGAACTGGTTTCAGTTGGGATTGGGTTTGTGTTTGGGGAAAAAGAGAAATAGAGTAAGGAGAGAGTGAGAGAAAGATAGAGTAGGTCAAACTTTTTTTAAAAATTACTTTACCTTAGCCTATCGTTGTCAATGACGGACTAAGTTATATTTTTCCCAAAAAAAAACTAAACGGGTTACGAGAAAGAGAAAGTGTGAGAGATAGTTAAAAGTTGAAGGAGTATAATAGTACCCATTATACCCTTCACAACCTAAGTGATAAGGAGGGGGATTTGGGCGAGAAGAATCTGAGTCGTTGGATCTGATCATGATCGATCCAACGGCCAACACAGACCCGTTTGCAATGGAATAATCCTTATATATATGTATATATGTATATATATATATATATATATATATATGTAAGCCACAATAAATATGTTCATAGGCAATCTCAACCATTATTTTGACAACTCGATCTTAACCATTCATTTAAAAATTATCTGAACCGTAGATCTGACATGATCATCTTAATCCTAACCGTTAATCTTAGCCATTAACCATATTTAATTAATCATTTAAATAATGTAATACCTAATACCCCTTTCTCTTTTCTCACAGTCCACTCTACATCATTCTCATTCTCTCCTACCGAAACCTAAGTATTTCTCAAATCGAACCCAAAGTCGGCTCCTTTTTCCCCTCATCTTCTTCCCTAAATTCTTAAGCAATGACCAGTTCATTTACACAATCGCGCAAGGTAATCAATCAATCATCGTCAATCTCTCTCTAATCACTTCGATTTTTTATCAAAAAATTCAAAATCCCAATAATTTGTCAAGTCCAAACATACAAAACCTATCCCAATAAACTACCTCACAAAATCCGGGTTATAAATACCGAGACACCATCATCAGCTACCATAGCTTTCTCACGAGTTTTTCAAGGTTCTTCAAAACCCTAATATCTAATTCTCATATTTATTCATTCAGGAACAAACTCCGGCTCCCGAAGTCAACAGCAATTGTTCAAGTTTGAAAATCATTGCATGCTGATAATGATGTTAGGATTATGTCTTATATACTCGTTGTTTATATTAGAAGAAGGTACGATAAAGTACGGAGGTCGAAGTGTCGAAGAGAGTAGAAGAGAAAACATCAACATCAGCAGCCAGGAAGAGTGACGGTCGACTGTCTTGGGGGACGGTCGATAGCACACCCGATCACAGTTGTACAGGGTTTTGGCCAAGAGGAGGTCGGTCAACCGGTCTTATTGGACGGTCGACCGTGCACGGCATTGTGTTCTTTTTGGGCCTCGATTTGTTAGGTAGTTTCAGCCCAATCTTCAGCTCCAAGTCAGATCGCATTCGCTCCTATTTAATTACTTCTTCTTCAGGTTATATCGGACGACTGAGAATCAAGATTAACCCAGGGTTCTCTCTATTCTTATTCTATATATTGTTGTAGTCTCCAATATGAGAGGCAAGTACTTTATTGATATTTTCTCCATAGCAAAGAGAGACTTGAGAGAGATAGTTCTTGGTAAGTGAGTTTAATTTCTTGTATTAAGTGAATCATTAACTAATTGTAATCTCTTCAATTTGAATATTATATCTTCCTATATTTTCCATCTGGATTAAACAAAAGCTAACCCGGATAAATCCTCGTTGTGTTTGTGTTGGATTAGTGGATCTATTTTCTTGGGTGTTCATTGACTCATGTCATATACTTTGACTTCTTCATTGCTCTATTTAGTTCTGCTAAGCCATCGGGGTGTTAATCGACACCCATCCCAACAAAGTGGCATCAGATCTTCAGGTTGCCAAGTCCTTTGGTTAAGATGACAGGTCACAGTCCTTTGAAGATCAAGTAGTTCGATGGAAAGATCAACTTCAATCTTTGGAAGGTAGACATATATGATGTCCTAGTTTAAGAATGTCTACAGTTAGCCATCAAGAAGAAAGAAAAGCCATCCAATATGAAAGAGATGTTTGGGATGATATTCGTGAAAGAGCTATAAGTCTGATCTGACTATCTTTGGCGGACGAGGTCAAGTGCAGATTTTTTGAAGAAACTGACGCGGCGAGTCCGTGGGAAAAACTCATAGCTGACTACTCTAGTTCATCGTTATTAGATCGGATGTATTGGAAGAGGAAGTTATTCTATTTGTCAACGAAGAAAGGTATCGATCTCTAAGACCACATCATAGAGTTCAACAAGGTTCTATCGGAACTCAAGGCAATAAACGTGGATGTGAGTAAGGAAGATAAAGCTTTCAACTTGATATATTCACTGCCGGATTCGTACGAGCTTTTGATCACTACCATTCTACATAGTAGATATGCCAAGTTATCTGGCAGTGGAAGGTCCTTCAGGTGGAAGACAAAGTGTTATGCAAAAGGATTCAATCCGTTGTCGATATTGCAAGAGGCCAGAGCATATCAAGAAAAACTGTTGAAAATTACTGTCATGCCTCGCTTCCCAAAATACGAAGTACGAGTACGTAACAAGGCCCAGCGAATGATGTAAACACCATATATGAGCTGTACCAATCTAACTCAACAATATGAACAACAAACACAACCATGCAAGAGAATATAATCACATGAATCAAAGAACAACTCAAATAATAAATGAAATGATTCAAAACATAATATCCAACATAATATCCAATATCTGGGAAAACAAACTCCAGGATAAAAGCCCAAAGCAATGTATAATATCAAAGACAAAGTTCAAAGGAAAGATATATAGCATAAAATAATTCAAGCAGTGAAATCTTCAGCTCTATCTTCTAAAATCATTGCACAACAATTCATTCTGATAGTGTTCCTTTAGTATCTGTAAACTCGTGATCTAAAAAGAGAAAATAATGTCCTTAGAGCAAGTCATGAACGGTAAGTAGTGGGAAATAGAGAACAAAAAGGAACACTGGATATCAAAAATAAGGGACGGGATCAAAGTCAAGAACAAAGACAAGGAATGGCAATAATGTCAAGGGTCTATGTTTAATCATGCAATAATTAATAATTTCAATTCAAGTTTAATATCAATGACGCGATTATTGGTTCAAGTATGAAATGTCAAATGTGGGTTATTAATCATTTTATTAACCTATCTAGTGCACGTACTACTGCATCCCATTCCACAGGTTTCGGCGCAAGCAAACAGTGAACGTTTTAGACTAATGGTGAATTCACGAATCGTGTACTCGGTAACAAGATGACAAGATATCATGATAGCGTGATCACACAATGACAAGCATTTCTCCACATTCCATGTAATAAACCATGCAAGCAAGAAGGCCTTTACTGAGTACAGTTTCTGATTGTTCACTACCAAGTCAACCCATAATACCCCGACTTGTTAGTATTTTATTTCATCCTATGTGAGCATGCAAGAAGGTGTCAAGGTTTTATCATGCTAGGTGTGACTAATTCTACTCGTTACAGACAAAGCAAGAAGCAAATATATTAAATCAACACAAATCATACAATCTGGATAGCAGGATGTTACTGTACAAAAACAGATATTACCGCTGCTACAGATCAGCAAATCTAGATCTGTTAGATGTTCTAGAAACTAGACTCTCTACCGGTTCCAGCGAATATACACACGACATATAAATATTGCAGAAACTAGGTCGAAATTTCTATTCTTTTCAGATTTCATGTTCAGGCAACAGGTTACAGATTATGTTCACATATATGTTTCAGGTATGAAAACTTATTACTTAAATCCACAAAAATTCAGGGTGATTCCTACACATGTCTAGGGCCTGTTTGGATATTTGTTTGAAACTTTGTCATATATTTTTTTGAAACTTTTTTATGAAAACGCATTTGGTTACGTGTTTTGGCATCTTGTTTTGGGGCCTGTTACTGCTAAATCTGGTGTGGGGGCAAATAGATAGTATTTGTGGATTCTTGGGGAAACTGAATAATCAAACCTTAACCTTTTCCGCCGGAGTTTGACCGTTGACTCCCGCCATTCACCTGCAAAAAGTGCGATACACCGGGGTTGATCCCGGCGATGCACCCTCCGATGCTCAAGTCAGTAATCAGAGAAAATTATGAAAGAGCGTAAATTGGCAAAAGATTGATTACCTCTTATTGGTGATGGATGGGGGATATTTATAGCCACCGTTGGAATCAGATTAGGAATGTAATCCCTAGGATCAAATTAGGAATGTAATCCCTAATTCCCAGTAAAAGGATAGATATGAATCAAGGCCGTTGATTAGGATTAATCAGAAACCCTAATTCTATCCTGCTGGACCGGGTTTGCTGCGGGTTGAAATCCGCACCCAGTTGGGATGGATCCGTTTGTGGGTTATTGGGCTTTCGATAAGAAGACCCAGTACCCACTTTAAACCCATTTGTAAGTGAAATTACCATGTTACCCCCAGGCTTTAAGACTCGTACCTGATTTGGACGGTTCTGATTTAATCCTATTTTTAGCCATATCATGAGCCCCCCACTCCCGAAGACTGAGTTTGATCAGCCTTTGAGGAGTAGTTTTACTGTTTAAATGGCTTGCGGGGTTGTATCAGAGTCCAAATGGGATGTGTCAAATCTTTGCATGAGGCAGTATGGTGATTTTCCGTGTTAGTTGCGCGCTCTGGGTTGTTCTTGAGCCCCTCTGGTTTTCTGGTATATTTCTTAACCTTTATCTATTTTTCGGTTCATTTACTTAATTTTGCGAAGTGTTGATTTGTCGTTCGGGGCTCTTAATCAATTATTCTAAGCAATAATTATTTGCTTAGGGGCTCAAAAATGTTTCCCTGAATTTGTAATTATTTTTTAGAATTTCTAATTCATTTTCCTGATTTTTAATCATTTTTTTTTGCAATTTTTAAATAAATAAATCGATTTTAATAAATAAAAATCTATTTTTAATACCGAATTATGACGTGGCGAGATCTGGCCTGCCCATCTCGTGCGGGCGTGAATTTCTGAAAGATCGGATGGTCAGAGTCGCTCGGCAATATTTTCTTCGCATGAGCAGCTCAGATGTCCAGTTGCTCGGAATCCAAGGCACGTAGCTCGGTGCCATTTTCTTCGTGTGAGCAGCTCGGATCGCCAGTCGCTCGAAGTACAGATTCCGAGCGACGTGGGGTGATCTGGACTGCTCATCAGGTCGAAGTGCGATTTTTTAGGAGATCCGATGACTGTTATCGCTCGGCGTTCTTTTCTCCATATGAGCAGCTCGGATAGCTAGTTGATCGGTATCCGAGCTACGTAGCTCGGTGCTATTTCTTTTGCGTGAGCAGCTCGGATCGCCAGTCGCTCGGATCGGAATTCCGAGTGACGTGGAGCGATCGGAGCCGTTGGATCATGGCGCGGATCTCGAGGGCAGGCACAGTTCTCAAGAAAACACTATCTTGTCGTTTTGTGGGCGTGGCACGATCTAAGCCGTTCATCATTTTTGGCGCGATTTTTGCAACGATCCAACAGTTGGGGTTGCTCGGTTGCATTTTTCTTCAAATGTGCAGATCGGATTGCCATTTGCTCGGATTCCGAGTGATGTAACTTCCTTCTCTCCTGTATTGCGAGTAGCTCGGAATTCTGGTCAGTCGGATTGGGATCCCGAGTTACTTTCTCAGCTCGGATGGCTTGTCGCTCGGAATTTTGTTCCGAGGGATGTGGAGCGATCTGGGCCGTCGGATCACGGTGCGGATCTCGAGGGTAGGCTCAGATTTCGAGAAAATACTATCTTGTCATTTTGTGGGCGTGGCTCGATCTGAGCCGTCTGATCGAGATCTTGCACGAATTTTGGGGAGAAAGTCGTTTTTCTCCAATTCACAGCTCGAATTGACAGTTGCTCGGTTTCCGAGTTACTTTCTCATGTGAGTAGCTCGGATCGCTTGTCGCTCGGATTTTGGTTCCGAGGGACGTGGAGCGATCTGAGCTGTTGGATCATGGTACAGATCTCGAGGTAGGCTCAGTTATCAAGAAAACACTATCTTGTCGTTTTGTGGAGGTGGCGCGATCTGAGCCGTCTGATCGAGATCTTGTACGAATTTTGGGGAGAAAGTCATTTTTCTCCAATTTGCAGCTCGGATTGGCAGTTGCTCGGTTTCCGAGCTTCTTCATTGTGTGATCAGCTCGGATCGCTTGTCACTCGGGCATTGGTTCCGAGGGATGTGGAGCGATTTGAGCCGTTGGATCATGGTGCGGATCTCGAGGTAGGCTCAGTTTTCGAGAAAACACTATCTTGTCGTTTTGTGGAGGTGGCACGATCTGAGCCGTCTGATCGAGATCTTGCACGAATTTTGGGGAGAAAGTCATTTTTCTCCAATTCGCAGCTCGGATTGGCAGTTGCTCGGTTTCCAAGCTTCTTCATTATGTGATCAGCTCGGATTGCTTGTCGCTTGGGCATTAGTTCCAAGGGATATGGAGCGATCTGGGCCGTTCGATCATGGCACGGATCTCGAGGTAGGCTCAGTTCTCGAAAAAACGTTATCTTGTCGTTTTGTGGAGGTGGCGCAATCTGAGCCGTCTGATCGAGATCTTGCACAAATTTTTGTGAGAAAGTCATTTTTCTCTAATTCGCATCTCGGATTGGCAGTTGCTTGGTTTCCGGGGAATCGTGGGCCGATCTGAGTGCTTCTTGGTTGCTAAGTAGAGTGCATCGGCGACTTGGGGCTTGAGGCGTAGTCGAGCAGAGCGGCTCATACCGAACCATCGTTACTTCTTGTGAACGGTTGCCGCTCTTTGCTACTTAGTCGTTTGGGCTTTTACAACGCCTTGAGGGGAGGCCCAAAAGTTGCGTCTTTACGTTACAAAGCCCAAGAGTCGTTTCTTTTACTATAAGTCTTCACCCCCCTCACACTTTACCTCATTCTTCACTTTTCATTTCTTACTTTCACTTTAACTTTCTACTAGCGGAGTTTTCTCTCTCGGGTGGCGCTACTAGCTGTCGCGACAAGGTGCTTTCCGATTCCGACGATCTTTTTCGGCCATTCACATCACTTCAAGGTTAGTCTCTCCCCTTATCCTTAGAAAATGGTTAAGTTTTCTTCTGAGGATGAGACCCCCCCTCGGACCGAGATGTCGGTCGAGTGGTGACGGCAAGGCCGAATAAGGGGAAGGAGGTCGCCGAGCCGATCGATGTGACAACGGTTAGGCCGAGCAAGGGCAAGGAGATTACCGAGCCGTTCGGGGTGACGACGATAGTCGAACACCCTAAGACAGCAGGAGAATTGGGTCGGCACCCGTCTGTCTTATCTAGTGTTGGCGGGGTGCGGAGTTACCCTGAAGATCTGTTGGAGAAGGTGACGCAGGGCACAGCTCTGTCTTATGAGGAGAATGATCCGAGGGACCCTTCCGAGGTGGATCAGATTTCCTCGATCTTGACCGAGGCAGACTTGAATCGGATTCGGAGTGGGTTTCGGATTTCCAAGGAGTATGTACTTCTACTCCCCGGCCCCGGTGTCCGAGCGTGCACGTCGACTTCGGCCGATACTTGCGTCTTTCCTTACGATGCACTAAACACCGGACTCCGGTTGCCATTGCACCCTTTTGTAATCGAGGTGCTGCAATGGTTCGGCCTGAGTCCCGCTCAGTTTATGCCGAACATGTGGCGGCACGTGATTGCCTTCGTCCTTCAGTGCCAAGAGATCGGTGTGCGGCCGGAGATGGTTATACTTCAGAGCCTCTACCGCCTCTGCCAGATGAACAGGATGGAGGAGAGATACTATCTGTCACCGAGGAAGGGCGTGAAGTTGATCGAGAACCCGAACTCGATCAAGCACTAGAAAGAGAAGTACTTTCTCATCCGTTCTCCCGAGCCGTGGATCTTTCCGACGGTGTGGAAGACAACCGGGGTTCCGAAGCGGGCGAAGAAAGATCCCGTGCTCACCGAAAAAGAGGAAGAGGTGGTAGAGAAGTTCCTCGGTCTTCCGACCCTTAGTTGGAAGGACGTCACCGAGGAGGTCTTGTTTCGTGGGGGTCTCAGTCCGATCGACCCTAGTATGCTTTTCTCTTCTTCTTTCGCTTTAGCTTTATCTTATGGTTAAAAAAAATTCTAACTCTTTTTTGCTCGGTTTTTTCAGAGGCCCTCGGTATAGACTACAAAGGACTGATGGCTAAGGCCCGAGAAGCGAAGGAGCAGGAGTCGAGGAAGAGGAAGAGGACTGTGGTCGGGCCTCAGGGGGGCCGAGCTGCGAAGGTCCCCTTGGCCTCACCGACTGTCGTGCAGCCGGTGGTTGAGGCACCTTCGGATGCACCCGTCCAAGGCCCTTTGGAGATGCCAGCCCCAACTCCCTCGGAGGTACCGGCCCAAGCTGCACAGGTTGAGGCGCTCGGGTCGTCGAGCGGGGCGTTCAACGTGGGTGCGGCCTTAGCTCTTGAGGTCCCCTTTCTCACCGCCGAGGCCGAGAAGATACTTACCGAGGAGCACAAGCGCCTCTTCGTCCCCGACTGGCGGATGATGAAGGTGGATGGGTTCCTTGGTGACGGGGGCATTTGTATGCAAGCGGTGAAGCACCTGCCGACCCCCAAAGACCGAGCTGCGCTGAAGGCAGGTTCCGTAGGCGATGATGCCATGCAGATCGCTCGGAACACCATGTCGGTGAGTATCAGAAGTTTCTTCAAAAATTATTCTATGTTATTTCGCTCTGGCCTAATAGTTTCTCTTATGTTGCTTGCAGACCCTATGCCACTTCAACCATTTGCTCGAGGAGTTCGTGAGCAAGGAGAAGGAGATGACTGTGCTGAATGATCGAGAGAGGTCGGAGAGAGCCAAGGCGGTCAAACTATTCGAGGCCGAGCAGCTACTTTCTGCTTCGCGCGTGGCCGAGGTGGCCGATTTTGAGGCAAAGCTCACCGAGGCGCTGAAGCACTCGGCCGCCGAGGCTGCCAAGGTCGAAGCTTTGGAGAAGGAGACGGCTCGTCTCGAAGAGGAGCTGTCCAAGGCACTGAGGGCGTCGGAGGAGGCTTTGAGCAGCCAGGCGTTGAAGGTGGCGACTGCTGAGTAGGCGGTTCAGGACGAGGCCGAGGCCCACATGTTGACAAACATGGAGGAGGCGTACGCCCGAGCACTGAAGCATGTGGCCGCTCGCATCCCCGGGTTCGACAGCTCCTCCTACTACTTCTATGACCCCGTAGAGGGGGAGGAAGACTGCCTCTGGCAGAGCTCGCCCCCGGGCAAGACGGCACAGAGGCCGAGGACGAGGTGCGCGTCGAGGGCGCGATAGTCACCGTGCCGAGCGACGACGCTTCGGAACAACATCGCGAGGTCGACCCCTGACTTAGTCGCCTCTTCTCTCATTATTTTTGCTTCTTTTGTTTTGTTTTTGTTGTAACGCCTAACTGCGAACTGGCCATCGCTTTTGTGCATATTTTGGATTTTTAATGAAACGACTTCCCCTTTTGAAATCTTGGCCAAAAGTTTGAACACTTTTCGTTCGTGTTGAAGACTCCTTTTGATATTCTTTCACTTTTCAGGTTGAGTCGAGTTCAGCGGCTGAGGTTTCTCGCCTTCGTACTGAGTTGAAAACGGCGAAGCGGGCCCTCTCTCGTAGCCGAGAGTGCTTCCTCAAAAGCGAGTTAGATCTAGAGGATGTCAATGCAATGGCGAGAGGGTATTTCTCCGAGCTGAAACAACTACGGAAGCGATCTCGTGAGGTTCGTCTTGAAGGCAAGGTGGAGTTGCTCCGAAAGGCGATGTTCGACGTTACTCGAGCGGAAGGTGATCTTATGGCAGAAGTTCAAGATTTGAAGATAGCTGAGGAAGAACTTTTGGCAGAGGAAGACGAGTTAGCTTCGACAGTGGGTAAATTGATGGCCGAGCGCGATGAGTTGACGGCGAAGGTTGACGAGTTGAGGAGGGTTACGGTCGACAGAAGTATCGAAGTGACCCACCTTCGTCGAATCATAGCCGATAGCTCTGGCGCTGAAGGTTTTGCTCGGCTTCCTTTCTTTAAGATATCTGTGAAGGACGACTCCTTGAAGGATCGGATTGTCGAGCTCGAGGAGGAAGTCGCTCGACTCAAGCCTCAATCGGCAAGAATCAACGTTCGGAGCACGTCGTGTATACGCGAAGAGAGTGAGAGGGGAATCTCTTTTTACGGGCTCGCGACTCGTCTGCCTATCGTTAGGCAGAGCCCGGCCGATGCTCAAAGTGGGGTGGCTGCCTTATCTAGTGGCGCTTCGATTGGGGCCACGGTCAGAGGCAGCGCCGAAGAGGCATTTCGGTCCGTTGGCCTACAGACGAGCTCCGAAGTTAGGAGATGCCGTCCCCGAGTGTCTTTGAACCGAAACATCCCCATTCCAAAGAAGCATTGAATAATTTGTAATTGTACTTCTTTGAGTTTTTGTAGCGCCCCGTAGTAGTAACTCGGTCTTGTAATTTGGGTTCCTTTGTCGAACTTTTTAATGAAATAAAAGCTTGTTTTCTTTCTGATGTTCATGTGTTGGACGTGCATGGTAGTTCGATTCGAAACGAGTCATAAGAACCAAACGTTAGCCCTTTTAAGTACTTTTCTCCCATGTAGTCTAGTTGTAGAAATTTCGTGCGTGTCAACGGTTGTGGGAGCAATTCCGAATGGCGAACCACTTCTAGCTCGCTTAAGAGCGAGCTTGCGAAGCAGAGTGGAGCCAAGTGTCGGACTCCAAACTCGTCGTTTGGGTGTGTTTCAACGGTTGTGGGAGCAATTCCGAATGGCGAACCACTTCTAGCTCGCTTAAGAGCGAGCTTGCGAGCCGGAGTCGAGCCAAGTGTTGGACTCTGAACTCATCGTTTGAGTATGTTTCAACGGTTGTGGGAGCAATTCCGAATGGCAAACCACTTCTAGCTCACTTAAGAGCGAGCTTGTGAAGCAGAGTCGAGCCAAGTGTTAGACTCCGAACTCGTCGTTTGAGTATGTTTCAACGGTTGTCGGAGCAATTCCGAATAGCGAACCACTTCTAGCTCGCTTAAGAGCGAGCTTGCGAAGCGGAGTCGAGCCAAGTGTTGGACTCCAAACTCGTCGTTTGAGTATATTTCAACAGTTATGGGAGCAATTCCGAATGGCGAACCACTTCTAGCTCGCTTAAGAGCGAGCTTGCGAAGCGGAGTCGAGCCAAGTGTTGGACTCCAAACTCGTCGTTTGAGTATAAAGAAGGTAAAAAATATAGAGATACAAGCAATTCACAAGTAAGATATGAAGAAAAATGTTCTTTATTGAAACCTAATAGTCGGCTGCTTCTAAGTTGTGAGCCGTTATTACATTGGAGAAATAAAGAAGCAAAAGTAAAATACAAGTGAAGGGAAAGGAACGGTTCGACATCTGAAGGTACTTAGAGAGGCGTTCATGCGCTCTCTTGGTACTTCAAGAGATGGTCGGCATTCCAAGTCCTGGGAATCTCTTCTCCTTCAAGGTCTTCTAGACGGTATGTCCCGGGCCGAACCACTTTGGTGATCTTGTAGGGTCCTTCCCAATTTGGAGCTAGCTTGTTCTTCTGACTGGGGAATGAGATAGCTAACTTTCTGAGGACCAAGTTCCCTTCTTTGAGGTCGGTTGGACGGACCCTCTTATTGTAGGCCAGCTCGATCCTTCTTCGGTAGCTTTGTTGGCAAATCGAGGCTCTTTCACGGAGCTCATCAATCAAATCCAAATTTGCCCGAAGCTCCCTGGCATTCTGCTCTTCTTCATAGGTAATGAGGCGAGGAGAGGGTACACCGACTTCCAAGGGGATCACAGCTTCAGACCCATAGGTGAGATTAAATAGCGACTCTCTCATAGGGGTCTGTTTCGTAGTGCGGTAATTCCACAGTACGTTAGGGAGCGGATCAACCCATAAGCCTTTAGCAGACTTATCCAGCCTCTTCTTAATACCGGAGAGGATTTGTCGGTTGGCGTTTTCTACTTGACCATTTGACTGTGGGTGGGAGACGGAGGAGAAGCGTAGTTGGATGACGAGATCTTCACATAGAGCTCGGAATGCGACCCCTGTAAATTGTGTTCCATTGTCTGTTATAAGGACTCGAAGGACGCCGAACCTGCAGATAATGCTCTTCCAGAAGAATTTAAGTACTTTGTTCTCGGTGATTGTAGCCAAGGCCTCGGCCTCTATCCACTTTGAAAAGTAGTCAATTGCCATGACTAAGAACTTGAGCTAGCCGGGAGATGGGGGAAACAGCCCTAGTAAATCCATTCCCCACATTGCAAAAGGGATCAAACTTGATAGGGAGGTGAGCTGAGCTTGGGGTAGGCAAAGAATGTTGGAATACTTTTGATAAGAGCTGCATTGCCGAACGTGTTGTTCGGCATCTTGGAGGAGGGTAGACCAGAAGTATCCATAATTCAACACTTTCCGGGCGAGTGATCTGGACCCTGAATGTGCTCCGCCTATGCCTTCTTGAAGCTCTTGTAAGGCATATGTGGCTTGTTCCGGGGAAAGGCACCTCAAGTAGGGTCGGCCGTCTATTTGAGTGAAGGTGCGTTTGTACAGGACCACCTCAACAAGGGTGTACCGCTCCGCTCTGGTTCTAACTCGACGAGCTTCTTTTGGGTCTTCGGGGAGGAGCCCGTCCCTTAGGAATTCTATCAGGGGTTTCATCCAATTATCCTGAAGTTGAACAGGCAGTGACTCCATCGAGTCGGGAGTTTCTTCTTCTATGCTCGACCTTAGGAGTACCTCAATCAGGACAGTCTGCTCGAGACCTTGGAGGGAAGAAGAGGCTAACTTGGAGAGGGCGTCCGCTTGGGAATTTTCTTCTCTGGGGATTCGCTGAATAAGTGCCTCTTCGAACAAAGCCATGAGATTTTGGACCTTGGCTAGATACTTAGCCATTCGGTCATCTCGTGCTTCGTACTCGCCCAAGACTTGATTGACGACTAGTTGAGAGCCACTAAATATCCGGAGACGTTGTGCCCCTGCTTTGCGGGCCATTCCGAGACCGGCTATAAGGGCTTCATACTCCGCTTCATTGTTGGAGGTCTTGAAGTTGATGCGGAGGGAGTGTTGGAGAACGAAGTCATCTGGGCCTGCCAGAATGACCCCAGCTCCGCTCCCTTTGGTGCAAGAGGATCTATCTACATATACCGTCCAAATAGGAGGTCCGTTTGCCGCTTGACTGACCTTGGAAATGGTGCTCTCAACTATGAATTCTGCTAGGGCCTGAGCTTTGATTGCGGTCTGAGGCTGGTATGATATATCATGCTGGCTCAACTCGATCGACCACTTCATGAGACGGCCAGAGGTCTCTGGTTTGTGAAGGACTTGCTTCAGCGGTTGGTCGGTAAGAACGACCACCGAGTGGGACTGCAAATATGGGCAAAGCTTCCTAGCTGCCATCACCAAGGCGTACGCCATCTTCTCTAGCCTTGGATAACGAAGCTCGGCATCCCGAAGTACCTTGCTTACGTAATAGATGGGCTTCTGAGCCTTGTCTTCTTCCCTCACCAAGACAGCACTGAGGGTTTGTTCGGAGGCAGCTAAGTAGAGGTAGAGTGTTTCCCCGGGGATAGGCTTGCTGAGGAGAGGGGGGTTGACTAGATAGGCTTTAAGCTGATCGAACGACTCCTGCTGTTGTTGACCCCATTCGAAGCCCTTAGCCCTCCTGAGAGCCTTGAAGAAGGGAAAACACTTCTCCCCTAACTTGGAAAGGAAGCGCCCTATAGCTGCGAGGCGCCCGGTTAGCTTCTGAACCTCTTTTACATTTTTGGGAGGAGCCATGTCCAGTATGGCTTTGACCTTCTCGGGGTTGGCTTCGATTCCTCTTTGGCTGACCATGAAGCCTACGAATTTCCCCGATGAGACTCCGAACGTACACTTATTCGGATTGAGCCTCATATCATGCTTTCTTAATACATCGAACGCCTCCTGCAGATCGGTGACATGGTCGGCCCCACGGATGCTCTTCACAAGCATATCATCAACATACACCTCCATCTTGCGGTCGATCTGATTTTGGAAGACTTTGTTAACGAGGCGTTGATAGGTGGCACCTGCATTCTTCAACCCAAAAGGCATCACCCCGCAGCAGTAGAGGCCCTGATCGGTAACAAAGGAGGTCTTCGGGATATCCGGGGGGAACATGAGGATTTGATTGTACCCGAAGAAGGGGTCCATGAAGCTGAGAAGCTCATAACCCAAAGTGGCGTCAATCAGGGTGTCGATGCTTGGAAGAGGGAATGGATCTTTGGGGCATGCTTTATTCAGGTCGGTAAAATCGATGCAGATTCTCCAGCTCCCGTTGGCCTTCTTTACCGTCACAACATTTGAGAGCCATTCGGGATAATTGACCTCCTGTATGAACCGAGCCTTAAGGAGCTTGTCTACCTCTTCTTTTATAGCTTGTTGGCACTCGGGAGCAAATTTGTGCCTCTTCTGTTGAACCGGTTTGGACCCCGGTGCAACACTCAGGTGGTGAACGATGAGCTCTTCGGAGATTCCTGGCATGTCGGTAGCCAACCATGCGAAGAGGTCACGGTTCTTTCTAATGCATTGGACTATGTCTGAGCTTAGGGCAGATGAGAGGGTCTTGCTGATAAAGAACTTGCAGTTCGGATCTTGCTAAAAAAAGAGCACTTCCTCCAATTCATCCATCGGCTCGGACGTTGGTCGGACACCGTCTTGGGGGATTTCAAGAGTTTCGAGGGAGAGGACTGGACCCCCAATAGAGGTCATGTAGCATTTGCGGGCCATTTTCTGACTACCTCTTACTTCCACTACTCCTGCCAGGTGGGGAGCTTCATCTTGAGGTGATAAGCGAAAGGGACGGCTTCGAGAGCAGCTAGGCTGGGTCGGCCTAGGATCACATTATAAGCAGCGAGGACATCGACGACCAAGTCCATCGGCTCCGTTCGGGTAGTAGGAGTTTTGCCAGCGGTTACGTCGTGGGTGACCACCCCTTCAATAGTCACTGGCACTCCCGTGAACCCGTGTAGTGTGTAGCGGGCGGACCTAAGTCTGTCCCGGGATAGTTTGAGTCTTGAAAGTAGCGAGGAAGAGGATGTTAACGGAGCTGCCATTGTCCACCAGGATCCTCTCCACTTTAAAATTCGCCATATGGAGGTTGATGACTAGTGCATCACAATGGGGGGTTCGGACACCCTCAAGGTCTTCATCTGAAAAAGTGATCGATACTCCGAGGCCTTTGGGGGGGGGCATGCCATGTACTGAGTTGACTTCCCTTATGAAAGCCTTTCGAGAGGAGTTTGAGGTGCCTCCCATGGGGCCTCCATGGATGAGATGTACGATGCATTCCGCTTCGAACTTTGGAGTTTCATCGCATCGTTTAGGACGCTTATTAGCCCCCCGAGGGGGAGGAGGGAGATCGGTCCGGTCCTTTCTCACAAATTTGGCTAGCTGCCCCCTCTGGATGAGGGCCTCAATCTCGTTCTTCAAGGCCCGACAATCATTGGTGTCGTGGCCATGGTCCCGGTGATAGCGGCACCACTTCTCTTTGTCCCTCTTCTTGCCAGGGGTGTTCATCTTCGGGGCAGGAGGTATCACCCCTTCCTTCTCAACTTCCATGAGAATAGTGGAAATGTTGGCATTAAGAGGAGTGAATTTTTCGAATCTGGGGGGAGGGAGGCGCTAACCACCATTGTCCTTCTGGAGCTTCTTGGCTCCCTCTTCTTCACCTGCCTTTCTTTTGGTTCCCGAGGAAGGCCCCTCAAAAGTGGGGCAATGCTCAGCTTCCTCAGCCCGGATATACTTCTCGTTTCGGAGAAGGAGGTCGGAGAAGTTCTGCGGGGGCTTCTTGGCGAGGGAGGACCGAAGGCTGGAGTTAAGGACATTCGATTGGAATGCTGCTGCAGCGACCGACTGGTCGAGGGAAGCGATGGACCTAGCTTCCGCAGTGAACCTTTTCACATAGTCTCTCAGCTTCTCACCCTTCTTCTGGTTGAGGTAGAGTAGCGAAATGTTGGTCATCTCAGTTCGGCGACTACTCACGAAGTAGGTGACGAAGAGGGTCTCGAATTGCTCGAAGGAGAATATTGAGGATGGGGCGAGGCGAGAGTACCATTCCCGGGCCGGACCCTTGAGAGTAGCGGGGAAGGTCTTGCACAACAGAGCATCGGAAGCTTGGTGGATTAGCATGAGGGTCTTAAAGCTTTCGATGTGATTGACGGGGTCAGACTCCCCGGAATAAGTCTCGAATTGGAGAGGCTTGAAGCCTATTAGAACGGGCACCTCCATGATGGTTCGAGAGAAAGGAGGTCGGCTTGGGCGGAGGGTCCTTCCTCTAAGCTCTTCTTCTCTGTCTAGCTGATCCAAGTGCCTTTCCATTTTGTGGAGACGACGGTTGACAGTGTCATCCCTTCGATGGTAATCAAATAAGCCTCTAGACTCGTCTTCGTACAAAGGAGAGCGGGGGCTACGACGACGGTAGCTCCGAGAGTGGCGAGGACTAGGAATGTGCTGGGGGTTGCTAGGAGCAGGGGAAGGAGTTAGGGACCGTCGGTGAGGACTTTGGACCGGAGGAGGAGTGGGGATCCCCCGAGCATTGTTATTGTTGGGTCAGAGATGGAGGGCTTGCAAGATGGTTGCCTGGAATTGCTGGAATTCGGCACGGGTGATATGAGCATTATCATTCCTTGGTGAGCGAGGCCTTCTTCTATAGTGCTCAGGGGACTCTCTCCATCTTTGGTGAGGCAGAGACCTCTTATGTTCTCGACGATGAGGAGATTGCTCATTTGGACGTTGTTGGCGGGAGACTCCCTCTCGGGCCCGCCTTTCATCCAAACGGTGGCGAAGATCCTCTTCTTTATGCTGATTGTTAAGGGTGTTGCGGAGGTCATCGGAGGCCCGAGAATAGTGAGATGCCATGGAGTCGGTAGAGGGGTTGTGCACGGAGACGTGGTCATGTTGGAGAGGTTGTTTCGGATGATTGGGACGGGAGCCCCCTGCACCGGCATTCTGAGGGCTGGTCTGACCCCGAGGGGGTTGGAGGTTCTGATGACGAGGTTGGTCCTGCTGCGGGGCCTGATCAGGTTGAGGAGGAGGATTGGCTGGCTGGACGGTTTGGAGGGGGATCTCCTGCTGTTGAGGGGGAGTAGGTCCTCGGTTGGACCCTCTGGATCTCAGCTTTCGGGGAAGCATGGCAGGAGATGATCTTAATCAAGGGGAGAGGAAGGATCGCTATTCATGGATTCCCACAGACGGCGCCAATCTATTACCGCTAAATCTGGTGTGGGGGGTATTTGTGGATTCTTGGGAAAACAGAATAATCAAACCTTAACCTTTTCTGCCGGAGTTTGACCGTTGACTCCCGCCGTTCACCTGCAAAAAGTGCGATACACCGGGGTTGATCCCGGCGACGCACCCTCCGACGCTCAAGTCAGTAATCAGAGAAGATTATGAAAGAGCGTAAATTGGCAAAAGATTGATTACCTCTTAATGGTGATGGATGGGGGGTATTTATAGCCGCCATTGGGATCAGATTAGGAATGTAATCCCTAGGATCAGATTAGGAATGTAATCCCTAATTCTCAGTGAAAGGATAGATATGAATCAAGGCCGTTCATTAGGATTAATCAGAAACCCTAATTCAATCCTGCTGGACCGGGTTTACTGCGGGTTGATACCCGCACCCAGTTTGGATGGATCCGTTTGTGGGTTACTGGGCTTTCGGTAAGAAGACCCAGTACCCACTTTAGACCCGTTTGTAAGTGAAATTACCATGTTACCCCCAGGCTTTAAGATTCGCGCCTGATTTGGACGGTTCTGATTTGACCCTATTTTTAGCCATATCATGGCCTTTTTTCCGAAAAAAAACCAAACCCCCTCTTTTCCCCCTTCCTCTCTCTTTTTTGATGCCGACTTCTCTTAGAAAATCCCAGCCCTCTTTACTCCCCTTTACTCCCATCTTCAAGTATCCTTTACTCCTCTTTACTGTCATCAACAGCCGATCCTTTCTTCTGCAATTCACTTTGTTTTCCCCCTTCTCAACCTCGACGGTCGATTAATGGTCGTTGAGACCAGATTTGGTTATACAAGAAGGTGTCTTCGAAAACATTGCAGTCGAATCAAACGCCGGCTGAGGCTTGAATCTGTCGGAGACAACTTCTTTACCTTTGAAAGCAAGCAAACCAAGGTATGTTTCACTTTGATCTAAAATTTTTTGCTAGGGTTTCGGTTTGGGTCACTTGTTAATTCCAGATCTGTTGTAAAAAAAATTCCCCTTTTTTGGTAAATTTTTTTTTGTCGGTTTGATTTGAGGGATTAAAATTTTTTTATGATGCTGTGATTTGGAGATGATGAAATCTGATCCTCAAGTTCGACATCGATGTGTTAAATCTAGATCTGAATCAAAAACAAAAATTTTGATTTTTTATTTTTTGACATATACTGCACTGTGGGATTAAAGATTTTTATTGAATTTGAATTGGAGATGATGATTTCTGATCCTATGGTCGACGTCGCTGTTGATACTTGTGGAAATTGGATATTTTAATTGAACTGGAATATATATTGAACTAGATTAAAGATGGTTGCTGGACTGGAATTGGAGATTTTTATTGAACTGTGATTTTTATTGAACTGGAACTGGAAAGAAGACATCATCTACAATTGCTATAGTAACCTCAAAAAATTATTTCCGTTCACTGTTCTAGTTGAGCAATTGATGATTGTTATTTTATATTTATCGTTTCTGTGGCTAATCAAGATGACTAGTAAGGGAAAGGAGGTGGAGGTGGAGAGTGATATTGTCCTTTGGCCAGCATGTAATGAACATATATTTGTGGAATTGATGGAGATGGAGGTCGACCGAAATAGTTTGAAAAGTTTGACCTTTGAAGCCAAAGTTTGGCAAAACTTTGTGGCAAGTTTGAATCAAATGTGTAACCATACATATACGGTTAAACAATTAAAAGAAAAATATTCCCGACTTAGGATGAAGTGGAGGGAGTTTCACACTTTGAAGAATCAGAGTGGTATGGGTTGGGATGAAGACAACCATACAGTCACTTGCGAGCCCAATGTTTGGGAGACATATGTCAAGGTTCACATATAACTTACTTTTTTATAACCGTGTGTGATTATCATCTTAATATACTTATTCATGACTTTAGTACTTGTAAATTAACAACACATAATTTTTGAATAGGCACGCCCTCATGCTAAACAATTCAAAGCGAAGGGATTTGCCAATTATGATGCTTTGACCAAAATTTTTGGTCAGTCTACTGCCCAGGGCTTACTTTCTAGGACTTCAACTCAAAGGGTGTATGACTCCGATGAGGAACGGAGGGTCAATTTTGAGTTCACCCACCCCACCCCGTCCCCAATGCACCACATGTAAATTTGGTTGATGATGATGATTACAAACCAATACATTCGGGGTCTCAAAAGAGGCGATCTGGTGGGTCTAGTGGTCGAGCAACAAAAAGCTCGAGAATGTATATTTGTATTGATGCCAATACCGAATCGCATATTGCAAGAACTGAATATTATAGGAAGAAAATTGGCAACCGAAGTGATCGCTCGGATGCAGAAGATCAGTTCTCCATTGATAAGTGCATGAAAATAATTAATACGATGGATGGGCTTGATGAAAAAATGCTCGGTGTGGCAATGGACAACATAGTTGCAAGCCATAGCTGGCATCGTGGCTTCATTCTTATGAAACCAGATCTTGGATCCCCTGTGGTTGTCCAATCTTACGAAAAAGTACTAATTTGTTAAAGTGGATCCAACCCAATGTATTGTATAAATGTCTTAACAATTTATTGAAATATTTTTGTATTAGTACATTGTGAATATGTAATGGCACAATGTGTTAGATTTTCAGTGGTAACAGTTTAATTTTAGATGCATTTGCCTTCACTAGCTGTTGTTGTTTCTGTTTTTTTGGATTTAACTTTGCTAGATAAGATAAAATGTTGGTGCAATTGTTTATATAACCTCCACTATATTGATAAAGTATTTAAAATTCGAATATTCTTTATGCAAATGTATTCTACTTTTTCAGAGTGAAGTACTACTGTAATTTCTACCATACTTATGGACTTGTCAAGTGACACGTCAAGTTCTGATAGTGACGGGCTTGATGACTTGTTGGGACTTCAGTCGCTAGATAATGAGTCTAAAAAAGTACCCTGTTTCACTTCTAAACTATCAGGCCGTGAATATGTACAAGAAATCCTAGATGGTCCCCCGGATAAGTGTATTCGCATATTCCGCATGAACCAAAATTGCTTTTTTGGCTTTGTGTCAATTTATTAAAAATGGCAACTACCTCGAGGAAACGCCCAAGGAAGCCCAACGTAGACACGTCCCTATTGAGGAAAGTGTTGCCATTTTTTTGTACATTGTCGATCACAGTCATAGAATGAGAGGGGCTACTGATCGGTTTCAGCACTTATTGGAAACAATCGAACGACATTTTACTGATGTGTTGAAAGGTTTGGTAAGAGCAGCAACAGTTCTCATTACTTCCCCAGACACGACACATCTACATGAAAGGATCACTAGTTCCACAGACTTTTATCCATGGTTTAAGGTATTTTGTTAGCTTCCTAATTACCACTATATTATTCTAATATTTCAAATGTGTTTACTAAAGTAGTATGTTTCAAATTCACTCATGTAGGGAGCTATTGGTGCTGCCGATGGCACATTAATAGATGCTTGCGTACCCGCTAGTCGTCAAAATACTTGTCGTGACCGGAAAGGCAATATAACTCAAAATGTGCTGGCCGTTTGTGATTTTGACATGATATTCACATTTGTTTATGCGGGATGGGAAGGTAGTGCTAACGACTCTCGAGTAATACAAAGTGCATTAACAGAAGGACTTTTGAAAATCCCTCCCAATAATAAATATTACTTAGTAGATTGTGGTTACACGAACATGCCAGGGTTTTTAGCTCCCTACCGCGGGGAGCCATATCACTTGCAAGATTTCGAAGGGCCTAACCATGCACCAACCCAACATACGAAACATTTCAATAAAATGCATGCAAGGCTACGAAATGTCATTGAAAGAACCTTTGGTGTATTCAAAAAAAGGTTTCCCATCTTCAAGTATATGACAAACTACATGTACACACTACAGGTTCTAATGGTACCAGCTTGTTGTGCAGTTCATAATTTTATACGTACATATTCAGCGGACGATACATTCTTTTCTGATTTAGAAGATGAACAATTAATTAATCATCAACACAATGAAGATAATGCTTCCACATCTCAACCTTTAGATATGTCATCTTCTCAATTGAATCGCATGAATACTAAAAGAGATGAAATTGCTATGGCAATGTGGAATGCAAGGCATTAATGTAATGTTATAGCCCAATGTACTTGTTCATGGCTTTATTTTGCCATTCCAATATATGGTTATAAATGCTTTTCTTCCTTTTCAAGCCCATCTATTTGATAATCGCATCTGAATTTGATTTAAGTATGATGGTTATGATGATGATTATAATGACATGTTTATTGTTTAAATTGACAGCAAAGCCTATTTACTTTATGTCTGCCTAGGCAATGATGAAATCCACACATTGTATTTAGAGGCATGTGTCCCCCCCCCCTTCACAAACCTGGTTTTGTATACTTCTGAATAGGAAATGAACACCCGCAGTGAATATCCATCAAAATGAACATACTTGGGGATGATTTGTGTTGACCCTTATGGTTTATGTGAAGCAAGATGAGTTATTATGTGGACTATTCATGCTCAACAAACAGCATGCTTTTCATACTTAACTATGGGTGGTGGAGTGGGTGGACAGTTGATTAGATATAGTTGGCATGGCATAATAACGCAACCCTATACTAAGCTTGATGCTTCATTTGAACAAATGTTCTATACAAATGTGTTCTGAGCCTACGACTAATTCAATCCTCTAAGAACACATGATTGGTTCAGCTGGGTGCAGACATACAAAATCAAATATCTTATACGCATTAACCGTAAGACCGTTTTGGATTTTTATGAAAAGAGGAGCAAAAATTTGTATTGAGAATAGGGTAACCAAACGCTTTCTTAAAGACAGTTTTCATCTTATCTTGATAGTTAAATAGTTGTTTATAATGCATCTTCAACCTTGCATAATTTCGTAGTTTTCATTTTCATACTTATTGTGGGATATGTGACGGGTTTTGATTTTTTTTGTTTCCATGGTCTACTGATGTATTTGTAGGTTGTACTTGGATGCTAATGTAGTGCACTTGGATGCATGCAGTGCACTATGATGCTTTAGAAGAATGAATGGAGTTATCTCATGACATGAACTGTATCTCGTTTAAATATATTTAAAAGTATTTTTAATTTATGTCGTTCTAGGAAATGATGAAATATACTAACAATCAAAAGGTTGTGTGTCCACCCCCATCTACCATCATGTGCCACTAATCAATCTGGATATGATGGATATGGTAGCTTCTGATCCAGTTTATTTTAATATTAACGTAAACAGACAACGGTTCTATGATGATATATTCCCATCATACAGACCAAATGACTGATGAATTCAACTATGAGTGACGGATGGGGTGGACACATGATTAGTAGTAGTTGGCATGGCATTTTAAAAAATGCAGCCCTACACTAATATTGATGATTTATTAGAACAATAGTTCTATGATAATGTGTTCTGAGCCTACGACTAATTATGGAGATGATGATGATATATTCTGATCCTATATAACCTTGGAAGTATTGACAATTTATTTCATATACTACAAATGAAATACATGCTACATTGTGTTAGCTGCTTCTAACAGGTGATGGGTTCTGATACTGCTCATGGCTTCATTCTGCTTTAAGTATTTTTGAAGGTTTCATTTTCACTTTCAAAATTAATTTCTTGTTACATTTCCTATAACTATCATGGCTTCTGATTTTGTGTTTGTTGCTGCTCATGTACCTTCCTATGATGGGTTTGGATGCTGCTCATGGTTTCTGATGGCTTCTGTTGGATTGTGATGACATCTTCTACCTTTATAAGTGATTATGGTATGAACTTCACTTTCAAAATAACCTTGTTGTAATTCTATAATATTTGTAAACACTTTGAACGCTTCTCATGCTTGTGTTGGGTTCTCATTAGCCATGAGCACCATCAAAATCCATGACAGGAAGAAAATTGTACACAGTATGGAAATTTGACAAAGAAAGTAATCAATTGTTTACTTAAATAGCATTAGAAGCCATCATCTCTAGATTCATCTCAGGCATATGTGAGAATTTTGTGTTTGATTACTAGTATTTCAAAATCTGGATGTGATGATCATTTATTCTGATCCTATATACTCTTTGGAGTAATGAAATTTTTGATGTTGCTCATGGCATCTGATGGCTACTCATGGATTGTGGAGGGTTCCTTTTGCTTTATAAGAAATTAAGGACTGAGTTTCACTTTGGAAAATTTTCCATACTGTACACAATGTCCTTCTTGTGTACAATTTTGATGCTGCTTATGGTAGGAGATGATGGTCTACTGATGGATTGTGATGGCTTCTTTTTGCTTTATAAGGGGTTAAGGTTTGAGTTTCACTTTGGAAAATTTCCATATTGTACACAATGTACCTTCCTGTGATGGGTTTTGATGCTTCTCATTGGTACTGATGGCTTCTGAATGCTTATATTGAACACTTCTTGCTTTATAAGGGAGTGAGGTATGATTTTCAATTTGGAAAATTTCCATATTGTACACAATGTCCTTTCTGTGAAAGGTTTTGATGCTGCTCATGGCTACTGATGGCTTCTGTTCAAATGTGAGAAGGCTTCTTCTTGCTTTATAAGGAATTATGGTATAATTTTCACTTTTAAAATTGAATTATTGTTACTATGTTATAATACTTTGTACAATACTTTGTACAATACATTCCTTTCATGCACAATACCTTCCTGTGAAACCATTGAATTCTTCCTTTGTTAAAATTTCATACTATGTACAATACCTTCCTGTCATGCACATCTGCAGCTACTCATGGTTTTTGATGGCTGCTGATGGATTGTGATGGCTTCTTCTTCCTTTATAAAGAGATTAAGGTATAAGTTTCACTTTCAAAATAACCTTTAAGTTACTATGTTAGTACTGTGAATGCTACTGATGCTTGTGATGGCTTCTTTGGTTTTTTCCTGAAAAAGAGAAGAAAAAACTGCTTTGGGAACTCCGTAACCAAACTCGTTTTCTTAAAAAGAAAACGAAAACAGGTCCCTAAACAACTATCCAAAAAGGATCTCAAGTTAGTCTCAAATACTTGTAACCAAACATATACAAATTTCTAATATAATTTGTACATGTTCCTGAGATGAAAATCTTTGTTCCCTTTGTGCATCTCTTACTTCATTGATCTTGTTTGTAAGGAGGTAAACATGGTTTTGCAATAGAATGAGTTGCTTTGTCAAAACCTAGGAGATGATGACTTCTGATCCTCTAATAAATTTTCTAATACTGTGTACAATTTCCTTCCTATGATGGGTTCTGATGCTGCTCATGCCATATGATGTTTCTTCTTGCCTATGATGGGTTTTGATGCTTACATTGGCTTCGAATCTTTCGGGTTTTAAATTCCTGGCTTCAACCTGGTTTGTATAAGTATTTTTGAAGGTTTCATTTTAACTTTCAAAATTAATAATTTTTTGTTACATTCCTTTTAACCATCATGGCTTCTCATGTGTTTTTCTACTGCTCATGTACCTTCCTGTGATGTGTATTGCTGCTACTCATGGATTCTGATGGATTTTGTTGGATTGTGATGACTTCTTCTACCTTTATAAGGGATTATGGTATGAATTTCACTTTGAAAAGCTTCATTCTTGTTACTATGTTATAATTGTGAAGGCTGTGAAGGCTTCTGATGCTTGTGTTGGGTTCTCATATCTGAACAAAAGTTATTGATTTCTCCTTTTTAGGGACTGACACTGTGTGAAATTTGTGATGGGTTCTGATGTTGCTCATTTCAGCTGATGGCTACTGATGGATTTTGATGGCTTCTTCTTGCTTTGTAAGGGGTTAAGGTGTGAGTTTCACTTTGTAAAATTTGGATACTGTGTACAATTACCTTTTTATGATGGGTTCTGATGCTGCTCATGGCATCTGATGGATACTGATGGATTTTGATGGCTTCTTTTTGCTTTGTAAGGGGTTAAGGTGTGAGTTTTACTTTGTAAAATTGAATTCTTGTTAGTATGTTATATAAGTGAAGGCTTTTCATGCTTGTGATGGATTTTCATGCTTGGGCCATCTCAGTTTGTGAAATACTAGCTACCAAACACAAATTTCTAATAAATTTTGTACATGTGCCTCTCATGAATCTAGAGATGATGGCTTATGATCCTATTTAACTAAACTTTGATTTCTTTGTTTCTAAAATTTCCATACTGTGTACAATACCTTCCTCTGATGGTTTCAAGTGTTGCTCATGGCATCTGATGGCTACTGATGGATTGTGATGGCTTCTTATGTGACTGGAGATTAAAGCAACTGTAACTTCTTAGAAAAAAAGGGACGTGATTTAACAATTTTCATTAGATTATATTCATATCATCTTTCATATTATTCTTTTGCATATCGCATATCAGTTTATGGAAGGTTCTTAATATAATACAAATACAACATCTTCATTGGAAAATGTATAGTCGCATATTAGTTCATATGAACAAGCTTAAGGTATTTTACATTAATACAACTCCTCATATTAATAATATTTGCTCCATTCACTATTTCACACGCTGCTTGTTCGTATACTTGTAGAACTTTGCTCTGTAACTGCAAAGAGAGAGAAAAAAAACTTTAGAAGAAAACTAATGCAAATTGATTAAACATACACCATTTATAAACACATTGTCACGAAAACTGCAAAAAATTTAATTTGAGAATTTAATTTTACACCCAAATGCCTTTTCTAAGCACATTATCCAATGAGTATTTTTAAATAAAATTTCAGATTTTTTGGTTTACCAACCGCATTTTATACTCTCATTTTCAAAAAACAGTTTTCAAAAAAAATTTATTACCAAACAGCTTTTACAGTATATTTTTCAAAAAATAGTTTTCAGAAAAAAAATTATTACCAAATAGGTTTTACACTCTCATTTTCAGAAAACAATTATCAGAAAAAATTATTACCAAACAGCTTTTACACTCTCATTTTCAGAAAACAATATTCAGAAAAAATTATTACCAAACAGGTTTTACACTCTCATTTTCAGAAAACAGTTTTCAGAAAAATTATTACAAAACAGTTTTTACACTCTCATTTTCATAAAACACTTTTCAGAAAACACTTTCCAGAAAACTGTTTTCAGAACAACTATCCAAACGCAGCCCTAGTCTCCGCCAAATTAATTACATATTTTTATTTCACTGTTAACATGTTCTATTTATTAATACATCAGAATGATAAGCAAGAAATTGGGAATCTGGAAATCTAAATCTAGTAGTACTAAAAGACTAATATCGAACAGATTAGAACTCGGAATTCAATTCCGTCGAAAGTTCTGGAAAATAAACTCATGTGTAACTCCTATTTCCCCGTATTTGTATTTTTATACTGTATTTTTCCCCATTGTACTCTTTCATCTATTTGAGATCCTGTATTTTTTTTCAAATTGAATAAAACCATTAATTTTTTTTCGACTCAATTTTTGGTCCTTTTATCAAATTCTATTGTATGTGCTCTTGTGTCGTTCTTCATGAAGAATGAGTTGTTCTACATCATTCATCTCTTTATTCTCCATTTTATTACATTTGACCAATTCTCCAGTTGGATCCCTCTCGAAACGGATACCCTAATACCCATAAAACCCAAACCCTATACTATATAACCCTAACCCTAAACCCCAACTACTGTGCAACCCCCTAACAAACCATCCGCCGCTCTTCTCCTTCTTCAACCCGTCCTCCTTCACTCTTCGTCCAACCGCCCAAAACCCAATTCCCTGCCTTTGATTGCCCGTCCACCACCTCTAACCCACGCCTTCGTCTCCCTCACCATGGCATCCACCATCAACCATCGTCGTCCCCAACCATTGAACTCAGCACCCAATCTTCATCGCCATTACTCGAACTCTGAAACCCATTTCGCCATTTTCGACCTCCACCAACCTCTACCCATCGCCATTACCATCATCTCCTCCCCCTCGACCTCCTATCCGACCTCCGTTCGCGCCGCTAGCACCCCGAACCAATCCTTCGCTCACATCCTCTGTTCGAACCCACGAACAGAGCCACGCGCGACGAGTTCGTTCTCGACGTCGCGCCGCTGATTCCGCCGCCGTCGTCCTCCCCGTCGTCGCGAGCCTTGCATCGCACACCGGATGCCGCTTGTCGCCGCTCCCTCCCTCTCCCTCGCTCTCTGCCGATCGGAAGAAGGAAGAAGAAGCAGGTTGGGCGGGATTGAATCTCAGCCCTTGGATCGCATCAAGATCCGTGCACTCTTGATCTGATCAGATCGGTATTTGGTGTTCACCCACAGCAGATCCCCCGCTCGCAGTTTCCTGTTCTGGCCCAGATCCGCTGCGTAGGAGCGATCTGGTTGGTTAATTTTGGTGTTCCGTGTTTTGGCGCAGCCGATCCCGAACAGCTGTTTGCTGTTCTGGCTAGATCTGGTGTGGGGGATTCACCTCTTCCTGTTGAATTTTTGCACGGTCTTCGCACGTGATTTTGGGAGATTTTGCCCGGGGTTTTTCGATCCTGTTTTTCTCTATTAGCGGATCTAATCGTCGTCAATCAAGGCAAGTATTCCTCTTATACACATTTTTGTTCTAGTACACGCGTTCATTGAAAATACTACAAATAGTTAGAAATTGTGACTCCTCTTTGACTCATCGTTGTTGATCATATATTAAACCTCATCAATTTCATAATCTTAAGAGTCACAATAATTTCATTGTATTATATTATAACTGCTTGGACTCATTTATCCCCTAGACGCATGAACATATGAAATTAAAGAACCCTAGATTTGTAGACGTATGTTATATCTTGTATGTGATGAACTTGCACCCAATTAAGTTGAGAAATAAATATTACTTGCAGTCTTGATAACCATTTTCCTATATTTGTATCACACATTAACCAAGACGCCTAATAACCAATTTTCACGTAACCTATACTAGTAATATATTCCCACATGTTGCTGTCCTGGATCTTATTATGCTGTTTTGACTCCTTTAACATCAGAACCTGAACCCGAGTCCTGAACAGTAAATATAGCTCTAGATGTCTAGATGTCGATAGCCTCAGGAATTTTTGAATTCGGAGTTACAGTCTAGGAGTTATCGCAGTTTACTGCAGCTGTATCGGTAGATGCAGATTTGCAAAACTGCTGCACATCTTCAGTTTGCGAATTAAGTTAACTATGTTAACAGTAAGATTTTGACTCGAAATTTTATATGCTTTTGCTGGACACCCTATAGAACCTTCCCAAATTTTCTTAGAATTAATTAACATTATTTCAATCCTGTTTCACATGTTTAAACTTAGATTCACAAATTCTGCCTGAACACTTCAGCTATGTAATTCGTTGTTTTGACGCATGTTCCCACCACTTTCTTGTACCTTAATTATATGCATTGGAACCGGGCAGGAGTCTAGTTTCTAGATCTCCTGACGGACCCACTTTTGCTATTTCGTAGCAACGGGAATTACAGTTTTGGTACAGCAACGTCGTGCTGTCCAGATTTGGGATTTTCGTAGTTCGTGTTATTCTTATTCATGTCGACCCTCGAATATGCTGTATAAATATCTCAGATTTGTCCCATGTCCATAACCATGATTTCTTGACTTGTTTCGCACACATGTATGCTTGCTTGATAAATTAATAAATATAACAAGCCGGGGTTTAAGGGAAAGACTATAGTAGTGGACAATATAGGTAAGTGTACTCAGAAGGGGGCCCGTGTTTCCCATAATTTTATGTTAAATGGAACTAAGTGCAACGTAGAACTAAGTGCCACGTCATGGTGACGGGGGCCACCTCTAGAGCCTACGGGGGCCACCTCTAGAGCCCATTATATGATTACATGATATATATATTTGAGATCATATGGAACTAAGTGCCACGTCATGGTGACGGGGGCCACCTCTAGAGCCTACGGGGGCCACCTCTAGAGCCCATGGTTTGATCACTTGCTTGATACTTGAAACCTGAGTACACCGCCCTATAGACTCCATTACTAGGCCTAAACGAAATTGCATTGTATGTAGCAACCATGTAGTAAAAAGATGGATGCATGAAGTGCTACCTAGATAGTAATAACTACAAGACTTGAACATGATACCTATTTACTCGATACTGGAGTACATGATACGTGAAACTTGATACATGAAATATGATACATGAGACTTGAAACATGAAACTTGAACTTGATACATGTTACTTGATACTTAATAACTTGTTACTTGAGACTTGGCACCTGAATATGACACTTGACACTAGACTTGGCACTTGTTACATGACACTAGACTTGAGACTTGTCACTTGACACTAGACTTGAGACTTGTCACTTGAGCTTAGATACCCCTACATGTTCACATGTCACTTGCTTCGTCATTAGTATTTGTTATCCAGCCTGTTTACTTGAGTTGTCCTTCTTGCTAGCTAGTTCTTAGATTTCCACCACTTGTTGTATCCCTGTTACATTCTTGATTCCAGTTCTTATTCCATATTTCTTGTACTCGTTTTTACTATTTGTGGCCCTAACTTGCACTAAGGGCATTTTCCCTTGTTTCTCTATTTTTTCCTTTTTATATTTATTAAGCAGACTTTGGTGACTAGCTACCTGCTGGAATCGGTGAGTAAACGTTCTAGACCTTGCTTGGGAAAAGCTTTCTTTAATCATTTTGTTTTGTAATTGAGTTATTTCATTTGTTGTTGCTTAAGACTTGTAACGGGCCGATATTCCCGAGTTTTAACTTGATTTAGACTTGAATCTATTTGGATATTATTCTTGTGTATTCAATTGTTTCTGTTGCTTAATAAATTATTCATGCATGCTTGGTTGTATATATATCTTGTTATATTCTTGTTGTGATGTTGAGTCGATCCAACAGCTTATGGATGATGTTAAAATCATCTACTGGGCTTCGTCACGCGCTCGTATTCCATATTTTTGGGAACCCGGGCGTGACATCATGGGACTACAATTCATATTTACAAAGTTCTTCCAAATTACTACAGCAACAGGTTCAAAATTCTGATACAAAAAGAAGTAAAGAACATGGCAAAAAATAATTTAATATGAATAGGCAGTAATTACATCATACATGCATATAATTCATGATAATTAATGAACAAGTTCTATTTTATTATTAACATGCAGTTTTCTAGATTATGATGCAATTTACAATCATGGCAATTAGTTCATCAAATCAAATTCAATCAGAAAGATTCCCTACATCAAACAACTCTGTAATATGGATCTAATTATGTTTTTATCTAATTCATGCATATGCAATGTGTAGTAGGGACTAGGGTTCAAATCAAAGATAAAGGCACGAAGTCGAGGATATCTCGGGTTAGCTCTTGTAAACCCTCAATATACTCAATGGAAGATGAATAGTATAACAATATGATGATTAAAAGATGATCTACTTGCAGGGATCAACAAAATTCAAACAAAAATAATCAAACTAGTTCAAGAGAGACTTGCCTTTTTAGATGGTAAATTCGAATATAAAGAATAACGAGATAAGGATCCTGATGACAACAGCGACAAAACACGTGCGACTCGCGTGCAAACGAACGAACCCACAAAGGCACGTGCACTCTACATGCACAACAACACACAGCAAAATCAAATCCCACTTCTCCCGAACACCAAATAGCAAATCGAAGAGAGAGAGTGAGGGACAGCGGTGCACGACGGGGCTGGCGGCGACTGGGGTGGCGACGGTCGATGCAATCGACAAGGTAGGGTCGACGGTGGCCGACAGGGTGCTGTAAGGAGGCGCTGGCGACGACAACACTCTGTTTTCTTCCAAAACAGAGGAGCCCATGTAGCGCCCCGAATTTCTAATATAATATCTTACAAATATGTGGCACAATTCCCAGCATCAACCTCAATGTAATAGTAAACATAGCCAAACACAGATAAATTTTTCAACTTTTATCACATCAATTCTTTACAAAACACAGTGGAAATTTAAACACCTTGAATTACAATTCTTTCTTTTACAACACATTCTTTTTCAATTTACATAAGACACATTATCATTCTGCCACATGCATCCAAATCCCATGCTATAGGCACCTACCTGTAAAACATGAGGCTAGAGTGTAGAACCCCGTATTTTCAAATATTATTTTAAATAATTGAAAATGAATTAAAATGGTTTTCTGGAGATTTAATAAATATTTTCTGAAGGTTTATCTTTTTACACGTGCGAAACACGTGCAAATATTTTTGGTGTAAATAATAAATTTTATACTTTTAATAAATTCTCCTAATTATAATGAAGTATATTCTAAAATTTGGGATTTTTCTGAGTAGAAAAACTATTTTTATAAATATCTCGAAAGAGAGGGTCTTTTATGTAAAAAGCCGTTTGAATCTGAAAAATTTATGAAAATTTGTTTTTACTGATATTTTGGTTTTCCATGGTTATCATTTAAATTTAAATATATTTAGATTTTATTTAAAGTCGATTTGGTGAAGATTTAAACAAAAATGGTGTTTTTGCAAATATAGAATTTATGTAGAATCTTGTGAAAATATTTTCTGGAAAGTAAAAGTCAAATATTTTGATTGGAAAATATAATATGTATTATTAGATATTATTTCTGATTTTTCTGAATTTTTATGAATATTTTATGATATGTTTGTAAATATTACAAAAGGGATGGCTTTTGTGCAAAATCGCCACCCTGAGTTATAAATCTGGATTTTTCTTATTTACTTGGCTGTGCTGGATTGCTGGACAACTCAGTGATAAGAATATTTTATTTGTTTTTTATTTAGTTAACTTATTTTAACTAAGAAAGGGGTTATTTATGTAAAGTTATATTTTGGAAGGATTCTTTTGCAAAAGTGTTTCTAAAACCTTAATCTTTCAATCCCGGCCTGTATAAAAGAGGGTGGAGTGCAGCCGTCATTCGCTACACAACACAAGTTTTATTATATCTTTTATTTTCTTGGTGATTGAAGAGGAGGATTTTGGATCTCACAAAAGAGGGGCTTTCTTGTTGGATCTCTAAATTCCTAAGGTGAGTGACATTGTTTTGTTTATTTTGTTTGTGTATGTTGTAGATGAGTAGATATAATTGTTTGGTTGTTTTGTTTGTCTCTCTTTGATTTGTGTACGTCATATGAGAACAATATGAATGTTTAGATTGATTGGATGATGAATATGTATATGTATGAATGGATGAAAATTTGGATCTCCGAGAAGAATTCTGGATATCTGCATATGAATGATGTTAGATCTGTTGAGAACCTAATATAAATTGTTAGTGGACTAATAATGTTAGATTTTCGTGGTAAACAGTCGACTGGTGAGTCGAAACAGTCGACTGAAACTGCTTAGGTCATATTTTCTTAAAATGTTGGATTAATGTCGATTTGATTGAGTTCGATAGATGCCATGCATAAATTAAATTAGAGATGAGAATTTGGACTATTGGTGAGTTGGATAAAAACAACTTGACCATGTTGAGGATAAATTGGTTTTGTTCATGGATCAACTATAAAGAATAGTTGAGATTTAGTTGAGGAATGTTGTGAACGATTAACGGTCTAGAGGACCAGGTTTTGAGGATTTGAGTTATGAGGATTTAAATTGGGGAATTGTGATTTATGTAAAATATGTTGTTGGAACTGGGATTTCTCAAATGCTAAGTATTTTGGTATTAATAAGATTTGGAAAATAATACAAAGTTATTTTGTTATATGACTGATTTATAAAAACCCTAGTTTTGACATATGTACGACCTAAATTCTTCAGACTGTAGGCCGACAGTCGACTGATACGACCTTTCAGTCGACTGATACGACCTAGCTACTGCGAATATTAGTTTTCTTGAAATTCGGTTCTGAACAGTCGGCTGACGACTTTTACAGTCGAATGGTACCACCCAGATTACTTTTAAAGTTACTGTAGTTTTTCTCTCTGGTAAGTCGACCTATGACTTTTTGAGTCGACTTACAACACTTAGAATATTTTCTTAAAGAAATGTTGGAATTTCCTCTGGACAGTCGACCTATACTATTAACAGTCGACTTCTACTATTAGGCTTATTTTCTGAAAATTACTGGATTTCTCTCTGGACAGTCGACTGGTGAGTTTTGTAGTCGATTGTAGATACAGATTTTATTTTCTTAAAGATGTTAGTTTCCACTCTGAACAGTCGACCGGGGACCTTTTTACAGTCGACTGGTTCTGATACTTTTCCTAAGGTGTTTTGATGTTCTTTAAACGACTAATTCTTTAATTGTTTTGGATCTATAACTTACTATTCTAAATATTATTCTTCTATAGAACATATGTTTTCAAGATACTTCATCATTGGATTTGGATGTTGGAAATTTATAAGAGTTGGGTTTTGTTGAAAGGAGAGATTTCTCCTTGATCATTTGACGATGGATTAGTGAGTTTGGTCCTGATTGAGGTCTCTAGGAGTTGAGTGGGAGTCCTGTGAACCGGCAGTTGAGATTTATTGAGTTAGGCCTGAGGGGTTTTGGTTTAGTTGTTGTTGAAGTCCGGTAGGGTACACTAACTCTAGAGATAGGGATTTTTGATGTCTTAATAATATCCTACTTAAGGACAGGCAGGGTGCATTTGTATGTACCGGGTGTATCTGCACGTTGGGGGTCATAAAGGCCTATTCGTGGGGTACACGGCAGGGAGATGATTCTCCGGATATGTTCGCGTGTTGTGGGTCTACGGGCCTATTCACGGAACAAGCAGGGTGTATTTGTATGTACCGGGTGTATCTGCACATTGGGGGTCATAAAGGCCTATTCGTGGGGTACACGGTAGGGAGATGATTCTCCGGATATGTTCGCGTGTTGTCGGTCTACGGGCCTATTCACAGGGCAGGCAGGGTGCATTTGTGTGTACCGGCTGTATCTGCATGTTAGGGGTCTTAAAGGTCTATTTGTGGGGAACACGGCAGGGAGATGATTCTCCGAATATGTTCACGTGTTGTGGGTCTACGGACCTAATCACGGAGCAGGCAGGGTGTAATTGTAGGTACCGGGTGTATCTGCACATTAGGGGTCTTAAAGGCCTATTCGTGGGGAACACGGCAGGGAGATGATTCTCCGGTTGTTGTTTTGAGTTATCTTACATGATGCTTGCGCGTCGGGGGCGGTGATGCCTATTCGCGGAGTATTCTGAATCTTATTTCCCATCACCGTAGTAAGATTAGTTGCATAACGAGGGGTTATCCCTAGGTCGTAGAGATCGTTAAGGGCTTGCACCGGACCTATGTACTATGGAATGCATAGAATCCGACAAGTATGCATTAGAGAGTCAGCATATAGAATTGTGTTTTCTTGACTTAGTTTTTTGCTTGTGTTTCCAGTTTTTCTACACTTGACACTTAGTCTAGCTTCACTTGTTGTTCATATTTCATGATGTTTTCATGCTTTACATCTTTGTTATTTCTCATTCATTTATCCTTGTTGTTAATACATGCTGTTGATGACTTTATGTTTTATGATTCAATTATGTTGTATGTTTTTATGTCACTCACACCATTTATGGCTGACCCCTTTAGTTTTGGGGGTTAGAGATCATCTCTAGCCTCATGTGTTACAGGTTGTTGTTTAGAGTTTGGAGGTTGAGATGCTTGAGATAGTTTTGGAGATAAATTGATGGAATAGAGCTTTGTGTAAAATTTTGTAAAAAGAAGTGTTGTAAAAAGAATGTTGTAATTCAAGGTGTTTTGTATTCCGCTGTGTTTGTAAATGTTTTGTTGTAATAAAAGTTGGAATAAAATTATTCGTGTTTTTGGGCTATGTGTACTATTACATTAAAGTTGATGCTGGGATTGTGCCACGTATTTTCTAAGATCATATTAGAAATTCGGGGCGCTACAGATTGGTATCAGAGCATGCTTCAATAGTAATAATAGACATAGTATGAAAACCAACCTAGGTGTGGACACTAGAGAGTGAGTACCTAGGTATGGACATCAGAGTGTGAGTATCACATAGAGTTAGTGCATGATGTTATGGTTTGGGGTATGATTGAGGTTTTGCCGAAGGATATTGATGTGAGTTTGAATTGTGTGTGGTGCTCTAACTTTACCCTCATTTTGTAGTATTCAGTAGAATGACAGGACCCAGAACCAGGAACGGTGGTAACAATGAGGATGGATCTGGAAGTTCTCGAGGAACTGGAATTGATCTCGAGGCCGAATTTGCCAAGGTGTATCAGACTTTGAATGCGCTAATGGCATTTAATTTGGCACAGAATCAGAACCAGCAGCAGAATCATGGAGCTGGACAGGGATTGGTTAATGCCGACCCTATCAAGCAGATCGAGTCCTTCAAGAGGATGAGGCCGCCAGTTTTCGAGGGGCAATCGGATCCAAGCAAGGCTGACGATTGGATTAGAAGGATGGAGACAATCTTCGAGATCTCGAAAACTCTGGCAGCCAATAATGTAAAGTTGGCTACTATGCAGCTGGAGAGGGACGCTGGTGTCTGGTGGGAATCATTGAAGAGGACTTTGGGAGACCAGCAGATGACTTGGGAAGCTTTTCTAGAGGTATTCAGGGATCACTTCTTTCCCCTAGATATTCAGGAGAAGAAGACCAAATTCTTGAATCTTCAGCAGGGCAGCATGACCGTGCGAGAGTATGAGACCAAGTTTGCTCAGCTGTCGAGGTATGCATCAGAGTTAATTGCTGACAAGGCAAAGAAGGCCAAGAAGTTTGAGCAGGGCTTGAGGCCAAACTTGAGGTCGAGAATGATTCCGTTGGGCATAAGGAGGTTCGACAAGCTGGTTAGGAGGGCAGCTATGACAGAGGAAGACATGGACCAGTTCCAAAAGAAGCAAGAGACCTGGAACAAGAAAAAGAGGCCAGCAGATGATCAGAATGGGAAGGAATTCCCAGTGAAGCAGGGCAAGTTCAGTGGGCCAGTGCAGAAGGTACCCGCAGTTCAAGGTGCAACTTGTTTCAACTGTGGAGAGACAAGTCATTATCGAGCAGCATGCACCAAACCTCGGAAGACGTGTTATCTTTGTGGTCGTGAAGGGCATATTCGATCAAACTATCCGCAGCTGAAGAAAGATGGTGCAGGGAAAGGCAAGGATCTGAATAGGGGCGAGAGTCCACATTGACTGAGGATGATGCGGGTATCTCAGGAATGTGATCCGTGTGTGCAAGAATTTTGGACTTATTCATTTTGTATTAAGTAAAACCTTTATTTGGGGAATAATTGAAGATTGAGTATTTTTCTTCATGTAACAAGATTTATTTGGATTAATGGAATAAAAACAAAAGTTTTATTTGATACTATTTTCTTGCATACGTTTGTGTCGCCCAAATTCTTGTTAGTCTTAGATGTGGAGCTTAAGGTGTTTCCAAGCAAGGTCTTGAGGCGGCTATCCTTAGTCATGTCCTATCTAAGGAGGGAGTGGCCACTGATTCTTGGAAGGATGAAGCAGATGTGGAAGGTCAGAGCTGGATGCAGGAGTTCAGTAGTTGTTGCAGCATGGCTTCCGATGGCAAATTATCAGAGTTGCGCAGCGGAAGGTTGATTTTCTGAATTCTTTGAATGATTGTGTTTCTCCTGTATGTTGTACTTCTTCTGTTGAAATGCATTCCTTTGTGTGACTGTATTTCTTTAAATTATGTTTCTATCCATGAGTTTTTATTACTTGTTGGTGTGTTTGATTGGACCCCATTAGCAGTAGTTCTGAGGACAGAACTCTTCTAAGGAGGGAGTAATGTAGAACCCCGTATTTTCAAATATTATTTTAAATATTTGAAAATGAATTAAAATGGTTTTCTGGAGATTTAATAAATATTTTCTGAAGGTTTATCTTTTTACACGTGCGAAACACGTGCAAATATTTTTGGTGTAAATAACCAAATTTATACTTTTAATAAATTCTCCTAATTATAATGGAGTATATTCTAAAATTTGGGATTTTTCTGAGTAGAAAAACTATTTTTATAAATATCTCGAAAGAGAGGAGCTTTTATGTCAAAAGCCGTTTGGATCTTAAATAAATTATGAAAATTCGTTTTTACTGATATTTTGGTTTTCCATGGTTATCATTTAAATTTAAATATATTTAGATTTTATTTAAAGTCGTTTTGGTGAAGATTTAAACAAAAAGGGTGTTTTTGCAAATATGGAATTTATGTAGAATCTTGTGCAAATGTTTTCTGGAAAGTAAAAGTCAAATATTTTGACTGGAAAATGTAATATGTATTATTAGATATTATTTCTGATTTTTCTGGATTTTTATGAATATTTTATGATATGTTTGCAAATATTACAAAAGGGATGGCTTTTGTGCAAAATCGCCACCCTGAGTTATAAATCCGGATTTTTCTTATTTACTGGGCTGTGCTGGATTGCTGGACAACTCAGTGATAAGAAGATTTGATTTTTTTTTGATTTAGTTAACTTATTTTAACTAAGAAAGGGGTTATATATGTAAAGTTATATTTTGGAAGGATTCTTTTGCAAAAGTGTTTCTAAAACCTTAATCTTTCAATCCCGGCCTGTATAAAAGAGGGTGGAGTGCAGCCATCATTCGCTGCACAACACAAGTTTTATTATATCTTTTATTTTCTTGGTGATTGAAGAAGAGGATTTTGGATCTCACAAAAGAGGGGCTTTCTTGTTTGATCTCTTCATTCCTAAGGTGAGTGACATTGTTTTGTTTATTTTGTTTGTGTATGTTGTAGATGAGTAGATATAATTGTTTGGTTGTTTTGTTTGTCTCTCTTTAATTTGTGTACGTCATATGAGAACAATATGAATGTTTAGATTGACTGGATGATGAATATGTATATGTATGAATGGATGAAAATTTGGATCTCCGAGAAGAATTCTGGATATCTGCATATGAATGATGTTAGATCTGTTGAGAACCTAATATAAACTGTTAGTGGACTAATAATGTTAGATTTTCGTGGTAAACAGTCGACTGGTGAGTCGAAACAGTCGACTGAAACTGCTTAGGTCATATTTTCTTAAAATGTTGGATTAATGTCGATTTGATTGAGTTCGATAGATGCCATGCATAAATTAAATTAGAGATGAGAATTTGGACTATTGGTGAGTTGGATAAAAACAACTTGACCATGTTGAGGATAAATTGGTTTTGTTCATGGATCAACTATAAAGAATAGTTGAGATTTAGTTGAGGAATGTTGTGAAAGATTAATGGTCTAGAGGACCAGGTTTTGAGGATTTGAGTTATGAGGATTTAAATTGGGGAATTGTGATTTATGTAAAATATGTTGTTTGAACTTGGATTTCTCAAATGCTAAGTATTTTGGTATTAATAAGATTTGGAAAATAATACAAAGTTATTTTGTTATATGACTGATTTATAAAAACCCTGGTTTTGACATATGTACAACCTAAATTCTTCAGACTGTAGGCCGACAGTCGACTGATACGACCTTTCAGTCGACTGATACGACCTAGCTGCTACGAATATTAGTTTTCTTGAAATTCGGTTCTGAACAGTCGGGTGACGACTTTTACAGTCGACTGGTACCACCCAGATTACTTTTAAAGTTACTGTAGTTTTTATCTCTGGTAAGTCGACCTATGACTTTTTGAGTCGAATTACAACACTTAGAATATTTTCTTAAAGAAATGTTGGAATTTCCTCTGGACAGTCGACCTATACTATTAACAGTCGACTTCTACTATACTTAGGCTTATTTTCTGAAAATTACTGGATTTCTCTCTGGACAGTCGACTGGTGAGTTTTGTGGTCGACTGTAGATACAGATTTTATTTTCTTAAAGATGTTAGTTTCCACTCTGAACAGTCGACCGGGGACCTTTTTACAGTCGACTGGTTCTGATACTTTTCCTAAGGTGTTTTGATGTTCTTTAAACGACTAATTCTTTCATTGTTTTGGATCTATAACTTACTATTCTAAATATTATTCTTCTATAGAATATATGTTTTCAAGATACTTCATCGTTGGATTTGGATGTTGGAAATTTATAAGAGTTGGGTTTTGTTGAAAGGAGAGATTTCTCCTTGATCATTTGACGATGGATTAGTGAGTTTGGTCCTGATTGAGGTCTCTAGGAGTTGAGTGGGAGTCCTGTGAACCGGAAGTTGAGATTTATTGAGTTAGGTCTGAGGGGTTTTGGTTTAGTTGTTGTTGAAGTCCGGTAGGGTACACTAACTCTAGAGATAGGGATTTTTGATGTCTTAATAATAACCTACTTAAGGACAGGCAGGGTGCATTTGTATGTACCGGGTGTATCTGCACGTTGGGGGTCATAAAGGCCTATTCGTGGGGTACACGGCAGGGAGATGATTCTCCGGATATATTCGCGTGTTGTGGGTCTACGGGCCTATTCACGGAACAAGCAGGGTGCATTTGTATGTACCGGGTGTATCTGCACATTGGGGGTCATAAAGGCCTATTCGTGGGGTACACGGTAGGGAGATGATTCTCCGGATATGTTCGCGTGTTGTCGGTCTACGGGCCTATTCACAGGGCAGGCAGGGTGCATTTGTGTGTACCGGCTGTATCTGCATGTTAGGGGTCTTAAAGGCCTATTTGTGGGGAACACGGCAGGGAGATGATTATCCGGTTGTTGTTTTGAGTTATCTTACATGATGCTTGCGCGTCGGGGGCGGTGACGCCTATTCGCAGAGTATTCTGAATCTTGTTTCCCATCACCGTAGTATGATTAGTTGCATAAAGAGGGGTTATCCCTAGGTCGTAGAGATCGTTAAGGGCTTGCACTGGACTTATGTACTATGGAATGCATAGACTCCGACAAGTATGCATTAGAGATTCAGCATATGGAATTGTGTTTTCTTGACTTGGTTTTATGCTTGTGTTTCCAGTTTTCCTACACTTGACACTTAGTCTAGCTTCACTTGTTGTTCATATTTCATGATGTTTTCATGCTTTAAATCTTTGTTATTTCTCATTCATTTATCCTTGTTGTTAATACATGCTGTTGATGACTTTATGTTTTATGATTCAATTATGTTGTATGTTTTTATGTCACTCACACCATTTATGGCTGACCCCTTTAGTTTTGGGCGTTAAGGATCATCTCTAGCCTCATGTGTTACAGGTTGTTGCTTAGAGTTTGGAGGTTGGGATGCTTGAGATAGTTTTGGAGATAAATTGATGGAATAGAGCTTTGTGTAAAATTTTGTAAAAAGAAGTGTTGTAAAAAGAATGTTGTAATTCAAGGTGTTTTGTATTCCGCTGTGTTTGTAAATGTTTTGTTGTAATAAAATTGGAATAAAATTATTCGTGTTTTTGGGCTATGTGTACTGTTACACTGAAGTTGATGCTGGGATTGTGCCACGTATTTTCTAAGATCATATTAGAAATTCGGGGTGCTACACAGAGATAACCCTAACCCCCAAAACTATGGGGTCAGCCATAACGGTGTGAGTGACATCAAAAGAAGTACAATTTAAATAAAACGTAAAGAATAAAGTTATAAAAAACACATACCAACAGTAGTAACAAATGGAATATGAAATAACAATAAATAAAATATGAAAACATAGAGTGAAACTAGACTAAGTGTCAAGTGCAGGAAAACAGAAAACATACATGCATAAAACAAAGTCAAGAAAACACAAATGCAGTATGATGACTCTCTAATGCATACTTGTCGAATTCTATGCATTCCATACTATATAGGTCTGGTACAAGCCCTTATCGTTCTCCACCTTATAAGGTTTAATCCCTCGTTATGCAACTAATCCTGCTACGGTGATAGAAACAAGATCTAGATTACTCCACGAATAGGCCTGACAACACTCGACGCGCAAGTATCATGTAAGTATAGCTAAAAAACGAAGAATCACCTCCCTGCCGTGTACCCCACAAATAGGCCTGCCAACTCTCGACGTGCAGATACATAGTACATCCTGTGAATAGGCCCGCCGACCCTCGACACGCGAACATACCAACTGCCCTCTCAGGACACAACAACACACAGTCCTGGAACGCATCCGTTGGACTAACCCCAGAGCATATACTTACGTTTCCCAAGTTCTATCACATCTCTACTAGTGCATATCCTTAAGTTGATTATTATTAAAACACAAATTCCTCATCTCTATAGTTAGTGTATCCTGCCGGACTTAATTCCACAAAACAACCCCAAGACCCCAACCAGTCCAAAATCCACAAAATCTCATTTGCCGGTTCACAGGACTCCCACTCAACTCTTAGAGATTCACAAAATGAATATCAACACCAAAACTTTCAATAAAATTCTTTATTTCATCATCAAAACGTCTATATCAATAAAAACTTCTTAAATCAACAAAATCCAAATTCATTCAATATACTCACAAATTTCTAGAATTGAAATAAATTATTAAATCCATTAAATAACTGAGAATCATGTTTTGAAGTCATTGAAAGTCACAAAATATAAATTTCTTCGAAAACCATATATATCTCACTTATAAAGTCATAGGAATATAATTTAAATCCTATTATAATCAAAATATAACTCTCTGTAAAATACTGTAATCTGTAGTAAAAACATCATCTAAAATAGTAGGTCAATAATCCATAATATTAAAGAAATAATCGTTCAAGAAATCAACAGTAAACTCAACAAAAACAACATAGACAGCAGGTGTCGGTCGACTGTCAAAACAGTTCACAATAACGACGGTCGACTACACAATCCCAGAAAACCTAATTTTTCAAATGACGGTCGATCGCACATTTTAGTTCAAAATGGAACCGGTCGACTGACATGTCAAGAAAACACAGCTTTGAATTTCGTGCACATTTTAACTGATACTTCGTTTAATCTCTGTAAAATCATAAATTTGTAAAAAAAAATTCCTTAGATGATCAAATACAACTTGCATAACATACTGGAGTTGATAAAACTAATCAAAACCTCATCAAATTCATAAAAGAACAAAACTCTTCAAAACAGTGTACATGAGTATATATATATATATATATATATATATATATATATATATATATATATATATAGGTAAGTTAAGCATCAGTAAAGCATCAAGATCCATCAATCTGAGTAGCAAAATATTTTGATTCAATCTTAGTATCAAAACAACTCAAAATCCAATCGAAAACTCCATAAAACACAAAAAATTCAATTTTCGGCCATATACCATCAGACCCGAAAACTATTACTCAACTCCAACTTCAAAACTTGATCTTTTTTATCCAAGAACCCCTCTTGTAACTCATTCAACACATAGACAACTACCCACATCAGTTTACCCATGAATATATGCAATTATAACAATCATTCATCAAGTTTTTCTTCATCAAAAATATCAACAATGTGTGTACATATACTCAACAGTGAAAGAACTCATTTTTATTCAAATTTTTGCATCTCTATCATGTAATCTCAATACAAACAATCAAAATAGTGAGAATAGAAAAGATAACATCATACCCATAATTTCTATTACGTTCTTAATAGTCTCAAGTCATCTATATAGAATTTTAATCATCAATAGCATAGTTTTCATGAAAGATTCTTTCTTTATTCATCCATCCATCAATAATTCATTATATCATCATACTATCATCTATCATGCATTCTCCTAGACATATCATCACATACAACATGCATAGAACAGTAAGAAAGCAAACATATGTCACTTACCTTATTGAAGAATCAATCGAAATAATAAAGAGAATAATAAAAGTCCATCCTTTCGCAAGAAAACCAAGATCCTCGCTTCGAAATTTCAAGAAATCAATAATAAAGAAAACCCTTTATGTAGTACAGCAAAGAGACGGCTGCACTCTCTTTTAAATAGGCCGGAAATTAGGGTAATTATGGTTTTGAATAGGTTTTGCAAAATATCCCTTTTGAATATATCTTTACATATATAAATCCTTATACTTGGAAACTAGATTAACCAATTCACTTTAAATTTAAAAACAAAAATAACCACCCTAATACTGGTCGGCACTTGGTTTAAATCCAGAAAAACAAATTTGTAATTTTTGCCTCTAAGTGATAATTTAGCAAAAAGACCATTCTTTAAAAAATTTGCGAAATAAACCAAATCTACCTCTGAGTTGGCTAGCCATCTTGCTCAGCCCAAAAATCTGAAAATCTGGAGTTTTCACTCCAAGTGGTAATTTTACATAAAAGCCCCTCTTTTTTGTAATATTTGCAAATATGCAAAATAAATATCAAAAAAAACCCAGAAAATTCATAAATAATACATACCAATAAATAATAGGCTTCCCTAAAATAATTTTTGACTTTGAACTTCCCAAGGAAATATTTGCACGTGTAAAAGATAATTTTCAGAAAAATATTTATTAAATCACCAAAATCATTTTAATTCATTTATATACCTCAAAACATTTTTTTTTAAATCTAAGGGGTTACAGGCAAGGAGCAGCGGGAGTTCGACGGAGGGTAGGCGATGACTGGCGATGGTGAATAGGGACGGTGGAGCACGGCGTGGGGATGGCGAGGAGGACGGAGGTGATCTGAGGTTGAGGACGAGCTTTGGGCGGCGATGGGTTCACGGGAAAGAACAGAGGATGGGGGTGACGATCGGGGATAAGGGGCTGTCGATGGGTGAGGAGCGAGGTCGAGAAGACGAGAGGAAATTCTGGAGGATAGGTGGACGAGGGGGAGGCTGTTGGCGGTCGATAGGTTCAAGGGGAAAAACTGAGGTCGGGGGTGAGGAGAGAGAGAGAGCGGCGGGAGGTAGGAGAGAGAGAATATTAAATTACGGGGTGTTATATCGGGGGTGAGGAGAGAGAGACAGAGGTCTGTTTGCACCAAGTTCCGTGTAGCTCCTGCTTTTGATAATTCGCATCATCGAGAAAGTTGGCTACAGATGCAATTCCTACATCGATTTCTACTTGCATCTTCCTTTTAAAATGAGAATAACATGTAGTTATGGAGAATTAATTGGGAACAATGTGTTGTCATAAATCATAAACACGTAATTGATAACACGAACAGATAGAAGAAGCTCGGCCTAGTAGCAAAAGTAGTCGCAAATGACGCATACAGTACTACGCCCATGAATGAATCCCTTTGCCATTGGCTCTACCACGCGATTATTGGTTCCAAAACTTTGTGTTTTCCTTCTCTTCAGCCTCAACCTCATTATTCTGAAGGGTTTCCGATGATGATATAAAACTGATGACTGCCGATCGGGATGAAGAATGAGGCAATGGGCTTCTTCATCATCTATTGATTCCATTTTAGATATGCCAGTTACCTTCCTCCACCTCCTCCCCTTGCGAAGGACCCACTTAAACAACCTCAACTCGAGCAGCCCCCTCTCCAACAAATCCGACCTGTGCCTAGAGGAGCAGCACGGGGGGGCTCCCGTCAAAGCCGTCAAGAACAACATCCTCTCCATGACCATGTATCGGTCCACAATCCTTCCACCGACTCGATGGCCTCGCAAGGTCCTCAGGTGTCAAGAGACCTCCATCAAATCATCGTCAACCACCAAGAAGGGTTCGACCTTTGAACCCGTTTGAATAAGACACCAACTTATGATGAGCCCCCTAGTCCAGAACATCAGGGAAACAGAAGAAGTCTCTCTTCTCGAAGGCCAAGGCACAAAAAAATACCCCTCTCGAAGGGGGCGTAGAAGAACCCCCTCCCCAAGGGGGTGTCGAAGAACACCCTCTCCCAGGGAACGAAGAAGGTCACCTCCCTCTCAGCAGCAAAAGAGTCAGACTGCGGCCAATCGATTAGTTCATATGGCCAATGGAAATGAACAAGCACCCATTACCAAAGCACAGTTTATTAATTTCAAAAGTCAAATCCTCCAAACCCTCAACATCACCCTAGAAAGAGGCCGACAAACAAACAGTCACCATCTTGCAGCCTTACATGAAGGAGAGTTCTGAGGGTTAGCTAGATCTAACCAGAGGGGCAACTCAGTCCTTCGCCGTCTTCAAGAAATTGAAGACCGTCTCAACAACATCAACTGGGAAGAGGATCACCAAGCCAAGAATTTCCGACCGAGAAAACCTCCATTCTCTAAGACGATCATGGAAGCCCATGTCCAGAGACTTTCAAGCCGCCTCACTTTGAGAACTATAACGGAGAGTCTGACCCGAAAAATCACATTGAGGGTTTTAAAACTCTCATGATGATCCATCAAGCTTCAGACTCCCTCCTCTGCAAAACCTTCCCAGCCACCTTGAAGAACTCCCACCTATCTCTCGGTTAGATCCTCTTGTCCGATCAGTTTGAAGAACTTTTCCTCACCCATTTCGTCAGCAGTCGTCGAACCGAAAAGACAAGTGCATGCTTGCTGAACCTAAACCAGAAGAAAGGGGAATGGCTAAGGGACTTTTTCGGCGCTTTAAAATCGAGTCCCGATCCATTGCTTCCCTCAATCAAGTAGTAGCGGCTGCCGCATTCAGACACAACGTCAACCTCAAGGCATCCCTTGCCAAGAAGCCTGATCGGGACTTCTTGGAACTCGTGCTTATGAATGAGAAGTATATCCAAGCTGAAGAGACTCTCAAACCACCCTGATCAGAAGAAGCCCCCGTTCGGGAACAAACAGAATGGCATGTATGAAGAATGTCCCAAGAAGCTCAAGAGAGACAACAACGGCCTGCGTCGGCCTCCTCCTCGCTTTGAAAAGTTCACTCCCCTCAATTCCAACATCTCGGTTGTCCTTCACTGCTCCAACCTCCCCCGAAGATGAATACCCCTGGTAAGAGAAGGAACAGAGATAAGTGGTGCCGCTTTCACAGGGACCACAACCACGACATGGACGATTTTCACGCCCATAAGGAGGAGATTGAAGCCCTCATTCAACGTGGGCAATTGGCATAGTTTGTCAGGAAGGAGAGGGCCGATCATCCTCCACCCTGGGGAGCTAACAAGCGAATCGAAAGGCCCACTAAGTCCCAAGACTCTGAACCTGGGGCCATCCTCCATCTCATTCATGGAGGTCCGATGGGGAAGAGTCGAATTCCTCCCAAAACTCCTTCATACGAGAAGTTAACTCGGTACAAAATTTTCAACCTCCCAGGAGCCTCGAGTCTCAGGTGACATTCTCTGACATGGATATAGAAGGCTTCCGAATGTCCCATTGTGATGCCCTTGTCATCATTCTCAGCATGGTCAATCACGAAGTGCGCCAGATCCTGGTCGACAATGGTAGTTCTGTCAATATCCTCTTTCTAGAAGCATTTGAGGGCTTCAAGTTCTCCCGAGATCGCCTAAAACCTACTGGATACACTCTCCACTCTCTATCAGGAGTGCCAGTAACAGTCGAAGGAGTAGTCACTCCTGATGGGACCGCTAGAAAAGCTCCGACAACCCGAACTGAGCCGATGGACTTCATGGTCGTCAATGTGAAAGCTTCCTACAACGCTATCCTTGGCCGACCCAGCCTAGCCGCACTTCATGCTGTACCTTCGTCCTTTCACATGAAGATGAAATTTCCAACCATCGCAGGGATAGGAGAAGTCAAGGGAAGCCAAGAGACTGCTCGAAAAGGCTATATGACTTCGATGGGAAGTCCAGTCCTTTCCCTCGAAGCAATAGAACTCGCTCAATGGAGCAGCCAAGCCATCTCGGAGCTGGTGGATGAACTAGAAGACATCCCCTTTTCTAAGGAGGACCCGACCAAGACGTTCCAAGTCAGCAAAACCCTCCCTTACCAGGTTAAATAGCAGATTATTGAGTGCATCAGAGGAAACCAAGACCTATCACCTGGACCATTGCCGACATGCCCGATGTCTCAGAGGATTTGATCATGCACCATCTCAGTGTTAACCCAGAAGTCAGGTCGGTCCAGCAAAAGTGCCGCAAGTTTGCCTCTGACCGACAACAAGCTATTAATGAAGAGGTGGATAGACTCCTAGCCGCCCGTTTCATCCAAGAAGTAAGCTACCCTGAGTGGCTGGCAAATACGGTGATGGTAAAGAAGGCCAATGGAAAATGGAGAATATGCATCAACTTCACAGACCTGAATAAAGCATGCCTGAAAGATCCGTTTTCCCTTCCCAGCATCGATGCCCCAATCGATGCAACGTCCGACCACGAACTCTTAAGTTTAATGGATGCTTTCTCAGGGTACAATCAGATCAGAATGTTTCTCCCAAACATTCTGAAGAACTCTTTTATCACAAATCAAGGTCTTTATTGTTATCGAGTCATGCCCTTCGGACTAAAGAATGCTGGAGCCACTTATCAACGTCTTATCAACAAGATCTTTGAGTGTCAGATCAGCAGGAACATGAAAGTCTATGTGGATGACATGCTGGTGAAAAGCATCCGCCAAAGAGACCATGCTTGCGACCTCTAGGAAGCCTTCCATGTCCTACGAAAGCATAATATGAGGCTTAACCCCTCTAAATGTGCCTTCGAGGTGTTATCTGGCAAATTCCTAAGGTTTATGGTCAGCTATAAGGGAATCAAAGTCAACCCAGAGAAGATCAAAGCCACACTGGACATGGCTCCCCCTTCTAGTGTTAATGAAGTTTAAAGGCTTACAGGGCACCTCAGAGGTTGAATCAATAGCAATAGTAGACATGCTACGTTCTTCGGCTCTTTGCTAGCCGCCATCGGGCGCTTCCTCTCAAAGTCAGGGGAGAAGTGCCTCCCATTCTTTAAGGCACTCAGAGGGGCAAAGAGTTTTGAGTAGGGGCAGTCACAGCAAGTTGCCTTTGTGTAACATCCCGTATTTCTTGGAGGTATAATACTAGTAAAATAATATATATATATATATGTGTGTGTGTGTGTGTGTGTGTGTGTGTGTGTGTGTGTGTGTGTGTGTGTGGTAAGTGGCCTATAGATGGATTTTATAGGGCTATGATTAATAGAATTAATTAAGGTCCAATAGAGATTCCTATGGGGCATTACAAATGGTATCAGAGCCGAATTTCGACACCGAGTGTGGGAAAAGAGTGGGTGCGAGTTATGCCTGAGAGGGAGCTGGGGTCAGTACGCTGGCAGTTTGGTCCGGGGCAGTACTCTAGAATTAGCTGAATTAGGGTACTCCACTCCACATCGGCGAGATGTATGCCTGAGAGGGAGCTGAGGTCAGTGCGCTGGGCTAGAATTAGCTGAATCAGGGTACTCCGCTCAACATCGGCTAGAAAAGAGATCCTGCACTAGGTTGCATGCCCCGTACTCAGCGAGGACACTGAATTCTTAAGGGGGGTGTTACAAATGGTATCAGAACCGACTTTCGATACCAAGTGTGGGACAAGAGTGGGTGCGATGTATGCCTGAGAGGGAGCTGAGGTCAGTATGCTGGCTGTTTGGCCAGAAACAGTACGCTAGAATTAGCTGAATCAGGGTACTCCATCCACATTGGCGAGATGTATGCCAGAGAAGGAGCTGGGGTCAGTGCGCTGGCCCGGAATTAGTTAAATCAGGGTACTCCGGCTCCACATCGGCTAGAAAGGAGATCCTGCGCAACGTTGTATATCGCGGCTTCAGCGAGGACGCTGATTTCTTAAAAGGGGTGTATGTAACATCCCGTATTTCTTGGAGGTATAATCCTAGTAAAATTATATATATATATATATATATATATATATATATATATATATATATATATATATATACATAAAGGAGGTGGTAGGTGGCCTATAGATGGATTCTATAGGGCTATGATTAATGGAATTAATTAATATATATATACATAAAGGAGGTGGTAGGTGGCCTATAGATGGATTCTATAGGGCTATGATTAATGGAATTAATTAAGGGCCTATAGAGATTCCTATGTGGCATTACAAATGGTATTAATCTTGTTGATCTTGTCAATTTAATTCACATATTTTTCTCTCTCGCGCGTGCATGTACAAAGCAAAGCCCCCCCTCCCCCCCGGGCGGGCCCCATCCCCACCTCAGCACGCCCTAAAGGCAACGCCTGCCCTCCTTATGGGGCACCCACCTGCCACGCGGCAGTACAGCAGCTACTACCTCCTGCACCTGGGCTTTACTGTGCAGAATAAACTCCACACAACCTCTCCCATAGAAACTCTATTAGGACATACCTCCAATTTTTTATATTATATATATATAATACTATATTATATCTCTTGAAATTACGGGTTGTTACAAACACCCCCCCTTTAGAAATCAGCATTCTCGCTGAGTACGAGGCATGCAACCTAGTGCAGTATCTCCTTTCTAGCCGATGCAGAGCAGGAGTAAACTTATTCAGCTGATTCCAGGCCAGCGCACTAACATCAGCTCCCTCTTAGGCATACATCTCGCCAATGTGAAGTGGAGTACCCTGATTCAGCTAATTCTAGCGTACTGTCCATGGCCAAAATGCCAGCGTACTGACCTCAGCTCCCTCTCACGCATACATCGCACCCACTATTTTTCCACACTCAGTGTCGAAAGTCGGTTCTTATACCATTCGTAACACCCCGGCCCCAACTCAGAAAATTTATTTATTTATTAGTACAACTGCTCACCACAGGCTGCCTCTCAAAAGGCAGTTAACCAATTAGGTGACTCTTGATCATAGGCAATTATACTTATTAATAATTAATCTTGTTAATCTCCCAATATGGGATCAATTTAATTCACATCTTTTTCTCTCTCTCCCGTGCATGTACAAAGTAGAGCCCCCGGGCGGGCCCCACACCCACATCAGCACGCCCCAAAGGTAGTGCCTGCCCCCTCTGCCTGCACATGGGGGCCCCACCTGCCATGCGGCACTACAGCAGTAGCAGCAGCTATTGCTGCCTCCTGCACATGGGCCCTACTGTGCGGAATAAACTCCATAAAACCTCTCCTATAGAAACTCTATAGGACATACCTCCAATTTCTTTATATTATATATATATATGTATATAATACTATATTATATCCCTTGAAATTATGGGGTGTTACATATTTACAAATTGTATTAGAGCCGACTTTTGATACCGAGTGTGGGTAAGAGTGGGTGAGATGTACACTGGTAGTTTGGCCAGGGGCAGTACGCTAGAATTAGCTGAATCAAGGTACTCCTCTCCACATCGGCAAGATGTATGCCTGAGAGGGAGCTGAGGTCAGTGCTCTGGCCTAGAATTAGCTAAATTAGGGTACTCTGCTCCACATCGGCTAGAAAAGAGATCCTGCACTATGTTTCATGTCCCGTACTCAGCGAACACACTGAATTCTTAAGGGGGTGTTACAAATGGTATCAGAGCCGATTTTCGACATCGAGTGTGGAAAAAGAGTGAGTGCGATGTATGCCTGAGAGGGAGCTGAGGTCAGTACGCTGGCACAGCAAACTATTTTATTATTCCATCGTGTGACTTTATACTCCATTTCCTACTTTTGCTTCTATTTTTATATCATGAATTTCAAAAAGTAACATCACAGTTAAATTAAACAACCAATATCCCAGTACATATTGAAGATTACATCATTCCATTCATCGTTTTGTTACAACCGGATGTCGAGAAGGTAAATATGCAACTAGACGTCAATAGGAGGCAAATTTGCAACTGTCGGGAGGCAAAAACTGCAACCGAATGTCCAAATGGAAACCTGCAACCTAATGTCATAGAGGCAATCTGCAACGTGATGTCAAGGAGGCAAGCCTGCAGCCAGACATCAATAAGACAAACCCACAACAAAGAAATTTTCTACTCTAATAACCCCACTTTTAGTTTCTTTTATATATATATATATATATATATATATATATATATATATATATATATATATATATATATATATATATATATATTAGTTACCACTATCGTATTCTTTTGTATTGTTCATACCATTTTATAAGATTTTAAAACATAGTCTATGCTACTTCAACTTTGTTATTCATAATACAGTTACACTTATGTACACATTTAATTACCTTATTATTTATACTTGTTTGCATATCTATCTTACATGCATTATTTTATTTTATTTTATTTTCACCCTATATTATTGAGGTTTACTATGAACTATTTTTGCTATCTTAGTATCATCATTTTGTATATATATATATATATATATATATATATATATATATATATATATATATATATATATATATATATATATATACCTTATCTTTACATGTGTTAGTATTTTCATATTTTCATGCTATTTCATTTTCCTGGCCTATCTTATATTTGTTTGCTACTTATGTAATATGATTTTTATTATTCATAGTTATTTATTTTTTTCATTTTTATATAATTAATATTATATATTATTCCAATATTATATCATTATTTCATTTACTATTATTATACTTGTTTCACTACTACAACTACTTATAATTTTTATACTATAGTATTGTTGGTTTTATCATATATTCCAAACACTAATTGCATATATAAAATCCTAAGTTAATTTTCTTACTATACTTGACAATTTACAAATATTTGATATACTAATCAGTATTCTATATATTTAATTTTTAATCGCATATATGGTTAATATATTGCTTTTGCAAATGAATCTTTTTTGTTTGATTTTATATATACATCATTACTCAGACTATTACACTTATCTTATACTTTTAACAAAATTCGACACTCATGTTTTTGTTTTTATTTTATTTTTTAGATTATTATTATCATCATTATTATTATTTTGGCTTAGCTAAATTTGTTGGTATTTCGATGCGTCTTTGATTGATTTATATATATATATATATATATATATATATATATATATATATATATATATGCATTTTTAATCATCTTTAAGTTTGCATTCTTTGTGTTACTTTTATTATTATTTACTTTTACCATTATTCATGTTCTTATATTTTTCTTTTTGCTTCTTATTTTGTATGGTTGGCCTTATTATCTTCTTGCTATAATGATCTTTTGCGATGTGACCTGATCAGTAATCATTTTTCGGGTTGATTTGTTCAGATATCTATTTTTGCATTTTTATGGTTTTATACAAATGTTTTAACGACCTTGGGAGTGCTTAATATTTTGTTTTACTGACTAAACTTATTGTTATTTATTACTTTAGATAGTTACTTTTACTCGTATTCTTACCTAAGTTTGTGTTACGTACGTTTGTCTATTTTCATTAATTCTTAAATTCGTAGTGCCTTGTGTTTATAGTGTATTTAAGTTTTAAGGAAGCTTTTGATTCCTTTGTGTGCTTTAAAGTATTATTGCTAATTTATGTTGGTTATGATAATTGTGCTGTAAAAATTCGTATGCATTAATCGATTATCCAGTTGCTTTCAACAAGTTATTGCATAGTTTATATTTTTATACATTTTATATATCTTCTTGGGAAGAGTTTTAGGCTTTATAGATTTTTTCTTATACTTGTTGCTCTGTCGTTTTTCCTATTTACTTTACTGTTACTATTATACATTATTTTGTTTAATTAGCAACCCAATGTAATTAGAAAATAAAGATAGAATGATTTTTTAAAACTATTGTGCAAGTTTTGTAATTTTATTTTCCTCTTACTAAGGATAGTTCTGAAGACAGAACTATTCTATGGGGGGAGTGATGTAACGCCCCATAATTTTTAATACAATATTTTTAATTAGTAAGTAATTTTTAAATCAATTTATTTAATTATTTTGAATTTTTTAAATATTGACATTTTCACACGTGCAAATATTTTCGAAGTGTGAATTTAAAATTATGAGTTGATGAACAACCTCTATTATTTGTTATTGGTTATATTTGAATTTTTGGGATTTTTTTGAATAAAGAAATTACTTTTCTAAATTTTTAGAAGAAAGATGTTTTTTTTGTAAAAAGTCGTTTAGGGGTGAAAATTGAACTTGAAATTTATTTACTGCATTTAGGGCTGGATTTTCAGTCTTGGGCTCTAAGAGCATCTACAATGGTGTTTCTCATATTTGAGAAAATGGCACAAATAGAAATAGGAAATAGGTGTGATGTGTGCAGTGGGTCGTTTGTTAAAAGTTTCTCAAAAAATAACAAGACGAAACAACATGTATCGTCTAACATGTTCAGTAAAAAAAAAATCGGAAGAGATGGGACATGTTGTCCGGTCTCACGTAATTTTTAAAAAATTCAATAAATAGTAATCAGTTATTAGGATTCATGTTCAAATGAGGTACTTGGAGAGTCTAAAGGTAGAAGGTTGCAAAATAAAGAAACATGGTGGTGGCAAGAAGAACTCTAAAATATTGTGAGAGAAAAAAGATCAACCTTCAAAATGTGGCAAAAGAGTAGAAATGAAGAGAATATAGAAAGATATAAGACCGTTAGAAAAGAAGTTAAAAAGTAGTAAAAGATGCAAAAGAAAAAGCTTATGATGATTTATACACAAAATTAGAAATAAAAGAAGGAGAAAATAATATATATAAGCTTGCTAAACAAAGGGATAGAAAAATAAAAGACCTGAATACAATTAGGTGTATTAAGAGCAAGGATTCAAGAGTCCTAGTAAAAGATGAGGAAATTAAGGAAAGATGGCGAAATTACTTTGAGAAGTTATTAAATGAAAAGGTTGTGGGCACTTTAATTTTAGAGGACTCGAGGGAGAGTCGAGAGCATATATTTTTCGTAGAATTAGGTCCTCGGAGGTTCGAAATGCTTTAGGAAGGATGAATATAGGAAATGTTTTAGGGCCGAATGATATACCCATTGAAGTTTGGAAGTGTCTTGGGGATGTAGGAGTGAGTTGGCTAACAAAATTGTTTAATGAAATTTTGAGGACTAAGAAGATGTCCGATGAATGGAGAAAGAGTATAATGTACCTATATATAAAAATAAAGGAGATATACAAAGTTGCTTAAACTACCGAAAAATAAATTAATGAGTCATACGATGAAAATTTGGGAGAGAGTGATCGAACATAAACTGTGACTAGAAACTACAGTGTCTGAGAATCAGTTTGGGTTTATGTCGGAGAGGTCAACAATGGAAGCAATTTATGTACTGAGGAGACTTATGAAAAAATATAGGGAGAATAAAAAAAATCTACATATGGTTTTTATAGATCTAGAAAAAGCATATGATAAATTTCCTAGAGACATAGTATGGTTGGTGTTAAATAATAAAAGAGTAATCATTTGGTATATCGAGCTAATTAAGGATATGTATGAAGGGGCAACAACCATAATTAGAACAACCACAGGAGAGACCAGCGATTTTCCTATTACAGTAGGTTTACACCAAGGTTTGGCTTCAAGCCCCTACATCTTTACTTTGGTTATGGATGAATTGACGCGAGGAATACAAGATGAGGTGCCTTGGTGTATGCTTTTTGCCGATGACATCATCTTAGTTGACAAGACTATAGCAGCAGTCAATGCTAAATTAGAATTGTGGAGAGAAACTTTGTAAGCTAGAGGCTTTAAAATAAGCAGAACTAAAACAGAGTATATAGAGTGTAATTTTAGTGATATCAGAACACAACTGAGAAAGTAGTGAATCTTGATGTCCAAGAGATACCTAAGGGAGATCGTTTCCGATATTTAAGCTCGATTATACAAAGAGATTGGGAGATTTGTGAAGATGTTACACATAGGATCCAAGTAGGGTGGCTTAAGTGGAGAAGTGTGTAGCGCCCCGAATTTCTAATATGAGAACTTAGAAAATACGTGGCACTTTCCCAGCGATCCACTTCAATGTAACAATATACATAGACCAAAAACTCAAATAATTTTATTCCAAATCTTTATTACAACATTCTTTTACAATTGCAGCGGAAATACAAAACACCTTAAAGTACATTTAACTGTTACAACCCTTTCTCTTTACAAAATTACCCAAAGCTCTATTATATCACTCTCTAAAATCCAAAGCTACCCCAAGCATCCAAGCTCCCAACTCTAAGCAGCTACCTGTAACACATAAGGCTAGAGTTGAACCCTAACCCCCAAACTAAAGGGGTCAGCCATAAATGGTGTGAGTGATATAAACAACAAACATAAACAAACAATAAACATAAATTCTCAGGCAACATGTACTGAACAAAAATACATAAACTGAACATGTAGTCTGAAACAAGAACGATAGGCCAGTACATGCGTGAACCAAGTCGAGAAACAATACCAACGATCAAGTATCCATCAATTAATCTCTCTCAAATTATGTACAGTTCAACTGTACGGTACAGTCGACTGTATAATGCACCAGTCGACTGTTCTGAACAAACAATAATCCTCACATTTCTGAACATGCCCAACTATCAATAAATCTCAATACCACGATGTATGTCCAACAATCGATCGCCAATAATGCCATAGATCGGATAACAATATATCCATCTACAAAACTAAAGATAATATAGTTCGAATACGAACCCGGTATGCCACGACACCGACGAACATATCCATCTACAAACAAACTAAGAAGGTATAGATCGAATACGAACCCGGTATGCCAAGACACCGACGAACATATCCATCTACAAACAAACTAAGAAGGTATAGATCGAATACGAACCCGGTATGCCAAGACACCGACGAACATATCCATCTACAAACAAACTAAGAAGGTATAGATCGAATACGAACCCGGTATGCCAAGACACCGACGAACATATCCATCTACAAACAAACTAAGAGGGTATAGATCGAATACGAACCCGGTATGCCAAGACACCGACGAACATATCCATCTACAAACAAACTAAGAAGGTATAGATCGAATACGAACCCGGTATGCCAAGACACCGACGAACATATCCATCTACAAACAAACTAAGAAGGTATAGATCGAATACGTACCCGGTATACAATCACTGTAGTGACTCTTACACCGACGAACATATTCATCTACAAACAAACTAAAGACTGAAAGAACACTCAAGATTATGAAGAACTCCTCAGGACCAGTCGACTTATGCGATAGTAAGTCGACTGCCCCGTGAACCAATATCCAAGATTATAACAAGTGCTATAAGTCGACTTAATAAACCATCAGTCGACTTACCCGGGACAATTAACAATAATTCTCAAGAACACTCCAAGTGTTAACAGTATAAGATGACTTATAAAAACATGAGTTGACTTACCAACAATATAAGATGACTTATAAAAATCATAAGTAGACTTATCAAAACATAAGATGACTTATAAAAATCATAAGTAGACTTATCAAAACATAAGATGACTTATAAAAATCATAAGTAGACTTATCAAAACATAAGATGACTTATAAAAATCATAAGTAGACTTATCAAAACATAAGATGACTTATAAAAATCATAAGTAGACTTATCAAAACATAAGTCGACTTAAAGGAGACATAAGTCGACTTATAAGAATATAAGTCGACTTATAAAAACATAAGTCGACTTACCCGAGAGAAATTCTACGATAACTTTGAAAAATAAATTCTAAGTGTACCAGTCGACTGAGAAGGGTCTAAGTCGACTGTCCAGAACGGATTTTCGAGAAAAACTAAAGATACAGCAGCTGGGTCGCACCAGTCGACTGAATAGTAGACCAGTCGACTGTCGGCCTACAGTTTTCATAAATTAGGTCTGAATACGAAAAACAAGTCTGGTATTTTCTAAAGGTTCATTGTTCATGAAATGATCCTTATTCAGGTAAAATGACAATCTCGAATACTTCTTCATTGCAGATCCATTATTCAATCATTCAATAACTCAAAACTCAATTCTCTTATTCTCAAATTCCTAAATCTTACATTAGGGTTTCCTTAATACTTAATTCTTCCACCAAAAATAACCAAGATCTGATTATATACACCAGATCCAGATGTTCATACATCCGATCAAACCATACTTGAATCTTAACATGTTTTCGATCAATAAAGAATTGTTAAACAAGATCTACTAAACATTCGTGGATTTCTCATGCATAAAACGAATAACGAGTATTGCATCGATCACATACAAGATACGGATACATCAAATAAAGCAACATGCAAATCATACACATAAACAAGACAAGTCTATATCACTCACCTTTTGAAGCAAGAAGATCCACAAAAGCCTTCCTTTGCTAGATCCAAACTCCTTCTCCAAATCACCAAGAAAAATAATAGTATAATGAAATCTGAGTTATGCAGCGAATGACGGCTGCAACTCTCTTTATATAGGCCGGGAATTAGGTTTTAGGGTTTCCAAATACATTTGCAAAACAATCCCTTCAAAATACAATTTTATATATATCTATCTACTCTTGGAAACTCATCCAAAATTCATTAAAATTAGGATTTAATAGAAAATATACTTCTAAATCTTAACCAATACTGTTTAAAACGTCCAGAATGCCAATTTTTGCACTTTAGCCCTTAAAAATGTCAATTTTACAAAAAGGTCCTTCTTTTCTTAAAATTTGCAAATAGTACTAATTAAATTCAGAAAAATCCAGAAAAATACTACATAATTCCAAAATAATAAATAATGATTTTTCATAAAGAAATCTTAATTTTTCAAATATCTCAAAGTCATTTGCACGTGTTTTGCACGTGTACAAAAGATAAATCTTTTAGAAAATACCAATTAAATCTCCAAAATAAATTTAAATTCATTTTCAAATAATTAAAATAATATTTGAAAATATGGGGTTCTACATCACTCCCTCCTTAGAAGAGTTCTGTCCTCAGAACTACGGCTAATGAGGTCCGAACAACCCACTAACAATGATTAAAAACTCATAGATAGAATTATAACTTTAGGAAATATAATCACATCATAGAATGCATTCCATCAACATAAATACATCACACAAATAAACACAATCATGCAAAGTATTCAGAAAAGTCAATCTTCCACTGCGCGACTCTGATAACCTGCCATCAGAAGCCACGCTGCAACAATTACTGAACTCCTACATCCAACTCTGACCTTCCACATCTGCTTCATCCTCCCAAGAATCAGTGGCCACTCCCTCCTTAGAAAAGAATGACTAAGGATAGCCACCTCAAGACCTTGCTTGGAAACACCTTAAGCTCCATACTAAGTCTATCAATAAATGGGCTACACAATTGTATGCAAGAAACAGTATCAAATAAAACTTTATCTTTATTCCATCAATCCAAATAAATTTGCTACATGAAGATAATACTCAATCCTCAATTATTCCAAAATAAAGTTTCACTCAATACAAAAGAATAAATTCTTGCACACACAGATCATGTTTCTGGATTGCCCGCATCCCCTTCAGTCAATGTGAACACTCGCCCCTGCTTCGGATCCTTGTCCTTCCCTGCATTCTCTTTCTTCAGCTGTGGACATCGTGGTCGAATATGCCCTTCTTGACCACAATGAAAGCAAGTCTGTTTTGCCAACTTCGGACATTCCCTCCTTTTATGTCCTGCCTGCTTGCAGTAAAAACAAGTCACCTCTTGAGTTGCCGGTGCCTTCTGCACTGGATCACTGGGCTTGCTCTGCTTCGCTGGGAATTCCTCCCCTTCCTGATCTTCTGCTGGTCTCTTCTTCTTCCAAGTCTCTTGCTTTACCCGGGACTGATCCATATCCTCTTCGGTCATAGCTGCTCTCCTGACCAGCTTGTCGAATCTTCTGATGCCTAATGGAACCATCCTTGACCTCAAGTTTGGCCTCAAGCCCTGCTCAAACTTTTTGGCCTTCTTTGCTTCGTCCACTACCAACTCCGGCGCATACCTTGAAAGTTGAGCGAACTTCGTCTCATACTCCCGAACAGTCATGCTGCCCTGCTGAAGGTTCAAGAACTCAGTCGCCTTCTTCTCCTGAACGTCGAGTGGAAAGAAGCGATCTCTGAACTCCTCCAGAAAAGCTTCCCATGTCAGCTGCTGATCTCCCAAATTCCTCTTCAGTGACTCCCACCAGATTCCTGCATCTTTCTCCAGCTGCATCGAAGCTAACTTCACCTTGCTAGCTTCAGGAGTCTCCGACACTTCGAAGATCGTCTGCATCTTCCTAATCCAATCATCTGCTGCAGTTGGATCAGCTTGCCCCTCAAAGACTGGTGGCCTCATCCTCTTAAAGGATTCAATCTGCTTGATGGGGTCGGCATTTACCAATCCATGCCCAGCTCCATGATTTGGCTGCGGATTCTGCTGCTGCGCTTGCTGCTGCGCCACATTGAATGCCATCAGTGTGTTCAAGGTTTGATACACCTTAGCGAATTCAGCCTCTAGGTCAATTCCCGTTCCTCGAGAATTACCCGATCCATCTTCATTGTTGCCACCGTTCCTGGTTCTGGCTCCTGTCATTCTACTGAATACTGCAAAATGAGGGTAGAGTTAGAGCATCACACACACATTTCAAACTCACATCAATATCCTATGGCAAAACCATAACCATACCATAACCTCAAACAAAACATCATGTTCTAACTCTATGTGAGACTCACACTCTAATGTCCACACCTAGGTACTCACTCTCTAGTGTCCACACCTAGGTTGGTTTTCATACTATGTCTATTATTACCATTGAAGCACGCTCTGATACCAATCTGTAGCGCCCCGAATTTCTAATATGAGAACTTAGAAAATACGTGGCACTCTCTCAAAATACGTGGCACTGGGACAATAAAATTATTTGAGTTTTTGGTCTATGTATATTGTTACATTGAAGTGGGACATTAGAGTGTGATACTCACACTCTAATGTCCACACCTAGGTACTCACTCTCTAGTGTCCACACCTAGGTTGGTTTTCATACAATGTCTATTATTACCATTGAAGCACGCTCTGATACCAATCTGTAGCGCCCCGAATTTCTAATATGAGAACTTAGAAAATACGTGGCACTTTCCCAGCGATCCACTTCAATGTAACAATATACATAGACCAAAAACTCAAATAATTTTATTCCAAATCTTTATTACAACATTCTTTTACAATTGCAGCGGAAATACAAAACACCTTAAAGTACATTTAACTGTTACAACCCTTTCTCTTTACAAAATTACCCAAAGCTCTATTATATCACTCTCTAAAATCCAAAGCTACCCCAAGCATCCAAGCTCCCAACTCTAAGCAGCTACCTGTAACACATGAGGCTAGAGTTGAACCCTAACCCCCAAACTAAAGGGGTCAGCCATAAATGGTGTGAGTGATATAAACAACAAACATAAACAAACAATAAACATAAATTCTCAGGCAACATGTACTGAACAAAAATACATAAACTGAACATGTAGTCTGAAACAAGAACGATAGGCCAGTACATGCGTGAACCAAGTCGAGAAACAATACCAATGATCAAGTATCCATCAATTAATCTCTCTCAAATTATGTACAGTTCAACTGTACGGTACAGTCGACTGTATAATGCACCAGTCGACTGTTCTGAACAAACAATAATCCTCACATTTCTGAACATGCCCAACTATCAATAAATCTCAATACCACGATGTATGTCCAACAATCGATCGCCAATAATGCCATAGATCGGATAACAATATATCCATCTACAAAACTAAAGATAATATAGTTCGAATACGAACCCGGTATGCCACGACACCGACGAACATATCCATCTACAAACAAACTAAGAAGGTATAGATCGAATACGAACCCGGTATGCCAAGACACCGACGAACATATCCATCTACAAACAAACTAAGAAGGTATAGATCGAATACGAACCCGGTATGCCAAGACACCGACGAACATATCCATCTACAAACAAACTAAGAAGGTATAGATCGAATACGAACCCGGTATGCCAAGACACCGACGAACATATCCATCTACAAACAAACTAAGAGGGTATAGATCGAATACGAACCCGGTATGCCAAGACACCGACGAACATATCCATCTACAAACAAACTAAGAAGGTATAGATCGAATACGAACCCGGTATGCCAAGACACCGACGAACATATCCATCTACAAACAAACTAAGAAGGTATAGATCGAATACGTACCCGGTATACAATCACTGTAGTGACTCTTACACCGACGAACATATTCATCTACAAACAAACTAAAGACTGAAAGAACACTCAAGATTATGAAGAACTCCTCAGGACCAGTCGACTTATGCGATAGTAAGTCGACTGCCCCGTGAACCAATATCCAAGATTATAACAAGTGCTATAAGTCGACTTAATAAACCATCAGTCGACTTACCCGGGACAATTAACAATAATTCTCAAGAACACTCCAAGTGTTAACAGTATAAGATGACTTATAAAAACATGAGTTGACTTACCAACAATATAAGATGACTTATAAAAATCATAAGTAGACTTATCAAAACATAAGATGACTTATAAAAATCATAAGTAGACTTATCAAAACATAAGATGACTTATAAAAATCATAAGTAGACTTATCAAAACATAAGATGACTTATAAAAATCATAAGTAGACTTATCAAAACATAAGATGACTTATAAAAATCATAAGTAGACTTATCAAAACATAAGTCGACTTAAAGGAGACATAAGTCGACTTATAAGAATATAAGTCGACTTATAAAAACATAAGTCGACTTACCCGAGAGAAATTCTACGATAACTTTGAAAAATAAATTCTAAGTGTACCAGTCGACTGAGAAGGGTCTAAGTCGACTGTCCAGAACGGATTTTCGAGAAAAACTAAAGATACAGCAGCTGGGTCGCACCAGTCGACTGAATAGTAGACCAGTCGACTGTCGGCCTACAGTTTTCATAAATTAGGTCTGAATACGAAAAACAAGTCTGGTATTTTCTAAAGGTTCATTGTTCATGAAATGATCCTTATTCAGGTAAAATGACAATCTCGAATACTTCTTCATTGCAGATCCATTATTCAATCATTCAATAACTCAAAACTCAATTCTCTTATTCTCAAATTCCTAAATCTTACATTAGGGTTTCCTTAATACTTAATTCTTCCACCAAAAATAACCAAGATCTGATTATATACACCAGATCCAGATGTTCATACATCCGATCAAACCATACTTGAATCTTAACATGTTTTCGATCAATAAAGAATTGTTAAACAAGATCTACTAAACATTCGTGGATTTCTCATGCATAAAACGAATAACGAGTATTGCATCGATCACATACAAGATACGGATACATCAAATAAAGCAACATGCAAATCATACACATAAACAAGACAAGTCTATATCACTCACCTTTTGAAGCAAGAAGATCCACAAAAGCCTTCCTTTGCTAGATCCAAACTCCTTCTCCAAATCACCAAGAAAAATAATAGTATAATGAAATCTGAGTTATGCAGCGAATGACGGCTGCAACTCTCTTTATATAGGCCGGGAATTAGGTTTTAGGGTTTCCAAATACATTTGCAAAACAATCCCTTCAAAATACAATTTTATATATATCTATCTACTCTTGGAAACTCATCCAAAATTCATTAAAATTAGGATTTAATAGAAAATATACTTCTAAATCTTAACCAATACTGTTTAAAACGTCCAGAATGCCAATTTTTGCACTTTAGCCCTTAAAAATGTCAATTTTACAAAAAGGTCCTTCTTTTCTTAAAATTTGCAAATAGTACTAATTAAATTCAGAAAAATCCGGAAAAATACTACATAATTCCAAAATAATAAATAATGATTTTTCATAAAGAAATCTTAATTTTTCAAATATCTCAAAGTCATTTGCACGTGTTTTGCACGTGTACAAAAGATAAATCTTTTAGAAAATACCAATTAAATCTCCAAAATAAATTTAAATTCATTTTCAAATAATTAAAATAATATTTAAAAATATGGGGTTCTACAAAGTGTCAGTGATGTTTTGTGTGACAAACGTATACCTTTGAAGTTAAAGTGAAAATTTTATAGGACGGCACTTAGACCAGCAATGATGTATGAAGCAGAGTGTTGGGCAACAAAGAAACAACAAGTCCAAAAAATGAGTGTGGTTGGATGTGTGGTAAAACAAGGAATGATAGAATTAGAAACGAGCATATAAAAGACATGCTAAAGGTAGCTCCAATCCAAGATTATTTAAGAGAAAATCGCCTCAGGTGGTTTGGACAAGTCACACGTAGACCTAGTAGTGCCCCCGTTAGAAAGAGTGATTTGATAAGTATTGATGGTAGAGTTAGGGGTAGAAGATGACCTAAACTAACTTGGATGAAAATGGTGAAAAAAGATATGATAGGTTTTGACCTTACAGAAAATATTGCACTAAACCGAGCAGAATGAAAAACCAGGATTCATGTAGCCGACCCCAACTAGTTGGGAAAAAGGCTTTGTTATTGTTGTTTGTTATTAAATCATAATCAGTTATTAAATAATAATTAGTAACTAAATAGTAATTAGTTAATTAATTATTGATTAAAATAATACTAAATATTTATTAAATATTTAGTAAAAGTGATTAGAGTGTTAAGTTAGTGGGTTAATGGGGTGAAAGTGACAGTTGGCCTTCAAACGTGTAACATCCTGAATTTTCAAATAATTAAATATAAAATTTTCATTTGATTTCACGTGTTTCGCACATGCAAATTAATGTGTACATTTGGCCTTAATTTTTTTTTTTAATGTCATGAAAAAATATTTTCATTCTCTTTTAAAAATCCTCTTATTAATTCTGAGGCCTAATAACTTAATTCTAGCCCACCCAAAATAAATTAAATTAATTAATTAAAAGTACATAGATTTTAGCCCACCTAACTAGCCCACGAATTAATTCTATTATTGATTCAAATAACTTGTATGGTAGACTTGCCATGTAACAAATTAGTGTAACAATAAATGAACAAACTTAAGTATAGGTGTGCATGTGGAGGCACGTGCAAATGGAGCAAGAGGGTAGGCCGGCCATTCTTGGAGAGTGGGGGAGTGGAGAGTTGGTTGCTTGCTAGTGGGTGGTTCTTCTAACTCCCAAATGCATCTTAACCCTTTATCAAAACACATCTCAACCCTCCATTTGTTCATGAGTTGTGTATAAATAGCCCCCTTGTCATTCTTCATCCCTTGCACCTTAAATTTTTTAAAGAGAAAGAGAAAGAGAAAGAGAAGACATTGTGAGAAAAAGATTGAGTGTGAAGAAATAGTGTGAGAAAAGAAAGAAAGTGAGTGTGTTCATTCTTCATTGGAGGCTGGCATAGCAAGGAGGAGGAGAGGCTCGGACTTTCGCACAAGCTAGGAGGAGAAGGCTCGCGGCTAGGATCAAGGAGAAGGGAAGGCAATCGTGCTTTCAAGGAGCTTTCTTTAAGAATTCCCATTTGTTTCTCAAGAGATGGGGAATTTCTCTACTTCTAATATAGATATCATGTTAGCAGGCTAAGTTTATGAATATGCTAGAATATTGGCAAAATTTGCCATGTGATTGCTTAAAAAGGCTAGTAGGGAAAAAGAGAAAATCTTGATTGTCAATATGAGAAAATTAGTAAAATGGATTGAGATTAGTGAATTAAAATTTATCATGATGCCTTATTAATATAATTCATGATAGAGTAACTATTTAATGAACCATGCTAGTATGAAAATTGTGCTTGTGAATGGCTTGTGCAAAGAAGTGTGTAGAATGTAAAATTAACCCCATGAATTGTTGAATCAAATGATTAGTATAGAAAGTAGCAATAGATGTCAAATTTTATTTACATTAAATGAATACTTCTATATCCATTTTATGGTCGAAATATGTTGATTTTGGAATTATAAGAAAAAGAATTAGTCTTATGTAAAGGATGAAACTAATATAAGAGAAATATTTATGTTAGGAATGAAAATTGTGCAAAAACTATGTAAATAAATGTTGGAAACAAGTAACTAAAAGATTTATTAAGAAAAGAAACTTCAATGTCAGTAAATACATAAATTGTTCATTCTCAAAAGAAATAAAAGGAATAGTTTTTATTATATTGTTGAAAATAAGAATTTCGTAAATTTAAATGTATATACTATATTATATTTTGAAAGAACACATTCTGGAAAAGAAGTAGACTTTGAGTAGTACAAATTAATTGAAAAATCGAGATTGTTGAAGAAAGAGTTATAAACAGACTAGTAGAATAAAGCAATTTTAACTTATGATTATAATACAGAATGGTTTGGGAATATTGGTTTTCGGTAGGGGATTAGAGCGTTGTGAACAGTGCTGATAAGTCCTGGGTTCGAGTCTTGAGAGGCTCTATTTTATTAAAATTTTGAATTTTCCCAAAATACGGCACATCACAAACATAAAGCAATTAAGCCAACTTCTGTCGCTAGTCACCTTTGGACTTTCTAGTCTTCGGGTTCACGCTGAGTCGGTCACTGTAGCTGGGCGGAGGTTGTGGGTTCGAATCCGCCAGCCCTCTTTTGTTTTAATTTTTGTTTTTTTAGTTTTAAGGAGTATTAAATTCGGAAAAAAATTTATTATTCCCCTAAAATTATTTATACTTTATAAAAAATATTTCTACAATATTTTGACATATTTTGTGAGAATTGAAAGTGATTTTTAGATATTAAAATAATGGGATGAAGAAATTGATAATTTTTCCTAAAATACGACTTTTGTATAATTAAAGAAAGAGGGAATTTTGAATGTAAAGAATTTGTGTAGAGATCAAATATTGAGATTGTTGACATGGAGGATTAGAGTAAGTCAATAAATGAAATTTGGTGTTTTAATATATGCAAGTATGCATGGAAAATGAAATAAAAAGATTATATTGTGAAAATGGAATTTGTGAGTATAAACACTAATTTTTGGTGAACATGAAAAGAGGTTAAAATCTAGAGTATAGCTAAGTCCTTACACCGGCGCGAATGAAATTTTGAAGGTAAATGTTGTAGAAAAAGACCAAGAATGGGTCGTTGTTATCAATTGATGTTTAAGACCGGTGTAGAGGTAATGCTAACTCTAGGTTGTTAATTTATTCATGATTCAATTATCTAAGGACAACACTATAGTGAAGATGTGATGAAAGTTAGAGAAAAACACAAGTATGAGGGTCTCAAATTCACGGTGTGAGAGTTTTCACAGGATGTCTACATGATGCGTCATGTCATGACGTGAATCCATCTCCGAAATTATTAGGATGGTGGTGACGCTTGTGGGGCGCTTGGTGACTACGTAGTGCCATCGTCCCATGACGGAGGCGAATTGTCCATAGGCTGTCTACATGATGCGTCATGTCATGACTTGGGATTACCCTCCAGGCTGTCTGGACATGGACTCGTAACTCATAGAACATCTAAGAACTTACCGTAGTTACCGAAGTAGTTAAACTCATAACGAGGGATTCAACCCTACAAGATGAAGTACGGTGAAGGGCTTGCCCTCGAATCTATGTAGAATGGGATGCATAGGTTCGAACAAGTGTGCATTAGTGTCATGAAATATAAATAACTGCATTAAGGCTAAGTGCACTAGCACACACAACATCAATAGGATAGTCCCCCCTTAACTTTGTTTGTGATCAAGTGCGTGCTTTCCAAGTAAGAGAAATTGATGTATTATATCCTAGCGTCAGTTGTATGCAACTGACGTGCCCACAGTTTCTATGCAGAATAAAATGAATGAAATGACTAAAGAAGGAATGATGCTTAAAGAAATATTTTAACTGTTATTTTAATTTTGTATCATGTTGTATTTTGCTTCCGCTACGTTGATGTAAACATTGTTGTATAAAAAAATTAAATTCCTTATAAAATTGTACGAAGTGAAGTGTAAAGATCCTGTGGAACTTCAAATTCAGACTTATTTGGAATTCGGGGTGTTACAAAATGGGACATGTTGTCCCGTTTGTCCAATTTTAAGATCGGACGGGACAACATGGCCCGTCCCGTTCCATTTTATTTTTTATTTTTTTAATTGAGACGGAACAACATGTTCCGTCTGATCTTAAAAAAAATTATAAAAAATTCAGGACGAAACAACATGTTTCGTCCAATGAGATAAATAATAATAATAATAAAAATAATAATAATATGGATGGAACAACATGTTCCGTCCCCTATAATTTGAGAATCGCCTATTTGTTTCTCAAATATGAGAAGCGACTGTAGCGTATTTGCCATAATATGGCAAAATAGATTACGACTGCAGACCCAACTTTCTCATATTACGAGAATATGGAAAATATAGGAAACGATTGTGGTTGCTCTAAGGAATTAGATTATATCCATATTTGATTGATTTTATCGATTTAATTGAATAAATATATAATTATGCAATTTTGAGATTGTTGGGGACTTTATTGAAAATATTCTTCCTTGAGAATAAAAGTTAGAAATTTTATTTGGAGAATCTAATCTTTATTAGTAAATAATAATTATAAATTTTCTGGATTTTTACGAATATTTTATCGCATATTTGCAAATATTACAATGAGTGACTTTTGTATAAAATTGCCACTTGGAGTAAAAACTCCAGATTTCAATTTTTCTGGCTGCATGTGGGCCGGCTAAATCAGAAGGGGGGGGGGGAGGGGGGGAGAGATAGAATCTTATTTTATTTGATTTAATTAACTACTTATTTGAAAGATCTATATATATGTAAATATTTAAATTGTGAGGGTTGTTTTTTGCAAAACTTGACATAGAACCCAAAAATTGACCCCCCGGCTTATATGTACAGCAGCCGCCACCTCTTCTCTGGTTCACAAAAATACAATATATTATTTTCTATTATGATTGGAGTTTAAAGCTTGGATCTTAGATTTTGCAAAAGGAATGAGCTTTTCTTATTTTTCTTCTTCTTCATTTGAATCTCTTTGAGGTGGGTGATACTTCTAGTCCTTTGATATGTTTACTCATATTATCATGATGACTGAATTTATAGATGTTTACATGAACTAAAGATGCAATTTTTATGTGAGATGATCATGTTCTATTAATTTCGAATGTTAAACATTGATGATGGTAAAAAATCTAACTTGGGATCTATGGATTTAAATTTAGTTGGTAAAAACATGTCACTTTGATCATTAGAATTGTTATATGCTCTTAGATTCATGCTTAATTGATCATAAAGTTGAGGTATTCCCATGTTATTCGTGTTTTTAATCATCAAAAATTAAAATTCATTATTAGGGTTGGAGGTTTAAAACCTTAGGTCAAAGCTGTGAGATCTCGGGTGAATAGTACTAAAGTACTATTCAACCCGCGTCTTAGAGGTTGCTGTTTTTGATGTTATTCGATCATTTTCTTAATGTTTTCGTGTGGTTTTTGAGCGTGAATTTGTGTGCTATGCTTGGAGGACTCTAGTATACATATGGGAGCATCTATATGTGGGTTTGATCGAGTTTGGATGAGATTCTGAAGGCATTATTTAGTCTGGACTGATGTCTGTTTCAGTTTGGAACAAAATTTCGAATTAGTTACTGATGTTATTACCTCAAACTTATAAAATATAAACTGTACCTCACTATTTCTAGTTTTCATAATATCTGACGGATCCTCAATCCGACTTATAGATTGTAAGATATGCAATTTCTACCACTGTATTGTTGTAGTTTCAGATTTTTAAAATAACAGTTAGTTTTTAGAATTTATTGAATATCAACCCTTTAAACTAATTTATTTGAGCCCATATTTTTATGGTGAATTTCTCATTATGTGCTGAATTTAATTTGACTTTTTCAGAATTTAATATCGACTATAAAATGTATTGTTTTGATGAACGAAATCATGTAACTTTCAGATTTTTGAATGATAGATAGTTTTCAGAATTTATTGAATATCAACCCTTTAAACTAATTTATTTGATCCCAAATTTTATGGTGGATTCCTTGTTATGTGCTGGATTTAAGTGAATTTTTCCAGAATTTAATATTGATTTTATAGTGTATTGTTTTGAGTAACAAAATCATTTAATTTTCAGATTTGGTAAAAAATCTATATTTTCTTTGATGAAATGTGCTTCCATACCTATAAACGAATTCTCATGGCAATATTGGTTGATTAAGAGGAATGTGACTAATGAAGAGTATTTTGCATAATAAAAACCAAGAAGGGTTTGATATGATACTTAGGGTTATAATGTGGACCCTAGAAAGACTATTAATGATGTTTTGAATTTTGAGACTGTAGAGGTTGAGTGGGACCCTAGTATGCCTACAGAAGAGATTTTGTGATTTATGGCCAGTTGGGGCCTTGATGTTGAATAGTTGAGTTAAGTCTGGTAGGGCACACCAACTCAAGGAGAACTGTGGTTAATTAAATGAACTTAATAAATATACGGACATGCACTAGATGGTGATATGATGAAATGGGAGCAAACGTGAGTTATGGACTCCAGGATGATCTGCGAAGTGAGATAATCCCCAGTATTCCGGGACGATGGATAAAATAGGCCACAGAATGATCCACGGAGGGAATTGGTCTCCAGTATTCCAAGGACGAGAACGACACTCATGGGATATTTGTGCAATGAGGGTTTCACGGTGACCTGCAGAGTGAGATAATCCCCAGTATTGCGGGATGATGGATGAAATAGGCCACAGAATGATCCACGAAGTGGGATTGGTCTCTAGTATTCCAAGGGCGAGAGCCAAAACTTGCAAAATGTCTAAATCTTGTAGTAATCATTGTAGTAGGATAGTTGCATAACGTGGGATTGAACCCTATCAAGTGGAGAACGATAAGGGCTTGCACGGACCTATGTATTGTGGGATGCATAGAATCCGACAAGTATGCATTAATAATCATCATAAGCATTGTGTTTTCTTGACTTGTATTATGCATGCTTGTTTCCTGTTTTCTTATACTTGACACTTAGCCTAGTTTCACTTGATGATTTATACTTCATTCATTGTTATTTCATGTCCCATCTGTATTTACTATGTTAATATGTTTCACTTGTTGACTTATGATTTTATTCTTTATGTTTATTTAAGTTTGTATTTTTCTTGAATATCGCTCACAACGTTATGGCTGACCCTTGTAGTTTTGGGGGTTAGGGTTATCTCTAGCCTCATGTTTCACAGGTAGTTACCATTAGCATGGAGTTGGGAGCATGTGGTAGAATATTTAATGTTTATGCATACCTTGTAAAAAGATTAATTGTAAAGAAGAAATTGTATTTATAGTGAGAATTGTAATTCAAGGTGTTTAAATTCTGGTGTGCTTTGTAAAAGAGTTGATGTAATGAAAATTTTTAATTTTTCCTGTGTTTATACTATGTTTATAATTGCAATTGAAGTTGATGCTGGGAATTGTGCCACTTATTTCTAATTTTATTTATTGAAAATTTGGGGTGCTACAAGTTGGAATATTTCTAATTTTATATATATTGAAGTTGATGTTGGGAATTGTGCCACTTATTTCCAATTTTATTTATTGAAAATTCGGGGTGCTACAAGTTGGAATATTTCTAATATTATATATATATATATATATATAGAATGGAGGCCGCCCCATAGGAATTCCTTTGGGGGGTTGTTTGGAGTTGCCGTGCGTGGGGCCCTAGGTGAGGCACAGCAAGCTGCTGCTGCTGCCGCCAGCGTGCGCCATGTGGCAAGATAGGGGCCCACAAGTGCAGGAAAGGAGGTTATGGTGAAGGCATGGAGTTAGTGTGGGGCTTTCTTAGTCCTACATCGGTAGGGATTTGTGATCGGTTAAATATAAATATAATTGCCTGGGATTAGAGGTCACCAATAATCTATAGCACCTTTTATGAGGCAGCCTGTGGTAGGCAGTTATATTATAAATAGTGAATAAAATAATAAAATTGTCTGAGTATTGGGGCGGGGCATTACAAATGGTATCAGAGCCGACTTTCGACACCAAGTGTGGTAAAATAGTGGGTGCAAGGTATGCCTGAGAGGGAGCTGGGGTCAGTACGCTGGTAGTTTGGCCAGGGACAGTACACTGGAATTAGTTGAATCAGGGTACTCCATCCACATCGACGAGATGTATGCCTGAGAGGGAGCTGGGATCAGTGCGCTTGCCCGGAATTAGTTTAAGCATAGTACTTCCGCTCCACATCGGCTAGAAAGGAGATCCTGCACGAGGTTGTGCATGCCCCGTACTCAGCGAGGGCGCTGATTTCTAAAGGAGGGTGTAACATACACCCCGTAATTTCAAATATATATATATATATATATATATATAATATAATATAATATAATATAATATAAAAGAGGAGGTGTGTCCTATAGAAATCACTATAGGAGTGGTGTATATGGGGGTTGTGTTGTGTAGGCTGGGGCCCACAAAAGAGAGAGCAGCAGAACTACTTGCCTGCTAGTTGGGTGTGTGGCAGGTGGGGGCCCAGGCATAGCACAGGAAGCTGACGATGTCTCTGTTTGGCGTGTGACGTGGGCATGGGGGGCCCCACCCAGGGAGGGGGGTCTCTAGGCTGACGTCACGCAAAGAGAGAGAGAAAGAGCAGAGGGACTTGGTTTGGAATTGTCTTATATCGGGAATTAACAAAGATTAAATATAATAAATATAATTTCCTGGGATTAGAGGTCACCAATAAGTTATAGTATCTTTTATGAGGCAGTCTGTGGTGGGCAGTACACCCTAAATTTCTATTTATGTAGAGTTTGTGATTTTATGTGTTTTGCACGTATAATTTCATATGTATTATTTCTTTTATAAAAATATTTCTTTATTGCATGAACAAGAAATTTTTCTCTTTGTCTTCCAAAAAAGAGTATTTTTAAAAGCTTAGTTGAATTCTAGGCCTAATTGTCTCTTTTTAGTCCATCTTAATTACTAAATTAATTTAATTAGTAGAGCACATGGTTAATTGGCCCATTAGTGAGCCCATTTAACTTAATTTTCTTTTAAATAGCCTAACTTGTAGTGTAGACTCATTTCATGAACAATTATATTTTTTTCACATGAACAAACTTGTAAATGGGGGACACTAGAATGGCACGTGCATGCACTAGCATGTGCAATATGCACACTCTTGAAGCTTGGCCGGATAATGCATGGGAGAGAAGGAGAGTGGATGAGATGGTGGGGTGGTTACTTCATCATGGGAAGTTATTACAACTCCCATCTTGGCCCTTAATCCTTAACCATTTGATCTCATCCTAGCCCTCCATTCACCCTCAAAATTTGTATAAATACCCCCCCTCCCCCCACACACACTAGTTATTCTTGCACCTAAAATTGAAAAAATAAAAATTAAAAAAAAAAAAAAGAAAAAAGAAAAAAAAGGAGAAAAGAAATACAAGTTAGTGAGACAAAGATTGAGGAGTTTGTGAGTTTAAAAGATTTAGTGGCAAAATTGTTTGTGTTCCCCCACCTATAGTTGGTCGGCCCATTTCCAAGGAGCAAGAAGTTCCATCATCATCAAGCTAGGAGAAGAAGCAACTTGGTGGCTCAAACTAGGAGGAGAAGGCTTTCCTTGTTCATTCTAGGAGATCCCTGGGAAATTTTGTGTGTTTTCTCTCCATTAGAGGTGGGTGACTTTCTTACACTTCTAATTAGACATCATGCTAGGGTATGTTTGATAAGATTAAGAAGAAACTATAACTAATCTAGCCATGTGATGTGAAAATGAGACAAATTGATATTGGTAGAAATGTATGTTAAAAGAATGTTAATTAATTGCAAAAATTTTGATTATTAGTTTAGAATTTACCATGCTACCATGCTCTATTTGATTGTTATGTGCTAGATTAAGAAGATATGCTTGTATGTTAAATAATTGAAAGAAGAATTATGAAAAAATATTAATTTGATTGTTGGATTGTTAGATGGCTTGAAAAAAAAGGGAAATTTATTACTGAAATAATTGTATAATGGTAACAAAATTAATATAAGTGATCTACGGAATTTTCTTTTAAATGCAAATTTGTAGAAAGAATATGCTTGTTTTCTCTAAAATTTAAATTAAATAGTAAAATACAAAGTAGAGGGCAAAAATTATGCTTTTGTATCAAAAATGAAATTTTAATTTACTGGACCACTGTAATTATATAGAATATGAATTCTAGAGTTTTTGAATTAATTTGGAGAAGAAGAAAGGAATTAAAAATACTCATTTGTGTAAGAATTCGAAATAACTGAGCCTCGGACTTTAACCCCTAAAAACCCCATATTATATCAGTCTGGTCACTTAGACCAATTGGTTAACGGGTGCTTGGGCGCTTACTGTAGCTTGCGGGTGACCCTTGTGGTCTCTGGTTCGAAACTGGGCTCTGCCCTTCTTATTTTCTGTTTTTGAATAAAACCCAAACCCGAAACCGAACCTCACATTAATTAAAACCCTTTCCTTATTGCAAGTGCGCCTTAGCTCAGTTGGCTTTCGGTGGCGGGCGGCTAGTCTCAGGTCTTGGGTTTGATTCCTGGCTTCAGCAGGATTAAAACATTTTGATTTTTTGGGTTTAAAATTGATTTCTTGGCTTTTAAAATTTTGAAAAAAAATACTATAATTATTCTAAAAATATGTGGATCCTATGAAAAATATTTGTGCATTATTTGACAAAAATAAAAGTGACTTAGAAGTGAAAATTGAGTAGAATTGCATGAAATTGACATTTGTATAAATATGAAAAGTGATTATTTTTTTATGAGAAAATTTTATTAAGTTATAAAAGAGAAATTTTGAATGGAGGAAAATTTAAGTGCGTTGATTATGGATTTTTAATCATCTATTTGGGTTTTGTGTGCACTCTAAAAATAGATGAAAAATACAACTTTGTGGATTGAATTAAGTAAAAGAAAGAAGTACTAGTATGGGAATCTAATGGACTTATTGAAATAAAATTTTGAGTATGGAATACATGAATTGAAATTGAACTTTATATATGAGATTTGATTCATAGAAAAGAATGGAAATCATGTTAATTGTGAAAAAGAACTTATGAGTATGAAGACTCAAATTTTGTGATTATGAAGTGAAATTGAGAACTAAAGTGTAGCTAAGCCTCATTCCGACATTGAAAAGAAATATATTGAAATAAAATTTGAAATGAAAAGACCAAGATTTGGGTCGCGTTATATAAGTGGTTAATACCGGTATAGTGGAAGGGCTAACTCTGGAGAATTGATTTTGTTCATGATTTAAATAACTAAGGACTAGACACATAGTGAAGATGTGATGAAAATAAGAGAAAAACACGAGTATGAGGGCCTCGGAGCTACGGTGTAAGAATATTCATAGGCTGTCTACACGATGTGTCGTGTCAGGACGTGGATATGTCTCCAGGAGTCCGTACCGCAGGCGACGCTTGTGGGGTGTTTGGTGACTGCGGGTGGTGTCATGTCCCATGACGAAGGCTGAATTGTCCATAGGTTCTTCACGATGCGACGTGACAAGACGTGAAATTCCCCTCCAGGCTATCTGGACATAAGCTCGTAACTCATAGAATATCTAGGATACTTATCGTAGTTACAGTAGTAGTTTAAGTCATGACGATGGATTGAACCCTACAAGATGAAGAACGGTTAAGGGCTTGCCCTCAGACCTATGTAGTATGGGATGCATAGAATCTGAAGAAGTGCACATTAGTGTTATGTAACATACATAACTGCATTAAGGACTAAGTGCACCGCACAACACGACATCAATAGGATAGTCCCTTGTAGTTTTGTTTGTGGTTTGTTTAAGTATTTGAGAATCATTATACTATTCGGCATAGTGAAGATAGCCGTGTATAATATTTCATCGGTTGTAAGCAACTGACGTGCCCACAGTTTCTATGCAGGGTAAAGTGATTAAAAAGACTAAAGTTTGCATGCTGCTGAAATAATGATTCAAGTGTTGTACATTTCTATTCATGTAATTTGTTGTAAATTGCTTCTTCTGTAAATATGTAATGTAAATGTAACTCTAATGTAACAAAAGTTTTTATTTTCTTGTAAAATTGTACAAAGAGAAGTGTAAAGATCCTGTGGAACTTCGAATTTAGTCTGTTTTGGAATTCGGGGTGTTACATGTACTATAAATAATGAATAAAATAATAATATTGTCTGAGTATTGGGGCAGGGAGTTACACTTTGAGCAGCTCAAGGTATATCTAGTCAACCCGCTACTCCTGAGCAAACCCGAACCGGGGGATATGCTATACATCTACCTGGCCACGTCGGACCAAACCCTTAGTGTCGTCTTGATAAAGGGGAGGATAGGGCCCAAAAGTCGATCTACTATGTAAGTAAAGTCCTCCATGATGCAGAACTCCGTTATTCAAAGATGGAGAAGATGGCTTACGCCTTAATCATGGCCACTCACAAGCTCTACCCCTATTTTCAGACGCATTTAGTAATGGTCCTCACTAACCAACCCCTCAAGCAGGTCGTACACAAACTAGAGAACTCGGGGCGACCTATGAAATGGTCCATCGAATTAAGCTAGTTTGATATCAGTTATCGGCCGAGGACAACTATCAAAGCCCTAGGTTTAGCCTAATTCATTGTGGATAGCACTATTCTTGACCCCCCTGAGGAGGAAAAAACCCTCCGTTCTGGAGTGTCTACGTCGATGGATCCTCATGCGTCCCGGGGGGGTGCGGATTTATCTTGTCAGGTTCAGATGAGTTCACCCTCCAGTATTCACTTCGCCTCAATGTCCAAGCCTCCAACAATGAAGCAGAGTACGAAGCTTTAATTGCGGGCCTTCTCCTAGCACGCAAGGCTGGGGCACGACGAGTAAAAGTGTTCAGTGACTCTCAATTGGTAGTGAACCAAGTCCAAGGAGAATACAAAGCCAGGGATGACCGTATGATTAGGTATCTAGCCCACGTCAAGGGGATGCTAGCCACTTTCCAAGAAACAGAAGTCACCCGCATTCTCCGAGAAGAGAACAGGCAGGCAGATGCCCTATCAAAGTTGGCTTCTTCCTTCCTTGAAGGACTCAACCACACTGTTCTGATTGAATTCCTGCTCAGGCCTAGCATTGAAGAAGAAAGCCCAGAGCTCATGGTGATCCCTCCTTTGGTACCTGAAAATGATTGGATGAATCCTCTGTTTGAATTCCTAGACAAAGGAACCCTCCCCCCAAACCCTATAGAAACCAGAAAGATATGGGTAAGGGCGGAGCGGTACACACTCATTAAAGGAATCATGTACAAACGCTCTTATACTTTGGTGGATGGTAGGCCCTATCTGCGATGCCTCTCTCCTTGTAATGCCCCGCCCCAATACTCAGACAATTTTTATTATTTTTTTAAAGACAAATTAGATACTATGTAGTACAACTACCCACCACAGGCTGCCTCTCAAAAGGTGGTTAACCAATTAGGTGACTCTTGATCATAGGCAATTATATTTATACTCAAACTATTTTTGTATACTTCCCATGTGGGACTATATTTCTCAATATTCTTCTCAAATCCTTCTCAACCAATCCGGCCCAACTATGCAGTAGCAGTCGACTGCTACTATATACCAGTCGACTGTTCGCGGAAATACGGGGTATTACATACACCCCACCTTAGAAATCAGCGTCCTCGCTGAGTACAGGACACACATCTAGTGTAGGATCCGCCTTTCTAGCCGATGTAGTATAGTCCTCGATCCCGGAGATAAATCACTCTCAACACCGCAGATCGGATACCCGGTTATCAATCACTATCATTGACTCTCAATACCGCAGAATATACCCGATCCCGGAGATCAATGACTCTCAGCACCGCAGATCATACTGAGGCCCTCTTCTACACCCGGTGTCGAAAGTCGGATCTGATACCATTTGTAACGCCCCGCCCCAATACTCAGACAATTTTTACTATTTTTTAGAAGACAAATCAGATACTATGTAGTACAACTGCACACCACAGGCTGCCTCTCAAAAGGTGGTTATCCAAATAGGTGACTCTTGATCATAGGCAATTATATTTATACTCAAACTATTTGTGTATACTTCCCATGTGGGACTATATTTCTCAATATTCTTCTCAAATCCTTCTCAACCAATCCGGCCCAACTATGCAGTAGCAGTTGACTGCTACTATATACCAGTCGACTGTTCGCGGAAATATGGGGTATTACATATTGAGGAAGTATGTGCCAGATCAGAATCATCAGTTGGTAGAGATTCCTAATGCCCCGCCCCAATACTCAGACAATTTTAATATATTTAGAATACAAATTAGTTACTATGTAGTACAACTGCCCACCACAGGTTGCCTCTCAAAAGGTGGTTAACCAATTAGGTGACTCTTGATCATTGGCTAATTATATTTATACTCAAACTATTTTTGTATACTTCCCATGTTGGACTATATTTCTCAAATCCTTCTCAAATCCTTCTCAACCAATCCGGCCCAATCCGGCCCAACTATACAGTAGCAGTCGACTGCTAAATGGACCAGTCGACTGTTCGCTGCAAATACGGGGTATTACATACACCCCACCTTAGAAATCAGCGTCCTCACTGAGTACGGAGCACACATCTAGTGTAGGATCCGCCTTTTTAGCCGATGTAGTATAGTCCTCGATCTCGGAGATAAATCACTCTCAACACCGCAGATCGGATACCCGGCTATCAATCACTATCAGTGACTCTCAATACCGCAGGATATACCCGACCCCGGAGATCAAGGACTCTCAGCACTGCAGATCATACTGAGGCCCTCTTCTACACTCGGTGTCGAAAGTCGGCTCTGATACCATTTGTAACGCCCTGCCCCAATACTCAGATAATTTTTATTATTTTTAGAAGACAAATTAGTTACTATGTAGTACAACTGTCCACCACAGGCTGCCTCTCAAAAGGTGGTTAACCAATTAGGTGACTCTTGATCATTGGCTAATTATATTTATACTCAAACTATTTTTGTATACTTCCCATGTGGGACTATATTTCTCAAATCCTTCTCAACCAATTTGGCCCAATCCGGCCCAACTATACAGTAGCAGTCGACTGCTAAATGGACTAGTCGACTGTTCGCTGCAAATACGGGGTATTACACTCCTAAAGAGACTCAGTATGCCCTGAAAGAAGTCCACGAAGGCATTCATATCGGAGCTAGATCTCTTGCTCGCAAGATCTTGAACCATGGTTATTTTTGGCCTACCCTCCTCAGCGATGCCTAACAGTACGTCCGCCAATGCACTTCTTGCCAGAGGTTGTCATCTATCATATGAACAACCCAGGACGAACTTAGTTCCATGTCTATCCCAATCCCCTTTGCCATGTGGGGGATGCGCCTACTCGGACCGTTCCCTCCTGCAACTGGTCAAAGAAGTTTCCTTGTGGTAGCCATCGACTACTTCTCCAAGTGGATAGAGGCAGAACCACTAGCAACCATCATGAAAAATAAGGTCCAACAGTTCTTCTGGAAGAAAATTGTATGTCGGTTCGGCATCCCCCGGGTTCTAGTAACAACAACGGAACGCAGTTTGCGACTAAGGCATTTTGCAAGTTCTGAGCCGACCTAGGCACCCAACAGCGATTCTCCTCCATCTCCCACCCTCAGTCCAACTGCCAAGCAGAGAATGCCAACAGACATGTCCTCAATAGCCTGAAGAAAAGGCTTGACGAATCGGCTAAGGGATTGTGGGTCTAAGAACTCCCAAGCGTCCTATGGTCATACAGGACCACAAAGAAGACCCCGATAGGAGAATCCCCGTTCAACCTTACTTACGGCTCCAAAGCCCTAATCCCCATTGAGGTTGGACTACCATCCCCCCGCCTGTTATCTTTCAGTGAAGAATAGAACTCAACCGATCTCAGAGGCAATCTTGATCTCATCGAGGAAGTTCGCAAAAAAATGCCCTGAGAAGACATATTTATCAGCAAAGAGTTGAGAAGTTCTACAATAAGTAAGTTTGACCTACAAATTTGAAAGAGGGAGACCTAGTCATCCACAAACTAGAAATCTCTGATCCTCGAAAAAAGCAATTTTGCTCCCAACTGGGAAGGGTCGTACTGGATCTCCAAACTGGTCCACCCGGGTGCATACCGACTTGAAGATCCTGGGGGAAAGAAGATATCGAGGACCTGGAACGCTGAGTACTTGATGAAGCACCAAGATGGTGCTTAACATCCTATTTTCCCTAGTATAGCTAATTTCCCTATTTTCAATAAGACCGACACTTCCGGTACAGCCAAAGCATGTAATAAAGGCTCGCATCATTGAAGCAGCCACTTAGTTTTTCTTTCAATAAAACTTAGTTTATTTTTCTGACAAAGATCATTGCATTGTCCTCAAACATGTTCACTCAAGCCCTGACCCAACTCAACTACAACAAGCCAGTTCGGAGTCCATCACCTCTCTAAGGGTTGCTCCCACAACTTGCCAACACTCAAGCAACAAGTTTGGAGTCCAACACTTGGTTCGACGCCGCTTTAGCCACTTGCGAATAAGTAAGTACGGACCAGCTCACCATTCGGAACTGCTCTTACAACTCGTTGAAACCCCAAAAACAACAAGTTCAGAGTCCAACACTTAGTTCGACGCCGCTTTAGCCACTTGCGAACAAGCAAGTGCGGAGCAGCTCACCATTCAAAATTGCTCCTACAACTCGTTGAAATCCCCAAAACAACAAGTTCAGAGTCAAACACTTGGTTCGACGCCGCTTTAGCCACTTGTGAACAAGTAAGTGCGGAGCAGCTCACCATTCGAAACTACTCCTACAACTCGTTGAAACCCCCAAAACAACAAGTTTGGAGTCCAACACTTGGTTCGACGCCGCTTTAGCCACTAGCGAACAAGAAAGTGCAGAGCGACTCACCATTCGGAATTGCTCCTGCAACTTGTTGAACCACCCAACAACTCCACGATGGCATTACTCAACTAGTAGGCATTCTAAACCCTCTCGAATGGCCTGGTAGTATGCCTAAATTAGAGCTCTACAGCCCCGGGAAAGTGCATTACACCAAGGCAATGCATGAAGCACCTGAACATACGAATTTGGAGTTTGAAACAACCGTTAGAATTCTCCCCACAGCGAGTCAATCTTGAAGTGGCTTAGTTTAGTTACTTACATAGATGAGAGGCGATTCCTCCCGGAACAAAAGGATCAAAATCTTCCGCGCCCCATTCAGTCACAAACAAATAGTATGAAGGGAGACAATACAAAACTCAACATCCAACAAAAGAGAAGCAAACAAGTATGACACTTCAACACAAAAAGTTTCCAAGTTTCCCATGCATTCAAACTCGAAGACACAACAAGCGGTGGCCAGTCCACTATTAGGCAACTACAAAATACATCAAAGTGCTAAAGGAAAAAGCTCCAGGATCATGGCTCTCATCCGACGAAGCTAAAGGGGTGGTAACTCCAGCTACTCTGTCCCCTTCACCTGACGATTCGTCCCCGTCGCATTCCTCCACTATCGGTTCCATTCCGGGAAGAAGCTCCGGGCGATACCATTTCCCATCAAAGCCGGGAATGCGTTCTACCACATCAGTAATGGCCTTAGCATACGACAAATCCATCACCTCATTGAGGTGAACCAATGCCTTCGCCTCCGTAGCCGCTACCGCCTCTTCCAGGTCCTTCACAGCCTGCTCCTTCCACCTCTTCCGCTCCTCTTCAAAGTCAACCAAGATGGCAGCTTTCTCATTCATCACCGCCTCCAACTCTAGAACGGAATTCTTCCTAAGTCTATGTAATACCCTGAATTTTTATTAAATGAGAAATTGTTGATTTTACATGTTGTGCACGTACAAATTTTTGTATATATGTTTTCTTATAAAATTATATTTTATAATATGAACAAACAATTGTTTTCTCTCTTTCTCTTTATTTTCTAGAAGCCTATTTTAAAAGCCTAAGCTTGTTTTTCTAATTTAAGCCCAGCCTAATTAATTAAATATTTTATTTTGACCCATGAGTCTAAAAGTCCACTATTTTGAAGCCCACAAATTAATTGCCCTTTTAATTGTCATAACTCGTAGTGTAGACACAATTAGTAGACAATGAATAAATTAATAATGTACAACTTATTAATGGGGGATACTAGTTGGGGCACGTGCATGCACTAGTTGTGCATTGCACACCCTAGGGGGTGGCCGGATTATGGCTAGAGAAGAGAGGGAGAGTAGAGTTGAGTTGAGGGGTGGTTATGAGATCATGGAAGTTACTACAACTTCCCATTTCATCTTGATCCTTGATCTCTAACTCCTTGATTAAATCCTAACCATCTATTCTCATCCTAAAAGTGTATAAATACCCCTAGTTTTCTTCTCATTAGTACGCTAAACAATTTATTAAAAGAAGAAAAGACTAAGTGAGCAAAAGATTGAGAAGTATTAGTGAGTAAAATATTAGAGTGTGCATTGTGTGTGTGTGTTCCTTCAAGTAGAGGTCGGCCATCATCAAAGGAGCAAAGGAGAGGCTCGGGTTCCAATCAAGCACAAGGAGGAGACGTTTTGGCAACACAATCTAGGACGAGAATGCCACTTTCTAGCATTCTAAGAGATTCTAGGAGCTTTCATTTCATTTTCTCCAATAGGTGGGTGTTTTACATGCTTCTAAATCTAGATACCATGCTAGGAATGATTTGATAAAATTACTAAGGAACAACTAAGTGAAATTGGACTCATGTTTGCTTAATTAGAGAAGAAATGGTAATTTAGAGAATGATTGATAAAATGATTGCTAGTTGATAAATTGTGAACTAAAGTGCTAGAATCTTTCATGTTGGCATGCTATGTGTTTGTGAATTATGCTTTATGGACAAATTTATGTTTATGAGAGAAATTGTGATTAAATGCATCATGAAAATGTTGATTTCTTAAATTAGAGTAACACTATTGTAGAAAAGATGGAAATTTGTGTTCTAAAATATTGTAGATTGTTAATAAGTGAGAGAATAAAGAAATAAAGTATTTTCGTAGAAATCTAGATTGTAAATCGTGTACAAATGTGATTTGTTTTCAATGTCAAAATTATGGACATAGAACATAAAATAAGATCAAAGATGCATGTTTTATATGCAAATGACGATTATAAAAATACTGGCTTACTGTAATTTCATATAGATTAAAATCTGGAAAGTTTTGATTCAAAAAGAGAAGATAAAGAACTAAAAACATTTTGGGAATTTTGAAAACTAGAAATGAACAGAGAATGGGATCAAAACCAACCCAATACTCTTTGGAACAATCTGGCCCCTTAGAACAAGTGGTCGCGGTTGCTTTGGGCGCTACTGTAGCGTGCGGGTGACTGTAGTGGTCTCGGGTTCGAAACCTAGGCTCTGCCTTTTATTTCCATTTTTTAATAAAACCCAAAACCCTTACCTATTAAATCCTTTCACTTACCGCATGTGCACCTTGGCTTAGTTGGCTTTCGATGGCTGTCGGTTAGTCCCAGGTCGCAGGTTCGAAACATGGCTTCCGCAGGTTCGAATTGTTTGATTTTTTGGAGTTTTAAATGGAATTCTTGGCTTTTTAAAAATCCAAAAAAAAATACTACAATTATTCTAAAAATTTGTAAATCCTATGAAAATATTTGTGTACTATTTGACTAAAATAAAAGTGAGTTAGAAGTGAAATTTGTGTAGAATGCTATAGAAATTTACTTTTGGAGAATTATAAAAGTGATCTATTTGTATGAGAAAATTGTGCTAAGTGATAAAGGAGAATTTTTGAATGAAAGAAAATTTAAATGTGCTATCTATGGACTTTCATTGTTAAATTGAGTATTGTTTATGAATGAAAATACAACTTTTTGACCTTCTGAATTAAATAAATGAAATGAAAATTAGTATGAGAATCAAATGAAATTAGTATTTAAACTATTGAATTTGACAAGTTGAATTTATTTTTTTATGCATGATATTGTACATGAAATTGAAATTGAATGACTTGATGAATTATGAAAGAATATGAATATACAAATGCTATGAACATGAAATGAAAATTATTGTTAATCATGAAAAAGACTTTATGAGTATGAAAAACTCGATATTGTAATTATGCGTTGAAACTAAGAACTTGGGTGTTGCTAAGCCTCATACCGGCAATGAAAAAAAATTTGAGATGATAATTAAAATGAAAAGACCAAGATTTGGGTCATATGAAATGAATGAATAAGACCGGTATAGTGGGAGTGCTAACCCTAAGGGACTAATTTTGTTCATGATTCAATTAAATTAAGGACTAAATACATAGTGAAGATGTGATGAAAGTAAGAGAAAAACATGAGTACGAGGGCCATTGGATTGGCGGCGTGAGAGTATTCACAGGATGTCCCATGATGCGTCATGAGTAGGACGTGGATACTACTCCAGAGTCCCGTCTCGGTGGCGACGCTCATGGGGTGTTTGGTGATTGCGGGTGATTTCATGTCTATGGTAGGAGGTGAATTACCACAGAATGCCTGCATGATGAGTCATGTGTCAGTACGTTGGGATTCTCTCTAGGGCGCCTAGGCGTGAGCTCGTAACTCATAGAACATCTAGGATACTTACCGTAGTTACAGTAGTAGATTAAGTCATGGCGAGAGATTGAACCCTACAAGATGATGAATGGTTAAGGGCTTGCCCTCGGACCTATGTAGTATGGGCTGCATAGACTCTGAACAAGTGCACATTAGTGTCATATAACATAAATAATTGCATTAAGGACTAAGTGCCCATTCACAACACGATATCAATAGGATAGTCCCCTTAACTTTGTTTGTGAACATGTTTGTGGTTTGTTAAGTATTGAGAATTGTTATACTGTTTCGGTATAGAGAGGATGGCTGTGTATAATATTTCATCAGCTGAATGAACTGACGTGCCCACAGTTTCCATGCAGGGTAAAGCACATGAAAAAGACTAAGGAGGAATTGATGCTTAAAGATTATTCAAGTGTTGTTGTATTTCATTCATTGTTGTAAAATTGCTTCCGCTGTGTAAGTGTTAATGTAAATATAACTCTGATGTAAAGTAAAATTTTAATTTCCTTGTAAAATTGTACGAAGTGAAGTACAAAGATCATATGGAACTCGAATTCAGTCTTATTTGAAATTCGGGGTGTTAAAGAGTAGTATCAGAGTACATTTCACAAGTTGTACAAATTTATAAGGAACGACACCTTAGAAGTGGACACTACTGTGTTGAGTATAGAGATTTAAATGTAAGTCACTTATATTTGCATTGCTCTATGATTGACATTTCTTCTCTGCCTCCCCTTTTCTAAGATGGCGGACCACTTCTACCCAGCTGGAGATAACAACTGGCGCATTATCGAGGAGGATTACTACCCTGGACAAGCAGATTCCGACGAAGAAGACCCCATGGAATATGAGGAGGAATGGCCTGAATCCCGAGAGATCACTCCACCTCCGGATTTATTTGATGATTCCTCTGACGAGGAAGAGCCAGTTCCGAGCAGTCTTATTGCATCTCTTCAGAGGCGAGTAGAAACTCAGCGGGAGAGAGCCGAGCTACTGCAGACTCATTATGCAAAGTGCAAGGAGGATATTGCAACTCTTAGTCATCGTGTTTGGGACCTCGAGAAAAGGAAGAACATGTACGATGTACTGAAGGAAGAAGTAGCGGAACTACGGGAAGAGCTTCGAGAAGCCAAGAGGAACCGTAGGAACTAGACTGTTGTACCTTTTACTGCTTTTTGATGTCAGCAAATGTTTTAAATTTGAATGTACAAATTTTGAATTCAATGAAATGAGGGAATTGATTTCAATTCATGTTTTGTTACTTCGAATTTAATAAATCTATTGCATCAGAACATGGCTGGACGAAGAGCTAGAAGCAGTGAAGGACTTGACTTGGAAACGGAACTAGCGAGAGTCTATCAGACACTCAATGTCGCTGCCATGAATCAGAACCAGAGGGCGATGCCTGCAAATCCAGTTCCTGAAGCAATCAAGCTCATGGAATCATTCAAGCGGATGAAACCACCAATATTTGAAGGGAAGTCAGACCCAGATGCAGCTGATAATTAGATCCAGCAGGTAAAGACTATCTTCGAAGTTTTGGAAATTCCGGAGGGCAGCAAGGTGAAGTTGGCTGCACTGCAGTTTGAGAAGGACGCAGCTGTTTAGTGGCAGTCAATTAAGCGAACGATGGGAGATTTTGTTCTTGGATGGGAGGAATTCTTGAACGATTTCCACAGTCATTATTTTCCATCAGACATCCAAGAGAAGAAGGCCATGGAATTTCTGGCATTGCAGCAGGACAGCATGTCGGTTAGGGAGTATGAGACAAGGTTCACCCAGCTCTCAAGGTATGCACCCGAATTGGTGATGGACGAGGCGAAGAAAGCTCGAAAGTTCGAGCACGGTCTAAGGCCAAGTCTGAGATCCAAGATGATACCCCTTGGTATCCAGAGGTTTGACAAGTTGGTCAAGCGAACTGAAACTACGGAGAAAGATATAGAGCAGTTCCATGCTGTTCAAAATCAGTGGAACAACTGGCATGTTGGGAAGAGGCCTGCAGTCTCTGGCAATTCCAGGGGACAACCTCCAACTTAAAGGTTCAAACCGACAGGGGCGAATGCTATTAACGTGGCTGGAAGACCCAAAAATGGTTTTGTGAGACCTCAGGAGGTGACTTGTTTCAACTGTGGAGAGACAGGCCCCTACAAGTCTCATTGCCCAAAGTTGCGAGATGTCGTCCGTAATGGACCAACGCAGCAAAATGGAAAGAAGCAGTACCAGCAAGGGCGAGTATTTGCCTTGACTGAAGCTGATGCCGATGAAGTGGATCATGTCATCACTTGTACGAGGGAGAATGTTTAGAAGTTTTCTGTTGTTCTCTTTTTCCCGTTATTTAGTGAACTGTTATGTAACGAGTGTGTGTTATGTAACAGGAGAAATTTATTTGAATGGAAAGAAAGCTGTTGTGTTTCTCGATACTGGATCCTCTCATACTTTTGTATCTCCTAAATTTGCCAAAGTTTTGGGTGTTGAACCGAAAGTCTTTCCAGGCAAGGTCTTAGCAGTAGCTACTCCATCAGGGGAGACTTTAACTACTAATCGGTACTATATGGACTACGAGATCGAGATTGGGAACAGAATCTTCGGGATTGATCTGATCGAGCTGACTATCTTGGGGGTCGATGTTATCATTGGCATTGATTGGATGTCGGTGTACAGTGCAAGCATCGAGTGCAAGACCAAGGAAGTAACAGTGAAGGCTCCAGGTGGACCTGAATTCACTTTCCAAGGAAAGAACAAGTGTTCCAGGTTGGTTGCAGCCATAAGCAAGATGGAGATTCCTGTGGAAGTGCAGGGGATTCTTGTAGTTCGGGACTATCCGACTGTGTTCTTGGATGATTTGCCTGGGTTACCTCCGCAGCATGATGTAGAGTTCAACATCACTATTCAACCGGGGAGTGCACCCATTTCTAAGGCACCGTACAGGATGGCTCCGGTGGAGCAGGATGAAGTGAAACAGCAGATTGAGGAACTGTTGGAGAAAGGCTTTATTCAACCGAGTGCGTCACCTTGGAGAGCACCAGTGCTTTTGGTAAAGAATAAGGATGGATCGATAAGGATGTGTATCGATTACCGAGAGCTGAATAAGGTCACTGTTCAGAATAAGTATCCTATTCCTCGAATTGATGACTTGTTCGATTGTCTGCAAGGAGCAGCTGTTTTCTCCAAAATAGATCTTCGATCAGGATACCATCAAGTTCGAGTGAAAGCTGAAGATGTACATAAGACTGCATTTAGAACACGACATGGGCATTACGAATTTTTAGTTATGCCATTTGGAGTGACGAATGCACCTGCAATCTTTATGAACATGATGAACAGAGTTTTGAGGCCATTCATTGATTCTTTCTTCGTGGTGTTTATTGACGATATTCTTGTGTACTCCAAGTCGGAGGAGGAGCACACAAAGCATCTAGCAGTAGTTTTGAAGAAGTTGGAAGAGCAGGAGTTGTATGCCAAATTATCCAAGTGCGGTTTCTGAAAATCTGAAGTGGTATTCCTAGGTCACATCCTTTCTAAGGAGGGAGTGGCAACTGATTCTCAGAAGGTAGAGGCAGTGAGAGATTGGGCAAGGCCTACTACAGTGAAGGAAATCAGGAGTTTCCTTGGATTGACGGGGTACTACAGGAGATTCATTCAGGATTATGCTCAGTTAGCCGTGCTGCTCACTGGTTTGACCAAGAAGAATGTAAATTTCAAGTGGACCGAGCAGTGCGAGGCAACCTTTCAGGAGTTGAAAGAGAAGCTGACTACTGCACCTATTTTGGCGTTGCCTAGAGCAAGTGTTGAGTATGATGTTTACAGTGATGCTTCACACCGTGGGCTTGGTTGTGTCTTAATGCAAGATGGAAAAGTGATCGCCTATGGGTCTAGGCAACTATGACCACATGAAAAAAATTATCCGACTCATGATCTGGAGTTGGCTGCGATTATCTTCGCCTTAAAGCAATGGAGACACTATGTGTATGGTGAGAAATTGAATATGTACACGGACCACAAGAGCTTAAAATACATCTATCAGCAGAAGGATCTGAATCTGAGGCAGCGGGGATGGTTGGAAGTGCTTAGGGAAATGCGTCCTGAGATCAAGTATCATCCTGGAAAGGCTAATGTTGTTGCTAATGCACATAGTCGCAAGAGCGGCTTGGCCAGTTTGATTATGACTCAGAGGCATCTTGCAGAGGAGCTAGATCAGGCTGGTATTGAAGTTGTTTTGCAAGGATTGTGAGCATCCTTAGCTCAGTTGAGGCTTCAGCCTACGCTGAATGGAAGGATTATTGCAAGTCAGAAAGAAGATGCTGCTATTCTGAAGATGAAGGAGCAGGTTGTTGCAGGCAGGTTGCCTAGATTTCAAATCAGGGATGAAGTGTTGTGGTTTGGAGAGAGGTTGTGTGTTCCAGATCAGTCGGACTTGAAAGAAAGTATTCTTCAGGAGGCGCATGCTACTCTTTTGTCGGTACATCCTGGGAGTACTAAGATGTACAAGGACATTAAACAGCATTTCTGGTGGTCAGGTTTGAAGCGGGATATGGCTGAATTTGTGGCGAGGTATGAGATTTGTTAGCAAGTCAAAGCCCAGAATCAAAAACTCAGAGGTCTATTGCAACAGTTACCTATTCCGAAATGGAAGTGGGATAACATCAGTATGGATTTCATCACGGGCTAGCCCAGGAGTTCAAATGGCAATGATGCGATTTGGGTCATAGTCGATCGATTAACCAAGTCCGCTCACTTCTTGGCGATGAAACTCACTACTTCGAAGGACAAATTAGCTGAGTTGTATGTCGGGGAGATCGTCAGGCTTCATGGTATTCCGTTAACTATTGTGTCTGATCGAGATGCGCGGTTTACTTCGCATTTCTGGAGGAGTCTTCAGATAGCTTTAGGTACCAAGACGGATTTCAGCACTGCTTTTCATCCTCAGATCGATGGGCAGACCGAGAGAGTCAATCGTATTCTTGAGGATATGCTTTGGTGTTGTGTGCTTGACATTGGAGGCAGTTGAAAAAGGCATCTAGCTTTGGTGGAGTTTGCCTACAACAGCAGTTTTCATACTAGTATTGGAATGGCGCCATACGAAGCTCAGTATGGCAGGAAATGCAGAACACCTGTTTGTTGGTTTATATTTGGGCCTGAGATTGTGCAGCAGACCTCTGAAAAGATTGATCTAATCAGGAAGAGGTTGGTGGATGCTCAAAGTGGGTAGAAGAGCTATGCAGACAACCGGAGGAGGGACCTTGAATTTGAGGAAGGTGACTTTGTCTTTCTGAAGGTATCGCCCAGTAAAGGCGTGATCAGATTTGGCAAGGGCGGGAAGTTAGCCCCAAGGTTCATAGGCACGTATAAGATATTGAAAAGGATCGGGAAAACTGCTTACCGGCTGGAGTTACCGGAAGAGTTGTCTCAGGTGCATAATATCTTTCATGTGTCTATGCTCAGAAGTTACATTCCAGATCCCAATCATCATTTGCTCGAAGTGCCAGAAGGTTTGCAATTGGATCTGAGTTACATTGAGCTCCCAGTTGAGATAGTGGATCGTCGGGAGAAAGTCTTGAGGAATAAGACGATACCGATGGTCAAGGTAGTCTAGAGAAACCATTTGGTTGAAGATGCTACTTGGGAATCTGAGGATAGGATGTTGAAGGATCATCCTGAGCTCTTTGTTTGATTTGTATTTTCTTTTCTTTCTTCTTATTGTGTTTTGTTTTCTCACCCTTTAATTGAAGTTCCAGGGATGGAACTATTTTAAGGAGGGAGTGTTGTAATACCCTGAATTTTTATTAAATGAGAAATTTTTGATTTTACGTGTTATGCAGGTACAAATTTTTGTATATATGTTTTCTTATAAAATTATATTTTATAATATGAACAAACAATTGTTTTCTCTCTTTCTCTTTATTTTCTAGAAGCCTATTTTAAAAGCCTAAGCTTGTTTTTCTAATTCAAGTCCAGCCTAATTAATTAAATATTTTATTTTGACCCATGAGTCTAAAAGCCCACTATTTTGAAGCCCACAAATTAATTGCCATTTTAATTGTCATAACTCATAGTGTAGACACAATTAGTAGACAATAAATAAATTAATAATGTACAACTGATTAATGGGGGATACTAGTTGGGGCACGTGCATGCACTAGTTGTGCATTGCACACCCTAGGGGGTGGCCGGATTATGGCTAGAGAAGAGAGGGAGAGTGGAGTTGAGTTGAGGGGTGGTTATGAGATCATGGAAGTTACTACAACTTTCCATTTCATCTTGATCCTTGATCTCTAACTCCTTGATTAAATCCTAACCATCTATTCTCATCCTAAAAGTGTATAAATACCCCTAGTTTTCTTCTCATTAGTACACTAAACAATTTATTAAAAGAAGAAAAGACTAAGTGAGCAAAAGATTGAGAAGTATTAGTGAGTAAAATATTAGAGTGTGCATTGTGTGTGTGTGTTCCTTCAAGTAGAGGCCGGCCATCATCAAAGGAGCAAAGGAGAGGCTCGGGTTCCAATCAAGCACAAGGAGGAGACGTTTTGGCAACACAATCTAGGACGAGAAGGCCACTTTCTAGCATTCTAGGAGATTCTAGGAGCTTTTCATTTCATTTTCTCCAATAGGTGGGTGTTTTACATGCTTCTAAATCTAGATACCATGCTAGGAATGATTTGATAAAGTTACTAAGGAACAACTAAGTGAAATTGGACTCATGTTTGCTTAATTAGAGAAGAAATGGTAATTTAGAGAATGATTGATAAAATGATTGCTAGTTGATAAATTGTGAACTAAAGTGCTAGAATCTTTCATGTTGGCATGCTATGTGTTTGTGAATTATGCTTTATGGACAAATTTATGTTTATGAGAGAAATTGTGATTAAATGCATCATGAAAATGTTGATTTCTTGAATTAGAGTAACACTATTGTAGAAAAGATGGAAATTTGTGTTCTAATCTATTGTAGATTGTTAATAAGTGAGAGAATAAAGAAATAAAGTATTTTCGTAGAAATCTAGATTGTAAATCGTGTACAAATGTGATTTGTTCTCAATGTCGAAATTATGGACATAGAACATAAAATAAGATAAAAAATGCATGTTTTATATGCAAATGACGATTATAAAAATACTGGTTTACTGTAATTTCATATAGATTAAAATTTGGAAAGTTTTGATTCAAAAAGAGAAGATAAAGAACTAAAAACGTTTTGGGAATTTTGAAAACTAGAAATGAACAGAGAATGGGATCAAAACCAACCCAATACTCTTTGGAACAATCTTGCCCCTTAGACCAAGTGGTCGCAGTTGCTTTGGGTGCTACTGTAGCGTGCGGGTGACTGTAGTGGTCTCGGGTTCGAAACCTAGGCTCTGCCTTTTATTTCCTTTTTTGAATAAAACCCAAAACCCTTACCTATTAAATCCTTTCACTTATCGCATGTGCACATTGGCTTAGTTGGCTTTCGGTGGCTGTCGGTTAGTCCTAGGTCGCAGGTTCAAAACATGGCTTCCGCAGGTTTGAATTATTTGATTTTTTGGAGTTTTAAATGGAATTCTTGGCATTTTAAAAATTCAAAAAAAATACTACAATTATTCTAAAAATTTGTAAATCCTATGAAAAATATTTGTGTACTATTTGACTAAAATAAAAGTGTGTTAGAAGTGAAATTTGTGTAGAATGCTATAGAAATTTACTTTTGGAGAATTATAAAAGTGATCTATTTGTATGAGAAAATTATGCTAAGTGATAAAGGAGAATTTTTGAATGAAAGAAAATTTAAATGTGCTGTCTATGGACTCTCATTGTTAAATTGAGTATTGTTTATGAATGAAAATACGACTTTGTGACCTTCTGAATTAAATAAATGAAATGAACATTAGTATGAGAATCAAATGAAATTAGTATTTAAACTATTGAATTTGACAAGTTGAATTTATTTGTTTATGCATGATATTATACATGAAATTGAAATTGAATGACTTAATGAATTATGAAAGAATATGAATATACAAATGCTATGAACTTGAAATGAAAATTATTGTTAATCATGAAAAAGACTTTATGAGTATGAAAAACTCGATGTTGTAATTATGAGTTGAAATTAAGAACTAGGGTGTAGCTAAGCCGGCAAGGAAAGAAATGTTGAGATGATAATTGAAATGAAAAGACCAATATTTTGGTCATGTGAAATGAATGAATAAGACCGATATAGTGGGAGTGCTAACCCTAAGGGACTAATTTTGTTCATGATTCAATTAAATTAAGGACTAGATACATAGTGAAAATGTGATGAAAGTAAGAGAAAAACATTTGTATGAAGTCCATTGGATTGGCAGCGTGAGAGTATTCACAGGATGTCCCATGATGCGTCATGAGTAGGACGTGGATACTGCTCTAGAGTACCGTCTCGGTGGCGACACTCGTGGGGTGTTTGGTGATTACGGGTGGTGTCATGTCTATGGTAGGAGGTGAATTACCATAGGATGCCTGCATGATGAGTCATGTGTCAGTGCGTTGGGATTCTCTCCAGGGCGCCTAGGCGTGAGCTCGTAACTCATAGAACATCTAGGATACTTACCGTAGTTACAGTAGTAGATTAAGTCATGGAGAGGAATTGAACCCTACAAGATGAAGAACGGTTAAGGGCTTGCCCTCGGACCTATGTAGTATGGGCTGTATAGACTCTGAAGAAGTGCGCATTAGTGTCATATAACATAAATAATTGCATTAAGGACTAAATGCACATTCACAACACGACATCAATAGGATAGTCCCCTTAGCTTTGTTTGTGAACAAGTTTGTGGTTTGTTAAGTAGTGAGAATCGTTATACTGTTTCGGCAGAGAGAGGATGGCCGTGTATAATATTTCGTCAGTTGAATGAACTGACGTACCCACAGTTTCTATGCAGGGTAAAGCACATGAAAAAGACTAAGGAGGAATTGATGCTTAAAGATTATTCAAGTGTTGTTGTATTTCATTCATTGTTGTAAAATTGCTTCTGCTGTATAAATGTTAATGTAAATGTAACTCTGATGTAAAATAAAGTTTAAATTTCCTTATAAAATTGTACGTAGTGAAGTGAAAAGATCCTGTGGAACTCGGATTCAGTCTTATTTGAAATTTGGGGTGTTACAGTCTATCGGCCCTAGCAACCTCATTCTTCCACTCCTTGGCCTTTATCATCTTGTTACAGTCTATCGGCCCTAATTAAGTTAAACCTAACCTACTACTTGCCTATATATAAACAAGGGAAGAGAGAGAGAAAGCAACGGTGCGGCGGCTGCACTTTGGTGGGGGGTACGCAAAGCGAGGAGGCCAAGGAAAAGGGGAAAAAAAGCAAAGGTAGGTGGCGGCTGGCTTAGGTTGGAGGCGTGAATAACGAGAAGAAAAAACAGAGAGAGAAAAGAGGAGAGATGAAGAAGACACGAATTTTGAGGTTTGAATTTTGAGGCAAATACGAGTTTTTCTTCTTCTCTTATAATTTTTATTATGCAATCAAAGAACATGTCTATTTGTTAGTTGCAAATTTATTATGAATTATTTTTTTTTCTTCTAGGGCTTCGATGTAGCCTAGTTTTGATAACACAATTCTAATTTCATGTTATTTTATTCATCCATTTTTTCATGGTTGTGTGTTTAATTTTTGTTCTTAATGCTTACAATTGTTTGGCCAACTATTGTATGATTTATTAGATCACGGAGAGACCGAGAGGTAATTTGTGATTTAGAACTATAGAATTAAACACCATTGATTGAGCGAAATTAGAGATGATTTACCGCGATTAATGTGACTATAAAGAAATCCGTAGAACTTAATGAGTCTTCAATTAATTAAATTTGCATAGAGATATGACAAACTGTTAGTTGGAGATATTTTTTGTGTTGTTCAAGAGATAACATTGAATAATTATGGGATTTTGGTCTACAAATTGGAAAAGTAAATTTCTTGTGACATGGAATTATGAATTGTGTGTGATTAACTAGGTGAAATCGAAAGCCCTAGAACTAGTTTTTGCAATTAATAAACAACAAAGTCTCAGGATTTCATAATTAGGTTAGTTAGTTCTCTAGATTAATTAAATTTAGTTGTTTTCTTTTTTCTATTTCGATTCTCCAAATAGTAGTTAATCTAGTGAATTTCGGTACTCAATAAAATAATTAGTCCTTGTGGGTACGACACTATTCTCACTTAAACTATACTACTTGTTATGATTTTGTACACTTGCAAATTATCACATCAGAGCCGACCACCTCTTTCCTCTTATGAGGATGAGAGACGGAAACATCTGCTATTCTGTCACTACTGGAGGAGGAGGAACTACCCGACAACATCCTAGCCATGGCTCGAGGAAAAATTTATAACTGTAAACGTTATATGACTGTTGAATACGAGTGAAGGCAGAAATATACAGCACAAACCAAGCTTTTGAAGAAGAAAGTAGCCTCTTGGAAGTGAGAAAATTGAATGGTGCAGTGAGGAGCAAAAAATGAAGAACTTCTGAATTTATGGGGGACAAAACAGCGGCAAAAACGTGTTCAAAACGCGTAAAATATGTGAAAACGTGTAAAAATATGTGTTATCGCATACAAATCTGCGGTATATGGAGGAGATCAGAATTAATGCGCTAAGCGCGTAAAAATTTTATGCGCAAGGATCGTTAAAACTGTAATACCCCCGATTTAGTTTCTTAATATATATGAAAGGGTATTTATTTTTCTTATGATAGCATATTATTATTACTTTTCTCCATGATAAATAAAGTGTAGTATTTCCTATAAAACATTCTTCTCAAAGCCCAAATGTGACTTGTTTATTTTCTTATGTAAAAATACATATTTCGGCCCAAATGTATTTAAACCCATAAACTTAATCTTTTTCCTACACTTATATGTGCAGCAATTTCCCTCTTATTTTTCCGGGTATTTTGATGTACATTTTATAGTGGGGTTTTGTGTGTACACGTGCACTCCATGTACACGTGCACAAGGCACAAACTTGGCCGGATTTGTGGAGAAGTGGCTAGGATCATGGGCGGTTATGTGAGAGTGTGGGTAGTTTCTCAAACTCCCGATTGCATCTTGTCCTTTGAGCTCCAACTCCCCAACGAATCTCAGCCCTCCATTTCGCCTATAACTTAGTATAAATACCCCCTTCTAATCCCTATCTTTTTACACTAAAATTTCCTAAGATTTCAAGAGAGTATCTGTGAGTTGTGTGAGAGCTTTTTCTGTGGAGGCAAGCAGCATTGGTGAGGAGCTCGGCGTGGAACAAAGGAACAAGAAGTGCAGCGTGATATTGAAGGACTTTGCGGGATTTCGTTATTTTTCTTCATATAAGGTGGGTGTTTCTCAGGACTTCTATTTTAGGAATGTTACTATAATTGTTATGATTGATACCATGCTACGAAATTGAATTAAACGCAATAGAAATTGCTGGACATGCTGTTATTATGAAAACTAGTCTGTCGATGCAGTCGACTGGTACGAGACATTAATTTGCATGATTGTGATGATAAACATAAGTATAAATGAACATGATGGTGTGATTACTATTATATAATTTCCCTATGACACATATGATGGAGGGAGAGTGAATGAATGAAAAGAACTAATGGTGATTAATAAATTAGAGTTGTCGAAGCAGCCGACTGATGTTGTGCTAAGTCGACTGGTGCTTCGATCTGATTGTGATTATTTGGTAGTTTCATGAATTGAGATATTTCATCATGTGGACCCAGTTTGATGACTTGGGACTTACATCTTTATGGTCGTAAGAAATTATGAGCATATGTGAATGCATGTTTAGAGTAGTTTTCCCTAAAGAGCATGTTAATAACTGGAAAGATTATGCGGTGAATGTTACGGAATATGGATTGATGTATATGATTAATTAATATTATGATGCAAGTACGCGTAAGAACTGTAAATAAATTCCCTAATCGAAAATGGATCTGCCCAGTCGACCGAATGCGTGTAGCAAGTCGACTGATCTGGACTTAGAAATTATGCTGTTTGAAATCTCCAGGACAGACGACTGATTACTGAACAGTCGACTGTTATGTGGATAATATTGTGAATATGAACGGTTGCGGGACAGGCGACTGGTTGAGTGCAACAGTCGACTATCCCGAGCTTTTATGAGGAATTTGTATGTGACTGTATAAGTCGACTGGTACTTTTCCAAGTCGACTGTACAGAGTGGACTTTTGATAATTTGATTCATGTTATTTACTGTTGGTAATAATGAACTTTATGCTTTTATTGATGGATTCTGGTTATGGCTGTATGAATTATGTGAAAGGAATCATAAATGAGAATCGAGAACTAAATGAATAATTATGAAAGGCTAATCATGATGAGAAAGTCGGTGAGACTCTAAAATGAATTATGAGCTGATGATGCTCCATTGGATATTGTGAATTTGAAATTGAACAAAGAGTAGCTAAGTCTCCCCGGCAGTGAATGAAATGATATTGAGAAATAGACCAGGTTGGTCAAGTGAAATGAAATGATAAGTCCGGTTGATGGAGAGGCTAACTCTAGAGCTTGATTTTTATTCATGATTCTAATGTAACTTAAATACATAGTGTGGAGGTGATGAAGGTGAGAGAAAAACATGAGTATGAGAGCTAGGGTACGGTGCGGGTGTGTGAGCCGCAGAATGCATGCTTGATGCGTCAAGACATGGCGCGGGCACAACTCAGTAATGATCGGACTCTAGTCACGCTTGTGGGATATTTTGGTGACTGCAAGAGGAGTGTGTTCAGGGAGGAGGCTGAATTGTCGCAGAATGCATGCTTGACGAGTCAAGACATGGCGCGAAATTCTACTCCAGGGGCCAGGATACATGCTTGTACTCATAGAATCATCTAGGATACTCATTGGAATTACAGAAGTAGAGTAAGTCATGGCGGGGGATTGAACCCTACAAAAATGAAGAACGATTAAGAGGCTTGCCCTCGAACCTATGTAGTATGGGATGCATAGAATTCGAACAAGTGTGCATTAGTGTTATGTGTTAACTAAATAAATTGCATTAAGGATTAAGTGCACAATCACGACACGACATCTCTAAAAGTTCCCCTTGATTTTACATGCTTATTATGAACAAGATTGTGATTTGCTAAGAAATGAGATTCATTATACTGTTTCTGGCATAGAGAGGATGGCCATGTATAATTATCGTCGGTTGAATAAACTGACGTACCCACAGTTTTGTATGCAGGATAAATTACATGTAAGGAGGAATGGATGCATAAAGAGTTTATCATGTTGTTGTTCATTTATGTAAATATTGTATATTTTGCTTCCGCTGTGTAAATTCAAATGTAATGTATTGTAAACTCTGATGTAAAAGAAAAGTTTTAAAATTCCTTGTAAAATTGTGTGTGAAGGAAGCGAAAAGATCCTGTAGAACATCTCGAATTCAGTAACTTGGGATTCGGGGCGTTACAGAGTGGTATCAGAGCCAGGTTTTCTATGCTTTCACACTCGTACAAATTTATAAGGAACGACACCCTAGATGTGGACATTAGAGTATGTGTTTGAGTTTAGAGATTTAAATGTAAGTGACTTACATTTGTGTTGCTCTATGATTTATGCTTCTTCCTCTCTATTCTAAGATGGCTGATCACTTCGACCCCGCTGGAGGCGACGACTGGCACATTATTGAGGAAGAGTACCATCCTGGACAGGCTGATTCTGAGGACGAGTACCACCCTGGGCAAGCTGATTCTGATGAGGAGGAGTACCCTGAATCTCGAGAGATCACCCCACCGCCGAACTCACCTGATGATTCTTCTTCCGATGAAGAAAAGGGACCAGCTCTGGGTAGCGCTGTGGCTTCTCTGCAGAGGCAAGTGGATACCTTGAAGTATAGAGTTGGAGTTTTGGAGGCTCAGATGGAGAAGCGGAATGCTGACTATTCTGTTCTTAGCCATCGGATTTGGGAACTTGAGAAGAAAAAGAACCTAACTGATGTGCTGAAGGATGAGGTGGATGAACTGCGGGATGAACTTCGAGCAGCGAAGAGGACCCGTAGAGATTAGATTGTCCTAGTTTCTATTTTCTTCTATTCTGATGTTAAGAAATGTTTTAATTTGAATGTATAAACTTTGAAATTCAATGAAATGGAAGTTGGTTTAAATTCTTGTTTTATACTTCGAATTTAATGGATCTTTTGCATCAGAATATGGCGAGAAGGGGAGCCAGGAATGGTGAAGGTTTGGACCTGGAGGCCGAGTTTGCAAGGGTTTACCAGACGCTGAATGCAGTGGCTGCAAACCAAGGAAGGGGGCCGGTGAATCCAGTACCCGAAGCAATTAAGCTAGTGGAATCGTTCAAGAGAATGAAACCACCAGTGTTCGAGGGAAAGTCAGACCCAGATGCGGCCGATAACTGAATTCGGCAAGTGGAGACAATCTTCGAGGTGTTGGAGACACCAGAGGGCAGCAAGGTCAAGTTGGCGACTTTGCAGTTGGAGAAGGATGCGGCTGTTTGGTGGCAGTCGATGAAGAGGACTATGGGCGGCTTGTTGCTTGGCTGGGAGGAATTTTTGGAAGAATTCCGCAGCCATTATTTCCCCTCCGACGTCCAGGAGAAAAAGGCCATGGAGTTTCTGTCACTTCAGCAAGGCAGCATGTCAGTAAGGGAGTATGAGACTAAGTTTACTCAGCTCTCCAGATACGCTCCAGAACTGGTGATGGATGAGGCGAAAAAGGCTCGCAAGTTCGAGCATGGTCTGAGGCCGAGCTTGAGATCTCGTATGATACCTCTTTGTATCAGGAGATTCGATAAGCTGGTGAAGAGGGCGGCAGCAACGGAGGCGGATATGGAGCAGTTCCATGTTGCTCAGCACCAGAAGAGCAACTGGCAATCCGGGAAGAGGCCCGCGCCATCGGGGAGTTTCAAGGGGCAACCATCTGCACAGAAGTTCAAACCGACAGGGGCGAACACTGTCAGTGTAGCTGGAAGACCTGGGAACGATGCAGGGAGACCTTCTGCAGTCACTTGCTTTAACTGTGGTGAAGTGGGACATTACCAATCTCGATGTCTCAAACCACGGGCTGGCAATCACAATGTGCCAATACAGCAGGCTGGGAAGAGGCCGTACCAGTCAGGGCGAGTATTTGCTTTGACAGAAGCTGATGCTGAGGAGGCGGATCAGGTCATCTCTGGTACGAGGGCTGATGTTTAGTGTGGTTTTTTTCATTTCTTCTTCCCGTTCATAGTGTGAAACTGTTATGTAATGATGTTATGTAATAGGAGAACTCTATATTAATGGAAAGGAAGCTGTGGTGTTGTTTGATACTGGGTCCTCTCATACTTTTGTGTCTCCAAAGTTTGCTAAAGTATTGGGAGTTGAACCGAAGATTTTTCCAGGCAAGATCTTAGCAGTAGCTACGCCATCAGGGGAAACTTTGACCACTGATCGGTACTATGCTGATTGCGAGATAATGATTGGGGATCGAATCTTTGGCATTGATCTGATCGAGCTGACTATCTTGGGAGTCGATGTTATCATTGGCATTGATTGGATGTCGGTGTACAGTGCAAGCATCGAGTGCAAGGCCAAGACCGTAACAGTGAAGGCTCCAGGTGGACCTGAAGTCACTTTCCAAGGGAAGCTGAAGTGTTCCAAGCTGGTGGCAACTATCCGCAAGGAAGAAACTCCTGTGGAATTGCAAGGGATTCCTGTGGTTCGGGACTATCCGACTGTGTTCTTGGAAGATTTTCCTGGGTTACCTCCGCACCGTGATGTAGAGTTCAGCATCACTGTTCAACCAGGAAGTGCACCCATTTCTAAGGCACCGTATAGGATGGCTCCAGTGGAACAGGATGAAGTGAAACGGCAGATTGAGGAACTGTTGGGAAAAGGCTTTATTCAACCTAGTGCGTCACCTTGGGGAGCACCAGTGCTTTTGGTAAAGAAGAATGATGGATCGATGAGGATGTGTATCGATTACCGAGAGCTGAATAAGGTCACTGTTCAGAATAAGTATCCGATTCCTCGAATTGATGACTTGTTCGATCGTCTACAAGGAGCAGCTGTTTTCTCCAAAATAGATCTTCGATCAGGATATCACCAAGTGCGAGTGAAAGCTGAAGATGTGCACAAAACTGCATTTAGAACTCGGCATGGGCATTACGAATTCTTAGTTATGCCATTCGGAGTGACGAATGCACCCGCAATCTTCATGGACTTGACGAACAGAGTTCTGAGGCCGTTTATTGATTCTTTCGTCGTGGTGTTTATCGACGATATTCTCGTGTACTCCAAGTCTGAGGCGGAGCACACCGAGCATCTGGCAGCAGTTTTGCAGAAATTAGAAGAGCAGAGGTTGTATGCCAAGTTATCCAAGTGTGATTTCTGGAAATCTGAAGTGGCATTCCTAGGTCACATCCTTTCTAAGGAGGGAGTGGCAACTGACCCTCAGAAGATAGAGGCAGTGAGAGATTGGGTTAGGCCTACTACAGTGAAGGAAGTCAGAAGTTTCCTTGGGATGACTGGATACTACAGGAGATTCATTCAAGGTTATACTCAGATAGCTGTGCCGCTTACCGAGTTGACCAAGAAGAATGTGAGCTTCAAGTGGACCGAGCAATGTGAGGCGAGTTTTCAGGAGTTGAAGGATAGACTGACTACTGCACCTATTTTGGCTTTGCCTAGAGCAGGAGTTGAGTATGACGTCTATAGCGATGCTTCACATCGGGGGCTTGGCTGTGTCTTAATGCAAGAGGGTAAAGTAATCGCTTATGGGTCTAGGCAACTACGACCGCATGAGAAGAATTATCCAACTCATGATCTAGAGCTGGCTGCGATTATCTTTGCTTTGAAGCAATGGAGGCACTACGTGTATGGTGAGAAGTTGAATATGTACACGGATCATAAGAGCTTGAAGTATATATACCAGCAGAGGGATCTCAATCTGAGACAGCGGAGATGGCTGGAAGTGCTCGAGGATATGCGACCTGAGATCAAGTATCATCCTGGAAAGGCTAATGTTGTTGCTGATGCACTTAGTCGCAAGAGCAGTTTGGCCTGTTTGATTACGACTCAGAGGCATCTGATTGAGGAGCTAGATCGAGCAGGTATTGAAGTTGTCTTGCAAGGATTGGGAGCATCTTTATCTCAGTTGAAGCTTCAGCCTACTTTGAATGCAAGGATCATTGCAAGTCAGGAAGTTGATGCTGATATTTTGGAGATGAAGGAGCAGGTTGGTGCTGGCAGGTTGCCCGGATTTCAGACCAGGGATGGAGTGCTGTGGTTCGGAGATAGGCTGTGTGTTCCAGATCAGGCAGACCTGAAAGAGAGTATTCTTCAGGAGGCGCATGCTACTCTTTTGTCAGTACATCCTGGGAGTACTAAGATGTATAAGGACATAAAACAGCATTTCTGGTGGTCAGGTTTGAAGCGGGATGTGGCCGAATTTGTCGCGAGGTGTGAGGTTTGTCAGCAAGTCAAAGCCGAAAATCAGAGACCCGGAGGTCTATTACAGCCGTTACCTATTCCGGAATGGAAGTGGGATAACATCAGTATGGATTTCATCACGGGATTGCCTAAGAGTTCTAAAGGCAATGATGCAATTTGGGTTATAGTCGATCGACATACCAAGTCCGCTCACTTTTTGGCGATGAAACTCACTGCTTCGATGGACAAGTTGGCTGAGATGTATGTTGGTGAGATTGTCCGACTTCATGGCGTTCCTGCGACCATTGTGTCTGATCGAGATGCGCGGTTTACTTCGCATTTCTGGAGGAGTCTTCAGGCAGCCTTGGGTACCAAGACAGATTTCAGCACTGCTTTTCATCCACAAACCGACGGGCAGACCGAGAGAGTCAACCGTATTCTTGAGGATATGCTTCGGTGTTGTATACTAGACTTCGGAGGCAGTTGGGAAAGGCATTTACCTTTGGTAGAGTTTGCCTACAACAACAGTTTTCCGGCTAGCATCGGGATGGCGCCGTATGAAGCTTTGTATGGCAGGAAGTGCAGGACTCCTGTGTGTTGGTATGAGGTTGGGGAGCGTCAATTGTTTGGTCCTGAGCTTGTACAGCTGACTTCTGAGAAGATTGATCTGATCAGGAAAAGGTTGGTGGAAGCTCAGAGCAGGCAGAAAAGCTATGCAGACAACCGGAGAAGGGACCTTGAGTTTGAGGTTGGTGACTTCGTCTTTCTGAAGGTATCACCCAGTAAAGGTGTGGTTCGGTTTGGCAAAGGCGGGAAGTTAGCCCCGAGATTTATAGGCCCATATAAGATATTGAAAAGGATCGGGAAAACTGCTTACCGGCTTGAATTACCGGAAGAGTTGTCTCAGGTGCACAATGTCTTCCATGTGTCTATGTTGAGAGGTTATATTCCAGACCCGAGTCATCATTTGCCTGAAGTGCCGGAAGGTTTGCAGTTAGACCTGAATTACATCGAGACTCCTGTTGAGATCGTTGACCGTAGGGAGAAGGTCTTGAGGAATAAGACGATACCGATGGTCAAGGTAGTCTGGAGAAACCACTTGGTTGAAGAGGCTACTTGGGAATCTGAGGAGAAGATGTTGAAGGACTATCCTGAGCTTTTTGCTTGATTGTCTTGTTGGTTGTATTTTGTATTTTGTATCTTTATATTTTTGTATCTCTTGTTGTTGTGTTTTCTTCTTCTCGCTCTTGGTTGTAGTTCCGGGGACGGAACTATTCTAAGGAGGGAGTGATGTAATACCCCCGATTTAGTTTCTTAATATATATGAAAGGGTATTTATTTTTCTTATGATAGCATATTATTATTACTTTTCTCCATGATAAATAAAGCGTAGTATTTCCTATAAAACATTCTTCTCAAAGCCCAAATGTGACTTGTTTATTTTCTTATGTAAAAATACATATTTCGGCCCAAATGTATTTAAACCCATAAACTTAATCTTTTTCCTACACTTATATGTGCAGCAATTTCCCTCTTATTTTTCCGGGTATTTTGATGTACATTTTATAGTGGGGTTTTGTGTGTACACGTGCACTCCATGTACACGTGCACAAGGCACAAACTTGGCCGGATTTGTGGAGAAGTGGCTAGGATCATGGGCGGTTATGTGAGAGTGTGGGTAGTTTCTCAAACTCCCGATTGCATCTTGTCCTTTGAGCTCCAACTCCCCAACGAATCTCAGCCCTCCATTTCGCCTATAACTTAGTATAAATACCCCCTTCTAATCCCTATCTTTTTACACTAAAATTTCCTAAGATTTCAAGAGAGTATCTGTGAGTTGTGTGAGAGCTTTTTCTGTGGAGGCAAGCAGCATTGGTGAGGAGCTCGGCGTGGAACAAAGGAACAAGAAGTGCAGCGTGATATTGAAGGACTTTGCGGGATTTCGTTATTTTTCTTCATATAAGGTGGGTGTTTCTCAGGACTTCTATTTTAGGAATGTTACTATAATTGTTATGATTAATACCATGCTACGAAATTGAATTAAACGCAATAGAAATTGCTGGACATGCTGTTATTATGAAAACTAGTCTGTCGATGCAGTCGACTGGTACGAGACATTAATTTGCATGATTGTGATGATAAACATGTGTATAAATGAACATGATGGTGTGATTACTATTATATAATTTCCCTATGACACATATGATGGAGGGAGAGTGAATGAATGAAAAGAACTAATGGTGATTAATAAATTAGAGTTGTCGAAGCAGCCGACTGATGTTGTGCTAAGTCGACTGGTGCTTCGATCTGATTGTGATTATTTGGTAGTTTCATGAATTGAGATATTTCATCATGTGGACCCAGTTTGATGACTTGGGACTTACATCTTTATGGTCGTAAGAAATTATGAGCATATGTGAATGCATGTTTAGAGTAGTTTCCCCTAAAGAGCATGTTAATAACTGGAAAGATTATGCGGTGAATGTTACGGAATATGGATTGATGTATATGATTAATTAATATTATGATGCAAGTACGCGTAAGAACTGTAAATAAATTCCCTAATCGAAAATGGATCTGCCCAGTCGACCGAATGCGTGTAGCAAGTCGACTGATCTGGACTTAGAAATTATGCTGTTTGAAATCTCCAGGACAGACGACTGATTACTGAACAGTCGACTGTTATGTGGATAATATTGTGAATATGAACGGTTGCGGGACAGGCGACTGGTTGAGTGCAACAGTCGACTATCCCGAGCTTTTATGAGGAATTTGTATGTGACTGTATAAGTCGACTGGTACTTTTCCAAGTCGACTGTACAGAGTGGACTTTTGATAATTTGATTCATGTTATTTACTGTTGGTAATAATGAACTTTATGCTTTTATTGATGGATTCTGGTTATGGCTGTATGAATTATGTGAAAGGAATCATAAATGAGAATCGAGAACTAAATGAATAATTATGAAAGGCTAATCATGATGAGAAAGTCGGTGAGACTCTAAAATGAATTATGAGCTGATGATGCTCCATTGGATATTGTGAATTTGAAATTGAACAAAGAGTAGCTAAGTCTCCCCGGCAGTGAATGAAATGATATTGAGAAATAGACCAGGTTGGTCAAGTGAAATGAAATGATAAGTCCGGTTGATGGAGAGGCTAACTCTAGAGCTTGATTTTTATTCATGATTCTAATGTAACTTAAATACATAGTGTGGAGGTGATGAAGGTGAGAGAAAAACATGAGTATGAGAGCTAGGGTACGGTGCGGGTGTGTGAGCCGCAGAATGCATGCTTGATGCGTCAAGACATGGCGCGGGCACAACTCAGTAATGATCGGACTCTAGTCACGCTTGTGGGATATTTTGGTGACTGCAAGAGGAGTGTGTTCAGGGAGGAGGCTGAATTGTCGCAGAATGCATGCTTGACGAGTCAAGACATAGCGCGAAATTCTACTCCAGGGGCCAGGATACATGCTTGTACTCATAGAATCATCTAGGATACTCATTGGAATTACAGAAGTAGAGTAAGTCATGGCGGGGGATTGAACCCTACAAAAATGAAGAACGATTAAGAGGCTTGCCCTCGAACCTATGTAGTATGGGATGCATAGAATTCGAACAAGTGTGCATTGGTGTCATGTGTTAACTAAATAAATTGCATTAAGGATTAAGTGCACAATCACGACACGACATCTCTAAAAGTTCCCCTTGATTTTACATGCTTATTATGAACAAGATTGTGATTTGCTAAGAAATGAGATTCATTATACTGTTTCTGGCATAGAGAGGATGGCCATGTATAATTATCGTCGGTTGAATAAACTGACGTACCCACAGTTTTGTATGCAGGATAAATTACATGTAAGGAGGAATGGATGCATAAAGAGTTTATCATGTTGTTGTTCATTTATGTAAATATTGTATATTTTGCTTCCGCTGTGTAAATTCAAATGTAATGTGTTGTAAACTCTGATGTAAAAGAAAAGTTTTAAAATTCCTTGTAAAATTGTGTGTGAAGGAAGCGAAAAGATCCTGTAGAACATCTCGAATTCAGTAACTTGGGATTCGGGGCGTTACAAAAACAACAAAGGGGAGACAGCATTGGGGCCCCACGCGCTGCAGCCAACCAGAAAGTGCCACATGGCCTGCAGCTGCAGCGCGGGCCTCACAAAAACGTTTGCACGAAGACTTTGCCCACGTGACGGTGGGCCCTTCCACTGCTGCTGCTCCTCCATAATCCACCACGTGGCGGGCTCACAAGAAGCCGCGTGGCAGTGGGCTCCATCACCGCTGACCGACTCTCGTGACTTCGCCCACGTGGCAATAAGCCCTGCCACTGCTGCTGTTCCTCCACAATCCGCCACGTGGTGGTGGGCCCCGTCCACGCTGCTGCTCCTCCTGACAATAAAGGCCACGTGGCGCAGTCATAAGCGGCCACGTGGCAGTGGGACCCACCAAGCTCCTCGTTGTCAAACCGAGGAGAACGCAAACCAGGGAAAGTGATAACCTCGTGGCTTTTTACACCGTTTGATTGCCTCAATTTTTGTGCCAAAAAAAATGAAGGGTCTAGATCTTTCCCAAAAATGCGAACTTCGATTATACGTGCAAAGCGCGTGAAAAAAGGGTTTGCTGAACTGGTCAACGCCACGTCAGCACGTTGACCAATCAACGTTGACCGCTGAGGTGGCTGGCCCAGTCTCTGACATGTGGCCCCCACCACGCTACCCTGTGCAAAACCACGGATGGTGTGAACCCGGGAGAGTGATTACCTCATCGCTTCCCCACCGTTGGATTTCCTCAAGATTCGCTCTCCTCCCGACTGACGATCCAGATTAATTCAGGTATTATTTATTATTTAAATTTCTATTTCTTAAGTATAAATTTCAGAAAATTAATTTTAAAGATCCAAAAAATAATATTTAATTCTGGAAAATCATTTTGTAAATTCTAAAAAGTAATTAAAATTATGGAATATTAATTTTAAATTTTGGAAATAATTATTATTTTTTTAAAAAAATTATTTTTAAATTCTAGAAATTACTTTAAAATTCGGATTAATTAATTAAAAAATTATGGAAAATAATTAAAAATTCGAAAACTATTTATAAATTCTGGAAAATAATTATTATTTTGAAAAATTATTTTTAAATTGCAAAAATTAATTTAAAATTCGGATTGATTAATTAAGGATTCCAAAAAATTATTAAAAGTTGGGGAAAATCCAGAAAATTCCCAAATTTTCAGGAAAAATCGTAAAAAAAATAGAAAATTATAAAAGTAATTCTGGATATTCTATGAAGTCAGAACAATGCCGTTACACCCAGAGTAAGATTCAAACGTCCCCGAAGGATCCGATAAGTTTTGTTAACCATTAAATACGAGCGAACTACTCCTCAAAGGCTGTGAAACTCAGTCTTCGAGAGTGGGGGGCTTGTGATATGGGTAAAAAGAGAACAAAATCGGGATCGTACAAATCGGGCACGGATCTTAAAGCTCTCAGGGGTAAAATGGTAATTTCAGCAGATATAAGCCCGACAAGATAAGATGGGCCATTTTCAAGCCCAGTGATCCGATCCCGCCTGTAATAGGAACTATTACAACGGCCCTAACACAAAGGAGACCAGATCTATCGAACCCAGTTTAAACTCCTTATTTCTATTGGGTAACTGATTCTATCTTTCCATACACAAAAGAGAGTTTGAAAACTCTCTCTTCATCAAGAGAGGAGTCCAGACTCGGTCTCTTCATATGGATGGCATAACCGACTCTATCCAACCACAAGGAAGTAGAGAGATGAGTATCTTGAAACTGGCCCCCTTCGGCGACTATATATACCTCGAGACCTCCTCAGAAACAAGGTAACTGCAAACTCTGCTCTCAAAACCAACCATAACTTCGAGTTTCTAACTTGGGCATCGGAGTCGCCGGAGCCACCCCAGTGTTTCAGACTTGTTTTTCACGTCCAAGAGGGCGACAACAAATGTTCTCAGCGATCAGATTTCGGAGTCAATAGCAGCCTTTTTGGCGGTCAAAAACGATGAATAACGAAGGTTCGATCTTTACTGTTTTCATTAACACACATCTGTTTGTTCTCACACAGAAATAAGCAGCAACAGATTCAAGAAAATTCAGAAAATTCCAAACAATTCAAGGAAAAATCATAAAAATACAGAAAATTATAAAAAATAAATCTGGATACTCTATGAAGTGAGAACAATGTCGTTACATCCCGAGCAAGATTCAAACGTCCTCGAATGATCTGATAAGTTCTATTAACCATTAAACACGGGCAAACTACTCTTCAAAGGCTGTGAAACTCAGTCTTCGGGAGTGGGGTCTTGTGATATGGATAAAAATATAAGAAAATTGGGACCATCCAAATTGGGCACGGATCTTAAAGCTCTTAAGGGTAAAATGGTAATTTTAATAGATACAGGCCCGACAAGATAAAGCTAGGCCGTTTTCAAGCCCATTGACCCAATCCAGCCTGTAATAAGGACTGCTATAATAGCCCTCTCGCAAAGGAGTTCGGATTCATCGAACCTAATTTAAACCCCCTTATTCCTAGGGAGTAACTGATTCGATTCGCTCATACACAAGAGAGAGTTTGAAAACTCTATCTCTTCATCAAGAGAGGAGTCCAGACTCGATCTCTTCATATGGATGACATAATCGACTCTATCCAATCACCAGGAAGTAGAGATATATGAATATCTTGAAACTGGCCCCCTCCACAGAAATAAGGTAACTAACAACTCCACTCTCAAAACCCACCATAACTTCGAGTTTCTGATTTGGGTGTCGGAGGGTCTGTCGCCGGGGCCATCCTCGGTGTTTCAGACTTGTTTTGCAGGTCCAATGGAGCGACAACAGCCGTTCTTAGTGATCAGATTTTGGAGTCAATAGCAGCCTTTTAGGCGGTCAAAATTGACGAAGAGCGAATATTTGATCTTTACTGTTTTTATTAAAAGAATTCACATATCTGTTTGCTCTCCCACAGAAATAAGCAGCAACACAAAGAAATTCATGAAAGCGGGGATTGGAAACCGACCTCTTGCTCACTACAAACCGCAAGGCCTGTAGCGGCATACTTCTCCCGGCGTTTACGGTAAATGCCGCGATAGATGTGGAATATTTTTTTATTTAATAAAACACACACGCTATACCGGCGTTTCGACGAAATGTCGCCATAGGTGCAAACAGTAGCGGCGTGTTACATATAAACGTCGGCACAACTCCTCTCTATCGTGCGAACACTAATTTAATTTAATTTTTTAAATAAATAAAATAGCTATAACGGCTTGGACGCTATATACGCCGGGATAACATCAGTTAAAAAATAAAATAAATACCTATACCGGCGTTTACGAGACAAACGCCGAGATAGATTTTGTAAAATAATTGGTTTCTTATATATATTTTTATATTTTAATATATATATTTAAATAATATTTTATATGTAGATAGCACGAAATTTGGTCATCGAATATTATCATGAAGAATGCATGAAAGAATTTTAATTCTATAATTATGACGTAGTTAACATCAATGAATAGGATTATCATTACTATACACAATATTACTCTATAATACATAATTTATCACATATATTTTATTCCTTTTTTATTAAATATTTTATACCTAATCTCATTACTAATAAAATATTTGTCATGCATACATTTATCAAAAATCACATTAATTATGTAATTGTAATTTTTTACAATCAGTTACAGTACATACGTAGTAGTCATCAGGTTAGTATTATATACCAAATAGAAAATAAGCTTGATATATATTGCGATATGATAGGATTTTTCCATACATTTGCTAACATAACTTGAAGAAGTAAGTTTTGACCCACGATTTGCAATATACGGTAATGTATCACTTGTAACTCGATCAATATTTTGAACAGTATAACTAAAAGAAAGCAACACATTTGAAAAGTGCACAATTGATCGATATCTTAAAATTACGTAACTTTCCGCTAGACTAGAATTCACCACACACAACCTAACTCAACTCGTATAAGAAAGTTTCGACTAACGACTTGCAAGATTCATACAGTTTTGTATCGCAATAAATAAATTTGAGAATTAGTTAATTTTCGAGTTTAAAAAGCGTAATTAATGATTATAGAATTTTATAATTTTTTTGACAATATTGAGCTTTGTTGGTTTGTAGATTTATATATTAATTAATGAGTAGAACCCATAGAACGCATATATATATATATATATATATATATGACTTGTTTTTAAAATATAATACACCTATCATAGCGTGTTACATATAAACCGCCGTTTATAGATTAGACTAATAGCGGTGGTTTATATGTCGCACGCCGTGATAGGCCAATTATTATTTATTTCATTATACCCGCTCTAAATCCCCGCACTCTCTTTTTCGTTTCCCCCCAATTCCCCAAACCTAATATTTCTTCCCCCTCCAAGCCGCTTTCTCCTCTAACCCACTCCTTTCTCTCCCCCTCATCATCTCCCTCGCGCCGCACACGTTCCTGCTTCGCTTCTCTTGTCCATCGTGCCGCCGCTCCTCGTACCCCTGCTGTTTTCTCGCCGCCGCTCATCACGCACCGCTGCTCCTCGTACCTTTCGCTGCTTCTCCTCACTTTTGCAGACCCCTCACTGTCAAGCTCTTCATCCCTAAGCAGCCGATCTCTGTTCTAATCGTCCAATTTCGGTAAAGATTATCATTTTAATTGTTTAGTAATATTGCGCAATTCCTATTTGACAATGAAATCTAACAAATTGAAGAAATATCTAGAAAAGGGTTAGGTACTTCAATTTTTTTTGTCTTTTGAATTTATCAGTGTCTCATATAATAGTGGATAGCTTTTGGAGCATTGCTGAAAGAAGTATGTGATTGAACATTAAAATTTGCTTCTCATTTTGTCACAATCACAGTGACTAAATGTGCATCTTTTGCTGTATTCTGTCTGCAACCTTCTTTTATTGTGTGATTTACAGTGATAAAATTACCATCAGTCAATATGAAGATGACAAAGTAATTGATGTAGGAATTTTCTCCTTCTTTCTGAGAGAAAATGGTTTACAGGAAATTTCTTCAGATAACAAGAATGAATAGATGATGGTCACATGAACATACAGTAACTTTCTCATAGTAAAAACTTCTTTTAACTTTTGATTTAAGATTTTTTTTAAAAAAAAAATTATGCATATAGAACTTGAATACTGAGGCCCATTAGACAGAAAATCGTTTACATTACCTATGTTGTCTCGCTATTTTCTTTGCCATTAATTTGTTGGAGTAAATACTCCATGGGATAATATAAGGTTAACTATATAGTATCATATATAAATACATGGTTTTCATAGGATGCAAACTATGGTGTGATTCTTGTCAATTCTCTCCTAGGATTCCTGTCATATTTTTGAATGAATTTGTTTATTGACTTTTCAATAATTACATATGTGACTGCCTTGTGGGTATTGTGTAGCGTAAAAAATCCTGAGATGATCATTGGTGAAGTTGCTATTAAGAACACTATGCTAGTCTTTGTTGATACACTTGTACTTAAAAGTATTAATTACTGTTATGAATGCTGCACTATCCTTCATTTATACACTTAAATTGTTGACCCGGTTATTAGGTTTGCTCGTTGTTAGAATAATCTTCAATCTGGTGTTACTCAACTTGGCATTTATGACCTTTTGATGTCCAGAATATAATGTAGGTCCGGTTAAAAGTCTACGTTATTGTTCTTTATAATGATATGATAAAGGAAAAGATATAGAAATACCAAAGCTTTTATGATTTTTAATTCATTCAAAAATCAACTTTGGAGAGAAACCTTAATTCAATACTTAACAGCTCCATTATGTAGATTGATCCACTTAAGACTTCTGGATCAGTTTTAAAACTTTTTGCTTGACCTTTTCGGAGCAACTTTTCTGTGTTTGCTCCACTGGCAGTATTTAATAAATCATGTAACTTAGTAACAACTTTAGATTCGTTTTTTCTGTTCCCTTTACTTGATGTATTTGCTCATGCCATATTTTGCCAGTTGCTCTAATGAGGGACTGCAATCTATATTTACTTTTTATTCATCAAGAAATTTCAATTAGTCTTGATACTACTGAATAGATTGGTCCACAGTTTCAATTGCTTGTATCAGGGTTTTTTGGTTATTGCTTTGTCAAGCTTTTTTTTGGTTTTTTTAATTTAAGCATCCTTAGTCACAGTGAGTTACATAAGTGAGAAATTAAATAAGAGTATTCCATTTTTGGTTGAAAGGGAAGCAACACTGACCTTATGTATTAAGTTTGTTTACCTGAAGTTGCGAATGCCAATTGGATTGTAATCAATTAAAACTTCAAGAGGTCACTAATTTTGTAAATATTATATGTTCTTTGCTGTCTTTCTTCTCATTGCATGACAGCTAATGTAAGCATTCTTTAGGCATTGACATCTTAAGATCTGCCTCAAGTATCTCTCGCATATCTACCTGTTTCCATTACTCAGAGAATAGCAGTGATGAACTTCTTCAGGTATTATATGATTTTTCATTGTGTGAATTGATTTTTTACAGATTTGTTTGTGAAGGTAATCTGTTTGGAATATATATCTCTACTATTTTTATTAGACAGTTGGGGTTGCATGTGTCATATATACCAGCAACACTTCCAATCTCAATTTATATCAACCATCCATTTACATCTAGCCTCAAACAATTGTCCGTTCACTTAAATCTAGCCTCAAATAATTAGTCATCTTCTTAAATCTAGCTTCTCACATGCATTGCACCTGCTAAATAGCTAGTAACTGTCACTACATATTTAAGGCCGGCATAATCGTGTATATGGTGTGGCTTTCACCAATTTTACATTGTGTTTGCTACCCTTGAGTAATTTGTTGTGTTTCAGCTTGCATATATTATATATTTTTTTCTTTACCAAACATATATGGTTATGGTTTTATTATACCACTGTACACAAACACTTAATTTTCTCTTGATGATCTGCTCTTGTTTTTCATTACATGTTGTATCAAAAACAGAAACCGGCTTTAACAAATCTGCATACTTTATAAGTCTTTTAGATATTAAATATTTATAAATATCTTCTCATTGTTTGGAATTTAGATCATGGGCGAACCATCAGTTGTCAGGAAGGCCCTTTTTCAAGTTTCATCTCGTCTGCATGACAATCCGTCTCGTTCCAATCACTTGCTGACATCCAATATTCCAAGTGCTTACCAGTCAGGTGATCAATATGGTGCATCCTCCACCAGTGATGCCTATGGGTCCACTAATTGGCTCATATGGTGGCAGTTACAAGGGTGAAGCTGCTGGGGATTGGCCTTCATTCTATCCAGGTCCAAGAGACGAAGGTTCTACAAAGGAGTTCAGCTTACGGTTGCTCTGCCCTACTGTTAACTTTGGAGGGGTTATTGGCAGGAGTGGTGCTGTTATCAAGCAATTAGGCAGAAATCTGGGGCATTTATTAAAGTGGACAGTTCCTCTCCTGAAGATGACTGCATTATTACAATTTCAGCTAAAGAGGTGAGACTGTTTATCCATTTCTTTTCAGTCTCACCATCATACATAGTATACGACCCTTGGAATATTCCAAATAGATTATGCTAATAAATATTTCCTTTCACTTTGAAAGTATAGATTAATTCAAAAACCTTCACAAACATAATAGATAACAGGACTTGAGGTTTGAGCTGATCCTTTTTGGTTTCAGTCCTTGTGTATCGATTTTGAGGGGATACCTGTAAAAAGGAGAGCGAAACCTAGTTGTGCTGGAACCTCTATAGAAGGCTTTGAAAATTAAGAAAACAAAGAAGACTTTAAGGGTTGCAGGAGATAGAAAGGAGGCAGATGGAAAAAGGTAGATTTATCTGAACAAGTTACCTTGTAAAGGGAAGTTACCTTTTCCAGCTGCTTCTTTCTTTTACCCCCTCTTTTCTTGTTCAGAGTTGCCATGCAGGTAGATCAAGGGGGAAGTGGAATTTGACAGATCAGTGTGGAATTTGACAGATAAGTAGTCAGATACTTTTCAAATATGACCAGACCCAACTGAATAAGTAGGCTTTGGAATTGGATGGGGTCAGATTTGAACTGGGATTGGCCTGGCCAGGCAAATAAATAGATTTTAGAGTTGGATTGGGTCAGAATTGATCTGGATCTAACTACTCTCTCAAAATTAACTAGCAAAGAACCATTTTATCTGTTCATTTTTACCCCTATATTTTTTAGGAAAAAAAAGTATTATTTGTTAAATTTGGAATTTTGTGTGCATTAATATACATATTAATACATTTATCCTTGATTGAGCATTAATATAAATTTATATAAATGTATCCTTATGCAATGATAAAACCATATCTTATATCAGCAAGAAGTATTAATATTTGGTCTTTAACATATTTGAGTCTGCCTAATTATGATTTCAAAAAATTATTTCATCAGATGTTACATTTGTATGTACACAATTGATAGTAAACTCTTTACATGCAGTTGCATGTGTTGCTTGACTAGTTTTTCTAAATTGGATATTTTACTTTTTTTTCATCTTTATGATTTGGTTTTCCTTTTCAGTATTTTGACGATCCATCCCCGATTATAGATGCTATAGTGCGCTTGCAGCCTCGATGCAGTGAGAAAACTGAGAGGGAATCTGGTGAACCGTCATATTCAACCCGCATTCTTGTAACAACCTCTCATATTGGTTGCCTTATTGGTAAAGGTGGGTCTATTATTTCGGAGATGAGGAGACTCACACGAGCAAATATCCGTATACTCTCGAAAGAGAATCCTCCTAAAGTTGCTTCTGAAGATGATGAGATGGTTCAGGTAAATTTACTTTAGTTATTTATGATTGCGTAGTCATCGTCTTGTTATTTGTTTAAACTATAATATGCACTCCTTTTTGTTTTTTTTCCAGATCAGTGGGGACATGTATGTTTCTAGAAATGCTCTTATACAAGTAACTACAAGGTTGAAAGCTAATTTTTTTGATAGAGAGAATCCTTTATCTGCATTTCCATCCTCTGTTCCATCTGTTCCTTACCACCATTTGGCTTTGAGCGAGGATCTGTCGAAGTACGGGAGTAGGGATAGCAAGTCACACAGTCGTGGTTATTCTTCTTACTCTGGTGGATACGGTGGTGCTGATTTACTCCCACCTGAACCTTATTCTAGCTATGATGGTTCTCATTCGAGCTATGGTGGTTCTCAGGTAGAGTTGCTTTTATAAAAAATATTGAAATCAGTTTGCAGTTTGCGTAGTTTAGGCATTGACATCTTAAGATCTGCCTCAAGAGGTCACCTGAGATATCAAAGTTATATCAGATAATGGAGGGATCAAATTCGAGAGTTAGCATTATCCAGATTTGAATTTAATTGTGTAAGAAGATCTATAAGAAGAAATTTTGCATATACCTAAGATTTTCTCTCAATTGTTTCCGAGTAAAATGGAATTATCAAAACCTTTAATTATGGTTTGAACTTTAAAGTTAGATATATGGAATGTGATTACAAACCAAGAACTAAAATTTTTGGTTAGTGATATTTTAAATGATCACAAGTATGGAACTATGTAGTAATAAGCAAATAATTGGATAACCAATGATTTCAGTAATATATTAATAAAAGAGACTTTGAACTTTTGGTTTTATACCTTATCCATCTGAAGAATTCTTAGGTGCATTGATATAAGAATAACTTTGAATTATTTGCAGAAAATCCGAACCCCTACCACAAACTTCTTCACAGCCAGTAATGTTTCTGCGAGATGAACACATACATACTGTTGATACCTCAAATCTATTAATTTGTCTCATAAATTGCTCATAATCATGGATTCACTATTGTAGATGACTGGAGTATGTATATAACAGAGTTTTTAGACTAAGACATCCAATTCATTTCGATTTTATGACTAAGACATCCAATTCATTTTATTTGAAGTATTTTATTAAAGTTCTAAATACTGATCTTACTTGTATATAGGAAGCATCAAATGAGGGAGAGAAGATCGGCGATGTAGATTTTTTTGAAACTACCCATACGGGTAAGGATGGAAAATTTAGGGATGATGTGGAATTGGAAGCAACAGCGGGCCACACGAGGAGACTCCCCTACTGTAGTTTGTTGAATTTGGACTTTTTAAAATGTTTTGTAGGAATAATATTTATGTTTTGTAATAACTAAGCGTTATACAACATATACATTTGATACTCGTTGTATGACAGTTTATATGTGTTACATATTTTGTTTTCTATTGAGTTGTTTTTTGTGATGTGTGACTTTTGGTTCTTGATTATGATATTATTGATTTACCTGATTTGCATTTAAATTTAATATGATTAAATGTATTTGTAATTTGTGATTAATTACTGGATTTTTCAATTGAAAATTTTGTAATTTAAAAAAAAAAAACCCCCCTATCGCGGCGTTTACCACGAAACGCCGCAATAGGTACTACAGCTTTTGAGTCCCCTCTATTGCGGTGCTGGGCCAGCGCCGCAGCAGGGTACCAACGCTAGATTTTTAACCGTGGTGCTATAGCGGCACTTGGAAAAAGCGCCGCTGTAGCTATTTTTTTAAAAAATGAAACGCTCCTATAACGGCGGTTTGGCAACGCCGTTATAGGTGGACACCCTATAGCGGTGGCATCCGAACACGCCGCGATAGCCTATATGGCTATAACGACGCACGTTCTAACGGCGCTTTTAGCGGCGATTTCAGAAGTGCCGTTATGAGCTATAACGGCGCCAAAAAATGCCGCTATAGCCTTGTAAAAGCGCCGCTATAGCCTGTGCGGTTTGTAGTGGCTCCACATTTGAAACCGACCTCTTGCTCCACTAGCTAAGAGGCTTACTTCGTAGCACAATAGATTCTAGTGAGAACTCAAATACTAGTCAAATATTGTTTAACTATTCTCTCTGAGATGTACCAGACATGTAAAATTCTAATGTTTACAAGTAAATACTAAAAAATAGAGCTTTAAAGTACAAGAACAAGAAGTGCTGGAAGAGAGATCCGAATTATCTTCAAAAATAACAAAAAGCGAAAAGCTGCCTCTATAACATATTATCAAATGATCGTGGATGAAAAAACATCTGCTGATTTTCTTAATGACGTCAACAAATTTCTTGATAATGAAATCGGTTGAAGTAGTTCATCTGATTTTAATTTTAATTTTAATTTTCTTAAAACTCAAGCTGTTTAATAAAGCATAATTCCTTTCTTTTTCTTTGCATAAACAAGTATTAAAGCTACATTGCATGGATAGAGTTTTAGAAAAGAACAAAAGAAAATATATAATTAAGCTGCTTTCTAAGATAAATTTTAATACCTCATCTGATACCGTATCTTATCTTATATTATACATCTATACTACTTATAATCAAGCACTTAAGTACTTGGAGAGAAAGAGGAGTAGGGAAAAAAAGAGAAATTATTAACTAATTCAACTTAAAGTGATCTTATTGTTAGAATTAGGGATGGAAAGTAATACTTTATTGATTGATTTTTTATTGAATAAACTGAGTACAATATGTCTCCTATATATAGGAGAGAAGGGAAGACTAAACCAATAAATTATTCGATATGTGACTAAACTAATCTTTCTCATAATATAATATCTAATATAATATCTAACACCTCATCTCAAACTCAAGTTGAATCAAACAACATGAGTTTAGAATATTGACGATGTGTTTGATTGCCAGCAAGTGAAGGCAGAGAATCAGAGAACTGCGGAACTGTTGCAACCTCTTCCAATCCCAGAGTGAAAATGGTAGAATATTACTATGGATTTTGTGACAGCTTTGCCGATGAGTCCCAAAGGTCATAAAGCTATCTGGGTGATAGTCGTCTGGTTGACGAAGTGCGCCCATTTCATTCCCTTCCGAGTGGGTCAGTCCACTAAGAGTTTGGCTGGGAAGTATATTCAGGAGGTTGTGAGACTGCATGGAGTTCCTATCAGCATCGTATCGGACGGAGATACGAGATTCATATCTCAATTTTGAGAGAATCTTCAGAGGAGCTTGGGCACTAATTTGAGCTACAGTACGGCGTTCCACCCACAGACAGATGGACAGTCGGAAAGGACGATTCAGACCCTAGAAGACATGCTGAGATCCTGCGTTCTTCAGTTTGGAGGTTTGTGGGAGGATCACCTGCACTTGGCCGAGTTCTCATAAAACAACAGTTATTAGGCGAATCTCAAGGTCGCACCATTTGAGGCTTTGTAGATCGCCGGTATGTTGGGATGACATCGGCGAGATGAAACTTTTAGGGCCTGAGTTGATCACGAAGACTGTTGATGTCATAGCCCAGATCAGGAAGCATTTGTAAGCTGCCCAGGATAGGCAGAGGAAGTGGGCAGATATTCATCGAAGGCCTTTGGAGTTTGAAGTGGGGGACCATGTGTTCATCAAAGTGTCTCCATAGAGAAGCGTCATCCGCTTTGGGGGTGGGGGCAAGCTGAGTCCCCGGTTTATTGGGTCGTTCGATGTTGTGGAGCGAGTGGGCAAGGTGGCCTACAGGCTTGCTCTACCCCCGGCACTGTTTGGAGTCCATGATGTATTCCATGTCTCCCAGCTCAGGAAGTACATGAGGAACGATAATCATGTGATTGACTACTTGGAGTTGTCTGTGAGGTCGGACTTGTCCTGAGATATTCAACCAGTCTCTATCATAGACCGACGAGAGAAGATATTGAAGAATAGAGTCATCAAACTAGTTCGAGTTTCTTGGAATCCTCACTCGCCGGGTGAGTCGACTTAGGAGTTGGAGGAGGAGATCCGGGAGAAATTCTCTCATCTTTTCGAGTAGCTTCTTTTGTTTTCTTTTCTTTTCGGGGTTACCTTATGTGCCACTTGTATGAATTTCGATGACGAAATTTTTCTTGTAAGGTGGGTAGGATTTTTAACCCCTGTTTTCAGTTATTGTATTTTTCTTGGTATTATTATTTATTATTTTCTTCATTGTCTGTTTTGACCCCCTGTAATTTGATTATCTAATAAGACAATTTATTATTTACTATCAACTCAATTTTTGTCTCCCAATCTGTTTAATTTTTTTCTGTTGAAATTTGTTGTTCATCCGATTCAAATTTTTACATATTGATATCCCCAATTTAATCTTATTATAAATCCTATTTTATTTATTTATTCTTTTTCCCTATTGAAATTGAATCCTAAACTCATACCCAATAACCTATCTCCTTAGAGGATGTAAATCCTAAATCCGCTACCCATTAACCCATTACCCTCTAATACTCTATATATACTAACCTATTCTCTAACCCTAATGATCTAACCCTAATTACCCCAATAACTGCAGCCGCCTAACCCCCCCCCCCTCCCCCGACCTTCTTCTTCCTCCTTCCCCGCTATGTTCCGAAACCCAAACCTCATCGCCCACTCCCGCTCACCTCCGCCTAGTCTTCACTCCTCTCCTCGTCAACAACCCCGTCAACCATCGCCCTATCCCCGCAACCACCCTCACCACATAACCCGCCCCTCGTCGACCTCCGATCGACCTCTTCCTCGCCCTCATCATCAGTCCTTGACCCACTACCTCATCGCTAGCCACTCGACCGCTCCTCGTCGAACCCCCCTACTTCTCCTTCTCCTCTGTTTCGTTTCACCGAAACCACCTCGACTGTACCTCGACCTCATTCTGCCACTATTGAATTCGTCCCTTCTCATCGTCGCCTCATCCTACTACTGATGCCGTCGAAGTTGAGCCAAAGCCACAATCGCCACAACTGTTGTTTGTTGTTCAGCTGTTGTGTTTGTTGTTTGTTGTTGTGCTTGCTGTTGGTTGTTGTGTCGCTGAGTTACTGGGTGTTTCTTTGCACGGGTTTGCACGTGCTTTTGTGAGTACATGAGTTGCACGTGTCGCCGTCGGGATCATAATCCTGTTATTCTATTATATTCGGATTAACCGTCTAAAAGGCAAGCCTTCTTGAACCCAATTATTGTTCGTGTTCAAGAATTTTCATTGATTCTCGCAAGTAGCTTTAAATTTAAAATTCATATCTGTATTTTTTTTTGTTCAAGAGTTTATCACGAATTCATCGGCAAAACCAGGTGATAAATCTCTTTTCGTGTCATTATCTTTGACTCAAACTCTAGTCCTTATTGCACAATGCATATGCACGTAATACATGAAAACAATTAGATCTATGTTATAGAATTGATTGATGTTTGGGATGTTTTCAATTAAATATGATTTTCATGAATAAATTGCCATGATTGTAAAAGTGTCTCGTTAATGTTGGAATCTCATGCTAATAACTAAATAGAACTTGTGTTAATTAATTACCATGATATTGCATGCTTTTGTGATAAAATTATTACCAATTCATGTTAAATTATTTTCTGGCCTGCTGTCTACCTTTTCTTGCATCAAACTTTCGAACATGTTGCTGCAGTAATTTGAATTGACTTTGTAAACATGAATTGTAGCTTCATGTGTCTACTTTCTAGAACATTGACGAAATTGAATTCTGATATATAATATGTAAGATATCGGACTTTTAGTACTGCTAGCTCTGAATTTTCAGATTCACAATTATATGTGTATCACCCTGATTTTTAATAAAAAGAACATGTTAAAAGAAAAATTAAAATGTGAAATTAATTTGGCTGAGACTAGACATGCATAGGAATCACCCTGAATTTTTGTGGAATTATTTGATAAGTTTCAGACCCGATACATATATGTGAACATAATCCATCATCTGTTGCCAGAACGTAAAATCTGTAAAGAATAAGAATTTGAACATAGTTTCTGTTATTTTTATATGTCGTATGTATATTCGCTGGAATCGACAGAGAGTATAGTTTCTAGAACTTCTGACAGATCCAGATTTATTTTCTATAGCAGCGGGAATAATTGTTTTTGCACAGCAACGTCATGCTGTCCAGATTCTATGTTTTACATTGATTTAGTATAAATGCTTGTTGCCTTGCCTGTAATGAGTAGAAGTAGCCACACATAGCATTACACAACACTGACATCATCTTGCATGCTCATATAGGATGAAATAAAATATTAACAAGCCGGGGTATTATGGGTTGACTTGGTAGTGAACAATTGGAGACTGTACTCGATAGGGCCCTTATTGTTTACATTGATTGATTGGAAGGTGGAGTATCGATTGTTAATTATCGTTATCGAAGCCGAGTACATGATCTGTTGAGTTCACCATCATAGTCTAAATGTTCACTTGTTTGCATGCACCGAACCTGTGGTATGAGACAGAGTACTACGTACATTAGATAGGTTAATAAAATGAATAATAACCCTAAATTGACATTGCATGCCTGATCCCGTATACCGTCATCGATATTGATCTTGAATTGTAATTATTGATTATTGCATAATTAAACATAGACCCTTCACATTATTGCCAACCCTTGTTTTTGTTCTTGATTTTGATCCAGTCTTTTATTCTTGATATACCATGTTTTCTTGTTCTCTGTTCCCTGTTACTTGCTATCCGTGACTTGCTCGAATGGATATTATTTCTCTATTTTTAGATCACCAGTTTGCAGGTACTGAATGAGTGATACCAGAAGGACTTGGTGAGCAACAATTTTAGAGAATGGAGCTGAAGAATTGACTGCTTGAATTATCTTTATGCTATTTTTCCTTTGAACATTGTTATTGATATTGTACTTTGTTTATGGGCTTTGTTGACCCGAAGTTTGTTGTATCCCAGATGTTGGATATTATGTTTTGAATTATTTCATTTATTATTGAAGTTGTTCTTCATTTATGTGATTATATTCTCTTGCAAGGTTGTGACTGTTATTCATATTGTTGAGTTAGATTGGTATAGCTTATGGATGATGTTTACATCATTCGCTGGGTCTTGGGTACGTGCTCGTATTCCCGTATTTTGGAAAGCGGGACGTGACATGGATATTTGGTTCGGGTATTTGTATTCTATATTTAAAGGTTTGGAGTTGGTAATGGGATTTCGGATCTGGGTCTGGTTTTTTTATTTTTATTATTATTTTTTTATTTTTTATTAATTTTTTGAAAAACATAAAATGGCTTTGGATTTGGGCTATAGGATTCCGGTTTGTGTGGTTGGTGGGTTATAGGGTTTCGGATTGTAGGGTAGAGTAGGTTGCGGGTCTAGTTAAAATGGGTCGGGTTTAGGTATTAAGATATAGGGGTACGGTTTCGGGAAATTTTAAAAAAAAAGGGTTAGGGTTTTGGGTGTTGGGTGTTGGTTGGGGAGGGTGGCGGCTAGGGTGATAGGGAGGGAGGTAGCGGCTAAGGTTTCGGCGAGGTGGAGGTGGGTGCAGCGATGTCGGTGGCAAGGACGTTGGAGATAAGGCGGTTGAGGGCAGCGGGGCAGTCGAGGTTGTAGGCGTCAGTGGGTGCAGCGACGGTGGCTGGGACACCGAAGATGAAGAGGCGGTTGATGGCGATGGGGCAGTCGAGGTTGTAGGCATCGGCGAAGCGGTCGATGGAAGGGAAGGCGTCACGGAGGGAGGATGAGAGGGTCTTGAACTGGGCGATGAGTTTGAGGCACTCTGACTCGTAGACTGAGGAGGATACGAGGTTTCGAACGTATGCCTTCTTGAGCTTCTCGGTGGTTTTGATGATGGCGAAGATGATGTCGGAGTTGATGATGTTGATGGTGGTGCCAGAAGTTGGAATAGATGGTGTTGATGGTGCACCGAAAGTTTGGTATGTTGGTTGTTGTTGTTGGTGATGGAGTGGGCCGAAGTTTTTGTGGATTAGAGTTTGCAGCTTGTTGATTGAGGGAGAAGAAGATTAGGGTTTGGGATATGATCGGGAGAGGGATGTCGGTAACGGGAGGTGGAGTGATTCCGATGAAGGTGGGAACCACTCCACCTCGATGACGATGATAGAAATTGTATAGTCCTTATAGGACTCTAGGCTCTGGTACTATGTTAGAATTAGGGATGAGAAGGAATAATTTATTGATTAGTTTTTTATTGAATAAGCTGAGTACAATATGTTTCCTATATATAGGAAAGAATGGAAGACTAAACCAATATATTATTCGACATGGGACTAAATTAATCTTCTCATAATATAATGTATGTAATATAATACTTATAATGCATCAACTCTTTTAGAGCCAGTTCCCCTCTCGACCCACCACCCAAAGCCACCAGCTCTTGCTTCTTTGGGTTTCGACTGTGCAGTACTTCTTGCATGTCGATTCCCAGGGTGCTTTTGCCATTTTTGGCCCTTTCGCAGACTGTCTCTCTTCCCTGCGCCGCTCGCAACACCTGCCCTTGCCCCTTTACTAAACGACTTTGCATGTCGTTATGCAAGTCGACAAGCATAGCACTTTTGCCTTTTGCAGCTCTTGCGCAGTCTGCCTTTGCTCTGTGGTCCTCCCTCCTACCAACTCCACCAACTCCGATGTGTAGGCTTCCATTTTTGGGCCTCTTTTGACCCTCTTTTTGATGGGTCTCCTCTGTGACTGTCAAACATCCCAAATCTGGATTTGAGCATGGATTTGAAATCCTCACATCTGGACCATTGGATCTGTTGGACGAAGCTCTTTCCCGCCCAACCCTGATCGAAGATCCCTTCGGCGGTGCTGATCCCTCATCCACCTGGCTCCGACGTTGCTCCATTTCTTTCGCCTCTTTGATGAGTTCTCTATGAGCTCGCTCGATCTCATGCGCCCCATCGATGGTGGCATCCCTAGCCGAAGAAACCACTTGGGAGTATGAGCGACAGTCTCTAAGGGCTTTGTGTGGCATGGGGGAAGTGATGGCCGTTCGCTTAGCCTCTGACTCAGCTCTCATGTCGAGCACGAAGCGGATGAGGTATGAAGCATCAAAAGAGTAAACCTTGGCAAATCTCGGCATCTGCGCTATGTCTATGCTTCTGATAAGAACTCTTGCTGAGACAATTTCGGAGCGGCGCACCGTCTTCTCGTCGACTTCTTCCACTGAGCCGAAGTCGGCAACAATCTCTTGTAATGCCTCTCTTTTCCAAAAGTGCAACGGCACATTGTGTATCCAAATCCAATAGAGCTCGCCTTCGGGGAGCTCCGCTCCGAAGCTCGGAGACCATGGAAAAAACTCCACTGTGAAATGGCCGAAGTCCACAATCCCCATTCCTGTGACCTCTACTACTTTCTCTGTTGAGGGGAAGGAAACCAAGTATTGGAGGTGGCAAACCTTCTTTGCGACCCAGTCTTTGTGTGCCTTCATCGGCCACTTAGCCTCCAATGCTTGTAGTAGGTGGGTCTCGGAGGGCCTCCCTGACCGAACCCTGGCCACTGCACACCATTGCCGCAGCTACCTCTCCTCATTCTTGATGATGTCCAAACTCTTGGCTAACCTGATCGGGGCGGGGTTGTCAGGCGTTCCCTCTGCTGATCGGGCGTTCCTCATCAAGGTGAGTTTCAACAACGTTGGTGCACACGTATGAGAGATGACCCCACTTCATGCATTTGAGGCACCGTACCTCCTTGGTGCAATCTTTGCGGAAATGGCCTAGTTCGCTGCAGTTGAAGCATGGTACCGTCCTTCGTTTGCCTTTTCTTTGCTTTTTTTGATGGCCAAACTAAGAAATGGTCATAAAAAAAAGCGAAGACCAAACTGGGATACACGACGAGCGAAGACCAAAAGGGTGGCAGGTGCTCCTCCCAAAGTGGGAGAACCACAGGCCCTAAGGCCTTTGCGCTCGTGGAGGCGAGAGCTCAAAGAGGAGACAAAAAAAGGAGATGGAGAAAGTGAATGAAGACGAAGGAGAGAGGAGGGTATTAGAGACAGTGAGCGCATCGGTGAAGGAGCCAATTGTGCCCTCTGAACCCACCGCAGACCCAGCCATTCGATGCGAGACACATGTCATAAACGTGCAAACGGCAGGCGTTAGGAGCGAGGTGAGCGATGTGGTGTCTCGCGGAGGTGGGAAGATCTTAAACGTTCATAGCGTTGTGGACGTTAGTGAGAAGGGGGGGGAATTTTATAATCATATTAGGCCCAAAGAGGGGTCCAAGTTACATTATTCTGTTATTGGGCCCAAGGAGGGGTCCAACCTGCACTCCTCTGTTATAAACTTGACTCCAAATAAATTAGTGGGCGCAAACGAGTGTGTCCTAGACTCACCTCCTTACGAAGAAGACAGAGAGGATCAACTTAATCTTGAGGATGATTGTGTTTACTCAGAGGGAGAATTGTTGGATTCCGATGAAGAGGCAGATGAGCTCCCGAGTCAATCACCAGACCTGGTACCATGCACTTTTCCCCAACTCAAGCAACGACCACAAGTGCGTCTCAAAGCGATACAAAACTCAGGGGTCACAAGAAGGCTATGGAGGAGTCCTTAGATGACTATTTGGAGATTGCGGCAGCTGCTAAAGCAGCTAAAACAAGCGTCGGAGGTACAGACTCTTTCCTAGCTTCAGTTTTTAATTTCATGACCGACACAGAAATTTTCTATCTAGCCGAATCATGTGGTCTTGCGGTTAATGATATTGATAGAAACGCCCGACTAATCAATCAAATTCGAGGGTGGGAGTCTGATAGGGTTAGGCTCATTTTGGAATCGAACGCAGATTCGAGTAACGTACCCCCCCCCTAATAGTATTTAATGGATGTCCTTTTCTGGAACATTAGAGGCTTGGGTGGGCAGGGTAAACGAGAAATGGTTAAGGAAGTCGTAGCCAGATCTAAGGCGAACGTCATGGGTCTTCAGGAGACCAAACTGTCTCACATGTCTAGACTCAAGCGAGTGGGGGGTTGTCGTATCTCCGAATGGAGGATGTTACCATCAGTTGGGGCATCCGGGTGCATCGCTCTAGGGTTTAATCCCAATGTCTTCTGTTGCGTTGACGAATTGCACGGGCAATTCTCTCTATCGGTACTGCTACAGAGAAAGTCCGACCAATGGATCCAATCGGTCACGGTGGTGTACGGGCCCCACACGTCCATTGCTAGAACGGCTTTCTGGGCAGAACTGAGATCTATCAAAACACACTGGCCCCACCCATGGGTGGTCGGGAGAGACTTCAATATCACAAGATTTGCCTCTGAGTACAGAGGCAGAGGTGCCAGTGACCTAGATAAAGAAGCATTTAACGAGGTCATCACAGACCTAGAACTGGTTCACATCCCCATTTCGGACAGACTTTTCACCTGGTCAAACACTTTTAGGCGCAGCCCACTTTAGCCAAGTTAGATAGGGTCATGGTCTCCACGGAATGGAAAACCAAATTCCCTCTAGCATCGGCTAAGTCCCTCCCTAAGCCAACATCGGATCACGTGCCAATTTTCCTATCTTCAGGGGAGGACCAACCCGGAAAGCCAATAAAATTCCGGTTCAAGAAGGCTTGGTTAGAATTTCAGGGTTTCCACCACATGGTGAACGAGAGATGGTCTCGCTAGGGGCAAGGAGGCGACCGCTATATGGTGTGAAAAAATTAGTAGGCTCAGGGGCAAGCTGCGGAAGTGGAACCGGACCAGATTTGCACTAATATGGGGAACAAAGGAGTTCCTTCTTGAAGGAATTGAGAAACTCGAGAAGACGGAAGAATCTAGGGACCTTTTACAGGAAGAACGGATGCAATTGCTCCAACTTAGACAGGAAATTGACCAGCTCTACAGGATAAAGGAAATCAGATGGCAACAACGGTCGAGAGTCGCAGGGCTCAAGGAGGGAGACGTGAATACTGCTTTTTTTCACCGAGTTGCCAGTTCCCAGCGTAGAACAAGCCTCATCCACTCCGTCAACTCGGAGTCTGGTTTAATTCAAGGAGAGAACGCTATTAAGCTGGTCTTCCAATCCCATTACAAGCGCCTGTTTGGGCACAAAGCGGATTTCAGAACCCCGCTCCGGCACGACTTCTGGCAGGACAAAGTAGGCGAGCCAGGTCCTGGAGTGCAATCCATCGAAGCACCTTTCACCGAAAGGAAGTATAGGAGGCAGTCGAACAACTGGGTAAAGATAAAGCCCCAGGCCCAGACGGATTCCTGATCATGTTCTATCAGACATTTTGAGAGGAAATCAAAGGAGACCTGCTTAAGCTGTTCGAAGACTTCTATGAGCATAAACTCAAATTGGGGAGAATCAATTACTAAGAAGATTCACGGCGCATAGGTAGTGCTCATCCCCAAACAAGAGGATTCACGGCGCATAGGTGACTTCCGTCCCATAAGTCTCCTTAATTGTTCGGTAAAGATCATTACTAAGACCCTAGCTAACATATTGGGTAAGGTAATGGACGGCCTCATCAGCCAGGACCAGACAGGCTTTATTAAGGGGAGATGCATTCAGGACAGCATTGCCACAGCTGAAGAGACTATCCATCAGTGTCACGTTTCCAATGCAAAGAGCTACCTCCTCAAACTAGACTTCGAGAAAGCCTATGACTCAGTGGAATGGGATTTTTTATTGGAAGCACTTGCTGGACGGGAGTTCGGGGACAGATGGATCAGATGGATCCACACGTGTCTCACCACTAGCAAAACGGCTATTTTGATCAATGGTACAGCAGGTCACCCATTCCCCTGCAAACGAGGGCTCAGACAGGGAGATCCACTATCCCCCCTCCTCTTCACCATAGTGGAAGACGTGCTCAGATCAATGATGACCAGATGCAGTAGAGCAGGCTGGGTTGTACCAGTGGCTAAAGGGGTACAACGGCAAGGATGCTCCATACTACAATATGTCGATGACACTCTTCTATTCGGCAATGGAGACCTAGGAGAAACTATCTTCTTCAAAGGAATTCTATATTGCTTTGAGGCTTGGTCGGGACTCAGAGTTAATTTCCATAAAAGCGCCCTAATTTCCATTGCCCTGCCCCCAGAAGAGACGCTGGAGCACGCCTCTATTCTCAACTGTTCCATCAAGAGGCTCCCCATTCAGTACCTTGGACTGCCACTGAGACCCGGAAGACTCAAAAAGGCGAACTGGCTCCCAATCATTGATAAGGTCAATAAATAGCTAGCAAGATGGAAAGGGAAAGCCCTCTCCTTGGGAGGGAGAGTCATGCTCATCAATGCAGTCCTATCAAACCTTCCTACTTATTATCTCTCTTTTTTCGAGATGCCACGATGGGTTATTCAAAGAATTGATCGGACACGGAAATGTTTCCTGTGGAAAGGGGCAGACCCAGACCGAGGAGGATATCATCTCATTAGGTGGGAGAAGGCATGTATGAAAAAGATTCACGGAGGCATGGGCATAATCGATCTTCGGGACATGAACCTGGCGCTACTGGGTAAATGGTGGTGGAAAGTCTTCCATTCTAATGGAGAAGGGTGGCAGCAGTTTGTCCAGGGATATATGCATGGGAATGGAACTAGAAACCTAGGCTTCAGGGTAGGCCCTAGAGTATCTTGCTTCTGGAAAGGTATCACCAAGGCATACGAATCCTTCAACAGTTGTGTTAAGTCAGTCATAGGTAATGGCAGACTTACTAGGTTTTGGTGGGATAAGTGGTGTGCAGACCACCCACTCAGATCCATGTTCCCAGATTTATACGAGCAAGCAACTCAACCACATTGCACGGTGGCAGCAGCCTGGAAAAGAGGTACATGGAACCCAGCATTCAAACATCCGCTTGACATGGATTCCTAACGCAGACTGACGGAACTCCAGACATACATTTCAAATGCTGGAATTGGCTGTACTCAGGGGCCCAACAAGAAAACCTGGGATCTGGAGAAGAACGGCAAGTTCACGGTCCGTTCAATGTACAACCGCATCCACTTTAGGGGTTGCTCACCAAAATGGTCGACCATGGTCTGGAAAACGAAAGCGCCCCTGAAAATAAAAATTTTCATATGGCTGGTGCTGAACGACACGATCCTGACTAGGGAGAACCTGGTTAAGCGCCAACCAAATTTGGATGCTCACTGTGGGTTCTGCCAGGCCAACCCGGAGACTGGAGACCACCTGTTCCTTCATTGTCCTAGGAGCAAAGCGATTATCGTCGAGGTCCTCTGTGCACTAGAGACGTCTCATTACCCTAATTCATACGACGACCTATGGGTAGGGTCCTTATTCGCGACGGAACGAGGGGCTATGAGAGAGGCGTGGTTTATCACAATTGCCGCAATGACTTGGGTGCTATGGCTAGATAGAAACAATCTTTACTTTCGTGGAACGTGAAATACCATCTCTGGCAGTTTGAATCACATTATGTATCTAATTTTATTTTGGGATAATGTAGCAATAGCAAGCAGGTCCCAGGGGCAGGATCGCCATAGTGTTCTAGGTACAGGAGTTCGACGACGAGGAGATCGAGATTGGCCCGACGATTGACTGAAACATGAGCGGTGCGAGATATTGATACCCACCACCCCAGGGCTTGTTGGAGGAAAAGATGTATTAGTTTTGGCTTTCTTATGCTCTGTCTGTATTTTGTCCCACCCTCCATGTTTGGGGTGGAGTATGTTTTTCTGTTTTCTTTCTAGAATTTTGTTGTATGCTCAGTACCCTGAGTTTTGTTTATTAATCTCTGATTAATGAAACAGGGTGGCCAGATTCCACCTTTTCCTATATAAAAAACTCTTTTAGAACCCCGGTTGACTTATTTACTAGGTAGTTGGTTTGGACGACAAAATGGCATTTAGGCTCTCAACTAAGTGCCAAAATTCAAGGGATATTTTTATTTACTACGGAATGAACTATCGAAATTATAAGAGTTGGAGTAAAAATACAGGTTCTATTTTGTATCCTAGTATTTTGTTTTTGATGAAAGGTTCTAATCCTTGATTCCTCGTATCCTGGTGTATTAATTGTGGTACTGGTATCTAATCAAATAGACATTTTGCTGCAAAATTTAAAAATCAGAGTGGATTTTCTACTAATTAATTAACCCTTCTCTTTGGGAAAATTTCACTAACAAATGGCCAAACGAAAATTATTTGCTAAGCTGATAAAGGAGAAAATATGTAAAACTAGAATGTAAGAGAAAAATACTCATTTTTCATTCATCTTATAGTGAATCAACAATGATATTTCATTTGAAAGACCGGCCTAATACCTTCTTCAGACCATCTCCAACGGGCCATCCAATCATTATTTTGAAGACGCGGGAGTACTCCAACCAGACTGCAAACAATCCTTCATTTTGAAGGAGGAGCTTCCAAACCCTTCAAATTTGAAGGCTTTGGTTCAAGGCTTCAAATAACTATTCAAAATTTTTAATGTACATTCTACCGTCTTCCATCTTAACATTTTGATGCGGTTTGTTTTTGGGGAGGCGTGCGGATGCACTAGGTGTGAGTTCTTCTCGATTTGTATTGGTGGAGGAAGCTCCGGTGCGGATGGCCCTCAGCCGGGCGAACGGTTGGGAAGTAGGCGGGAGTGATGTGGAGACTGGATGCTCGGGTCGGATCAGGAGGCTCGGAACCGAGGTCTCGTGTACCTGCACACGGTCTAGGAACACCGGGGTTGATCCCGGTGGCAGACCCTCTGACGATCTAGTCAGCTACTGGCAGAGAGTAACAGTAACTAGGGTTTTGAGGGGAAAAGATTGATTACCTGGATAAGGGGGAGAGGGTCTGGTATTTATAGGAGAAGGCAACAGGGTCTGGACCCGTTTGGGGCCGGGTCTAGACCCGGTTGCCCGTGGGCCTGACGTGGCAGAAGCCCAAGCGGTATAGGGCTGACGTGGCAGAGGCCTGGGCGGTTTTCAGGCTGACGTGGCAGACGCCTGGGCAGTTTTCGAGCTGACGTGGCGGATTCGGATGATCCGGCGGTGCGCGCTTCCTGAGGGGATCTTGTGGCCCAGAAGGGGCCACGTCATCTGACCCATATCAGGAGCCCCCCACTCCTGGAGGGCTGGGTAATCCAGCCATGTAGGAGTGGTTCTTTGCCTCTGTAGGAAGAGCAGGGTGGAGTGTGTGGCGAGGAATATGATCTGTTCCTTGCAGAAGAGGCCAGGGGGGTAGGATGAAAGGATCCCCTATTGGAGTCATGTGGGGTGCTAGGCGCAGGAGAGTCGGAGTAACGCTTGCCGAGCAACTAGGGTTGGCAGACGAGCGTTGAGGGTCGGTAGACGAGCTTCAAGGGTCGGCAGACGATCCCCTCGCTAGTTGGAAGAGCAAGGGGATGTCAAGGTCTGTCGAGTTGGAGCTCGGCTTACCGAACGTCGAGGGTTGGTAGAGACGATCCCCTCACTAGTTGGAAGAGCGAGGGGACGCCAAGATCTTCCGAGTAGGGGTCTTCTTGTCGAGAATGGGGGGTCGGCAGGCGAGTGTAGAGGGTCGGCAGACGATCCTCTCGCTAGCTGGAAGAGCGAGGGGACGTCAAGGTCCATCGAGTTGGAGCTCGGTTTGCCGAGCGTCTAGGGTCGGTAGAGGCGATCCCCTCGCTAGTTGGAAGAGCAAGGGGGACGTCAAGATCTACCTAACAGAGGGTGTCTTGCCGAGCATGGGGGTCGACAGATGAGTGTAGAGGGTCGGCAGACGATCCTCTCGCTAGTTGGAAGAGCGAGGGGACGTCAAGGTCTGTCGAGTTGGAGCTCGGTTTGCAGAGCGTCTAGGGTCGGTAGAGGCGATCCCCTCACTAGTTGGAAGAGCAAGGGAACGTCAAGATCCGCCGAACAGAGGGCGTCTTGCCGAGCATGGGGGTCGGCAGACGAGCCCCTTGCCTGTTGGATAGAGGAGGGTTTTGGGGCTCGCGGTGCCATCCGAGCTCCGAGCCCCCGGTGAATAGAGGAGGGTTCTGGGGCTCGTGCTTTCATTTGAGGTCCGAGCCCCCGAGCTTGGTAGCAGCGGCTAAATGGTACGTAATGATTTTATATCATTTAATGCTTCAGGAGTAGAAGTCTTTACGGCTCGCGGTGATATCCGGGCTCCGAGCCTCTTGTGAGATAGGGGAAGATATTAAGGCTCGTGGTGCCATCCGAGCTCCGAGCCTTCCGTTGAATTAGAGGAGGAGTTTGTGGCTCGCTATGCCATCCAAGCGTCGACCCTTCCGTTGAAGAGAAGAGAAAATTGGGGCTCGCGATGCCATCCGAGCTCTGAGCCTCATGTGAAATAGGGGAGGAGTCTGTGGCTCGCGATGCCATCCGAGAGTCGACCCTCCTGTTGAATAGAAGAGGAAATTAGGGCTCGCGATGCCATCCGAGCTCCGAGCCTCAGGTGAACTAGAGGAGGAGTTTGTGGCTCGCGATGCCATCCGAGCGTCGACCCTTCCGTCGAGTAGAAGAGGAAGTTGGGGCTCGCGATGCCATCCGAGCTCCAAGCCTCATGTGAAATAAGGGAGGAGTTTGTGGCTCGCGATGCCATCCGAGCATCGACCCTCCTGTTGAAAAGAAGAGGAAATTGGGGCTCGCAATGCTATCTGAGCTCCGAGCCTCAGGTGAACTAGAGGAGGAGTTTGTGGCTCGTGATGCCATCCGGGCGTCGACCCTTCCGTTGAGTAGAAGAGGAAGTTCGGGCTCGCGATGCCATCTGAGCTCCGAGCCTCTTGTGAAATAGGGGAAGAGTTTGTGGTTCGCGATGCCATTCGAGCGTCGACCCTTCTGTTAAATAGAAGGGGAAATTGGGGCTCGCGATGTCATCTGAGCTCCGCACCTCAGGTGAACTAGAAGAGGAGTTTGTGGCTCGCGGTGTCATCCGAGCGTCGAGATTTCTGACTTGTCGAAAAGGGTGTTTGTTGGAAAAGACCTGGGGGCATTAGGGTAATTTTTGTGCCAACTGCTGACGTCATGTGTGCAAGAATCGAAGCGACTCTAGATCTTAGCGGCAGTCAGATCTTGATGATTCAGATCCAACGGCCATATCTAATTGTGAAAATCGAGGAGTCGCTTTCTCCGCTATAAATTCCCCCTCCCCCCTCCCCACTTTCTTTTCCTTCACTTCTTGCATTTTTCCAATTTTTTAAGAACATGGTCTTACTTGCCGTCGGCGACTTTTTCCGGTGATTGCGTGGTATATATCTCAGGGTAGTTTCTCTGTCTAGTAATGTCGCGCTCTCAGTCCGGCACCGAGGCAAGCTCGTCAGGCTGCTCTGCGAAGGAAGCCGAGTCAGAGATGTCTTCGTCCTTGAGCAAATATAGGATTAAGGAGGGGGTCCTGTCAGACCCCGGGTCGGACGGCGGTGGTGATATGGTCTTTGTTGTGTCTCCGCTGAGGTCCTGAAGGCCGGGGAAGGAGTCCGTGGACGAGGGCGAGGAGGAGGAAGAGGAGGAGGAAAAGGGGGATGTCGAGGATGATGAGGAGGATGAGGATGTCGAGAGTGATGAGGAGGATCAGGAGGATCAGGATCCCGAGGGACAGGGCGCTGTTGAGGATGATGAGGATGGTTAGGATGAAGGGGAGCCCGATTAGGAAGGTGCTGGCGAAGGCAGAGCAGGAGGGGCAGTAGAGGTCGAGGGTGATCTTCCGCCTTTGCTACCTTTGTCGACGCCGTCTCCTAAGAGGAAGGCTCGTCCCCGTCGGAAGAAGAGAAAGTTAAGCCTTCCGGATAGCCCACCTCCTCCAGACAAGTATGCCCCTAGGCTGGGGTTCGAGTTTCCCCCAGTCTCATTGAAAAATCCGAGGTCGATCAGGATGTATCCCGATGATGTCAAAGATGTCGACCCTCTTCCTCCCGTACCGGGCGACGAGAGTCGGGTGAAGATCCGAATGGACGGCATTCTGTATGTCTTGAAGGCGGACTACCTTCACATTTTGAGGGCTTCCTATTTCATTCCCCGGGAGTTCGAAGTCTTGAATCCGAGCCCCGGCATTTGCCCAACCACAACCCTCGCATCGGGTTATTGTATCTTTCCCGAGGATGCATTCGTCTTGGAACTAAGACTGCCGTTGCACCCCTTCGTTAAGCGGGTTTTGAATTGGGCGAAGTTAAGCCCGATGCAGTATGGCCCGAACTCTTGGAAGCACTTGATTTTTTTTATCTTGAAGTGCCAAGAGAAAGGCGTTAGACCGAGGCTGACATACTTCCGAGCCATCTTAGGGATCAGCTCGCTCGGCGATGCGAAGGGAATATTTTACTTCTCGCCTAGGCCCCATAAAAAGGTGATGCACGGCCATTCGGATTCCATCAAATGGTGGAAAGAGAAATAATTCGTAGTCCGAAGCGAGACGTCTTTGGGGATTCCGACCTCCTGGAATTTCTTCAAGCCGAACCATAAGCCTCCGAAGCGGAGTGACTTGTCAGAGAAGGAGTGGAAGATGGTTAAGAAAATTGTTGGGAGGCACAGCAAAGTGTGGTCTTGAGTGACGAAGATGCACCTGGCCCAGGCCAGACTTAGCCCAGCCGACCCTAGTATGTTTTCGTTTTATATTTTTGTATCTTTCTACCTTCGTGTTAACGTTAGCCCATCTTCTTTTATTTTTGCAGAGATGATGTCCCAGCAGGTCGATGACAGGCGTGCCTTGCTAGCTGCCGCCGTGAAGAGGAGGACGGAGAAGGCGAAGGAGGTGGAGAAGGAAAAGCTGGCTGCTCAGGGTGCGGGGTCGGGAAGGGACCAACCCCGGCGGTCACGGAGCCATCCCCGAAGAGGACCAAGAGGCAGCACTCCCACACACCGAGGGCATCCCGTGAGGCGGGGGGCAGTAGTTCTAGTAGCAAAAGGACTACCGATGTCTCAGAGCAGAGGCTCCCCCCAACTCGGCCCACCGCCGAGCAGATGGTGGGGCAACAGGGGCTGTAGCCCTTCGCCCCCGACTGGTCGATTGTTTAGGGGGACTCCCTGCTCGAGGGTCCCGTGGCCATCGAGTTCGTCAGGAACGCCGCCACCGAGCGGGATCGGATGGCGCTGGCGATGCAGACGTCCGACCAAGCTTTCATGTGCTGGTCTCAGGCGCAGATCTCGGTGAGTGTTTGAGACTTTGTATTTGGTTTGGAATCTAGAATTTCTCTGACTCTTTCTTTCTTGGACAGGCGATGCTTTACGGGCAGCACTTTCAGAAGTGCCTGGAGAAGGAAATCCTCGTCGAGAGGAGGAACGCGGAGAAGTTTCTCCACGAGCTGAACAAGGAAACAGACAAGCTGAAGGAGGTGAAGAGCCTGAAAGCCGTCCACGAGGCCCAGATGGCCTCAATCATGGACCACAACAAGAAGGATGTGGAGCGCCTTGAGCAGAAGATTCAGGATGAGGCGGAGAAGGGGCGGAAGGCCTTGGAGCGGATGGAGATCGCCTCAGCGGATGCCCTGATTATGGCACAGGACGACGCCTACGAGCATTTTCGGAGAATCTATCCGGAACAGAATGTCGACCACCTCCACTATAATTGGCAGCCGGACCTTCCGCCGACTCTTGGTGGCGAGGATATGGGGGGCGACCAGGATGATGAAGAGGTGCCACCCCCTCCCCCTCTCAAGCATAGATTAGGCTTCTCTTTTTCTTTTTATTTTGTACATGCCTCGAGCGGACTGGTCACCGCAATTTTGTAGCCTAATTTTTTGAAAGTAATGAAAGATAGCTTTTTTGGCCGAGGCTTCATAACTTGCATAATTTGTAGTCTCCTTCGTGACTGGTTGTTTTCTCTCGTCTTTTTGGTAGACGCAGGAGGTCTTGGGTGCCGATCCTGTTTCCACCGAGGAATCCCAGGTCCGAGCGGGGAAGGAAGCCATGGAGGCGTCTCTGGCTCATCAGCAAAAACAGGCTGGGGATCGAGCGACCGCCTTGAATTATTTTATGAACAAGTCTAGGGAGCTCGGTCTGGAGATCTCTCGTCTGAAGAAAGCCATAGCTGACCGGGACTGGTGGGTAATCGAGACGAACTGGTCCCTCTCGAATGCCTCGAGTGGGCGGTCGGCTTCGGAGTCTTTTCTTCGCGAGGCCATGGTTGAGAAGGAGTTGGAGATCCGTAGGCTGAAGCTGGTGTTAGGCACTGGTTTGGTCGAGGAGGCAAGCAATTCGGTACCGGGGCCGTCTCCGACCTGTTTATTGGAGGGTGCCCAGCCTGATGATGCGGGAAGCTCAGTGGCAGGGGTGACTTCCCTGGTCGGGCCGGCCGAGCGTGAGAGGAACTCTGAAGGAAGTGCCGAATTCGAGTATTAATCCACGTGTGAGTGAGTTTTAAGCTGTTCATTGTATTTGTGCCGCCGTTACTAGCGCGCGATGAGTAATAATAAAAAGAATTCCCGACTTCTTTAACCTGGTCAATTTCATCGGTAGAGGATAGTTTCCAGGCTCGACGCACAGGAGGTCGCCGCCGAGGTGACCTAGTGCAGCGGGCGCATACGCAGTGGCATTTAGCCTTTCGACAGTCATTAATGGCGACGTTTCGCCTTCCAATAAACGTTAATGGCGACGTTTTGCCTCCCGCCGTTTGGGGTTCCCAGGCGCAATAACTGTGCTTCTGAGGGGGCTATATAACCCCCACTCCCCCTTGTTGGTTGTCAAGAAGTGAGTGGCTGATCTGCCACTTGACTTGGGTGCCTGCCGAAGGTGGGTGCCCCAAAATTAAAACTTTTCCGAGGGCTTTGGATTGGAGGCACACCAATCACCCTCGAATAATTCGGGGTTTTGGCTTCGAGGGTTGCAAGACCCCGGGTTGTTCGTTGGTGAGCGGTGGGCCCATCAATTGGTTCGGGGGATCGGAGAGAGCCGAGGGTCGGTGGCTCCCCTGCCGTCCTCAAACAGTTCAGGGTTTTGGATCGTGAAAACCGCAAACCCCGAGTTGTTCGCGGGCGAGAGGAGGGTCGACCAATCGACTTGAGGCTCGGGGCGTCCGCCGAAGGTGGACGCTCTAAACCTTAATGAAAATTTTACTGAAGTAGTCATGGTGGAAGGTTGCCGCCTTGCGCATAGGTTGATAGGCTTGAAGAAGCCTAAACCGTGCTAGGGGCAGATGCCGAGCCCCCACACCGGGGAGAAAGCCAGTAATGGGCGTAGCTGAAGGTCGTCGCCCAGCGTATCAGTCGAGGTGCTTTGAAGAAAGCCTCGGCCTTGCTCGAGGGCGACGACGAGCCCCCACACTTGTTCTCAGGATGATGGCACGGGTGTGGCTGGCGGTTGCCGCCTTGCACATAGGTTGATGGGCTTGAAGAAGCCCAAACTGTGCTAGGGGCAGATGCCGAGCCCCCACACCGGGGAGAAAGCCAGTAATGGGCGTAGCTGAAGGTCGTCGCCGAGCGTATTGGTCGAGGAGCTTTGAAGAAAGTCTCGGCCTTGCTAGAGGGAGACAACGAGCCCCCACACTTGTTCTCAGGAAGACGGTACGGGTGTGGCTGGCGGTTACCGTCTTGCGCATAGGTTGATGGGCTTGAAGAAGCCCAAACCGTGCTAGGGGCAGATGCCGAGTCCCCCACACCGGGAAGAAAGCTAGTAATGGGCGTAGCTGAAGGTCGTCGCCGAGCGTATCGGTCGAGGTGCTTTGAAAAAAGCCTTGGCCTTGCTCGAGGGCGACGACGAGCTCCCATACTTGTTCTCAGGAAGACGGCATAGGTGTGGCTGGCGGTTGCCGTCTTGCGCATAGGTTGATGGACTTGAAGAAGTCCAAACCGTGCTAGGGGCAGATGCCGAGCCCCCACACCGGGGAGAAAGCCAGTAATAGGCGTAGCTGAAGGTCATCGCCGAGCGTATCGGACAAGGTTCTTTGAAGAAAGCTTCAGCCTTGCTCGAGGGCGACGACGAGTCCCCACACTTGTTCTCAGGAAGACGGTACGGGTGTGGCTGGCGGTTGCCGCCTTGCGCATAGGTTGATAGGCTTGAAGAAGCCCAAACCGTGCTAGGGGCAGATGCTGAGCACCCACACCGGAGAGAAAGCCAGTAATGGGTGTAGCTGAAGGCCGTCACCGAGCGTATCGGTCAAGATGCTTTGAAGAAAGCCTCGGCTTTGCTCGAGGGCGACGACGTGCCCCCACACTTGTTCTCAGAAAGACGGTATGGGTATAGCCGAGCACCGAGCCGTAAGCTTGTAAGGGAAGCCTTTCTAGATCGCGATGCAATCCGAGCGCCGAGCCGTAAGCTTGTAATGGAAGCTTTTCTGGCTCGCGATGCTATCCGAGCGTCGAGCCGTAAGCTTGTAGGGGAAGCCTTTCTGGCTCGCGATGCTATCCGAGCGCCGAGCCGTAAGTTTGTAAGGGAAGCTTTTCTGGCTCGCGATGCTATCCGAGCGCCAAGCCGGAGGCACATTTTTAATAAGAACCAACACAGCCACAAACTTGTTTTAAGAAAGCTGGCATATTTGAAATTTACAAAAAACGAGGCACGACGTGCCGATTACATTCTTCATAATTTACATGGGATGGAGGCCAAACCTTTCCTCCTAGGAACTTGATGAGATGCTCCGCATTCCAGGGCCTCTTGTGTAATGCCCCGATTTTTCATTTGTGAAAAACTCTTTTATTTTGCACGTAGTGTGCACGTGCAATATTTTGGTTGAATTAAATGTTATGATTATTTTCATTATGATGAGTATAGATTTTTTTTAATATGTGCTTGTAATTATTTTTATAAAGCCTTCTTTCAATTAGACACAAAAGCCTTTTCTTTTTTTAAAAAAAAAAGCCCAAAGTTAATTTAATTTATTATTTTTATAATAATTATTTTGGCCCATAAACTAAGGCCCATGAGTCAATTTATTTTTAAATACAACTTGTCATGTAGGATACAATTTAAAATTTATTTTTATACAAAATTTAATGTACAAAATTTTGGAGGCAAATGCTTGCACGTGCATTGCACGTACACGTGCAAAGTGCACCTTCCCAAAGCATGGCCGGATTGCATCTTGGAGGGAAATGAAATTTTTGAGTGGGATCATGGTGGAGATGGTTACTCATCATGGGTAGTTAGTGTAACTCCTCCTTAAATCTAAGCCATTTGTTCCTAACTCCTACTTCAATCTTAGCCATCCATTTCCTTAGATTTTTAGTATAAATACCCCCCTCCCATGGCTAGTATTCTTGTGCAAATTAATTCTTCCCAAACCTATAGCTAATACAAGTATCTAGTAGTTATTTTAGTGAGTTAAAAGATTGAGTTGTGTGTAGGAGTTGTGCTTGCAACAAGAAGAGGAGAGGCCGACTATCAAGGGAGTGTTCTCGGTTTGGCTTAGGAGCTCTCGGGTTGGGTGTTCTTGGAGGCTCGGTTGCGCACTTCAAGGAGGAGGATCGCTCTCGTTTGCAAGGACATTGTTTAGGAGGTGTCGCTAGTTGTATTTTTCTCTCCATTTAAGGTGGGTAAATTTTTTATATTTCTAAATAGGAATGCATGCTATATTGAATTGAATAAATGAAGCATGAAAAATATTAATAAGAGTACGCATTTAATTGATAAAAATGACCTATGGATTGATTGAAATGTGGATGTGAAATTGTATGTGGTTCTATTAGTAAAGGCTAAATTGTGAGTGAATTAATTATGGCCATGGATTATTGAAGATAGTTTCATTATCTACATCACAAATTATATACAAAAAGTTAGTAGATTGACAATGCTACTTTGTGTGTTTAAATGAATCTTTGTGTTACATTGAAATAAATAAATTAAGATATAATTTTGTATGTTTGGTAAAAGATTAAAAATAGAGAATTAATGTGAAGTTTGCTAATAAAGGGATTAGTAGTGATAATTGTTAAGAAATGTCGAAATGAAGAAATGTGGTAGTTATAATGTAGAATTCAAATTAATTGTATGAAAAATATGTTTTAATTGTTGAAAAATTTATTTTTTTTCATACTGGATATAATTTATGATGATATTAGTCAATCTGGACATTTACAGTAAATTTTATAAAAGCAAAATGAAATGAGGACTAGTTGAACATCGAAACGTTTTAATAACAGAGAGAATTGGTTTAAATAAATTTTTAGTTGCGTTATTGACAACCTGAGAGCGTAGCTCAAGTGGTCGGGACAGCTTTAATCGCTACAGTGGTCTGAGGTTGCTGGTTCGAATCCCTTGGGCAACACACTTTGTTTCATAAATTTTTAAAATAAAAGAGAACAGCAGCCGAGAGCATATAATGCTCTCAGCCCTCCTTACAACGTGTGTAGTATCCGGCCTAGTGGCCTGTGCCTTGGGCGGTTTTCTTTGTGGTCCTGGGTTTGATTCTTGGCTTCGGCAGTTTAGAAAAAACATTTTTTTTAGTGTTTTGGTGATCCAAAAATTATGAAAAAAATATGGTTATTCCTCTAAAAATATATGGGACTTATGAAAAATAATTTGGGGATTAATTACATAGAATAAAATATGATTTGCGAATAAAATGCATAATTGAGACTTATGGTTATATATGGTATAAAAGTTGCACTTTGAAGAAAGGTTTGAAATAAAATATTAGAAAAGAAGAAATTATATGTAGTGATGCATTGTGAATTATTCTCATTTGAGAATAGTGTGAAATTTATGGTATGTGAATATCCATTTAGTGAAGTGATTTAAATGTGGAATTGATATTTGATGAAACACATAATTCCATGTTCGATTATGGACTATTAAATAATTTAGAGATCATGCTAATGAAAGTGAAATCTGTTATGATTATGAAAATGAATTTATGAGTTGGAAATGCTCAATTTAGAAATTGTGAATTGGAATTGAAACAAAAGAATAGCTAAGTCTCCCCCGGCATTTGGAAAGAAATGAAATGAAATATTGAAATGAAAAACCAGAGTTGGTCATGTTTGAATAAATGAATAAGTCCAGTTTAGTGGAGAGGCTAACTCTAGAGCTTTGATTTTGTTCATGATTCTAATAAAAACTAAGGATTAGTGCATAGGGAAGACGTGATGAAAGTGAGAGAAAAACACGAGTATGAGAACTAAAGTTACGGTGCGGGTGTGTGAGCCACAGAATGCATGCTTGATGAGTCAAGACATGGCGTGGGCACAACTCAGTAATGATCGGACTTTAGCCACGCTTGTGGGATGTTTGGTGACTGCAAGAGGATCGTGTGCCATGAAGGAGGCTGAATTGCCACAGAATGCATGCTTGACGAGTCAAGACATGGCATGGGGTTTCCCTCCAGGTTTTCTGTACACGTGCTTGTACTCATAGATCATCTAGGATACTCACCGTAGTTACAGTAGTAGATTAAGTCATGACGAGGGATTGAACCCTACAAAGTTGAAGAACGATTAAGAGGCTTGCCCTTGACCTATGTAGTATGGGATGCATAGAATCCGAACAAGTGCGCATTACTGTCATCTAATATAAATAATTGCATTAAGGACTAAGTGCACAATCACAACACGACATCAATAGGGTAGTCCCTTTAGTTTGATATGTGACAAGTTTGTGTTTGCTAAATATGAAAAATAAGTTATACTATTTCCGGCATAGAGAGGATGGCCGTGTATAATGTTCGTCGGTTGAATAAACTGACATACCCACAGTCTTATATGCAGGTAAGTGACATGATAAAGATTAAAGAGGAACAGATGATTAAAGATTATACAATGTTGTTGTACATTTATCTAATCGTTGTAAATTTTACTTCCGCTGTGCAATGTAAAGTGTAATGTTTTATGTAAACTTTGATGGAAAGTGAAAAGTTCAAATTTTCTTGTAAAATTGTACTAAATGAAGTGGAAAAATCCTGTAGAACATCTCGAATTCAGTTGTATTTGAGATTCGGGGCGTTACATCTTGACAGCCTTGCCTTCTGTGTTGGTTAAGCGGTACGTTCCCGGATGCATAACCTCAGATACTTTGTAAGGGCCCTCCCAGTTTGGGGCCAATTTCCTTTTCTGGTCGGGATTGGATACAGCCAACTTCTGGAGAACGAGATCTCCGAGTTTCATGTTGATGGGACGCACCTTCTTGTTGTAGAACTTTTCGATCCTTTGTAGGTAGATGCTCCTTCTGATGGTGGACTTCTCCCTGACCTCGTCTATGAGGTCCATGTCAGCTCGCAGCTGTGCAGAGTTGCTTGCTTCGTCGAAAGCCATGATCCGGGGCGAAGGGATCTGATTTCCAGTGGAATGACGGCCTCTGCACCGTATGTCGGATTGAATTGCGACTCTCCCGTAAGGATTCTCTTTGTCGTTCGGTGGGCCCAGAGAACGCTTGGCAGCTCATCGACCCATAACCCCTTGGCAGAGTTATCGAATCATTTCTTAAGGCCGTCGAGAATTTGGCGGTTCGCGTTCTCGGCCTGACTGTTTGACTGGGGATGGCATACCGAGGAGAAGCACTACTGGATCCCGAGATCTTCACAGAACTTTCGGAAATGCTTACCCGCAAACTGAGTTCCCTTTTCCGTGATGAGCACCTGTGGCATCCCAAACCGACAGATGATGTGTTTCCAAAAAAACTGTTGGGTCTGTTGCTCGGTGATCGTTGCTAATGGCTCTGCCTCGATCCACTTCGTGAAGTAGTCGATTGCCACTATGAGAAACTTTCGTTGGCCCGTTGCCTTTGGAAATGGGCCTACCAGATCCATCCCCCACATTGCAAAGGGGGTCGGACTGGCCATGGAACGGAGGTTTGCTTGCGGAGCCCTCTTCACGGGAGAGAACCATTGACAGGAACCGCACTTCTTCACTAGGGCGAAGGCATCTTACAGCATAGTGGGCCAGTAGTACCCGTGATTAAAAGCCTTCCGCACGAGTGAGCGGCTTCCCATATGGCATCCGCCGATCCCTTCGTGTAGCTCCTTGAGGGCGTACTTTGCTTCATCAGGTGTCAGGCAGCGGAGGTAGGGTCTACCATCTGTTGTTGTGTAGGACCTTTTAAAGAGGGTTGCGTCGATTACGGTGAACCTTTCTGAATGGACCCTAACCCTCCTCGCTTCAGCCCGGTCTTCGGGGAGCTCTTCCTTGATTAGAAATTTCTTGATAAGAGTGGTCCAGTCGTCGGGAGGAGCTCCGTCTTCAACGCAGAGAGCCTCAGGGAAGTCTGTACTTGGCTTCAACAGAACTTCGATCAGGACAGTGCGGTTGAGGCCTTCAAAGAATGAGGAAGCTAACTTTGACAGGGCATCGGCCTACGCATTCTGCTCCCTGGGGATCCTTAAGACTGCCGACTGGTCGAAGGACGTTAATAGCCGTTGGACCACAGAAAGGTACCTGATCATCCGATCGTCCCGGGCCTCGTACTCTCCAGTGATCTGGTTGACCACAAGCTGAGAGTCACTAAAGGCCCTGATCTGTCTAGCGCCGGCCTGATGAGCCAGGGTGAGCCCGGTGATCATGGCCTCGTACTCAACCTCGTTGTTAGAGGCCGGAAAGTTAAGGCAGAGGCAGTATTGAAGGAGGAAACCATATGGACCCCGCAGAATGATGCCCGCGCCACTCCCTGCTTTGCAAGAGGAACCGTCGACGTAAACTTCCCACGTCTAGTCGGGTTCCTTGCTTGTCGGTTGCTTGGAGATGGTGCATTCCGTGATAAACTCGATGAGGGCCTGTCCTTTGATGGCCGTCCTCGGTTGATAGCCGATGTCGTACTGACTGAGCTCGATCAACCATTTGACTAGTCGTCCCGAGCTCTCGGGCTTATAGAGCACGGCCTTCAGAGGTTGATCCATGAGCACCTGGATGGAATATGCCTGAAAATATGGACGGAGCTTTCGTGCGACCATGATCAAGGCGTATGCCATTTTCTCCATCCTGGAATATATGGTCTCGGCGTCAAGCAGGACCTTGCTCACATAGTACAGAGGCTTTTGGACTCCTTCCTCTTCTCGAACGAGGACGGCGCTGAGCACGGTCTCCGAAGCCGAAAGGTAGAGCCAGAGTGGCTCACCTAGTTCGGGCTTGCTTAGGAGAGGATGATTGGAGAGGTACTCCTTCAATTGGGCGAACGCCTCTTGCTGCTGAGGACCCCATTCGAACCGTCCGGTTCTGCACAGTACCTTAAAGAATGGAAGGGACTTCTCCCCGGATTTGGAGAGGAAACGGCCGATGGCCGCCAGTCTTCCTGTTAGCCTCTGGACTTCTTTAATGTTCCTGGGAGGGGCCATGTCTATAATGGCCTGGATTTTTTCGGGGTTCGCCTCGATGCCGCGCTGGCTAACAATGAACCCGAGGAACTTTCCTAAGGAGACGCCGAACGCACACTTCGTCGGATTGAGCCTCATGTTGTGGGTTCGAAGGACCCCAAAGGCCTCTTCCAGGTCGGCGACGTGATCCTGTCCCGTTGGCTTTTGACGAGCATGTCGTCGACGTACACCTCCATGTTATGCTCGATTTGATCCTTGAAGACTCGGTTAACGAGCCTTTGATAAGTAGCACCGGCGGTCTTCGGCCCGAAGGGCATGACCCGGTAGTAGTAGAGCCCTTAGTCCATGACGAAAGACATCTTGGCTATGTCGGGAAGAAACATTCGGATCTAGTTGTAGCTAGAGAAGGCATCCATGAAGGACAGGAGCTCGTGACCCGATGTGGCGTCGATCAGAGCGTCGATGCTGGGGAGAGGGAACAGATCTTTGGGGCACGCCTTATTGAGGTCCGTGAAATCTATGCAGATCCTCCAGCTCCCGCTCGCCTTTTTGACCATCACGACGTTCACCAGCTACTCGGGGTAGCTGACCTCTTGTATGAAACGAGCAGACAAAAGTTTGTCCACTTCCGCATTTACCGCCTGCTGTCGCTCCGGGGCGAACTTACGTCGCTTCTGGACCACGACTTCGAACCAGGGATCACGCTGAGTTTGTGCATTATGAGATCCTCGGAGATACCAGGCATGTCAGAGGGCTTCCAGGCGAAGAGGTCGACATTGCGGCGAATGCAGCTGGTCAGGGCAGATTTGAGGTTGGGAGCGAGGGAGCAGCTCATTCAGAAACACCTTGACGCATCCCTTGTCTCGAACAAGACATCTTCTAGCTCATCTGTCGGTTCTGGTTCCGGCTGAGTTCTCTCAGGCTGCAGCTCGACGGCATCGAGGGGAAATACCCCGCCCTCGATCGCCGTCATGTAGCACAATCGTGCTGCTTCTTGGTTTCCTCGAACAACTCCAACACCAATGTTGGTTGAGAACTTCATCTTCTGGTGGTAGGCCGAGGGAATAGCCTAGAGGAAGCAGAGCCCGGGACGGCTGAGTATGGCATTGTAAGCTGCCTTGACGTTCACGACTATGAAGTCCATTGACTCGATCCTTCGGTGTGGGGTCGTACCAGCTGTGACGTCTAAGATGATGATCCCCTCTATTGGCACCGGGACGTCGGAAAATCTGTGCAATGCGTATCCAGCTGGCTTTAGCTTGTCCCGGGAGAGCTTTAAGTTTTAGAAGGCCTCGAGGAAGAGGATGTTTACCGAGCTCCCGTTGTCAACGAGGATGCGCCGGACCTCGAGGTTCGCCATGCTGAGGCTGACAACGAGTGCATCACAGTGCGGGAGCCGAACTCCTTCCAGGTCTTCCCCCGAGAAGGAGACAAGGAGTTGCTGGACCTGGGGGAGAAGGGGGCCTGGACGGCGTTGACATCCCGGACAAACACCTTGCGGGAAGCGTTGGACTCCCCTCCTATTGGCCCTCCGTGGATGCAATGTAAGATGGCCTGACCCTCGGGTTCTTCAGGCTCCTGGTCCCGCTCGGGGCGCTGCCTGGGCGCTCGAGGAGGAGGGGAAGCCTTCCTGTTCCTCGTATCCCTCTGGTCCCGAGCATCTTCCCGTTTGAACTCCCGGAGGTACCCTCGTTGGATGAGGGCCTCGATCTCGTCCTTCAGGGCACGGCACATTTTTTCAAGAATTACTTTCATATTCGTTATATATATATATATATATATATATATATATATATATATATATATATATATATATATATAAAACACAAAGAAAGCTATCAAGTGGCTCACCTTCAATCCACCAAAATCAAAGACCTAGATCTAACCTCACAAAACACATTTTTCCTCCCATAATCAAAATCCCCCCCCCCCCCCCCCCCCAAAAAAAAAAAACCCATTACTTTATTACTATCTCTCTCTTCTCTCAACTTTTTCATTTTTTTTCTTTCTCTATCTCCCATTCTTTCTTTATTTACTTAGAAATTTAGATTTATAAATATTCAAAATTTTTATATCTTTTTTATTGCACATGTCATATTGAAAATATCAAATATCTTTTCAACAGCTAAATTTCATCATTTTCTACACTTAAAGTTCTACGACTTTAGATTTTACACCCCCATTTATAATTCTTTTTCAACATAATGGAAACATGGACATTTATTTACAACTAATTATTATCATACTATTCAAACTTGAGCTACATAATTGTTGTTTTATTGTTTACAGGGCTTTTCGTGTTTTGTATCTTTCCGAAGACGTGTCGTAGGCACGTGCCCACAGGCAAATCTAGTATATATATAAAACACAAAGAAAGCTATCAAGTGGCCCACATTCATTTGAAAGAAAATCAACGGTCTAGATTTTTGCCTCAAAAAGACATTTTCCCTCCCAAATATTTCCCCCCAAAATTCAAAAAAAATTCTCCTAAAAAAATAACTTTCATTTATTACTCTCTCTCTCTCTCTTCCCCCTCTTTTCTCCTTTTTCATAATTCCTTCTTTCTTTTTTCTCTTTTTTTTTTACTCAGGTATGTCAACAAAAACAAAAACAAAAACAAACAGTGAATGTTTTTTTTGGTTATGTAATTTCGGATTATGCTTTTTTTTTATCAAATTTTTAATTATGTTTTTTTTTCGAATTATGCTTTCAGAACTCAATAACATTCACTTCCATTTAATTGCTTTTGAATTACCATATTTGAAATGATTGTATTATACTTCACTAAGTAATTATTTTAGATTAGAATGCTTCACAGAATTAATTTTGATTAGAATTTTTTTTTAATGCAATTTCGGATTATGTTTTTTTTTTTGAATATTTGGGCATTTGCTGCTTTGAAAGATCGTTACAAATTCTTTAATTGACTTGCTTGATCGTACTTTTATGGACAAATCCATGCTTAATCCCTGTATTTCGGGTATTTGTAGCTGCAAAATTGTATCTTGATCTGCTTTGCTGCAATTTCACTTCACGTATACATCACAACAAATTTTCTCTTTTATATTCATATATGGTTAACTACATAAAAAAACAAATAAGGGGGAACTAACTCATGCAGTTTGAGACGTTAATCGTGACTCGTACAATTAGAAAATGAATTGCTACTTATGTTAGAATCCAAATCAAAAAAAAATCTCTTATGCTCAAGTCACACATAGGAAAGAATTTCCGATTCACTACTATTGTAGATTCACAATACTATTTTTGAATTCCGAGCTGCTGACAAATAATCCTGCAATATACAAACCAATAAACATCAAGGTCACTTCATAATCCTACTTCAAAGTATATCAATACATCAACGTCTACTAGAAAATAAACATCTATATAAATCATTCCTTATTGTTTACATGATTTTTCATATGTTGTATCGTTCCGAATACGTGTAGGCACGTGCCCACGGACATACTTAGTATATAATAAAACACAAAGAAAGCTATCAAGTGGCTCTCCTTCAATCACCCCAAAATCAAAGGCCCAGATCTAACCTCACAGAACACATTTTTCCCCTAAAAATTGATATGGCTAAAAATAGGGTTAAATTGGTTCCTATGGCGGTTATAAATGCCCCACAACCCCCACCATTAACAGGTAATCAATCTTTTGCCAATCAAAACTCATTCATAATATTTTCTAATTACTGACTTGAGCATCGGATGGTGCGTCACCGGGATCAACCCCGGTGTCTCGCACTTTTTATAGGTGAACGGTGGGAGTCAACGGTCAAACTCCGGTGAAAATATTTCAGGTTTGACTATTCAACATCCCAAATAATCCACAAATTCTATCTGTTTGCCCCCACACCAGATTTAGCGGCAACAAAAGTATTCCTCCAAAACTCAAATTCAAATCCCCCCCCCCCCCCCCCCCCCCCCCCCCCCCGCAAAGAAAAAAAAACAACTCATTTATTTATTTAATTCTCTCTCTCTCTCTCTCTCTCTCTCTCTCTCTCTATATATATATATATATATATATATATATATATATATATATATACATACTAGTAGTTTACACGTGCGATGCACGTCTTAATAAATATATTTTTTAAAAAGTAAAAATCCAAACATAATCTGGATTTGATCTAAAACCTCATTTACAATAATTATGCACGTGCATTGCACGGGTTGGTAGATGGACAAATTACACTAAGGCCTTCTCCCATTATAGTAGTAGATATATATATATATATAATTGTTGATTTATTGTTACAAGACTTTTCATATGATGTATCGTTCTGAAGACGTGCTGCAGGCACGTGCCCACGAGCAAATCGAGTATTGATTTATTGTTACAAGACTTTTCATATGATGTATCGTTCTGAAGACGTGCCGGAGGCACGTGCCCACGAGCAAATCTAGTATATATATATATATATATATATATATATATATATATATATATATATATATAGGGAAAGGATCGGTTGAGTACTACACTAGTGCTCACCGCGTGAACACTAGGCCTTCGGGCGTTCATATGGAAAATCCGAACCGTTCACATTGATCTACACATCTAAATTAGTCTAAATATGTAAAATCAAATCATTTGAAATTCATTTGCCCATTCATTGAAGTGTTACAAAATTGTATGGCTGAAAATCATTGTTTTTATAGTCACATGATGGATGGGCAAATGAATTTCAAATGATTTGATTTTACATATTTAGACTAATTTAGATGTGTAGATCAATGTGAACGGTTCGGATTTTCGATTTGAACGCCCGAAGGCCTAGTGTTCACGCGGTGAGCACTAATGTAGTGCTCAACCGATCCTTTCCCTATATATATATATATATATATATATATATATATATATATAATGAATGTATCTAATAAAATAATCATCCAAATTTTATTATTTTGGTACTGTTGGAAATGTTTCTATGATACCTTCAGGATGTGACCAATTTTGAATATTTTTTTATCGATTGAAAATAATAATAGATACAATATTAATATTCAAGATTATTTATTTATTTTGTATTAGTTTAACATATTTTCAAAAGACTACCAAATATATTGCATAACTTATAAAATATGATCATTAATTGGAAATACAGAAACAACAAACGTTGGACAGTGAAAACATATAACTGAATGAAAAAAACATTATAAATATTACATTGATAATCATCAGCCTTAATCAATTAAAATATTAGAACTAGAGACTCAATGTCAAGATTTACTTTTTATGGAAAAAGACCTAAATTCTATAACTGATCCCATCGAACGAGAATATTTTCAGAAGAAAAAAAAAAACAAGTTTTAAATAAGAGTGGTAATTCGGAAGTCTTTCGGTCATCCTTTCAATTTATGCATTATACTATCACTGGCGGCAACCAATATCAAATTGGATACCAATGTGAAGGTGAACCTAAAGCATCTTATTATGGAGCAAGTGGATATGAAGGAACCGGACAGGGAGGACATGGATTTGGAGATGACCTACTGGAATATTAAATTATCTAGTTATTTTTATTGTTATTGTATTTTATTATCATATAATTAATTTGCTTTGTTTGTTATTGTTTTTTTTTTGTTGCATGTTATACATTAAATTTTAATTATTATAATTTTAAATGTTCTATTTCTTTCAAAAATTAATATTAAATTATTCTAAATTATCAAAAATTATTTGATTAAAGTGAATTTAGTATTTCATTCATAATCTAAGTAAAGGTGATAACTAAACAAAATTAATATTTTATGAAATCCATAAATCATTAATAATCGCTTAAAGTAAAATTAATCTAATAATGTGATAATTAAAAATAGTCCAAATTGTAAAAAAAAAACCATCTAAACTATGGTCTTTATGCAAAAAACGGCACTGAACTTTTTTTTGCGCAGAAAATTCCCTGTAGTATGTTTCCCAAAAACTCACACTGACAGTGTGAGCTTTCTGCTAAAGTTGAGTGAGGTTTTTTGACATTAATGAGAAAGATGCATGATGTTTTCTTAACCAACTTACAAAGTTGAATAGTGTTATCTAATACAAGCAGAAAGTTAGATATGGTTTTTTTGAAAATATACTTCATAGGGTTTTTTGAAAACATACTTGACTGAGATTTTTTGCGGGAAAAAAGTTCAGTGCGGTTTTCTGCATAAAGGTCATAGTTCAGATGGGTTTTTTTGCAACTGAGCCTTAAAAATATTTATTTGGAAATTGAAGTAGTTTTAAATTTTATTAATACTACAATTAATGTACTCCCTCCGTTCCACTTTAAGTGATATTTAGGAGTTTTGCACACAAATTAAGGAAGGGTGAGATAAATATTTTTTTCCCTTTATACCCTTATTAATAAGTCTCTATGAGTAATTACTAGGAGTAATTTTGATTTCAAAAAATGTAATTAATGTTTTCAAACCCACATATCAAAAAATGTAATTAATGTTTTCAAACCCATATTTAGGAGTAGTACTTTTGATTTGGAAAATATATAGAGTTGCAAGTAGTAGGTGAGGGGGAGTTGGCATTAAATTTTTGGAGAAAATAAAATCTAAAAACTTGAAACTACAATTTTCTAAGAATAGTTGATAGGATTAAGATGAGTAATTAAGATAAAACTTGGGTGTTCTTGGAAAAAAAAGAGAAAAAATTGGATAATATCACTTAAAGTGAAACAAGAAAAAACCCCCTAAATATCACTTAAAGTGAAACGGAGGGAGTATAATTTAATTTAGTTTAATTAAATAAAAATGAATAATCTTTGAAGAAATCAAATTTGAAAAAATATGGTTGGAGTTAGATGAATCTTCAAAAAGAAATATTCAAAAAATATTTCCTTTAAAGACCTTAATTGGAACTGCTCTCAAAGAACAAATTAGTAACTTCATCGTTATAGGCTACTCTTTAAAAAGCGAAGACATAGATGTGATACAAAAGATAGACCCACCGATAATCTCAAGTCCTTATTTTTAATATATAATTCGAATATCCATCAATATTTTCACGAACCATAAATTGCTAAAACACATGGACTGAACTCTCCAGTAAATTGATAAAACAAAACTACAAGAAAGTATCCTGAATTATTTGAATTAAGTCAGAAAACCATGATGCTTTTATGAAATTACCTTAATAGACATATACATAAAACGCTCTCCATTTCATCCAAATTCTAAACAACTTACCACAAATTACAATTCCACACTACCATCATCAGTTCATCATCTCATACTCGCAGACACCACCGACATCGGCATGACCGGAACGGTAAAGTAGGTCTCCATGAGAACCCTAGCCTGCACCGCCTCCATTGTCGCCGCTCCGTCCACGATATCCCTCATCAGATCAGAGCAGCATGACTTCATCCGCTTCAGAGCCCTCAGATAATACAGGACGAGAAATCTGAGGCGGAGGCGGCGGAGAAATCCGACGATGAATCTGCCTCCCAAGCGCCACCTGCGGCGGCCGTTGCCGAGGTGGACGGTGGGGAGGCTGCGGCGGCGGTTGCGGCGGAGGTAGATACGGAGGGGGCGACGGAGAGGGGTGAGGGGGAGCTTGGGATCTTGATTTGGAGATGACATTTTTTGGTTTTAGGAGAGAGGAGTGAACTCCTGATTTTTAAAGGAGAAAGGATCATTTAAGGTGAAGCTTCTTTTTTTAATGCAGGTCCTTTACTTTGTTTTTCGGACTCTTTTTTCCAATTTAGTACCTTAAAAAATTGATATTATTATTTGTGTTTTTTCTAGCATTCGGTCATAGCTCCTCATATCGGTTAGAGAGAGTTCAATCTCAGAGCATTCCCAATGGAACCTTATCCTCATCCTCATTTGGGATTCCATTTTAGCATATTTTCTAAATACGTCATTTTAATTTGGGATTTAAAATGGGGTGCTCCAATGATATTCCATTTTGAGGTTTCAAAATTTTGTGTGTAATTAATTTTTTGTACAAAATTAATTTTTTGATTGCAAAAAGATAATACAAATAATTAAAAAGTTATAATACAATTAATTAAAAATAGATAATACACTTACTAAGAAAGAGGTAATCAATTATTGATGGTCTCGTTAAAAAACTCGTAGAAAAAGGAGTACCACCTTATTCAAATTACAAAATTTTAATAATTGAACGCATGATGTACTGACACCGTGTCGTTCCCACAAATGAGCAATCAATCCATTCCGGAGTTCAAAATGAGCTTTCTTGTCCATAATTTTCTTATGTCTAGGTAGAAACTGACTAAATTGGGTTGCATCATCAACTACCATCGATATCTAAAAAGCAGTTGTAGGACTAAATTTTCTAACTGACCTATTTGTATCTCACTCGTCAGTACTTTGCCAGGAATCTTTGTAAGCCTCACCATAAAAGAAGGAGGGGGGGGGGGGGGGGGGGGGGGGGGGGGGGTCCATTACACTTACTAAAAAAACATAACAAGTTATGACATCTGTAAGAAAGAAAAATTACTTAGAATCGGAGGATATAGAATTATGTCATGCTTATCTTGACACTTCTCAATATGCTATTGTTGGTATAAATCAAAAAGGAGATAAATTATGGCAACGAGTTAGTGCAAAATTCAATAATGGTAAGCCTTCACAATCTCAACGAACGTCGAAGTCTCTTTCCAACCGTATGATTTGATGTCCACAGTTAGCAAATTTCGGGATGTTCTTCATCAAGTGGAGAATATAAATCCAAGCGGTGCTTCTCAAGCTGATATTGTAAGTATTATTTTTACATATTTTTTATATTTTGTTATAATTAAAAAATATGAAATTAATATATCAGTTTATTATTTTTTGTAGTTAGAGATGACACATAAAACTCTCCAGATGGATGTCACTTTCAAAAAAAAAGAGTTTCAAATTTATGTACGTGTGGCCACTTCTGAAGGAGGAGGAAAGATAGAACGATCATACTGGTGCTCCACTTGCTAAATTACGTAGGAGAAATAATTCACAAGTAGGATCTCAATCTGATTCTCGTACATCCAAATCAGATGGAGTACCTTCCTTCCGAGTAGATTTAAGTCCAGACGAATACGAGGTTCAACCTGGGCAACAAGCTGAAGTTTCTTCACCGATTAGACCTACTAGAAGAAAGAGAGAGAAGACAAAAAAGAAAGAAAAGATTGATAGTAAACGGATCAATGAGGACACCAGAGAACAGAATTGAAAAATACAGAAGTTGGTTGAACAAAATCAACCGTTAATGCACACTAGGCGATGTAAAATTAAAAATATGTATCGTGAACATGAAGATGACAAAATTATGCTGACCAATTTGTAATCCATAACTGATTCGGGTGAATGGTTACAAAGCAGAAAGAAGGAAATTCAGAAGAGAATGGCTCATGAACCCCAACAAAAGGACCCACAAATATAACTGGATACTTTCAGGGTCTCTTACGTGATTCCGATCCCACTTTCTATTCGGGAGGAGTTCAGTAGTTCGACCCATTTTAAAGGAGAAAATAATAATCATCCCAATTATTCGAATTATTTGTATTCGCTCTTCGTTCAGTATTATGTTTTGTAATTTCGATGAATTTTTATGAATTCATATTTCTCTTTAGTATAATTATTGATTCATGTGATTAACTTCTACACTTAAAACAAATCAGGAAGATATCCAATATTGGTCTCATATTATAGATCTCGTTAAAAATTAACAATAGTATAATTATTGTCTATTATTGTCTATAAATAAAAAACCTAAAGGAAGTTAAAAAAAAAAATCAAACAAATAAATATATACCAATATATTTCATAATTAAAGGAGGGTGATTTTTGCAAAAGAAACAATTTGCGGTACACAAATTGGAGCCGCATATATGCGGCTCCAAACCAGATCACCATTTTTTTTGCAGTAGGGGCCCCACCATTTTGCAAAACGTTTTTTTTTTTTTTTGGGGGGGGGGGGGGGGGGGGGGGGAGCTTTTATTGAATGAGTGGGAATGTTGTTAAGTGGAACCTGCCATCTCGCACTTCAGTGTAAGAAATCTTGCCAGCTGAATTACAAATGCTTGGCATTGTTTTACCAACTTATTGTAGTTAGGTTTATTTTCGTGTCACATTTCTAGTTAGGGGCGGCCCTGGGGGTGGGCGGGTGGTGCAAGTGCACAGGGCCCTCGATTTTCAAGGACCCTTAATATTCAGTATATCATATGAATATTAAATTATTAATTAAGTAATAAACAAAAAAACTATCATATTAATAGTTGGTATTGTAGCTTAGTTGGTTAAGTTGCATGAAGAATGTTAAAGGCATGTGGGTTCAAATCATGTTAGATTGTTTTTTTTTTCCTTTTTTTTTGGCAACCCTATTATTAAAAGGAAAACTAAAATTGCACGTATAACCCCATTTTCCAAAATGCCAAAACCCCAACTCTCCTAGTTGCTCAGAATTTTTAGAAAGATATCAAATCTTCAATCCCCAACTAAGAACAAAAAAAGAAAAAAAAACCCCTCTGCTTCATAATTTTTTTACTTTCCCACACTTAAATCAAGGGTTCAATCTTTATCACTGATACAACATCATCTATGTCACTCTTTATAACTGATTATCATCCTCCAAACTCCAAAGTCTACGATTCTTAAAGGTAATTTGTTGCGACTCTTTTTTTTTCTTTTTCCAGAGCTGTCCTTCAGTTTAGTGACCACATATGGATCCAGTTATAATAGAAAATTAGAAATGCTTTTAGAATATACTTTTATTTGAACATCTTAGTTATATTTTGCTTTATACGGACAATCAAGCCATAAAACAATAAATCGATAATAAATTTTCTTATATTATAGCCTAATCTTGAGTTTCGCATGGGGCGATTTCTCTCGGCCCTGTTTCCAGTTCATTGTTGGAGTGTTCACTTGATGAAGGTAGAGAATATTTTGCAGCGTTTGAGCACCAATTATTAGCGTATGGATGTATCTTAATTTTTCTGTAGAGGAAAATTTCGAATTAGATGTGTAGATAATAAATTAATCAAATTTAATGACTTAATAGCAAATTCGGCAATTGTGAAGCTAAATAGAATTATCCCGTTTCAGGGGACTTAATTGCATAAAGCTCTTGCTTTAGTTATGCGGACGGAGCAGATTCTAGTAACTCTTTTGATATAAACAAATGGAAGGGGACTTAATTGCATAAAGCTCTTGCTTTAGTTATGCGGGCGGGGCAGATTCTAGTAACTCTTTTGATATAAACAAATGGAAGTGACGACAAAAAAAAAAAAAAAAAAAAAAAAAAAAAAAAAAAACCGAAGTCCTTTTCAGTTTAGGGAGATTTGCTTCCTGCTACATTAATTAATGAAGGTATTTGCTCTTTTGACATTTTGTGGCTTGTTAATTAATGCTTTTATGTTTAAGTTAACCATTACTTTACTATTGTTTTTTATGTGAAACAAGCTGAAGGTTAAACGTTAGCAATGTGAGTGAAAAGCTATTTTTTAAACTTTTACATTACCCATATAAGTACTTAAGATGAAAAATTAGCAATGTGAGTGAAAAGCTATTTTTTAAACTTTTACACTACCCATATAAGTACTTAAGATGAAAAATCTATTTTTAGAAGAAGATGAAGTGCAAAAGTGAGGAAGACACTAATTTTTATGAGTAATGCTTCAACCACTATCAATTTCACTACAATTTTCTTCACTATTTTAGGTGGTACATTTCTATTGGGGAGTTTTCCCATATACCGTCTCTTTTCTCATCTATTGGAGTACGCCAGCTAAGATAGTAAAAAAAAAAATAGTAAAGTAAATAATAGATGTAGCATTACTCAATTTATATAAGACAAGTGATATTATTTAATATGCTTTCTTACCTTCTTTTTAGTCAACTTTCTTTGAGAGTATGGTTTATACGGGACAATTAATATACCATTAGGTTTTACTTTTTTACTTTTTCCTTACTTTTTAAGGAAAATTGTGATAGAAGAGTGAGCACTCTCTTCTAATTTGCCCGAGTTCAAAGTCACTTTTATTTTGCACTATTATCCTGATAAGTTTTATAGTAGCAAAATCAGGTTCACTTCATATTTTTGCCACTTTTCTCTTGTCAAATAAATGTCTCATAAATGACAAAAAACTTCTCCAAAACTCTCAAAAATCTCCACCAAATTAGATTGGAGCTCCCCCATTATCTACACCCTCTTCTTAATCTGCTCGGCCTCTCCCATTATTTCTCACCGCTATCTTCATCCTCACCCCCTTCTTCTTCTTCCTTTCATCTCTCCTTCCTCCGCCTCGCTTGCGGTCCAGGCTCTCCACTTCGAAACCCATCTTTTGTTCTTGTCCCGCTGGTTGGATCTTGAACCCCAGGTTCCTTTCCGCCGGTTGTCCACCTCTTCTCCAGTAGATCTCACTCTTAATCTGCTAGATCTGATTCTTGCTACTTCGGTAGTTGCATCGAGTGGGTGTACGCCATTCGCCGGCAGGCAAGGTTCCACTTTCCAATTTAGTTCATTTATTAGCCTTTGCCGGTGTAAGAAACTCTAGATGGGGCTGTTATTGCCCATTGTTTTTGTATTTAATCCTCCTTTCTCCTTTTTTTAAGGTGGTGATTTGTGTTGTTAGCTTTATCTCTGGTTTCTTTGTTGGCTAGTGCTTTCTTTTCGCTTTTAGTTGATATTATTTCTACCCTACTTTGTCTCCTCGTTTCCTGTGACAGCTTCTTTTTTTCAAGTATTTTAAAACATTTTTTGGGTCTTTCTTTCTTATTTCTCTTTATCTATGATCTCCACAGTACTTGTTTTTGTCTTCACTTTGTCAACTCCTTTTTTACTACAGCTTGATCTTCATTCCTATTTTTGTGCTTTATTTCTCTCTTGTGAGCCTTGGGCTTTTCCATGCTAAATCTTGGGTTGAGATGGTGAAGAAAAAAATAAATTTTTTTTAGTGGGAATCATAAGAGGGGCTTCTACGAGAAGATCACTTTTCTTCTTGAACCCACATTCGTAAAGGTACTAGAAAGTTCTATTGGTGCCTTTTCCAGCTTAGACTCATCATCTTCTTCTTTCTCATCATCTTCTTCCTCGTATTCCCCCCCCCTCCCCCCACACACACACAGTACTGCTTTCGTTGCCTTCGACCAGGTCACTTCAAGCTCTTTTGTGTGAACAAAATGAAATATCTATTTTGCGACAAGCTTTGTCATTCTAGAAATTGATGATTCTCCCTACAACATCTTCTCGGCCTTCCGATGGGTGCTCCTATTTTTGACCAAGTCTTAGTTCCTCTTTTTAATCTAAGCTTGTAGACATCCAAGCCAAGAAATCCAAAAGAATTAAGCTCTCAACCCCTCTCTTGGTGGTCTACTGCGATCTCCCTTTGGAGATGATCTGCAAAAAAAAGAAAAGTTGGACGGTTTGGGTACTGTCTCTCTATTCGGAGGTTCCATCTCCAACGTTGCTTTAGAGTTCTTTTTCTGCAATACTTGTAATGTTGCTGATTAGACTTGGGCACTTAACGCTTGGTTCAACAGAGACATCGTCATCAAATGCCCTTCTTCCAAGATTTTACTTGATTTGGTGGCCAAAAAACTTTCTCGATTTGTTCTGAATCTTTTGATTCAGAAATGGCCATACTCAGGGTCAGTTCTACCCGTTCTTCAATCTCACCCTACTAAAGTCGCGATTTTAGGTCTTCCTCCTTTTTGTGACACTCCTCGTCTTGTCGCGGATATGACCAAATATATTGGTGATCTTACTTGCACCTCGTTTACTATTCTGCTTGCCTTAGGGTGTCTTAATGTCGAGCCTGAATTCTTATGCACTACATTGTCCGATATAGTTGATGCCTACACATTGAGGATATGAGATTCATCTTTCTCTATAATGGTCATTTATCATGAATTTTCATCTCTTACTTCCTCATCTCTCGCCATCTCAGCTCCCCCCTCTACTCATGTGGGAACTACTCAATTGTCGGGCTCTTTCAATAAAGGTTCTTCTTCCAATCCCCGCTCTGCCTCCTCCAAGCTCACTTCTCATCAAAAGAGCATATCTAGAGGGGGGGGTTTCGTGGGGAAAAAAACCTCTCATTAAACAGTAGGCTTAGTGTGCTTCCTGTGGGGTCTGTTAAATCTCCGATGAAGCACCAGAATCTGGTTAGGATTAACCCCACTCTTTCCTCTCAAGCTAACATGAAACCTTCCTCTCAAACTACTCATGTTTCTCATGCTACCTCCTTTTGTCTCCAGTAATACTTCCTCTAACAGCTAGTTTAACCCTGTTCCAGTTCTCCCTCCTACCCCTGTGATTAGTCAATCCGCCTCTGCTACTACTGATATCATTCCTTCCTCACCTTCTAAAGACTCCAATAAAGACTCCAATGGTCGAAATGGTGTGTCAACCCTCATTTCTCTTCTGATTGGGATTCTTATAAAATGGTTTTTCTGGTTTCATCCTCTCCCAAGTTGAAGTCGGATTTTAAAACACCGAAGTTGGTTGCTGATGACAAACTGAGCAATGCAATTGGGTTGAATCCCACAGCCTTCTCTCTAATGAATAAAAAGAGATTTCCAATCCATCGTCCAAGTGCAAAGTATTGTTCTGTTTTCATTCTTAGTATTTCTATTTATTTTCTAAGTTGAAGAACGTCACAATCTACTTTTTAGCTTTCAACTGTAATCCTCTCTTCTCGGTTCGTTCTGTTAGTTTTCTCTATTTCCATATTCGTCTTTTTAATTATGTGTAACGCCCATATATATATATATAATTCTAGGCCCATATATATCTATATACTCATATGAAATCTGGGGTATTATATTATGCCTCCGATTCATCGAGCTAGTCAATGACCATATTAAATAATTTTAATGCTATGGTATTATATATTTTGGATAACGTACCATCTACTTCTTTATCTCCTTACTCTCCGTCTTAATATATTGTTTCTTCTAATAACTCTCCGCTTACCAGACCTAATTCCCCTCCTATCCCTCCTTCCATCGCCGCGAGTTCCTAGGGGATTCCTAACTCCATTGTCAATTAGAATTCACCTCTTTCGCCTAATCCTTGCATATCTAACTCTCCTTCTAAAATGAAGTACTCCAAGAAGAATTATAAGTCGTCCCACATTTGTGCTAGTGCTGGTATTCGCGCTAAGTACGATGCTGACTTTTCTTCATCTTCCAAAGCCACCTTACCTGCTCAAATTAGAAACCCTGAAATCCCCCTCCCCCCCATTGGGTCCCTAATGTTATCAATTCCAATGAGACTCTTGGATCTGTCTATCAAATCCATTTTGACTCTCTTTCTAATCATGAATTGTTAGACCTAGCCTCCCGCATGGGTTTCGTGATTGATCCATCTAATTCCGATTGTCTAGAATCGATTCAAAATTTAGAAATTTCTCGAGCTGGTGTTAAGAACTTACATCATAATTAATGTCTCTTGGAATATTCATGGACTTGGTAGCGCACACAAGCAAGAGGCTATTGCTCAACTTATTTCCACTATTAAATGTGACCTTTCTCTATCCAAAAATCAAAACTTGATTCGATCTCTCCTTCTATTACTTGCTCTCTTCGTGGTAGGTTGATTTCCCATTGGGTTAACATCAATGCTATCCATTCTTGCGGGGGAAATCTCTTTGGTTTTAAAGATTCCCTCATTAATTTAGTCTATGTCCATCGTCTCAAATTCTTTCTGGTTGTTTGCCTGGAATAGTTAGAATTTAACTGTATTCTTATTAATGTTTCTGATTACGGTCCTTCGACCCATGATCACTGTCAAGAATTCTGGGATGAATTTCTTTCTTTCTTTTAATGGCAGCATTAATGGATTCTGGAATTTTTGTGGGGACATTAATGTCACACGATTCAGTCATGAAAGACTTGGGAACTCTTCCCGTATGAGAGACTCCCAATGTTTTAATAATTGTATTCGATCTCTTCGGCTTGTTGACCTACCTATTAATGGTAGGACCTTCACTTGGTCCAACATGCACCTTTCCCCCCTGATGGCCAAATTAGATCACTTCCTGGTCTCCCATGATTGGGTTTATTTCTTTAATAACTCTTTTGTTTAAGCCCTTCCAAATCCATGTTCCAACCACGTGCCTAATTGTCTACATTCTAATTTTACCTTTTGTAAACCTTTCAAATTCTGTTTCGAAAATTTTTGGTTAGAAGGTCAAATCTTCATCAATGTGATTATCAATTGTCTATCTTCTGTGGTTGTGTAACCCCTGTATTTTTTTTTCTTATATTTTTGTACGTATTTATCTTTCCTGGGTATTCTTTCTGATTGTACTCCTTCATTCATTCTGAACCGTGTAATTATTTTTTCGTTCTCAATAAAATCCCCTTTTTTTTTTTTGTCGTCAATCCAGTTCTGTGATTTTCAATCTTATTGATTAGAATTCTTCTGTCAATTATTAATCTCTTGATGAATTGTTTAATTCTAAATTTATTTTTTTCAAATTGTGTATTAATTTATTTCCACCTTTTGGATCCAAATTCTAATCCGGTCTACCCTATTTAGACCCTAAACCCTATAATTCACCCTATTGGATCCTAAACCTGCTACCCAATACCCTTTTTTACCCAGTCTCCCTCAAATCTCTCCTCACGTTCTCCATATCTGTCTAACAAGCAGATCTTGTTCCTCATTATCTCTCCTTTGATTCCTCAATCCTAACTTACCAAAATTCCATTATAATCACAACCAAATTTATTCTCTTTCCCCTACACTCATTATCTCCTAAACAATCCCTAATCCAATCTCTCTCTCTCACCCTCTTCTTGTGCATCCCTCACCCCGACCGCCCATCGACCGGACCCTGCACTGCCCTCTGGCCATTGCGACCCCCCCCCCCCGCGTCACGTCCCTCGCGACTGTCGCGCCGCCCTGTGCCACCCACGCCAATAGCACCCCTTCCTTGGCCTTCATCCTATCCCGCAACCCTCCATCCTCCTCATCGACGCTGCCAGCCTCCACCCGAGCACCCCCCGCATCACATCCTCCTCCCGTCGTTGGCACCCGTCGACTGCCGTCCTCCCATTGCGCCGTTCGAGCACCGCCATCCATCTTCATCCCGCAAGCTTACCCGCTTTTTCGTGCATCTTCGTATTCATGTTCATTGCCCGGGATCCATTCCCGTTATTCTTTTCCGTTGGATTCTTCATCTTCACCCAAGGCAAGTAACTTGTATATTATTTTGTTTGTATACAAGTACAAATACCGCATGTAGTCTTGCTCTCAATTTTGTGTTCATTCTCATGATGATCTTTTGAAAATCTTGGTGTCATTACTTGATCCATCTCCATAAATTCGTAGTCACGATCCATCATCATAGTTGTCATACACACACTACATGAAAATAAATTCTAGATAGATTCTTGCTATATATTTATATACTCTTTCGTGATTCATGGTATGTTGTGTATTTTGTTACATGATTGATGTGCTAGATGTGTTATCTCGTTATGGATTTGTTTAATACCCATGCCATGATGTTTTAGATGTTCAATATATCATGTCTTGCATTATATTCTAATTTGAATCTATCGTAGATGAGTTGTTTGATTAAATGCATGAAATAAATTTCGTTTTGTTGCTGCCCTAATTTGGTTCAGTGTTTTAGAGCTTGTTAAAGTCAGTAAACTGAATTATTTTGTGAGCATGGTTCGTAGGCCTCTGTGTCTATTTTTCAGAACTTTCGATGGATCTCAATTTCTGTTCTTGATGTGTGAGTTATCGTTGTATTTCTACAGCTGTGTCGTAATTTTCAGATTCTGATTTTTAAGATCGCTGCAAGTTTTATTATTTTAAAACCGATGTTAAAAGTAAAATTTGGACATAGTATTTTTCTGAGTTTGACTAGACATGACTGGGATCAACCCCTAATTTTTGTAGATTTTTTTAATGACTCTTATAACTTATTTCATGCTTGTGAAATGAATCAATATATTTCCGAACTGCATGCTGTTCAGTGAAGAACTCTGTTTTCAACCTGATTCCAGTCATTGTTGATTAAAACTTTGTGAATATGAAATATAGCCTGGTATATCTATTTTACAACCCTTTTAACAGATTTGAATTCCAAGTTGTATTTTGTGAATTATCACTGTTTTAGTACTGCTGTGTCTAAAATTCCAGATTCATAAATTGCTGCATCACTCTGTTTTCCAAATTAATTTGACTATGCTATTGGTAATGAAAATTTATGAAATTTTATATGCTGAGACTAGATATGCTAGGAAACCTTCCAGATTTTTCTAGATTTAATTTTGGTGTTTTTATGCATTTTTTATGCTTATAAATAAAACTTTGCAATTTCTGGCTGATCATTAATTCTGTGTAAAACGTTGTTTTGAACCCTGTTGCTGTAGTTGTTATATGACTTGTGTATATGCGCTGGATTTGGTTGAGAGTAGTTTTTTTTATTTTCTAACGGATCCAGATTTGCATTCCTGTGGCAATGGAAATCTCAGATTTGGTGCAGTAATGTCTTGCTGTCCAGAATTGAAAGTTTCCTTGTCCTAGTCTATTATGAGTTGTTTGTCACCCGTTCATGTCTTCTATCCAACTTAAACTTGTTCCTTACCTTGTTCATGCACATTCATGCTTGCTTTAATAATAATAACAAGTAATCAAGCCAGGGTTAAGGAAAAGATCTAGTAGTGAAAAATACAGGATTGTGTACTTGGAAGGGGGTCCGTGTTTTCCACTTGCTTACCCGACTACATTCTTTCCTATAGAAGAGGTGTACTCGGAGGGGATCTGTAGATCCTACTTGATACTTGATACTTGATACTTGATACTTGACTACTTGACACTTGACTACTTGGCTACTTGACACGTGACTACTTGATACTTGCTACCTGAGTACACTGTCCTATATGATTCCCTACGAAATCTAAATACAACTTGTCTGAATGTAGTAACCATGTGGTAAAATTTGGAACGCATGAAGTGCTACCTAGATAGGACTAGATACAAGATTTGAGAATAACATAATCACTTGCACATTCTTGTTACTTGCATGCATGCTACTTGCATCCTATTATCTTGCCATGCTACTTGATTCCATTTCTTGATTAAGAGTTAGTTACTCTATTTTGCTGTCACATCCCCTCTATGCTTACTTCAGTACGTGCTTCTTGTTGCTACTCTGTATTTTGTTTATCTATTTTCCATACTTGTTGTCTGTACTACATGCGGCCCGTAACTTGCACTAACGGGCGTATTGTTACCTATTTTTCTTTTCCTGCAAATTCTCAAATTTGCATATTTCGCTGACCAGCTTGAAGGAGTAAGTGACCGAGTGCTCTAGGCTTTGCTAGAGTTCCTGCTTGAGTTTATTTTCTATTTTGAATATATTATATTTATTGCTACTTGAATCTTGTAGCGGGCACTTTGTCCCAGAATATATAACTTGTTGTTTCCAGATCTGGTTATTTGAGAATTATGTATTTGTTTCAAGTAATTCTGTTGGTTATATTAATTTGTTTCATGCATGTGTGGATGATTATTTCCTGTTTAATTCTTGTTTATTCTTGTGTATTGTTGAAAAGATCCTTACAGCTCATGAATGGTGAAAGCCATTCGCATGAATTTGTCGTGTATCCGTATCCCGTATTCCTTTTTGGGAAGCGGGGTGTAACAGGTTGGGCCTCATGGACTTGGCCAGATCTTGCTCAAACTTCATACGATTAAACATGGCTGTAAAATTAAAGATTCAGCAATTCTCATGTTTTAAAAAAAAAATCTTTTTGCCATCCACTATATTGACTAGTTGGAAGATTTAGGTCCCATTTCAGCCTTTGATAGAAATTAAAAAAAAGTGATTATAAGCTTGAGTATAATTCTCTGCTGCATCTTGATCATATCAAATGGGTTCAATGGGCCAAATTATAATGGCTCAAATCCGGAGATGCCTGTAACGCCCCGAATTCCAAATAAGGCTGAATTCGATATTCCATAGGATCTTTACTTCACTTCGTACAATTTTATAAGGAAATTAAAACTTTTCAACAATACATCAGAGTTCATTACATCTTTCTTTACACAGTGGAAGAATACAGCAATGAGATAAAATACAACTTGTACAACTTTATCAAAATAAGTCATCGATTGCATCACAATATCTTTATTCCTTCATGAATAGTCCATTACCTGCATATTAAAATGTGGGCACGTCAGTTACTTACAACTGGCAAAATATTATACATGGCTATCCTCTCTATGCCGGAAACAGTATAACGATCTCCATACTTTAACAAACCACAAACTTGAATGAATTATAAAGTGTTAAAAGTGATTATTCTAAACATGTAAGTGTATGTCATGCCTTAACGCCTAATGCACACATTTTTTTTATTCTACGATGATACTAATGCACACTTGTTCGGATTCTATGCATCCCATACTACATAGGTCCGAGGGCAAGCGCCTACGTACTCCAAATAAAGGGTTCGATCCCTCGCCATGAAACTACCCAGTAATAAAACAAGATTTAGATCATTCTACAGATATGGATCTCAGCCTTGCTGGCTAGCCTCGCTGGCTATTATAACGGATCCAAGCCTCGCTGGCTATTATATCGTGCGAATCATCCCGCAAGTGACTCTCTAGCCCCGGTATACGCATATACATTGGAGTAAGGCAAAAAAACTATCCGCCCGACTACTCAAGATCCCAGAGTCCACCGCTGACCCGTCCTCATAGTTTCGGATTTAAATATAAAAACCCGTCTCCCACGGAGCAACCTCAGTCCACCAACTGGGTCTATAGCCACGGAGGTCCACCGCCGACTATATAGAACACCCCACTTACGTTTGCCCAGGTTTACTACATCCTCACTTATGTGCCTAATTATTTAGTTCAAGACATGAATAAATTCCAATCCTGGAATTAGTTTTACCTCCTACCGGACTTAATCACAAAAAAAACGAGATAGCTCCACGGCCATATCTCAATTTATATCTCAACTCTTTTCAATTCAATAGTGCCGGTACCCGAGGTCTCACTAACTCTAACTCACAAACTTTTTCATGTACAAGAAACCATGGGTACACATACCCTTTAATAATCATGTCTTAAACTTAGATATTCTTATCTTCACATATTCACAAAGTAAGCTTAGTCTTGTCACTATTCATGATATATTTATTCATTCATCATCTTTACAAGCAATTAATTTCTTCATAAAATTCACCACTTGAAATCTCATTAGCAATTTGAACTCATAAAATATATCTTAACCATCTCAAATTTTACTTGCACCAAAATGAAAGTATAATCACATCGAAAGAAATCCATTCACATGAATAATTTACTCTTATTCTACAAATACATCTTATTTTCATTAATAATTTATTTTTGTCAAAACTCATTATTAATTTGAGCACAATAATAATCAAGAATTTCTTATTCAAAACAAAGCATACTTTCATCAAGAGAATTAATCCTCACATTACTTTTCTTTTAAGGAGATAAATCATGCTATTAAATAATTTATGTTGAAGACATAATCTCATTTTTACTTTCTCCAAAAATATACAAGATTAGATTTTAAAACTGTTCCAAAAAAAATCTTTACATAACTTTATATGAAACATGAATATATATATATATATATATATATATATATATATATATATATATATATATGAATGTATATCTTTTTCTTCCAAAGTCAGTGAGTCTCAAAAAGTTTTAAAGATGAAAGACAGAGAAATAAAAAAAAGAGGGTGGCATCAAGTTTCGAACCCGGTCCGCCAACACACAGCAACGCCCATAGGCCCAAGGGCTAGCCGCAAATTCCATTTGGACCGTGTGATATAAACTGAATGGAAAACTCTTTATACTATTTGTACAATCCGAATTTTTATTAAGTGAAATCAAAATAAAAGGTAGCTATCAAGTTTCGAACCCAAGATCTCTTATAAATAGTGTTCTGTGGTACACTGGCTAACCAGTAAGTCTAGGTATATTTTTTGTTTAAGAGTTATAATAATATACTTTTGTTAAAACTATTCTGAGTTTAGTTCTTTTTCGAAAAATTCATTTATCCAATGATCCACTCTTTTAGAATATTAGATAAACTTCTCTTTTGGACTCAGATGAAATCTTAAAAATAAATATCAACAAGTTCAAACTAAATTTGAGAATATTACTTCATCTTCAAATAGATTATTCTCCTTTTCTTTTTACATACAATTTTACATCTTTTCTCAAATCTTGAAACAAAATCATGTTTCGTAAAACTAGTCTACGTACTTCATTATACTAGTTAAATTTTGTAATAAACTCAAACATGTTACTTAATCCACTATGAGCATCACAAGAGAATTCTTTCATGCAAAACAAATTTGTATTTTTCGATATATGTCGACAAGTTTCAAGGCAATAACTAAGATTATTTTTCTCTTTTCTTTTTCTTTCTTAACCATCATGGTTCTAAAGCATAAGAAAGATATAATATTTTCTAACAATTTCTCATACTTATCACACATTTGACAAACATGAATTTGCAAACATTCTAACATGGTCCATATGTTTATTCCTTTAGTTGCACTCTCCTTTTCAACTCGCATGGTAACAATCAATTACTAAGCTTCAACAAAAATATTGCATGTTATGCTAGCATGGATTCTTATCTACACATATCACATTCAATTTTTTCTACTCATTAAACTATTAGCATGGTAACAACAAAATCATTGCATGATATGCTAGCATGGATTTTTATCTACATATATCTCATTCAATTTTTACTACTCATTAAACTATTAGCATGCAAATCCTACTTTAGAAAGGAAGAGATCACCCACTAACATAATGTTGATCTATTTACTAACATAGCATCTTTCATTACAACCAATGTATAAATTTGTTCTACTTCATCATATCAAAATATAATACTCATTTATTTTTACTAGCATACATAGTTCTAAAATTAGAAAGCATGAGAATACCCACCTTAATGAAGATTGGGAATGAGAAAGATGGAACCAACACCTAGCTCCTAGCAAGAACACCTCCTCATAGCAAGAGCTTCTCCTCCAAGCACAAAAACTCTCTTACTCTCTTTCTTTTTCTTTCTCTATATTTGATTTACTTTTGGTGTAAAAGAGAAGGAGAAGTGGGGGTTCAATTTATAGGATATTGCGAGGGTTCAATGTGCAAAATTACCCACCTAATAAATCACTCAATTTAATTTTTCGACCTTTCATTTCTCTAAACTTCCAAAACCCCCAACCTTTGACATTTCCACCTCTCTAATTCCTAACTCCCAACTCTTTATTTCTAAACCCCCCCCCCCCCCCCCCCCCCCAACCTCTCTCTCCTGTTCTCTTTTCAATTGTACAGCCGAAACATTCAAGCTACAGGTGGGCCCCACTTCAAAGCTTCCACATCACCATCCAGTGACTCCACAGCAAGTTTTGCTGCTTACAACTTTCGTGGGCCCCCCCATCTTTTACTACCATTCATTTTTTTTCACATTTAATTTCACCCATGCGATCCTACGTATATATTTTACCAACCACCATATATATATTACCAAACAGCAACCTTTTCACCAACACACACACACACACACACACACACACACACACATATATATACTATATATTTATATTTTTTTAGGATGTAAGTAAAAATAGTTGTTTCATGCAAAAATGAATACACATACACATACTCCAAAAATTTATTTTGAAAACGAATACGCTCAAATACGCACATCAAAACACGTGCGTCGCACGTAAAATATCAAAATGTGAAATCAACTTTATCAATTCAAAATATAATTGAAAATAACATAAGAAAAATATATTTACTAATTTAATGTATTTCACGACGTAATTGCTATGTACGTAGAAAAACATGTGCATTACACAAACAAAAGTATTTAGATCAAAATGCAAAAAATAAATTTTCGTTTATTAAAATAGATTTGAATACCTAAAATAAATAATTTAGGCATATAGAAAATATTGCACGTAGCGGTGGAAACACATAATCGACACATGCATCAAAAACACGTAAAAAGCACGTAAAAATACAGAGATTGAAATATTATATTTTAGTTGACTCAAATAGGATAAAATCAATACTGAAAATGTATAAACAGACGAAAATCTAAATACATAGTGAAAACACGTTTACAAAATACATGCGCGTAACACACGAGGGCAAAATTGTAATTTCTAATTTTGCGGGGTGTTACAATACCAACACCTCATTCTTTCATAATTTCACTTCTCATCGCCAAAGATGTATATGATTTCTTCCATTGTGGAAGATAATATTGAATTTTGCTCTAATGCTGAATTTCATTCAACGTTCCTTTACTTCTTTAAAAATCTCATGGGAACCTCTTCATCTTGTCCTATTCACCTTGATTGGGACTCCCTGTATGGTGTTGATAATCATGATCTATCTAGTAATGAAGCCCCTTTCGCTTTATATGATATTAAATTGGCTATCTTCTCCATGCGCAATGATTCTGTACCGGGTCCCGACGACTTCCCCTCATTTTTCTTTCAAAAATTTTGGAATCTTCTAAAAGATGACTTACTCGATATGTTCTCCGACCTTTTTCGATGGTAGATTTTCCTTTGATACGATTAACTATGCGCACATTGTGCTTATTCCCAAAATTATGGGAGCCAATAAGGTCTCATCATTAAGTTCGATTAGTCTTCTTAACGCCCTCTTTAAGATTGTGATGAAAGTTTTGGATAACTGCATCAACTCGGTTATCTCTCTCATGATTGACCAAGCTCAATCTGTTTTTATCAAGAATAGATTTATCTGGATAGTGTGGCTTGTGCCCAAGAAATTATCTCTGGGTGTCATCAATCTAAGTCAGAAGGGATCCGCTTGAAACTAGACTTCGAGAAAGCCTATGATAAAGTTAATTAGGAATTCCTCTTTGATATTTTTTTGCATCGAGATTTTGGGCTTAGATGGATCTCCTGGACTAAATCTAGTCTCTTCGTTGGCACCTCGTCTGTCATCATTAATGGTATTGAATGGAAGAAATTTGTTTGCAGACGATGCCTTAGACAATGTGATCCCATTTTATCTCTATTATTCTCCCTTGTGGATGACGTTTTCAGCAAGCTTCTTCCGAAAGCTTGGGATAACCACATTATTGAAGGATTAGGTAGATTTCGTGGCTTTAGAGGGGTGCTCAATCTCCAATATGCGGATGACACTATTCTTTCATCAAAACCAATGGTTCTACCCTTCGTAACCGTAAGCTTCTTCTGTATATTTTTTAACAAACTTCTGGCTTATTGATTAATTTCAATGAAACATCGGTTGTTTGGCTGGGTGGTTCGGATAATCGTCAACTTGAGATTGCTCTTCTTTAACTGCGCTTCCGCTTCTTTTCCTATTTCTTATTTAGGAATCCCTCTCCAATGGGGGAAACATCATAAGAATGTGTGGATCCCTATGATCAATCAATTTGAATCTAGACTCAACTTTTGTTTAGGCCACCTTCTGTCCATAGGTGGTAGATTAGTGCTTATCAATTCTATCTTAACTTCTATCCCACTCTACATGATGTCCTTTATCTATGTTTCTTCATGAGTTATCAAGCAGATTGATCAAATTAGAAGAAACTTCTTATGGTCTGGATCATCTGTTTTGATGATTGGTAAACACCGCTGAAATGCTAGTTAAACAGTGATGGAGGGTAAGGTATTATTAATCTCCGCAATCAAAATTTAGTCATTCTTAGGAAATGGTTATGGAAAGTTCTCAATCAAGAGGACTTGACATGGCGCCGTTTAGTTACCCACTGTTACCACAGTCGTCATAAAGTTTAGGAACTTCATCCTTCCTTCTCCTCTTTAGCTTCTCCCTTTTGGAAACGAGTTTGGAAAGTGATTGAACCCTTCAAATAAAAAATTCTTAAAATTTGTGGTGATGGTAGGTCCGTCAAATTCTGGTTTGATTTATGGATTGGCAACATCACTATTGCATCAAACTTCCCTGAGCTATTTCATCTCACTGCTAACCCTCATGCAACTGTTGCTGCCTACCTTGTTTTCCACAACATCGTGGGGGATTGGCATATAACCTTTAGGAGATCGCGTCCTATTGCTCTTTTTCCAAAATATCTCAGGTTACTGATGTTATTAAGATCTTACCATTGACATCCTAAAGATGCCAACCTGGGCTCATATTCGGTTAAATCCTTTTATAATTTCCTCACTTTTGGAGGGGCCTCTTCCCCATTCTACAATATCGTGTGGAAATGCATCGCTCCACTTAAAGTTCGTATCCTTTCCTGGTTGGATATTCATAACAAACTTCTCACGTTTGATATTCTCAACAAAAAAAATCTCACTATTGGCCAATACGAAATCTCACTATTCATAACAAACTTCTCACGGATGATATTGTGTGTTATGCCACACTCACCACAAGAATGCTAGGCATTTATTTATTAATTGCTCTTTCATTCGTCCATTATGTACAATTTGCAAGAGGGCTTGGCATGTGCTTGGCAAGCCGGGTTCCGTGCATTCATGGTGGGGTGAATGGAGATCCAATCCACTGTTTTAAATTTCGACCGATACGTCCGAAATTTCGTCCGAAATTTTGTTTCGACTAGTTTGCTAATACGAAATCACAGATTTATACTCCATATCATTTTGGACCAAAATGTGCAGATTTTGGTCGAAATATCGGCCGAAATATTGCCGAAATTCCCAAAATATCGGCTAAAATAGACACTAATGTTATTGTGAATGTATAACTTTTGTTGTTGTTTTACTTTACATATAAGTCTTTCAATATAGAACCTTAATCTAAGATAATATGAAGATTTTGTCTCTTTGTTTGTGTATATGCAAAGTCAAGTAAGTCTATATTAACAAATATATATTTTTTCTAATCAATGTAAATTCAGTTTTTTTATATACTTATATTACATTCTCTTTTATATTGCTGTTAAATTTTGTAAACATTTACTGTGAATTCATGTCATTAGTTACATTATGTAATATTTTATATGAAAATTGACATGTAGAATAAATAATATCTTGTTTAGTATTTTTAAAAAATATATTTATTGACTGTCCAAATTGAAAATTCGAGATGATCACATTTTCCCGATATCTCTTCTGATATCTCCGATCCGAGACGAAACACCTCTTTCCGAAACGAGTCTGAAATCCGAGATTTAAAACCTTGATCCCATCATGTCGCCCGTTCATTTCTCGCTTCATGGGATTTAGCCATGATGGCTTCAATTTGAGTTATTTGGAAAGAAGGAAACATTAGAGTTTTCTCAATCACTTCTCACTCAATTAATTGTTTAATTGATGACCTCCTTTTTTCACTTATTTATGGGATAGCTTGCTTCCCCTTAATAAAGTATCTAAGTGATGGTTGTCTAATCTCCATAACGTTGTTACTTCTCTTCACCATATTGGTTATCTTTCTTCAGTTGCTTAATTCATTAGCGCTTTCTTTTCTAATCTTATGATTTTTCCCTTTGCAAATCCAAGCATCCGCGCCTATTGAGATCCTTATTTTGCTATAGTTTCTCCTTGTTGGTCGTTTTGTACGTTGACGGCGGCTGCTGTTGGTCATAGGCAGTCTGTTTTGGTGGGAATATTGACGTTGCAGCTTAATTTATGTTTCTAACACCCTTTGTCTTTGTTTTGGGTGCTCTTCTATCTTTGTTATGTTGTTCTTAATTTTGCATTTTTAGTTTCTGTCATGTTGATCTGCACCTGGTTGTATTTCCTCTGTGTACTGCCTGTGTCATAGCACCATTTGTATGCTTTGATTGTTCTGAGTTGTGTTGTGTTGTATCGTTTTCTTGTAGCACTTTTGTGGGATGTTCTTACGTGTTTTTTTGCAGGTTTCTTTATGTTGCTGGCTACTTCTATTTTCTTTCATTGTCGTAATGTTTAAATCCTCCTCTGCTGGTTGTTTTTTGGTGCTTGAGTGCTTTTATCAGTGTTGGCTGCTGATGTGAGTATAAGTGATGTGGCCCAATCAGGGCCGTCGGATCTCCTCGATATTTGCTCATCTCAGATCATCTGGTCAAAAGGTCCAACGGGCCTTCTGCAACTTCAGACCCGCAGACAAACGGGTCTGACCCGGCCCATTAGGGTTAGATACCCATTTGCTCTGCCTATAAATACCAGGCCCCCTCCTCCTTGAAAAAGGTAATCTCAAAATCCTCACCTGAACCCTAGCTTTCACTGTTGTCTAGTAACTAACTAGATCGTCGGAGGGCCTGTCGCCGGAATTTCTCCTGGTATATCTAGGCCTTTTGCAGGTGACTGGTCGTCCAGCCACCAACTACTCTTCCAGCCGACCTCCAGAAATAGACCCGATCTGCGGCCGAGATCTGTCCCTTCCGCTACACAAAAATACAAGAACTCACACATGTTGCTCCCGCACCGAAAACATGCACCATCAGGTTGGCACCGTCTGTGGGAAGGCTAGCAGATCAGACACCAGTATCCACTCCCTTTTATAGATCCTTCCTCGCATGGCACCAAAATCGAGGAAAAGCATCTACAGTAGGGCGGTATGTCGACCCTCTTCACCCTACTCAGAGTCGTGCAACACCTAAGGCTCCCAAAGGCACCGACTTAAGGATCCATTGGGTCCAGGTCGGCATGCATCACGCTCGGCCTCCAGGCCTCTCGAGTGCCATAAAGCCGATGATCTTCGGAACATCTTGATGACCTCCGGGCCCATCTTGATCGCTCCAGGGCCGGGGCTGGTCCATCCCATCAAACTCCGACCCATAGTGTCCATCCGCCTTAGAATAGGGAACACCGGCACAGTCACTCCCCGAGGGATGGGCGACCTCAGACCAGCCAGTTCGAAGAGGTCCCTGTCATGAGGACCGAGTTCCAGGAGTTCAGGAATGAAGTCCTCCGGGCCATCCGAGGGGGTCCTAGGAACGAACGTCACAATGAAGCCCCCTCCCTGAGGAACGAAACTGGGGTAGTGAGTCACTTGGCTCAACCTGATCAGTGAGAGGGGATGACATCGTCCTCAAGCACCTCCAAGATATGGAGAATTTCCTTGCTCGCATCGGTGAGGGGGGAGGATAATCCAGTCGGGGGCACTAGCCAACCGGCCCCGCATTCTCGACTCGGATCCTGGATGCCTCGATCCCAAGAAACTTCAGACCACCGCAATTCGAGACCTACGATAGGGAGAGTGATCCAGCTGATCACATGGAGCGATTCAAGACCCTTATGATGATTCACAATGCTACGGATCCCCTCCACTGTCAGGCGTTCCCGGCCACGCTGCATGGCCCGGCACGTGAATGATTTTCGAAGCTCGCTCCGAACTCTATTTTCTCATTTGAGTAGCTCGAGTCGAGCTTCCTTGCTCACTTCATCACTAGCAGGAAGGTGGAGAAGACGAGCGCGTCCCTCCTAGGCCTCAAACAAAAGGAAGGGGAGTCCCTTCAGAATTTTGTGCGAAGATTCACAACTGAGGCTAGGGCAGCCTCTTCTCTTGATGCCGGCATTGCATTCGCTGCATTTTTGCACATTGTTCACCACGGGCAGCTGAAGGCCTCTCTGGCCTAAGAATCCTCCCATTAATTTTCCAGACCTCCTGAATATGGTCAAAAAGTACATTCGATCCGAAGAGGCTCTACACCCAGAAGGTATGACAGAAGCCTCAGCTAAGGGGAAGAGGAAGATGGATGGTCCCGAGCTCACAAATAAAGCTCAGAAAGACTCACTCAGTCAAATTCGACTGCCTTCGATCCCTCGCTTCGAAAATACACACCGCTAACATAGTGTGTCAGCAATCCTCATGGAGATCAAGGATAAGGGGATCGTGTGCCATCCCCCTCGATCCAACAGCAATAAGAAGAAAGATCGGAGGTACTACTATCGTTTCCATAGGGACCAAGGGCACAAGACTAATACTTGTCGGGCCCTCAAAGACAAAGTCGAAGCCCTCATACAGAGAGGGTACCTGAGGGAGTTCACCTGACCTAATCAGCGAGATCCGCAGGCTTCTCCTCCTATTGTCCGGTCGGATCCCGAGCTTGAACAAGATGGGGGGTCATCCATCTTACACTGCATCCATGGTGGGCCCATGGGGGGAGAGTCAGAACACCTCCCGCAAGGCCTTCTTGAGGGAGGTTAACTCTGTCCACGATCACGCGCCCCCCAGTAACCAAGGACTGGCTGTGTCATTTTCCAACAATGATCTGGAGGGTGTCCGCCTGCCAAATTACGACACATTGGTAATCAGCCTCGCTATGGTGAACCACAAGGTCTGGAAGCTCTGTGAACATCTTACTCCTCGCAACATTCGAGGCACTCAAACTCCCCAGGGAGAGGCTGAAGCCGGTCGGGTACACGTTGCACAAATTTTTGGGCACCTCTGTACAGACCGAGGGCATCATCACACTCGATATCACTACTAGAATCGCGCCAAGCATCGGAACCGAGGCCATGGACTTTATGGTGGTCAACGTCAAGTCTGCATATAACGCATCCTCGACTGACCTGGCCTCTGTTCCCTTCAGGCAGTTCCCTCCGCCTACCATTTAAAGATGAAGTTCCCTACCGACCATGGAGTCGGCGTGGTCAGGGGTAATCAAGAATCATCTTGGTCCTGTTATATGACTGCAGTGGGAGGCGTCATTATGCTCCTTGACGCTGTTAAACTTCCGTCCGAAAGGAACAAAATGGGCTCGGAGCCCGCCAGCGAGTTAAAGGAAATCACCTTCTCTGAGGAGGATAGTTCTAAATGTTTCCGAGTCAGCCAGTCGCTCGACCCAAATCTAAAAAAGGACCTTGTTAAATGCATTCAGAGGACCTTGATCTCTTCTCCTGGACACCTTCCGATATGCCCAAAATTTCGGAAGACCTCATTATGCGCATGCTCAACGTCTGCCCTAATTCAAAACCCCTTCCTCAGAAAGCTCGCAATTTCCCAACCAACCACCAAAGGCAAGCTAGCCCCCAATTAGGAAGGTCCGTATAAGGTCACCCAAGTGATACGTCTTGGCACATACCGACTCGAAGATCTGGGGGCAGGATAGTTAAGAGGTTCTGGAATGCGAAGCACCTTGTCAAGTTCCAAGAGGGAACATAAGGGTGTAATCGGCGCTACTCTAGAACGCGGAGAACCTTTTCAAGTTCCAGGAGGGAACATAAGGGGGAGCCTACTGCTGTAATCAGCACTACGCGCCAATTTCCCTGTAAACAGATATGAAATAAAGGCAGGAGATTTTGTTTTGGCAAGTCGAAGTTTTTCGGCTATATTCTCAACCTCCCACCTACGACAGATTTCTCGATCTCTCACGTCCTCGCCGCTTGGCTTGGACTCCGAAAATCTAGGAGAGTCGCACACTCAAACTGCACGGTTTGGACAACTACACACAAAAAACCCACAAGAGGCCAATTCACTACTGTTTTTCTTATTATTATCACAACCAACAAAAGTGTATTGATATAATCCACGAGATTTTGTTACATCGCTCGCAATCGACCTAAGGCTCATACACAGGAGACGCAGGGTTGGTACAGACCAGTTCAAGACCGGCCAAATGAGTTTGTTCCTCTGCAGGATCTCCCGAGGTTACTAAGGTTGACACACCCGCAACAGAGCTCTGGGCATCACCTGGCCTCGCAGACCCCATCTGCAGGGTCAGTAACGAGACTCTGGCAGAAGGGCAAGCCTCCCCCAAAGAAATGGATCGGGATCAAGACATCCCAAGCATTATCTTGTATCATTGTATCTCTAACTCTTTCTCCACAATGACCTCACGGAGGAAAGATTTGGACAACGGTCGCCGGGCGGAAGTGCTAGAAATCGAAAACACAACCTCCGCACTTCCCAAGTCGCGGTCGGCTATCAAATTCTTCAAGCGTACCAACTCCAAGCTAAGTCCCATCGACTTATCCATAAAGTATTGAACAGCTGCCTCTTGATCGCGAACCTCTTCACCAGGTTAGTGCGGACTCTAAGGCCGTGATCTTACCCTTAAGTCGCGCCATCTCGGCACAACCAGGGCCTACCCCATAAGGCGCATCCATTTCACAGAGACAAAAGAAACATCCTTCCGAGCCTTATATACTCGTCTAAATTCACAAAATCTCACAAGGCAGGCTACACCAAAAAAATCCAAGTCAAAAGGTTCGGCAAAAACTATTTTCATAACCCAAAAATTTTATACAAAGGTGCGGTAGCCAGTCTGTGTTCGGCAATTACAAAATATAAAGACGAAAGAGGGGGAAGTTTCAGCATTAGGGTCAGCCGCAACAACGTCTTCATTACCACCGTCTCCAGGAGTCAGCAGATTGTCGGGCAGCTTCATATCATAATTGAACTCGTCAAGCTACAACTCGAGGTGGTAGTACTTGACGTGCTCGATCGCCCGGGTGTACACCTTGTCCTGAGCCTCGATAACCTTGTCTATGCCGGCCTGCTTGATCTTCTTTATCTCACGAGCGACCGCCTTCTTTAATTCATCCTCCCTCTTCGTGCTGGCATCGGCCTGGGAAGCTAGCTTGGCCTGAAGGCTTGGTTTCGGGACTCGACTGCCATCAGCTTTAACTTAAGGTCCTTCATTTCTCGCTGATAGCGTTGAGCGCTCCTTACCTCCCTCTTTAGCTCCTAGTGATGTAGCTTCATCATCTGGGCACCTGCCATGCACGCCTACAGCCGAGGGAATAAGACTTGGACGAAAAAATAGCAACCAAAATATAAAGGAATTAAAGTAGAACAAAGGTTCCATGCACGCTCGCCTGAGCCCACTTCAGATAATTGGACTCAATGGTGTCACACTCCATGGCCTGCCGGTCCCGAGGCAGGGTGAGTTTCTCGACCACTTCAATTGTAACATCCTGAATTCCAAAATATACTGAATTCGAAGTTCCATAGGATCTTTTCACTTCTCTTCATACAGTTTTACAAGGAAAATTAAAACTTTACTTTACATCAGAGTTATATCTTTAAATTACATTTAAATAGCGGAAGCAATATACAATAGTTACATGAATAAACTGTACAACACTTGAAACATTCTTTAAGCAGCATGCATACTTTATTCTTGTCAATCTCTTCATCCTGCATGAAAATTGTGGGCTCGTCAGTTCATTCAACTAACGCAAGGTTATAAAACATCAATTTTCTCCTACTTAGAAAGCACACACTTGTCACAAGCAAAACTATGGGGACTATCCTATAGATGTCGTGTTGTGCTGTGCACTTAGTCCTTAATGCAGTTGTTATATTATATGACACTAATGCGCACTTGTTCGGATTCTATGCATCCCATACTACATAGGTCCGAGGGCAAGCCCTTAATCGTTCTTCATCTTGTAAGGTTCAATTCCTCGCCATGACTTAAACTACTACGGTAACTACGGTAAGTATCCTAGGTGCTCTATGAATTACGAGCCCATGTCCAGACAGCCTGAAGGGGAATCCCATGTACTGACATGACGCATCATGCAGGCAGACTATGGACAATTCAACCTTCGTCATGGAACGATGACACCACCCGTAGTCACCAAACACCCCACAAGCGTCGCCATCGGGACGATAATTCTGAAGTAGTGCTCACGCCGTATCATGACGCATCAAGCAGGCAATCTGTGAATCACTCTCACACCGTCAATCTGATGGCCCTCATACTCGTGTTTTTCTCTTACTTTCGTCACATCACCACTATGTATCTAATCCTTAGTTTATTTGAATCATGAATCAAATCAAACCTTAGAGTTAGCTCTTTCCTCTATACCGGTCTTAATCAACAACATGACCAACTTGGTCTTTCATCTCAATAATTCATTTCAATAATTATAATTCATTCAATTGTCAGTATTAGGACTTAGCTACCTCTAGTTCAAAACTCATTCCATGTTCATAAATTGAGTATTCACACTCATCAATAATCTCATAAGTTATCATGATTTTTCTTCATTTCAATTCATGCATTACTTTTCACAAATAAGAGACAAGATAGTTTCATTTTTTACATTTTCTCGAATTACATATTTCGTCTCATAGTTTTTCTTTGCATTCATAGGTCTAAAATCTTATTTATTTAACCCATGCGAAATTATTCACATTTGCATTAAGTCATGAATTCTCAAAATAACTTCACATAATTTTTCCCTAAAGAAAAGAAATACATATTGCTTCAATTATCACATAAACACCTTTATAATCTCTTTAATCTTGATCTATAATTCTTAATCGGTCCATAAAAATTTTCTAGATAAGTTCAAATTAATTTCAGGATAATTAACATATTTTTTTCTAATTTAATTTTACAAAAGAAATCATTAAGACATTAATTTTCCCAAAAAAAATCAAAAATTAAAAACCTAGGCCGAAGCTGGGTTTCGAACCAGCAACAACAGCAGCATGCGCTACAGTAACGTTACCGTGGCGCAGCGGCTGACCAAAAAGGACAGAGCGCTCACGTGATACAAGGGGGCTCTAATTCTTTTATACTTGGGGTCTCGGTAATGGGTTATTTTCAAAAAAGAAATAAAGTGTTTATGCCAAGATTCGAACCCATTACCTCCCACTACGGTGACGTTTCTAATTTACACCCACTGACCAGTATTGACAGAGTGACTAACCCGTAGAGAAAATAATTTCAATTTGTTTTGTATATGACTGTAGCTATTCTAGTTCATTAAAAGACTCATTTCTTCAAAAATGTGATTTGTTTTTCTTTAAAACTAAATAAATTCCTGATTGGATTTCTTTCAAAACAAACAGTAAATTAAGGGTTTTTAAAGCCATAAAAATCATATTTTTTCCATATAAAGTACTACTCTTTATTCATACAAAGTGTACATGAAAATCACATAATGTTCAATTAACAATTTCTTTTTCAAAGAGACATTTTTCTTGATTTCTTTCAATCATATTTTAGTTCCTCTTTATTAGACTAATGAGTTTTTCTTCCTCCTTTTTGATAAACACACAAATTGATCATTTCTTGAACTTGGCATAAATTAAAAAATATTCATTTCTCCAACAACGTAACTCACATACAACTTTAGGATTATTTAGTATCAATCATACTAACCATAAACATGCATAATTTACTAATCAATCTTATTTTAATAACATGGAGATTCTCAAAATTTGTATTTTTCACATAAGCACATTTCTTAAGTAGCACTTTTCCCACTACATGAATATTTCAACATGGAGAATCATTCATTCTAAATTAGCATGCTAGAGCAATAACAAATTACCACAACAACAATTCTAATCATATCATTCAATCAATTTCACTAGTCATTTCATGCAATTTCTCATATATTTCTTTTCTCCTTAATCAAGTTACTAACATAAAGCAATATTTTCACTTATCTATTCTAGCATTATCAAAACACAACCTAGCATGGTGAAGTTAGAGAAAATTGCCCACCTATTTGAAGAAAACAAAAGAAAGAACTCCAAGAAATTTCCTTGAACAAAGAGCGATCCTTCTCCTCCTAGATTGTGCCGCAAATTGCCTTCTCCTCCTTGTGCTTGATGGAACCCGAGCTCCCCTTGCTCCTTGTTGATTTGGCTGGCTTCCAAAGGGATGAACACACACACTAGCACACAAACTCTCACTTTCTCTCACTTTCTCTCAATCTTTTTCTAACTCTTATGTTTCTTTATTTCTTTTTCAAGTGCAAAAAGTGAGTAAATGAGAAGGGGTATTTATAAATATTTTTGAGTGAATTGAATGGCTAGGATGTAGCGCCCCGAATTTCCAATATGATATCTTAGAAATACGTGGCACAATTCCCAGCATCAACTTCAATTGTAATAGTAAACATAGCCAAAAATACATATAAAATTTTTTATTTCAACTTTTATTACAACACTTGTTTACAAAATACAACGGAATACAAAACACCTTGAATTACAATCTTTTCTTTATAACACATTCTTTTACAATTACACATGCCATAACATCAATTTAGCACAAGCATCCAAATCCAAGCTATAAGCACCTACCTGTAAAACATGAGCTAAAGATAACCCTAACCCCCATAACTACAGGAGTCAGCCATAATTGTGTGAGTGACATAAGAGAAAACATCATAAATAAAACACAGAGCATAGAGTCATTAACAACATGTATTAACAGCAAGAATAAATGAAATGAGAAATAACAATAAGTAAAGCATGAAAACATCAAGGAATATAAGATAGTAAATAGTAATACATGAAACATCAAGTGAATCTAGACTAAGTGTCAAGTGTAGGAAAAACAGGAAAATACAAGCATAAAACCAGGTCAAGAAAACACAATCGCTATATGCTGACTCTCTAATGCATACTTGTCAGATTCTAAGCATTCCATAGTACATTGGTCCGGTGCAAGCCTTTATCGATCTCCACTTTATAGGGTTAAATTCCTCGTTATGCAACTAATTCTACTACGGTGATAGAAACAAGATCCAGCATATTCCGTAAATGGGCACCACAGCCCTCGACGCGCAAGCATCATTTAAGAATAGCTCTAAAACTGGAGAATCACCTCTCAACCGTGTACCCCACGAATAGTCTTGTAACACCCTCGACGTGCAGATACACCAGGTACATTATGTGAATAGGCATGCCGACCCTCTACACGCGAATGCACCCAGCATGCTCCGTGAATAGGCCTGCAGACCCTCGACACGCGAGCATACTAGTGTCCTCTCGAGACAGAACACAAACAGTCCTGGAACGCATCCGTTGGACTAAACAGACCAAGAGCATATACTCACGTTTGCCAAGTTCCATCACATCTCTACTAGTGCGTGTCCTTAAATTGGTTATTATTAAAACACAGAAATGCTCATCTCTAAAGTTAGTGTATCCTGCCGGACTTAAATACTCGACAACAACCCTAAGACCCAACTGGTCTAAATCAACAAATCTCAACTGCCGGTTCACAGGATTCCCACTCAACTCCTAGAGATATCATCAAGACAAAAACTGACAAATCCATCGTCAAAACGATCATATGAAGAAACTTCTCCAATCAACAAAACCCAAATCTTATATAAAATTCCAGAATCCGAATAAGTATTAATTCTATTAAATAACTGAAAATCATATTTTTAAGTAATAGAATATCACAAAACATCAACTCCTTTGAAAACACGTATAGCTCAATAAGGTCCAAAAGAATACATTTAAAGTTCTAACATAAATCTCTATAAAACATTCAGATTCAAGAAATAATATTAATATTAAAGGAATAATCATTCAAAAGAAGCATCAGAAAACTCAAGAAAACATCAGTCAGAGCAGTAGCAGTCGACTTCATAGGGTAGTCAGTCGACTGTCCCGCGTGAAACCCAAACTCAAGAAAAGCATCAAGCAGCGCAGTGACAGTCGACCGCATACTGTAGCCAGTCGACTGTTCCGCGAGAAAATTTGAAGACTCAAGAAAACCACAATCAGAGCAGTAGCAGTCGACTGTGTAATCTGGACAGTCGACTGTTCCGCTGAAAAATCAAACACTTAAAGAAAACATTAATTCAGAGCAGAGACAGTCGACTATATATGGTAGTCAGTCGACTGTCTCGCAGGAAAATTCGAGACTCAAAAAAATACTTCAGTCAGGACCCCGATAGTCGTCTGTCGACATTGGTCGGTCGACTGTCAGTCCTCCAGAATGCAGTTTTAGTTGTGCACATTTCAACCGATACAGAGTTTTACTTTATAAAAACCAAATCTGTAAAATGTACAATTCTGATATGTTCATGTTAGATATTATAGTCCCATATGGGTGGTAGAGTTGTTTTGATATTTGTTCACCTCCTATATATAGGTGGTATTGTACTTGGTTAAACTCAATTCAATATTCAGTATTGTTTTCACATCTCTCTGATTTATCTTAACACGGTATCAGAGCCAAATATCAAATTTTCCATTCTTAAATTTCCTCATCAAAAATTCCTCCAATCCACGCACCAGCAACCCCAATCTGTATTAAAAAAAAAAAAAACCCAGATCTGAGGCGAAGTCATCCTTCCCCTCAGATCCGAATTTCAAATCCTCCAGCGAAGTCAAGTCATCATCAGCATCATCAAGTCATCATCATCAAGTTTTTGATCCATCAGCATCATCAAGCATCAAAATCATATCAGCGAAGTCAAGTCTCCATCGGCATCATCAAGTCATCATCAAGCATCAAAACCATATCAGATCAAGCATCCATCAACGAATCCACAACGAAGTCATCCCATCAATGAAGTCATCCCTATCCTCGATCCGCGTCCTCCTCTGTTCTCGATCCGCGCCTCTCGAATCAACGGAGTCAGATCCGAACTCAGGATCAGATCAGTACTCAGGATCAGATTCGAAGTCATCAACGAATCCACATCAGATTCGAACTCCGGATCAGATCCCCAACTTTTGTAACAGATCCTTCAGATCAGATCCTCAACTTTTGTAAAAAAAAATTCAAAAAAAATTCAAAAAAAAATTCAAAAAAATATATTATTATTATTATTATTATTATTATTATTATTATTATTATTATTATTATTATATATATACAGGTACTACTCCTTGATGGCATCTCAGTCTCTCCCACATATTTTCTCCTCCACTGACTTCCCCGATGCAACCACCTCTCATTCCTCCTCCAGATTCACCACGCCGCAGCGCCATTCTCAGTCTTCCTCCGGCCTCCTACGTTCTCCTTACATTACCATTCACCACGCCGCGGCACCACCTCTACTTCCGCCACCGGTAGCACCGCCCTACTCCCTACCTCGATCCAGACACCAGCAGCATCTCCCTTCACATTGTGCTCTCGGTCATAGCAGTCACAGCAGTGCTAGTCTTATTTCTCCCCGCAGTGCTTCTTCCCTCACATTCTCGGCCATGCCCGTCACTCCAGCCTTGCCGTCTTCTACTGCTTGGGCTAATACTCAGCAATGCCTCACTCAGCTGGAACTACAGCTCATGGGTCAGTCTATCAATGCTGGCTCCTCTGCTCCTGCACTTTCTGCCACTCCCGGTATGAATTCGTTCTGGATTTTAGATTCTGGTGCATCACATCATCTCATTAGTAATCAGACACTATTCACCACTTGTACAACACTTTCCTCTCACTCTTCATCCCTACACACAGCTGATGGCTCACCACTTCTTATTACAGACTCAGGGACAATTAACTCTCCCACTCTCACATTACCATATATTCTCTATGCTCCTCATTTATCAATAAACCTTATTTCTATTAGTGCGTTGTGCGATAATGGCCTTGTCGTTACTTTTAACTCTTTAGGTTGTTCTATTACTGATTCCTCCACCGGTGAGGAGTTTGGACGTGCTAGTCATCATGGTCATCTATATTATCTAGATTTTCTTCGTGCACATCACTCTCCTTCTAGTTTTGCCGGTATTATTTTCTCTGATGCTGATCTGTGGCACAGACATTTAGGTCATATTAGTGCATCATGACTTCAGATTATAGCTCGTAGTGGTGCCCTTGGTTCTCTCACTTTTAAACATTTATCTAATTGTCAGGGTTGTCATTTGGCCAAACACATTGCCCTACCCTTTAATCACAAAAGAACTTCTGAAACCACTCACCCTTTTCAACTTGTTCATTCCGACATATGGGGACCCTCTTTCGTACCCTCGTGGAAAGGCTATCTCTATTATGTTGCCTTTATCGATGACTTTACTAGACATACATGGGTTTTTCTTATGCGTCAGCGATCTGAGATACCTGATATTTATCGGTTCTTTACAACTATGATTCACACTTAGTTCGGTGTGCGCATTAAGACTTTTCGATCGGACGATGCTCGTGAGTACACTTCCACCACTATGAGATCAATTCTTCAGTCTCACGGCACCCTGTTTCAACAATCATGCCCTCACACACATGAGCAGAATGGTGTAGCTGAACGCAAGCATCGTCACATCCTTAAGACGGCTCGCGCTCTTTTACTCTCCTCATCTACTCCTCGTTCTTTCTGAGCTGAAGCTATCATGACCTCTGTCAATCTCATCAACATTACTCCCTCGTCTGTCCTAGCTGGTACAACGCCTTACGAGGCTCTTTATCATTCACCTCCCGACTACAGTATGCTCCGTACCTTTGGATGCACCTGTTACGTCATTCTCCCTCCTACTGAGCGCACGAAGCTCTCCGCTCGTGCTGCTAAGTGCGTTCACCTAGGTTTTAGTCCTGAACACAAAGGTTATCGTTGTTTTGATCTATCAGCGGGTCGTGTCCGCATTTCTCGACATGTCTCCTTTATGGAAGACTCCCCTTACTACCTAACCCCCCCTAACCCCCCCCCCCCCCCCCCCGAGGATACTAGATTTCTCGATTCTCCAGTTGTTGCTAGACCCCCGACTTTCTCTTCCCGCATTCCTTTTGATCCCACTCCTCTGACTCCATTCACATCTCCTACAGTCCCTACACATGTTGTTCCCCTACCGAACCTCCACTTGCATCCCCACAGCAGCCAGCACCCATTCCACCTACTTCCCCACTGACACATGCACCTACTCCACCGTCCTCACCCCCACACCCTGTTAGTCCACCACATCTTCGTCAGTCTATCCGTTCCATTTCTGGTATTCTTCTGGCACGTTATACACCTGATGCCACTGGTCCTTCTGACCAGTTTGGTTTTGCCACCCTAGCTTCCTACTCACCACAGTTTCATGCATATCTCACTGCTATACACTCTACACGTGAGCCCAGAACCTATCAAGATGCAATTCAATATCCTGAATGGAGGAAAGCCATTGCAGAGGAATTCAGTGCATTTGATCAGACTGGTACTTGGGATGTTGTTCCTCTACCAGAGGGCGTTCAACCTATTAGCTGCAAGTGGATCTTCAAGGTCAAATATCAACCTGATGGATCTATTGAGCGGTACAAGGCACGTCTAGTAGCCCGAGGGTTTACTCAGGAGTATGGCATTGACTATGATGAGACATTTGCTCCCGTTGCACAGATGACTACGGTTCGCACCCTTCTTGCTGTTGCCGCCATCCGCCACTGGCCGTTATACCAGATGGACGTGAAGAATGCTTTTCTTCATGGTACCTTATCTGAGGTTGTTTATATGGATCCTCCTCCTGGCCTCCCTACTCCTCCTCATCATGTTTGCCGGCTGCGTAGGGCTGTATATGGTTTGAAGCAGGCCCCTCGAGCCTGGTTTGAGTGTTTTCGCCTTGTCATCACCAAGGCTGGTTTTGGTCAGAGTTCTAAGGACCATTCTATGTTTGTGCGGTCATCACCGCAGGGGAGGGTAATTCTACTACTATATGTTAATGATATGATCATTACTGGGGATGACTCCGTCGGCATTGCATCCACCCAGAAATACCTTCACCAGCAGTTTCATATGAAAGACCTTGGTAAGCTACATTACTTTCTGGGTTTAGAGATTGCTCATGGATCTCAGGGGATACTCATTTCTCAGCTGAAATACACATCAGATATTATTTCTGTTGCATGCCTCTCTGACAGTCGATCAGCTGATACACCCTTAGAGCTTCATGTGAAGCTTCGTCCCACAGATGGTGAGCTCCTTCCTGATCCCACTAGATACAGGCAGATTGTTGGACAGCTTGTTTATTTATGCATGACCAGACCCGATATTGCTCATGCAGTTAGTATTGTCAGCCAGTTTGTTTCTGCTCCTACATCAGTTCACTACGGTGCTCTTCTTCGGATCCTCAGATATCTTCGGGGCACTATCACTCGCTCATTATTCATGCCGTCTACATCCAAACTAGAGCTCAGTGCATATTCTGATTCAGATTGGGCAGGGGATCCAACTACCAGAAGGTCTACCACAGGTTTCTGTCTATTTCTTGGTGATTCGCTAATCTCATGGCGGAGCAAGAAACAGGCAGTTGTTGCATGTTCTTCCACCGAGGCTGAGTATAGAGCAATGGCAGCTACTACTAGAGAGATTGTTCATGTTCGTTGGTTGTTATCAGATATGGGTGTTACTCTTACAGGAGCTACTCCACTTTATTGTGATAACCGAAGTGCATTGCATATTGCAAGCAATCCGGTCTTTCATGAGCGAACGAAGCATATTGAAATTGATTGTCATTATGTTCGTGAGCGTTTTGAGGCAGGGACCATCTCTCTCCATTCTGTTACCTCTTCCCAGCAGACTGCAGACTTTTTCACCAAATCCCATACAGTTCAGAGATTTCGACACTTAGTAAGCAAACTCACATTGTTTGACCCATCGTGAGTTTGAGAGGGAGTGTTAGATATTATAGTCCCATATGGGTGGTAGAGTTGTTTTGATATTTGTTCACCTCCTATATATAGGTGGTATTGTATTTGGTTAAACTCAATTCAATATTCAGTATTATTTTCACATCTCTCTGATTTATTTTAACAGTTCAAATACGACTTGTAGAGTATATAAGAGTCCATAAAAACCAATCAAAACCACTTTGAATTGATAAAAATAGTCTTTTTGATGAATTTCTTCAAATTAAAACATGAATGTGTGCATATATCAAAACTAGAGTTTTTAAGAATCAATCATACATCAAATAATTTCGTATTATGTTCCAAACCATATCAATGCCGAAATAATTAAGATTCAGTCAAAATTCTACAAAACACACAAAAATTCAATTTCTTCAAAAACAATGAAATAAGATATATGTACACATGTTTGTGTGCAAAGAAAACTTCAAAACTCATCAATTAGAATTAGTGAAATATTTAGATTAAATCTCAGTACTAAAACCAATCATATCCAAATGAAAACTTCTCAAAACTTCACAAAATAACGAAATCCCCAAGCTGATCATAATGCATAGATCCAAATCTAAACCCCCTTTTCTCAAAACTCCAAGACTTAATTCTTAGATCCAATAGCCATTAAATTCATCCACAATCATTCATAATAAATTATCCATGCATATAAGTAATCATAACAATCACTAATCAAGTTTCTACTCAACGAAAAGCCCCCAAATAGAGTTATGCATTTATACACAAGTAAAGGTAATCTTTTTATCCACTTTTATGCAATATCATCATACAACACTTCTCAACAAGTCAAAACAGCAAATATGTGAGGGAAAACAACCTACTCATGATTTCTATTCAGTTCTTTAACAATCTCAAGTCAACAAATTAGGGTTTTAATTATCAATAATATTGTTTCATGAAAGGATTCACTTTTAAATTCATCTGCTCTTCAAAAGTTCATATATCATCATACAAAATTCTAGCATGCTTTCTAATAGATAGATCATCACATACAACATACATAAAATAAAATAAAACAAAATATGTCACTCACCTTGTTGAAGTGATCAAACGAAGATAATAAAGCAATACGAAAAATCCCTCCTTAGCAAGAAATTCAAGATCTCCTCTTTAAATCTCCAAGAAATACTAATAACAAAATCCTTTGTGTTGTGCAGCGAAAGACGGCTACACTCCACCTTTTTAAATAGGCCTGAAATCAAGAGAATTAGGGTTTTGAACATATTTGCAAAATACTTCTTTTAAAATATACCTTTACATAAATAGATCCTCATACTAGGAAATTAGTTAAAACCAATTTAATCCAGTTCAAAAATCAAAAATACCCCCACTAGCATCAGCCGGCACTGTTTGAGAAACCCAGAAAATGATTTTGCATTTTCACCCCCTTCAATTAGCAATTTTGCAAAAAGATCCTCTTTTATCAAAAGTTGTAAAATAAATCAAATGGGTTGAAAAAAAGGTAAAATCTTTACTCCTGAATTGACTAGGCATTAGGCCCAGCCTAAAAATCTGAAAATCTGGAGTTTTCATTCCAATTGGTAATTTTGCACAAAAGTCCTTTTCGTAATATTTGCAAATAGGTCCAATAAATAGCAGAAAAATTCAGAAAATTCACAAATAATATCTAATAAAAAATAATGATTTTTCACAAAATAATTTTTGACTTTGAACTTCCCTAGAAAATATTTGCACGTGTTTTGCACGTGTAAAAAGATAAATTTTCAGAAAAAATATTTATTAAATCTCCAAAAATTATTTTAATTTATTTATAACTCTTAAAAATAATATTTAAAAATACGGGGTACTACATAGGATTAGTCCAAATAGTTAAGGATCAAGGGCTATGATGAGTTTGGGAGTTGTAGTAACTACCCATGAATGAGATAACCACCTCACCACTACTCCCATCTCTCCCTCTCTCTTTGCACAATCTGGCCTACACTCCATGGTGCATTTGCACGTGCAAGTGCAATGCACATGCAAACTAGTACCCCCTACCAAAATTTGTTCATGCACATTTAATTAATTGTTTGTTAAGTTGGTCTACACTACAAGTTAGGTTAATTAAAAGAGAAAATAAATTAATTGGGCTCACTAATGGGCCAAAAGACCATGGGCTCAAGAGAATTAATTAATAAATTAATTATAATGGGCTAGGGAGATAATTAGGCCTAGGATTTCATTTAGGCTTTAAAAAATAGATCCTTTAGGAAATAAAGAGAATAATTAATAGCTTAAGCTATGAAGAAATATTAGTCTCTAGAAAAATGCATATGAAATTATACGTGCAAAACACGTAAATCACAAACTCTTATAAATAAAAATTCAGGATGTGACAACACTCCCTCCTTAGAATAGTTCCGTCCCTGGAACTACACTTAATGGGTGAGAAAACAGAAATACAACAAGAAGATAAGAAAGAAAAGGAAAGAAGATACAAATCAAACAAAGTGCTCAGGATGATCCTTCATCATCCTCTCCTTAGATTCCCAAGTAGCCTCTTCAACCAACTGGTTTCTCTAGAATACTTTGACTATCGGTATCGTCTTGTTCCTCAAGACTTTCTCCCGACGATCGACAATCTCAACCGGAAGCTCAATGTAACTTAGATCCAACTGCAAACCCTCCGGCAGTTCGGGCAAATGATGACTCGGATCTGGAATGTACCCTCTCAGCATAGACACATGGAAGACATTGTGCACCTGAGACAACTCTTCCGGTAACTCCAACCGGTAAGCAGTTTTTCTAATCCGCTTCAATATCTTGTATGGGCCTATGAATCTCGTGGATAACTTCCCACCTTTGCCAAAGCGAATCACACCCGTGCTAGGTGAAACCTTCAGAAAGACAAAGTCACCAACCTCAAACTCAAGGTCCCTCTTCTGGTTGTCTGCATAGCTCTTCTGCCTACTCTGAGAATCCACCAACCTCTTCCTGATCAGATCGGTCTTTTCAGAGGTCTGCTGCATAATCTCAGGCCCAAACATCTGCCACTCCCAACTTCAAACCAACAGACAGGTGTTCTGCACTTCCTGCCATACAGAGCTTCGTACGGTGCCATCCCAATACTAGTCTGAAAACTATTTTTGTATGCAAACTCCACCAGAGCTAAATGTCTTTCCCAACTGCCTCCAAAATCTATAACACAACACCGAAGCATATCCTCAAGAATACGGTTGACTCTCTCGGTCTGCCCATCAGTCTGTGGATGAAAAGCAGTGCTGAAATCCGTCTTGGTACCCAAAGCTGTCTGAAAACTCCTCCAGATAAGCGAAGTAAAGCGCACATCTCAATCAGACACTATGGTTAACGAAACACCATGAAACCTGACGATCTCACCAACATACAGCTCGGCCAACTTGTCCATAGACGAAGTGAGTTTCATCGCCAAAAAGTAAGCGGGCTTGGTTAGTCGATCGACTATGACCCAAATCGCATCATTGCCCTTTGAACTCTTGGGCAAGGCCATGATGAAATTCATAATGATGTTATCCCACTTCCATTCCGGAATAGGTAACGGTTGCAATAGACCTCCAGGTTTCTAATTCTCGGCTTTGACCTGCTGACAGATCTCACATCTCGCCAGAAACTCGGCCACATCCCACTTCAAACCTGACCACCAAAAGTGTTGCTTAATGTCCTTAAACATCTTGGTACTCCCAGGATGTACAGATAAAAGAGTAGCATGTGTCTTCTAAAAAATACTCTCCCGCAATTCTGCTTGATCTGGAACACATAACATCTCCCCAAACCACAACACCTCATCCTTGATCTGGAACTCTAGCAACCTGCCAGCACCAACCTGCTCCTTCATCTTCTGAATCTCTGCATCTTCCTTCTGACTTGTGATAATTCTTTCATTCAGCATTGGTTGAAGCCTCAACTGAGCTAAAGACGATCCCAAGCCTTGCAGAACGACTTCAATACCAGCTCGATCCAACTCCTCTGTAAGCTTCTTTTGAGTTGTAATCAAACTAGCCAGACTGCTCTTGCAGTTAAGTGCATCAGCAATAATATTAGCCTTCCCAGGGTGGTACTTAATCTCTTGATGAATGTCCTCAAGTAATTCCAGCCATCTCCGTTGCCTCAGATTTAGGTCCTTCTGCTGATAGATGTATTTCAAACTTTTATGGTCCGTGTACATGTTCAGCTTCTCACCATACACGTAATGTCTCCATTGATTCAAGGTGAAGATAATCGCAGCCAACTCCAGATCATGAGTCGGATAATTCTTCTCATGCGGTCTTAGTTGCCTAGACCCATAAGCAATCACTTTTCCTTCTTGCATTAAGACACAACCAAGCCCACGATGTGAAGCATCGCTGTAGACATCATACTCAACACCTACTCTAGGCAAAGCTAAAATGGGTGAAGTACTCAGCCTTTCTTTCAACTCCTGAAAGCTTGCCTCACACTGCTCAATCCACTTGAAGTTCACATTCTTCTTGGTCAGACCAGTGAGTGGCACGTCTATTTGAGCATAGCCCTGAATGAACCTATTGTAGTATCCAGTTAGCTCAAGAAAACTCCTAATTTTCTTCACTGTAGTAGGCCTTGCCCAATCTTTCATCGCATCTATCTTCTGCGGATCAGTTGCCACTCCCTCATTAGAAATGATGTGTCCTAGGAATACCACTTCAGATTTCCAGAAATTGCACTTGGACAACTTGGCATACAACTCATGCTCCTGAAGCTTCCTCAAAACTGCTGCCAGATGCTCCGTGTGCTCCTCCTTCGGCTTGGAGTACACAAGAATATCGTCGATAAATACCACGACGAAAGAATCAATAAACGGCTTTAGAACTTTGTTCATCATATCCATGAAAATTATAGGTGCATTTGTCACTCCAAACAGCATAACTAAGAATTCGTAATGCCCGTGTCGAGTTCTGAACGCAGTCTTATGCACATCTTCAGCCTTCACCTGAACTTGATGGTATCCTGATCGAAGATCTATTTTGGAGAAAACAACCGCTCCTTGTAGACGATCGAACAAGTCATCAATTCGAGGAATAGGATACTTGTTCTGAACAGTGACCTTATTCAGCTCTCGGTAATCGATGCACATCCTTATCGAAACATCCTTCTTCTTTACCAACAGCATCGGTGCTCTCCAAGGCGATGCACTCGGTTGAATAAAGCCTTTCTCCAACAGTTCCTCAATCTGCCATTTGATCTCATCCTGCTCCACAGGCGCCATCCTATATAGTGCCTTGGAAATAGGTGCACTCCCTAGCTGAATAGTGATGCTGAACTCTACATCACGATGCGGGGGTAACCCAGGCAAATCTTCCAAGAATACGGTCGGATAATCCCGAACCACTGGAATTTGCTGAACCTCTACAGGATTCCCCTTCTGCTTGCTGATAGTAGCAACCAAGCCTGAACATCTCCTCTTCCCCTGAAAAGTGACTTTAGGTCCACCTAGAGCCTTCACTGTTACTTCTTTGGTCTTGCACTGTACACCGACATCCAATCAATGCCAATGATCATCGACTCCCAAGACAATCAGCTCGATCAGATCAATTCCGAAAATTCTATCTTCAATCACAATCTTGCAATTCGCATAGTACCGATGAGTGGTTAAAGTTTCTTCTGATGGAGTAGCTACTGCTAAGACCTTGCATTGAAAGACTTTCGGTTCGACTCCCAAAACTTTAGCAAACTTAGGTGACACAAAAGTATGAGAGGACCCAGTATCGAACAAAACAACAACTTTCTTTCCATTCAAATAAAGTTCTCCTGTTACATAATACACACTCGTTACATAACAGTTTCACTAAATAAAGCAGGAAAAGAAGAACAACAGAAACACTCTTAAACATCCTACCTCGTACCAGTGATGACGTGATCCACCTCATCAGCATCAACTTCAGTCAAGGCAAATACTCGCCCTTACTGGTACGGCTTCTTTCCGGCCTGCTGAGTTGGTCCCTTACGGATGACATCTTGCAGCTTAAAGAATTGGGATCGGTAGTGACCTGTCTCCCCACAATTATAACAAGTCACCACAGGAGGTCTCACCTATGCATTCCCGGGTCTTCCTGCCACACTGACAGCATTCGCCCCAGTCGGTTTGAACCTTTGGGCCGGCGGCTGTCCCCTGACATTTCCAGCAACTGCGGGCCTCTTCCCCACATTCCAGTTGTTCCTCCAATTTTGAACATCGTGGAACTGCTTCATGTCCACCTCAGTAGCTGCAGCTCGTTTGACCAACTTGTCAAATTTCCTGATACCGAGGGGTATCATCCTGGATCTCAGACTTGGACTCAAACCATGCTCGAACTTTCGAGCCTTCTTTGCCTCTTCCATCACCAATTCGGGAGCATACCTCGAGAGCTGAGTGAATCTTGTCTCATACTCCCTAACCGAGATGCTGTCCTGCTACAGCGCCAGAAATTCCATGGCCTTCTTCTCCTGGACGTCTGATGGAAAATACTGACTGCGGAATTCCTCCAAGAATTCCTCCTAGCCAAGAACAATATCTTCCATCATCCTCTTCATCGACTGCCACCACACAGCCGCATCTTTCTCGAACTGCAGTGCCGCCAACTTCACCTTGCTGCCCTCCGGAGTCTCCAAGACTTCGAAGATAGTCTCTACCTGTCGGATCCAATTGTCAGCCGCATCAAGGTCTGACTTCCCCTCAAAAATCGGTGGTTTCATTCGCTTGAATGATTCAACGAGTTTGATTGCTTTGGGTACTGGATTCATAGGCACCCTCCCTTGGTTCTGATTCATGACAATGACAATGAGTATCTGATAGACCCTTGCTAACTCCGTTTCCAAGTCCAGACCTTCTCCGCTTCGATCTCTTCTTCCATCCATATTCTGATGCAAAAGACCCATTAAATTTGAAGTAGAAAATATGAATTTAAATCAATTCTTCATTTCATTGAATTTCAAACTTTATACATTCGAATTTAAAATATTTCTGACATCAAATGAAAGCAATAAGAAGATACAACATTCTAGTTCCTTCGGTTCCTCTTGGCTTCTCGAAGCTCTCCCGTAGTTCCGCCATTTCCTCCTTCAGTACATCATACATGTTTTTCCTCTTCTCGAGTTCCCAAACACGATGACTGAGCGTGGCAATACTTTTCTTGCACTTGGCACACTGCACCTGCAACAGCTCTGCTCTCTCCCTCTGAGTCTCTACCTGCCTCTGAAGAGACACAATGAGACTACACGGAACTGGTTCTTCCTCGTCGGAGGAATCATCAGATGAATCCGGAGGTGGAGTGATCTCTCTGGACTCAGGCCATTCATCTTCGAATTCCCAGGATCTTCTTCGTCTAAATCAGCTTGCCCGGGGTAGTAATCCTACTTAACTATGTGCCAGTCGTCACCTCCAGCTGGGTCGAAGTGGTTCACCATCTTAGAGAAAGGAGAAGAAGAAGCATAAATCATAGAGCAACACAAATGTAAGTGACTTACATTTAAATCTCTAGACTCAACACATGCTCTAATGTCCACTTCTAAGGTGGTGTTCCTTATAAATTTGTACTGCTTGGAAGCGTGGCTCTGATACCATACTGTAACACCCCGAATTCCAAAACAGACTGAATTCGAAGTTCTACGGGATATTTTCACTTCTCTTCGTACAATTTTACAAGAAAAATTAAAACTTTACTTTATGTCAGAGTTACATCTTTAAATTACATTTAAACATTGGAAGCAATTTACAATAATTACATGAATAAACTGTAGAACACTTGAAACATTCTTTAAACAGCATGCATACTTTATTCTTGTCAATATCTTTATCCTGCATGGAAACTGTGGGCTCGTCAGTTCATTCAACTGACGCAAGGATATAAAACATCAATTTTCTCCTACTTACAAAGTACACACTTGTCACAAGCAAAACTACGGGGACTATCCTATAGATATCGTGTTGTGCTGTGCACTTAGTCCTTAATGCAGTTGTTATATTATATGAAACTAATGCACACTTGTTCGAATTCTATGCATCTCATACTACATAGGTCTGATGGCAAGCCCTTAATCGTTCTTCATCTTGTAGGGTTCAACCTCGCCATGACTTAAACTACTACGGTAACTACGATAAGTATCCTATGTGTTCTATGAGTTACGATCCCATGTCCAGACAGCCTGGAAGGGAATCCCACGCACTGACATGATGCATCATGCAAGCAGACTATGGACAATTCAACCTCCATCATGAAACGATGGCACCACCCATAGTCACCAAACACCCCACAATCGTTGCCACTAGGACGATAATTCTAAAGTAGTGTTCATGCCGTGTCATAACGCATCAAGCATGCAGTTTGTGAATCACTCTCACACTGCCAATCCGATGGCTCTCATACTCGTGTTTTTCTCTTACTTTCGTCACATCACCACTATGTATCTAATTCCTAGTTTATTTGAATCATCAATCAAATCAACCCCTACAGTTAGCTCTTTCCTCTATACCGGTCTTAATCAACAACATGACCAACTTGGTCTTTCATCTCAATAATTCATTTCAATAATTATAATTCACTCAATTACCGGTATTAGGACTTAGCGACCTCTAGTTCAAAATCTTATTCCATGTTCATGAATTGAGTATTCACACTCATCAATAATCTCATAAGTTATCATGATTTTTCTTCATTTCAATTCATGCATTACTTTTCACAAATAAGAGACAAGATAGTTTCATTTTCACAATTTCTCGAATTACATATTTAGTCTCATAGTTTTTCTTTGCATTCATAGGTCTAAAATCTTATTTATTTATCCCAAGCGAAATTATTCACATTTACATTAAGTCATGAATTCTCAAAATAACTTCACATAATTTTTCCCTAAATAAAAGAAATACATATTGCTTCAATTATCACATAAACACCTTTATAATCTCTTTAATCTTGCTCTATAATTCTTAATCAATCCATAGAAATTTTCTAGATAAGTTCAAATTAATCTCAGGATAATTAACATATTTTTTTCTAATTTAATTTTACAAAAGAAATCATTAAAATATTAATTTTCTCAAAAAAATCAAAAATTAAAAACCTAGGCCGAAGCCAGGTTTCGAACCAGCAACAACAGCAGCATGCGCTACAGTAATGTTACTATGGCGCAGCAGCTGACCAAAGAGGACAGAGCGCCCACGTGATACAAGGGGGCTCTAATTCTTTTATACTTGGGGTCTCGGTAATGGGTTATTTTCAAAAAAGAAATAAAGAGTTTATGCCAAGATTCGAACCCATTACCTCCTACTACGGTGACGTTTCTAATTTGCACCCACTGACCAGTATGGACAGAGTGACTAACCCGTAGAGAAAATAATTTCAATTTGTTTTGTATATGACTGTAGCTATTGTAGTTCATTAAAAGACTCATTTCTTCAAAAATGTGATTTGTTTTTCTTTAAAACTAAATAAATTCCTGATTGGATTTCTTTCAAAATAAACAGTAAATTATGGGTTTTTAAAGCAATAAAAATCTTATTTTTTCCATATAAAGTACTACTCTTTATTCATACAAAGTGTACATGAAAATCACATAATGTTTAATTAACAACTTCTTTTTCAAAGAGACATTTTTTTTTTATTTCTTTCAATCATATTTTAGTTCCTCTTTATTAGACTAATGAGTTTTTCTTCCTCCTTTTTGATAAACACACAAATTGATCATTTCTTGAACTTGGCCTAAATTACAAAATGTTCATTTCTCCAACAACTAACATACAACTTTAGGATTATTTAGTATCAATCATACTAACCATAAACATGCATAATTTACTAATCAATCTTATTTTAATAACATGGAGATTCTCAAAATTTGTATTTTTCACATAAGCACATTTCTTAAGTAGTACTTTTCCCACATACATGAATATTTCAATATGGAGAATTATTCATTCTAAATTAGCATGCTAGAGCAATAACAAATTACCACAACAACAATTCTAATCATATCATTTAATCAATTTCACTTGTCATTTCATGCAATTTCTCATATATTTCTTTTCTCCTTAATCAAGTTACTAACATAAAGCAATATTTTCACTTATCTATTCTAGCATGATCAAAACACAACCTAGCATGGTATTACTTAGAAGTTAGAGAAAATTGCCCACCTATTTGAAGAAAACAAAAGAAAGAACTCCTAGAAATCTCCTTGAACAGAGAGTGATCCTTCTCCTCCTAGATTGTGCTGCAAATTGCCTTCTCCTCCTTGTGCTTGATGGAACCCGACCTCCCCTTGCTCCTTGTTGATTTGGCCGGCCTCCAAAGGGATGAACACACACTAGCACACAAACTCAATCTTTCTCTCACTTTGTCTGAATCTTTTTCTAACTCTTATGTTTCTTTATTTCTTTTTCAAGTGTAAAAGTGAGTAAATGAGAGGGGGTATTTATAAATATTTTTGAGTGAATTGAATGGCTAAGATTAGTCCAAATTGTTAAGGATCAAGGGCTAGGATGAGTTTGGGAGTTGTAGCAACCATCCATGAATGAGATGATCACCTCACCACTACTCCCATCTCTCCCTCTCTCTTTGCACAATCCGGCCTACAATACATGGTGCATTTGCACGTGTAAGTGCAATGCACATACAGACTAGTACCCCCTACCAAAATTTGTTCATGTACATTTAATTCATTGTTTGTTAAGTTGGTCTACACTACAAGTTAGGTTAATTAAAAGAGAAAATAAATTAATTGGGCTCACTAATGGGCCAAAAGACCATGGGCTCAAGAGAATTAATTAATAAATTAATTGTAATGGGCTAGAGAGATAATTAGGCCTAGGATTTCAATTAGGCTTTAAAAAATAGATCCTTTAGGAAATAAAGAGAATAATTAATAGCTTAAGCTATGAAGAAATATTTGTCTCTAGAAAAATGCATATGAATTATACGTGTAAAATACGTAAATCACAAACTCTTATAAATAAACATTCAGGATGTTACAACAATCGCCACGGGACCCTTGGATAAGGTATCAGCGACCAGAACGGTCCAGTCAGGGGCCCACGGTCGGAGCCCCACGTCGCCCATGACCTCCTGGGCCTCCGAATTGACGGGAGGGAGGCCACTCCTCAAAACCTCAGTAACCTTCAGGTTGCTTGAGCTTGGGGCCGCCTCGGAGAAGCCGGGAGTGTCGGGGACCGCCAGAGTCTTCTGTCTCTTCAGCATCAGGTTGGAAGGTTCTTCGGAACCCTCTTGGGAAGGCACATTCCCCTGCTTGTCCTATTCGGCCCGATCGGCCTTCTCCTTCTTCAACATGGCCCTCCTTGCGGCGATCTCTGCAGCATCCATATCTACAAAAGAAAGAGAAGTGTATAAGACGATGGAAAAAACTTGAATGAAAAGTAAATGAAAGATATACTAGGAGGAATGGGGCTCAGTCCGATCCGAGCTAGATGCCTCTCCGTCACATTCGACCAACCGATGCTATTTCCCACACATATTCGATCGACCTCTGCCCACTCCTCTGCCGTCATCGGCCTTTCGGGGGTCCTTAAAGTTGGGCTTGTAGAAGTTCCACTTCATAGGTATCACCCAGGGTGTCTAACTCCAAACGACAAAATATTTTCCCTACCACCCCTTTATCGAGTTTGGGTGACTATGGACGACCTTCTTCCCTTGGCAGGCAAAAATATAGCAAATCCCTTCATACTTGCCTGACGAGCTGATACCCAAAACAGCTCGAAAATACTTCAATCTTAGGAGTACTCCCCTCTCCATGTAAAGCAGCATGAAGCACACGAGCTGCTGCCAAAAGTTCGGCCCGTATTGCATCGGACCCAACGATGCCCATGACAGAACCTTCTGGATGAATGGGTGGATAGGCAGACGCAAGCCCGAGCTGAATGCGTCCATAGTAAACACGCAGAAGCACGGCGCTAAGTTATCCATGGGGCGGAGCCCGGAGCTGGGGATCAACAACTCGTACTCATGACCAACTGGCTCGGAAGACGTAAGATCGTCCGCGGTCAAAACAGTTGGCATTTTATCCATGGAGATCTTCGTTCGACCGGGCGAAGATGGTTGCACCCCATATTGGAATAATCCCTCGACGTCGTCCGGATACATTCTAATTGAGCTCGGCTGCCGGAGGAATGGAACGTCGAGCCTGATTTTCGGAGCCTTCTCATTCGGACTGTCCGGCAGGGTCCACTTCATTTTCTTCCGTCAGACACGATGGCCCTTCGGGGGGAAGGTATTGCCAAAGGCACCAGATTGGGGTCCTCTGCCAAGGGGTCGACCTCAACTACCTCGTCTTCCTCCACTTCCTTAATTACCTCATCCTCCTCCACTGCACCAACTACTTCCACGTCGTCACCCTCCTCCTCCATGCGAACACTCCCTTTCGAGTCGCTCGAATCCACTACGAAAGGCTTTCTGCTGCGGAGTGGCTGGACGTCATAAACCATCTCCCTTGTCTCCCAAGACGTGAAGTCGGAGAGACACTGGCCATTGCATCGAACCGATGCAGAGGCTGACGAACCAGACTGAGCCCTCGACATAATGAAATTACTAACCTGTTTAAATTACTTAAAAATTGGCCGAAAAGGTCACTGCCGGTGACTGTACTGTGCTATAGAGAAAAACTTGGCGACTCAGAGAGAAAGAGCAAAGTGAAAAATGAGAAGGGGGTATGGGATATATATTGAACCCAGTGACTCCTCGATTTCTGCGAATCCTGCGATTCCTCGAATTTCGCAAACATGACGTCAGCATCACGCATGTCACTGTCAGAGTGGCCCACATGCAGCGTAATTCCTCTCCAAGTCAAATTTCTCTCCAAGTCTCGAGCCTCAGCATACACTTCGAGCCAGCCAACAAAGAAACAAGATTTTGACCAGTCACGGAGACCCCTGGCACAAAGCTCGGTATGTGCCTCGAGTAAGCAGCCAGCCTTCTCACTGAAAGTGCCTCAAAGCAAGGCCACCTGGCAAGGCGCATAGCATGTGCCTCGAGCAAACAGCCAGCTTTCTCACTGAAAGCACCTTAAAGAAAGGCCCACTGGCTCGACGCTCGGCACGTGCCTCGAGCAAGCAGTCATCCTTCTCACTGAAAGCGCCTCAAAGCAAGGCCACCTGGCTTGATGATCAGCGTGTGCCTCTAGCAAGCAGTCAGCTTTCTCACTGAAAGTGCCTCAAATCAAGGCCACCTGGCTCGACGCTCGGCATGTCCCTCGAGCAGGCAAACATCTTTCTCACAGAAAGCACATCAAAGTAAGACCAACTCGCTCGACGCTCGGCACGTCCCTCGAGCAAGCAGCCAGTCTTCTTAATAAAAGCACCTCAAAGCAAGGTCACCTGGCTCGATGCTCGGTATTAGGCTCGAGCAAGCTGCCAACTTTCTCACTGAAAGCACCTCAAAATAAGGCCAACTGGCTCGACGCTCGGCACGTGCCTCGAGCAAGCATCCAACCTTCTCATTAAAAGCGCCTCAAAGCAATGCCATCTGGCTCGATGCTCGGCATGTGCCTCGAGCAGGCAGCCAGCTTTCTCACTAAAAGAGCCTCAAAGCAAGGCCAACTGGCTCGACGCTCGACACGTGTCTTTAGAAAGCAGCCAGCCTTCTCACTAAAAGTACCTCAAGGTAAGGCCACCTAACTCGATTCTCGACATGTACCTCAAGCAAGCAACCAACGTTCTTACTGAAAGCTCCTCAAAGCAAGGTCAACTGGCTCGATGCTCGGCACGTGCCTCAAACAAGCAGTCAGCCTTCTCACTAAAAGCACCTCAAAGCAAGGCCACCTGGCTCGACGCTCGGCATCTGCCTCGAGCACGCAACCAGCTTTCTCACTAAAAGCGGCTCAAAGCAAGGTCACCTGGATCGACGCTTGGCATGTGCCTCGAGCAGGCAGCCAGCTTTCTCACTGAAAGAGCTTCAAAGAAAGGCCAACTGGCTCGACACTTGGCACGTGCCTCGAGCAAGCAGCTAGCCTTTTCACTAAAAGCATCTCAAAACAAGGCCGCTTGGCTCGATGCTCGGCATGTGCCTCGAGTAGGCAACCAACTTTCTCACTGAAAGCGCCTTAAAGTAAGTCCAACTGGCTTGATGCTCGGCACGTGCCTCGAGCAAGCAGCCAACCTTCTCACTAAAAGTATCTCAAAGTAAGGCCACCTGGCTCGACGCTCGGCATGTGCCATGAGAAAGCAGCCAGCTTTCTTACTAAAAGCACCTAAAAACAAGGCCAACTGGCTCGATGCTCGGTACGTGACTCGAGCAAGCATCCAACCTTCTCATTAAAAGTGCCTCAAAGCAAGGCTACCTGGCTCGATGCTTGGCATGTGCCTCGAGCAGGCAGCCAGCTTTCTCACTGAAAGCGCCTCAAAGCAAGGCCAACTAGTTCGACGCTCAGCACGTGCCTTTAGCAAGCAGCCAGCCTTCTCCCTAAAAGCACCTCAAATCAAGGCCACTTGATTCGACGCTCGGCATGTACCTCGAGCAAGCAGCCGGCTGTCTTACTGAAAGCTCCTCAAAGCAAGGCCAACTGGCTCGATGCTCAGCACGTGCCTCGAACAAGCAACCAGCCTTCTCACTAAAAGCACCTCAAAGCAAGGCCACCTAGCTCGACGCTCGGCATGTGCCTCGAGCACGCAGCCAGCTTTCTCAATGAAAGCGGCTCAAAGCAAGGCCACCTGGCTGGACGCTTGGCATGTGCCTTGAGTAGGCAACCAGCATTCTCACTAAAAGAGCTTCAAAGAAAGGCCAACTGGCTCGATGCTCGGCACATGCCTTGAGCAAGCAGCTAGCCTTCTCACTAAAAGCATCTCAAAGCAAGCTTGGCTCGACGCTCGGTATGTGCCTTGAGCAGGCAGCCAACTTTCTCACTGAAAGAGCCTCAAAGCAAGTACAACTGGCTTGATGCTTGGTACGTGCCTCGAGCAAGCAGACATCCTTCTCACTAAAAGTACCTCAAAGTAAGGCCACCTGGCTTGACGCTCGGCATGTGCCTCGAGAAAGTAGCTAGCTTTCTCACTGAAAGCACCTAAAAATAAGGCCAACAAGCTCGATGCTCGGCACGTGCCTCGAGCAAGAAGCGAACCTTCTCACTAAAAGTGCCTCAAAGTACGGCCACCTGACTCGACGCTTGGCATGTGCCATTAGCAAGCAGCCAGCCTTCTCACTAAAAGTTCCTCAAAGCAAGGCCACTTGACTCGACACTCGGCATGTATCTCGAGCAAGTAGCCAGCTTTCTCACTAAAAGTGCCTCAAAGCAAGGCTAACTGGCTCGATGCTCGGCACGTGTCTCGAGCAAGAAGCCAGCCTTTTCACTAAAAGCACCTGAAAGCAAGGTCACCTGGCTCGACGTTCGGCATGTGCCTCGAGCAGGCAGTCAACTTTCTCACTGAAAGCAGCTCAAAGTAAGGCCACCTGACTCGACGCTCGGCATGTGCCTCGAGCAGGCAGCCATCTTTTTCACTAAAAGCACCTCAAAGCAAGGCCGACTGGCTCGACACTCGGTGCGTGCCTCGAGTAAGCAGCCAGCCTTCTCACTAAACGTACCTCAAAGTAAGGCCACCTGGCTCGATGCTCGGTATGTGCCTCGAGTAGGCAGCAAGCTTTCTCACTAAAAGCACCTCAAAGTAAGGCCACCTGGCTCGACGCTCGACATGTGCCTCGAGCAAGAAGCCAGCTTTCTTACTGAAAGCACCTCAAAACATGGACATCTGGCTCGACGATCGGCACGTGCCTCGAGCAAGCAACCAGTCTGCTCACTAAAAGTGCCTCATAGCAAGGCCACCTGGCTCGACGCTCGGCATGTGCCTCGAGTAGACAGCCAACTTTCTCACTAAAAGCTCCTTAAAGTAAGGCCAACTGGCTCGACACTCAGCACGTTCCTCAGGCAAGAAGCCAGCCTTCTCTCAGAACCTCAAAGCTTAGCACAAACCTTGAGCAGGCACACAGCTTTCTCTCAGAAAGTGTCTCCCTCGAAGCGCTCGGCACCGACCCTGAGCGAGCTATTGGCTCGGAGCTCGGCATGTGCAAGCACACAACTTTCTTTCAGAAAGCACCTCCCTTGAAGCGTTCGGCACCGACCTTGAGCGAGCTATTAGTTCGAAGCTCAGCACATGCCCCGAGCAGGCACAATGCTTTCTCTCAAAAAGCGCCTCACCCGAAGCGCTCGACACCGACCCCGAGCGAGTTATTGGATCGAAGCCCTCGACACCGATCCCGAGCGAGCTACTGGCTCGGAGCTCGACATGTGTCTCGAGCAGACACACAGCTTTCTCTCAGAAAGTGCCTCGCACATAGCACTCGGCACCGACCCTGAGCAAGCTATTGGCTCGGAGCTCGGCATGTACCACGAACAAGCACGTAGCTCCCTCTCAGAAAGCACCTCGCTCGAAGCGCTCGGCACCAACCCCCAAGCTCAGTGCTAGGCACCAAGCCCCCCAAGCTCGGCGCTCGGCTCGGACATCGACCAAGCCATACACCATGCTTGGCTCGGTCTTGACCCGAAACACTTGTTTCGGGGGCTCACTATCTCATCTTCGCAAAAACACTCTCCTCCGATCTTCTCACAAGAACGGACTACTACTTGACGGCTGGTGCACACAACCCTCCAAGAGTGGGGGGCATATGATGTGAGTATAAGTGACGTGGCCCAATCAGGGTTGTCGGATCTCCTAGATATTTGCTCATCTCAGATTATCAGGTCAAAAGGTCTAACGGGCCTTCTGTAACTTCATGCCCACAGACAAACGGGTATAACCCGACCCATTAGGATTAGATACATATTTGCTCTGCCTATAAATACCACGCCCCCTCCTCCTTGAGAAAGGTAATTTCTAAATCCTCACCTGAACCCTAGCTTTCACTGATGTCTAGTAACTAACTAGATCGTCGGAGGGCCTATTGTCGAGATTTTTCTCTGTGTTTCTAGGCCTTTTGCAGGTGACCGGTCGTCCAGCCACCAGCTGCTCTTCCGAGCCGACCTCCAGAAACAGACCCGATCGGTGGTCGAGATCTGTTCCTTCCGCTACACAAAAATACAAGAACTCACACATGTTGCTCTCGCATCGAAAACAAGCAGCATCAGCTGCTAGCTTTTTCTGTGCTCTGTATTATTGTGGATTTTTGTGGTTGCTGTCCCGACTACTGTTGCATCCTCTTGTTTGCCATTGTTCTTAATGTTGTTTTTTATCTTGTTTGCTGATGTCACAGTTGATTTTGGCAGATTTCTTATTTTCCTGCTGGCGTTGTAGTCGGTTGTAGATCTCTTATCTGCTAGTCTTTTCCGTCGCACTATTTCTTTTTCCTTGTTTTCTATCGATTTTACCTCTTGTAAACTTGATCGATGGTTGTATCTTTAACTTTATTTTTATATATATTTCGGCTGGAGTCATTTGACTCTATCCTTTTATCAACAACAAAAAAAAGCCTCTTAGAAGAAAGACAATCAAACTTTTTTTATTGGATCGTGTCAATCATCTAAAGGTGATAAATTATACGTATTAAAATGACAACCAATATAAATAATCTTATGTATTGGTGAAGGACACTTACTCATAATAAAACTGCATAACAATACTAAAGTGACCCTAATTTATATAGAATTAACCGAAAAACTAAAAAAAATTGATGTTATCCATAAATTTTTTCCAATTTTCTCACTCTTTTGGAGTTCTAAGTAATTTTATGAGTTCTTCAAAATTATTTTAGGCTGTGCAATTTGCACAGAGCAGCACTAGTTTACTTTATATTGTGATGTTGTATATCTTCTTTACCGGAGTACATTTTCTATAAATTTTTTGTTGTTTTAATATAGAAATATAGGAATTAAATCATCAACAAATATTAGAACAAGATTAGGAAACTAAATAAATGAAATAAATAGAGGGGGTTATATGCAAATGAGCGCACCATGTTTATTGTGCCGCAGGAGGGTAATAAGCGGGAGACAATCACTGCAAAAGAGTTGACGAATAAAATGGCGGGATTCCTTTTCGTACGAGACTGGGACCCACAATCTCTAATTTCTGCTCTATACAATTTTCGTTCAAAAACTTAATATAGGAACAACTCTCTACCGTCCACGTCTTCAAATGGATGAATCGGACGTTATAGATAAAATGAAAATAGCAGAATTAGGCGGCAAAATATTTAAAAGAGTAACAAGTGGGACTACGATCGTGCGCCACGTGATGAAGATGGGAATAGTGTTTGATCTCTTTCTGGCTTTGCTTTGCTTGCATGCAAAGATGACAAAAATATTTTTAGAACATGACACATACATACATATATCTCATTTAATTACATTTATTACGTGGCTAAATTTTTTTAAAAACCCTTGAACCATATCTTTTCTATAAAAACCGCCGTGAATTTTTTTGCACAAAAAATTTCCTGAAATATGTTTTCAAAAAATTCATTCCCTACGGCGTAAGCTTTCTAGTAAATTTTTTTTATAGAACATGAAAGTTAAATGAGGTTATCTGACAACAATGAAAAAAATACATGATATTTTCTGAACAAAATTGTGAAACTGAATGAAATTATCTAATACAAGCAAAATTGTTAAATGGGGGTATTTTTAGAAATCGGAGGGGCTTTTTAAAAACATACTTCAAGGAGTTTTTTTACCAAAAAAGTTCAAAGCAATTATCTTCAGAATTGATATAGTTCAAGGGGTTTTTTTTAATTTAGCCTTATTATGTTGATATATAGTAATATATTAATTTTTAATTATAAAAGAATAATTTTAGTATGAGCTGGATTACAACTCCAAATCTTTGATAAGCACTTATGAATACTATAATAATTTTCTGGACAACAAATGATCTATGTGTTTGATCATGTTTAAAGTTTCAGTTGGGGAGAAAAGTGGATGAAAAATATTATAGGGAATGCAAGAGAATAGAACTTGATTATGAGCTGGATTTGATGGGTAATATATTTATCAAGTAGGTTTTAAAAAAAATTTTAGTAATTCAATACTTGCTAGGGACCTCATGCAATATGTCATATTACATCGAAAAATTTATTATTGCTGATAGTTTCCAATAACAAGTAGATGACAATATGACAATGGACTATATTTGTTTTAGTTCTTTTTTATGGTCAGGATATGATTATGGAAATGAAGAAAAACCTGCATCATTTTGTGATGATATGCATAATTATCTACATAGCTTGAACCCTCAACTGATATGAAGGGAACTATATTACTATTATGTAGGGATTTGACACATTTGAAAAATGCTATAGCTGAGCTACTGAATAAAGGGAGTAATCTAGTTTCTTATATGTTAAACTTATGGGGCGAAGCAAATCGAATATAAACAATCCGATTCCAATTCAATTTCATTGTTAAATTGAAAATGGACATATACAAATATTTATATCATTGTCAAATATTTAATTTGAATATGATCGAACTCAAAATTCTCTAACTGGTTCATATTCGACTAATAATTGTATGATCAATCAACTCTGACTCAGCACGTTTCATTTTCTATGGATATTGGAGTCGACATCATCACCAAAATTCCAACTTGGCCACGAAAAGATTCGAATATAAATACAACAGGGTAAAAGGGATATGAGCAACTTGCTCATTTAGTAAATAAGCAATTGATTATGTGGCATGCATGTGATACATTGAACAACTAACCCTTTAAGAATTTTCCAATCACATATTTGCCACATCATCTATTGCTCATTTACTAAATGAGCAAGTTGCTCATACCCCTTTTTCCCAATACAACAATAATATTAACTATTTTACTTGGGTCCAGTGGAGCCCAACCGATTCCCCTTCCCTAAGAGCATTTGTAGTCGTTCAATGCTAAATTTTGGGTATTGTACTATATCTTAAGCTAATAGGCTGATTCTCTTTCTTCTTTGTCTATTTTTAAATTGAGAAAGAAGAGTAAAAGTATGAATGCACACCTATCTTAACACGTGCAGAGCACACCGTTTACTTAACAAAACAAAATTGGGAAAAAAAAACTCAAAAAACCCTTCCTCTCCCCAATCCCCCCAAAACCCCGCTTACGACTCACCCTTCCTCAACCAAAACCCATCCGCCACCGTCCGCCATTCGCCATTTGCCGTTTGCGCTTCGCCGTTAGCAGTAGGTAGAAGGTTCGGAGTTCAACCATCAGGCTAGGTTGCACTCTTTCTGTCAAAAAAAAATTTGTAAATATGATTTGAAAAGTAATTATTTATCAAAATTTTTAATTATTTGTGAAGGGATGAAAGAGACAAAGGAGTTTGGAATGGAGGTGTTTGACGCATTGAGTAGGAGGCAGCGTATAAAGGAAGAAAAAATAAGCAAGGAAGAGTTGTACGAGTTTTGGTTACAGATCACAGATCAAAACATTGGTTCATGACTTCAGATAATTTTCGACATGTAATTAGTTGTTTATTATTACAATCAATTTCTGCCCAATGATATTAGAGACAGTAATGTCATTACTGGAATTTTGTTATTGGCTTAATTTACAACGACGACGATGCATTGTTCCAGGGTTGACAAGAATGAAGATGGAAAGATTACAGCGGCTGAAGTTAAAGAGGTGATTTAGGGGAAATATATTATTATCTATTGGATAAGTTTAAACCGTCACCGTCCACCATTCGCCATTCGCCGTTCGCCGTTAGCAGTAGGTAGAAGGTTCGAAGTTCAACCATCAGGCTAGGTTGCACTCTTTCGGTCAAAAAAATTGTAAATATGATTTGAAAAGTAATTATTTTTCAAAATTTTTAATTATTTGTGAAGGGATGAAAGAGACAAAGGAGTTTGGAATGGAGGTGTTTGACGCATTGAGTAGGAGGCAGCGAATAAAGGTGGAAAAAAATAAGCAAAGAAGAGTTGTACGAGTTTTGGTTACAGATCACAGATCAAAACTTTGGTTCATGACTTTAGATAATTTTCGACATGTAATTAATTGTTTATTATTACAATCAATTTCTGCCCAATGATATTATTGACAGTAATGTCATTACTGGAATTTTGTTATTGGCTTAATTTACAACGACGATGCATTGTTCCAGGGTTGACAAGAATGAAGGAGGAAGGATTACAGAGGCTGAAGTTAAAGAGGTAATTTAAGGGAAATATATTATTTTCTATTGGATAAGTTTAATTCATTTCAAATGGAAACTTATGCGATACTCTTTCTTTGATTGTGATTCTCAGTTAAATCCATTGCTTTCTTTATAACTTTGTAAAATGCATGTAGATAATATTGCTGAGTGCATTAGCAAATAAGTTGTCGCGGTTGAAGGAACAGGCCGAGGAGTATGCTGCACTAATCATGGAGGAGTTGGATGCTGAATTACCTGGTTACATTGAGGTATTTATCTGTACGTGTTTTGATTATAGTATTTATAATACCAATACTTAAATTAAATGGTTGCCAATGTCATTCAATAACATAGGAAAAAACTCATATACCCAACAGTTACATCATGATATCATATAATATAAAACATCATACTGTAATTAATTTATGTCGTAGAAGAGGGTGCTATTCTTTAATTATCTCAGAATCTAATACACAATGACCTTCGACTTTTATATAACTTGATGATCACAATTTCCTTCGAAGTATATATTCCATAAATTGTCTTGATTCTCAAACACTGTTAGTTACCTTGATCTGTCAGCAAAATCAGAGTATCCTCCAAATGTCTTTTTCATGAAGCAGGTAGAACACTCACACGTTAAAGGCGTCGCTCATCCTCTCACAAGCATGCACATCGTATGATGTAACTCTCTCACCTAAATCCCCTTCTTCCTTTTCTCAATTAGTGTCCTCAGAGCTGCCAGCCCTTTCTTATGACAAATCCCCAGTTTCTGAAGAAGTGTAAATAAAATACTTATCTAGCTAAAAATTTATGACTTTTTGTTTATACATTTAAATTGGTGGACTTAAGATATTATGCGAAAGAAAATAGTTTAAAGATGAACTCCTAAAGAAATTTTTTAAAGATTAATTGCACTAAATGCTTACAGGGTCATAAAATAATATTAAAAAAGTCAGTAAAACTATTTCACTTGGAATTTTGTGTTTTTTTTATGATACGGATAGAGTCAAATGACTCCAGCCATTCAATTAATCAATCAAAATGTATTATTACACGACTGGTCTTACGAGACGTAAAACGAAAAATCAACAACAGAAGACCAAGAAATAAACAGACAAAGGTAATATATACAACAAGCTATAACTAAGACAAAAGTGATCATAAGACGATGGGAGTTGAGACTTCCTGATGGGCTGCCGGTAACTAACCCGATCCCGGCGAACTAATCCAGAAACGGACAAGAGTCCCGGAGCCAACCTCACGCATCTGAAGAACCATCACTCGAGCATAGAAGGCACCGCTAAGACACTAAGAATAGGGTGCCAGCTAAAACCCAAATAAACAAACGTGGGAGCAAGCCCAAAGACCCAAACCGCAAACATCCACAGTCAACAATTGCATTAGCAATGGAGTGAACGAACAGCATTAAAGAAACCATATACCACAGAAACAGATCTCCGAGGAGCCACACCATGGGCCAAAATCAAACAACACAGAGAGCTAACATAATATAATAAAGAACTACCAGATTATAAGGTGATTAGAGTAATAAGAGGTTGGTTACAGACGTTTGAGAAGCCAAAGAGTTCCCAAAATAATAGCAGAACCATATCAACTTAATAACTTCCAAGAATAGCCTCAAAAAGGGAGGTGATGCCAAGATAAGGCACCTACATCAGAAAGGAGGGGGACTGGAATCAGTATGCCCTCCAACCAAAAAGGTAAACAACCAGGCTGCACCACAAAGAACACCCCAAAATACTATCAGAGAATACATTTAGACCATTCAACTCTGCAACCAAAATAATAGGAGTAGGATTTATGGCCACCAGCCAAAATAAAGATCAGAGAAAACATAAATGAGCATAGAATCATCAGAAGAGAAAGTAAATAAAAGCAGCCGATAAACCAGAAAAATCCGCATCAGTCCAAGAAAAACACCGCTAGTGTTAGATAGCATTGAGGCTTCTAAGACAAAGGAAAGCATTTTCCAGTCTGTAAAATAGAAGGGCTTCTTTGGCTTCACAGGATAGTGACGATGACCAATGGTCAAAAAGATATAAGAATTCGTCGAAAATGGAACTAGGGGAAGAAGCCGATTGACGGAAGATTCTCTTGTTTCTTTCCCTCCAAGTGATCCAAACGATGATTTGAAATGATAAGTACCATGATCTGTGGTACTTGCCATTCAACGGAAGCCTAGTCTAGCATGCGACTAGATCGGAGGGAATGACCGGCACTTCCCAAGCGAGCGAAGAAATTTTCCAAAGAGCACAAGAAAATTCGCAACTCACGAATAAATGGTCCGCATTTTCTGATACAGATAAGCACAGAGGACACAATTGCCCCCACGCTATATTTCTCTTATTGAGAATTTCAACGGTCAGAAGCTTATTGTTGAGAGCTAGCCAAGAAAGGATTTTTACCTTAATAAGGGCACAGGATTTCCACACAAGATCAAAGAAAGGAGATAAAGTGCCTCTGAAATTAAGAAACCGATAGAAAGACTGAACCGAGAACTTTCCTGATGTGTTCCACCGCCAGTATAAATCTTCCTTGTCCCTCCAAACAAAGTTGTTGAGAGAGGAGAGAAGAGCGTTAAAATCCGACTCTAAATGGGAAGGAAGATCGGTCGAAAGAGGGATCAACCATTGCCTTTGCTGGTTAGAAATGATGTACGACTCAACAACCAAAGCAAGAGGGTTGGATGCCAGACGGAAGATAGCTGGGAAAGCGGTTGCCAGGGAGGAGTTACCGATCCATAGATCAGACCAGAATCTGGCCTTAGATCCATCGGCACAGGCATGGGCTAAACCACAATGGAAAGCCGCAGCCGCTTTCCACACTCCCTTCTAGAAATGAGAGGCGTTATGGTGGGTCTTAGATGGAAAACTCCACCACTTATCTACCGAAAATAGTCTGTCTTTGATACTGATGATCCAAGGTAAATCCTCATCATTGAGGAGTTTCCAGAGCCATTTACCCAGAAGCGCCAGATTCTGGTGCCTAAGATTCAACACTCCCAAACCTCCAGCTTCTTTAGCAGAACATATAAGTTTCCAATTACACAGATGTGATCCGGGCTTGTGAATAGGAGAGCCAGACCAGAAAAAGTTACTTCTGATCTGATCGATCCTCTTGATGACCCTAGATGGCAAGAAGTAGAATGACATCATGTAAAGAGGGATCGCGGATAGGACAGAGTTGAGGAGAATGAGTCTACCTCCTCGGGAGAGGAGTTTCCCTGACCACACTGATAATCTGGATTCGATCTTATCGATCATGGGGGACCAATCCGATTTATGCAATTTACCCCATCTAAGGGGAATACCCAGGTACGTAATTGGAAAAAAGGCAATAGGACAGTTAAAGAAATTTGAAATTTCTTCCTGCCTGTTGGGCGATCCTCCCAACCAAAGAACGGACGATTTTTGAAAATTGATCGATAGTCCAGATGCTAACTCGAAATAATAAAGCAGGAGTTTTAGGTTTCTGAGAGAGTGAGCATTTGGTTTGGCAAAAATAATGGTGTCGTCGGCATACTGAAGATTCAGTACACCATGGAAATTACGAGAGTTGCCCAGACCTTCAATGACGTTGGCTTCCCAGGCATTGCGAAGGAGTTTACTAAATACATCCGCCACCAAAGAGAAAAGGAGAGATGAAAGTGAGTCGCCTTGCCTGAGACCATATTTAATTTTAAATTTGTGGCCTTCAGCACTGTTAATGAGTATAGACGAGGTCCCGGCAAAAATGCTAGATTTAATCCAAGCCATCCATTTGGGACCAAAACCCCTATGATCCAGAATATCAAAGAGAAAGTCCCAACTGACATTGTCGTACGCTTTTTGAAAGTCTAATTTAAGCAGAATACCATATGAGTTGGATTTATGACAAAGAGAAATGACCTCTTGGGCCGAAGCGACGCTATCAAGGATAAAGCGATCCTTGATGAAGCCCGATTGGGCAGAATCAATCAGAGGAGAGATGGCATCGCCCAGTCTAGCCGAGAGGACCTTCATAATAATCTTGAAGGTGGAGTTGCTCAGACTAATCAGCCTAAAATTAGCCACAGAGTTCGCTCCCATCATTTTAGGGATGAGAACAATATAAGCATAATTGATACGGTCGAAAGAGAAAGAACCTAGGTGTAGCTCAGAGAACATCCGGAATAGATCATCTTTCATCCAATTCCAGAATTTTTGGAAAATGAAGGCAGGGAAACCGTCCGGCCCCGGAGCTGCGTCACTTTTTAAGGAAAAGACCGCCGACTTGATTTCGTCCTTTGAAAAAGGAGCCTCAAGGGACGAAAGGTCGTGTTCTTGCAGCCCATACAGCTGGTTCCAATCGAGACTAATGGCTCTATGTTTTGGGGATCTGATGAGATTTTTATAGAAAGAGAGGAATGCGTGATGGATTTCATTGTCAGTAGATAATTCGATGTCGTTATCTACGATAGAAGAAATATGGTTACTCCGTTGTCTATAAGAAGCAAAGTTATGGAAGAATGAGGTATTGCAGTCTCCCTCTTTGAGCCATCGAAATTTGGCTCTTTGAGCCCATTTCAGATGGTCTTGGAGGAGGATGTCAGAATATTCCCGCTTGCAAGAACGTCGCTCTTCAAACAACGCATCAGAAATAGGACCCTGTTCCTGCATTTTATCAATAGATTCAATGGAGGTCAGGTAGTAGTTTTTAAGGAAATTAGTATTGAACTGTCTTTCATTGCGCCATATTTTACAACCAAATTTAATGGCGTGAAGCTTGAGGAGAATGGAACCCAGCCCGGAGGATCCGGAAACTGCTGATAAGCAATCAACAATCAGACTGACAAAAATTTGATCCTGAAGCCAAAATTTTTCGAATATGAATTTGTGATGATGAGGGAAAGAGAAATTAGAGTGAAGGACGATGGGAACATGGTCAGACGAGGGATTGGGTAAAGCCTTGGCGAATTGGTTAATCCATTTATGGGAAACCAAGAAACGATCGAGTTTGGCCATCGTAGGGTTATGACGCTGGTTCGACCAAGTGATTGATCTATCCGAAAGGGGTACATCGGAAAGCTGCATCGAATGGATACAATTGTTGAACTTTGTGGAAAGGCAATCGAGATGTGATGCATTCGATCTTTCGGAGGTGAATCTGGTAACGTTAAAATTGCCACAGATAATACAGAGATCATTAGAATATGGATGAAGTTCTTGGAATTCGTTCCAATACAACAGTCGGCCCTCTGAGGAAGATGGACCGTACACCAAAATCACCGTTAAAACGGCATCAAGAGGTATCCAATAAAGTTGAACAATAAGAAAGAAATTGAGACGCTTAATCGCAATAAGCGAGAAAGCAGCCTCTTTGAAGCCCAAGAGAATACCTCCCCTAGATCCTATGGCGTCCAGCGAGATCCATTTAGAAATGATGGATCCCCCAATAGATCTAAAAATAGAGGGAGAGGGAGCTACGAGTTTAGATTCTTGGATGGTAATGAGATCACAGTGAGATGAGGAGATGAGCTGATAGATCGCCCTTTGCTTGACAGGACAATTAAGTCCCCTAATATTCCAAGATAGACTAATCATGACGACCGATATGCTCCAATACTCTAAAATGTTCTTTATCCCTGATGGTGAGGGCTACCGACGAGTAAGAGGATTGGGGCACAAATCCCAATTCCAAAGAGGATCTAATGAGATCATGATCGGACAGTGAAGCAAATTGTAGTTGGAAGACTGAGCCAAGAGGAGTGGCTTCAGACAGTGGTGCAGGCTGAACATACAGTTTATGTCCGTCCGCAAGCTGTGAAAACGTTCCCCTGTACGCTGGGGAGACAGAAGCACGCGCTGAGGCTTTAGCCATTAAACGCGCGCTAGATCTAATCAGACGGGAAGGAAGTCTCTGATCCGGGGGATCGAGTTTCCCCGGATGCACGAGCTTCCTATCCAACGATCTAGGAGAAGAAAAGACCGCTTCGACGATGGGACGGTAATCGTCAATGGTAAAGGCAGAATGGCGGAGACTCATTGAAAGGCTCCGCTGCAGTAATCTGCCCATTAGCTAAAATAGAATGAATGGGCAAAGAAAGACCCAGTATAGCCTTCATAGAAAGGTAAAGGTCGGGAGATACTAAGATACACTCTCCCGATAATGTAAAGAGAGAGATAGACAGTCGAATAGGGAGAGAGATGTAACCAAAAAACTCGCAATAAACAACTACCCATAAAGCAGATAATTTAATAAAGGAATTATTAAGGAACGAAACTAAATCAAGGGGAAATACCTTATGGCTAGACAGATCCCGTTTCCGATCCACCTCCTCTTCTTCCAACAGGTCATCCTGATCGATCCAGTTATCAGCTTTTGACGGAGTAGATCTCTTGACCTTAATGGGGGAGAGCTTGGGATCATTGGCGGTGATCGAAGTAAAATGAGCTTGGCTTTGGAATTTTTCCCAGTCAGACGCGAAATGCGGATTAATCTCCCACTGAGGCCACTGAGAAGATGAAGAAGGTTGCTTAGAAGCCACTGCGGAGGACAACGGAGTGAGGGTTGCGGGAGCTGGCAGTCCCTTAGCCAACTGCGAAGGGTCGGAAGTGGAAGGAGGCGGGGTCGCAACATAAGGAGCAGTGGGAGCCGAGGAAGGCTTCTTACTCGCCTGATGGGAGGTGATATCAGGGTTGATCCAAACCAAGTTAGGAGGTTTGGAGGGGGAGATCTTCGAGCTGCCCATAAGAGCATGAATCTTACTCGGAAAAGTGTGTTTTTTCTTAGTCGAGAACTTGTTGGGCCCCTTCCACAGCGGTTTCGAAGATGTAGAAAACCCGGGATGGAAAGGGGTGGAAGCAGTAGAGGTCTTGGAAATCACCTTCGGGGGAGCCGAGGGAAGACCTGGCGCAGCGCCGCCAGAACTAACCATATCATGATACTGCCCCGAAACAGGGTACGAGACCAAGCCGTCTTTGAGAACATAAGCTTCGATGCGATCATGATGTTCAGTAATATTGAAGATCGCTTCCACTTGTAAACACCCCGAAGCTAATTTTGCCGAGGAAGAGATACTAATGATATCACCAACACATTTAGTCATAATACCAACACTTCGAATTGAATCGCAAAATAGGGGAAGGCCAAGTAACGACACTTTAGTGGGAGAGGAAATGATGTTGAGAGTCGGGGGTACCACCTGAACCCATTTCCGAATAGAAAGAGATATAGAGCCAATCGCTAACGACGCATTTTCAATCAAATCTAGCAGCATTTTGGGGGAAGGGCAGTGGATGAGAACGTCTCCGTTGGAGCATGATCCACGGAACCAGTCCCAGTCCTTCACATTGCAAGATATGCTGAGGAAAGAGTTAAGAGTGAAGATAGGGATGGTACCTCCGTTAAAAGAAATAGCCCCATAAGTATCGAAGAATTTCAACCGATCCGAAAGCTCCGAATTGGGAATGAACACGAGTGACGGAGTCGGTTTGGAAGGCGACATCCGGTGAGGAGCTAGGTCCTTCGTCGGCAAATCGACAGTCTCTGAGAGACAATTGGCTAGAGGGGGAGTCGGAAGGAGCGGTGATTTGGAGGCCGCCTTATGCTTCTTAGCTTTGTCGGCATCAGCACTGGCTAACTTGCGTTGGAGGGAGGGGAAATCAAGCGCCGCTAACACTTGCTCAGAGATCGGAACTCCGATAGTGATCCCTAACAATTTTTGTAAAGCGAAACATCGGGGACGAGAATGCCCAGCCTTGAGGCAGAATAGACATTTCATGGTGGAGAAGCAAAATCTTTTAATGTGACCTGAACGCAAGCATTGAAAGCAAATGATGGGGGAGCGGGAGTGCTGAGATGAAAGGAGAAGAGATGAAGAAGAGGATAGAGTAGAGAATGGGCGGGATGAGGGGAGATGGGAAGCTCTCAGAAGCTTCTCATACGAGGGCTTGATGGGCCTGGGCCCGATCGGCCCCCCTGTCGAAAAATCCACAATATTTTTTCCTTTCCTAGGTTTTTTCACCACCTCGACCCATGAACGCTCCATGGGCCCAAGAAGAATGGATGACAGAAGAAAAGCCCACACAAAAGAAAATATGGGAGAGCGGATGGATCCTGCTAGGCGACAAAATGCTAATATAGGGCGCACGTAGCAAGCGCTACTACAGTGCAAAAGGAGCTAGCAAACACTGCTGAAGAGGGAGACGGGGAGAGGAACTTCCAGGGGAAGCGAGGGTAGCTCCTCACCTACGATAAAGTGGCTGTGAGCAATGCCGGAGTAGGCAAGAACGTTAGAGACGCGAGCTGCTCTCGGAGAGAACAGCTTTGCGCTAGGATCTAAGAGACGATCCAGGAAAGAAAAAGGGGGGAAGGGGTTACCGGATAAGAACGTAGTGGAGAAGGGGAAAATGAAGCCAGGAAAGAGGCGAGGGGTACAGAGAGCTAAGCTACCGGCAATAAATGCCTCGGACCGCACCAATTACCACCGGCAAGAATATCAATCAACAGACTAGATCACCACACTTACCAAGGATCTAAGTAATACGAAGGAATACTTACAGCGCTCGGACGCCTCTGATACTAACCTGGGAAGAGGAAGCCTTGTGGAAGGACCAACTCAAATCGCAGCCGAGACACTGAACGACTCCAATAGTCTCCCAGCGCGATCAGAACAGCAGAAAGGAACGAGACACGGATGAGCAGAACAGATAGACACAGCTGAGCAGCAGGCACAATTGAGCAGCAGCAGCCAAGGCAGAACGAATCAAGTCAAAGCAGAACGAAACACGTCGGAGCAGCGGGACTCTACGGCTGATTAGCAGCCAAACCTATTGTGGAGCTAAGCACCCACCATCAAGAGGCAATCTCTGACGAGAAGAGGAGGGAACCCGCACCGGTCGCCGGAAAGGAAGAAAGATCTGGCGAGGGAAGGGGAAAGAGGGGGAAAACGGATCTGGGGGAAAAATGAAAAGGGTTTGACGCTAATGAGGAGTAGAGAAACTTTAATGACGGGGGGATGGGAGGGGTGGGAGGGAGCGGCTCGATCTGAAGAGAAAGCTCAGGCACAAGGAAGAGAAAGCTCAGGTACCAAAGTTTTTTTTAAAATTCTTTGAAATTTTGTGTTTGAGACATTGTTGTAGCAAAAAGGACACATACTTGAACTACAGTCAAGCACTGAGCTTCACGGGCCAAGCATTGAGTCAGAATCTATCTGGTTTGCAAGCGTATAAAGCAACTGAATAGCCAGACGAGCTACTTCTTTGAAAAGAACTGGAAGAGGTTGTGGGTAACCTCTTTTTGGATTGGTGTGATGGCAGAACTGTTCACCAGGAAGTTCATTCAGTACAGAAACATATACGCTTTCCATGTGATGGGATACTATCTAACAACTGCAAGCATAAACACTGAAATTGAATATGGCGCTTATCCTTTTGCCTGTCTATCAAAATATCATCACTAAAATAATGTGTACAAGTCCATAACTTACGATGACTAAGCCTTGAGATATATTGAATTCCGTCAACAGTTGAAAATCCTAACAACTTATAAAATTCAGATTAGAACTGGAAAAATGACAAGAACAACATCAGGTTTTCTAGCTTGAGACCAGTGGTCTCTAGGCCTATCTCTTCCGCGTGTGAACTGACTCACTCTGATACTTTGTAATTCCCGGTGAGCAAAATGATTTTATACGACTTGATCTCTTATCATAAGAGGAACTAGGTGTACCCATCAAGATGAATGGTATATATTCACCTGATAAATATCATCTCCATCTTGGTGAACGGTACAATCATGATAAGAATAACATCCTTAGAAGGTCTGATATGTAGGAATTCAGAATTTATAATGACAGTTCTCTTAAGATTTATATTAGATGATGATGTTTTTCTAACATGGTCACATTATTCTCAGGAAAGAGGAGAATATTGATACCTCCAAATGTTGGGTACATTGGTGAGAATTTGAAGCCAATCCCTGATTAGGTATTGCTTTCTCCTCTCTTTTCCGAGTTTTACTTTCCATTCTACTTCATAACCATAACATGTAACTGACATACATCGTAAGCGGGGTTGTTCACATGTTAACTTTTATATAAAGCAACACAAAATGACATGGATTTATCCTAAACACCTACTTAAAATTGTCTGAATTATTATTCCCTGATTTTGTCTACAGTTTGGCCCTCGGAAGAGCCTTCTTTCACATGGAGCCAAGCCATTGGTTTTTTAGGTTCAACTCTTAAAGGTTGTTGTCCTTGCATATTATCAAATTCCTTCCTGTCTTATACATTGCAGAAAATAATTGTTATATCTTCCTTTTCTGTCTTATAACATTGCAGAAAGTAATTGTTTGAGTTTACAGTATAATGGGAGATATTCTAATATTATAAATTTATTAGTGGTAGTTATACAATCTCCTCTACTATTTGAGTAATGCTACATCCACTACCAATTTCACTACATTTCCTTTCACTATCTTAGGTGGCACACTCCAATAGGTAGGAAAAGATAGAGTAAGTGGGGGAATTCTCCAATAGGAGTATGCCACCTAAGGTAGTGAAGAAAATGGTAGTGAAATTGGTAGTGGCTAAAGCATTACTCCTACTATTTTAATGAGAGAGTTTGTAACCAAACAAACCCCATTTGTAACAAAACAAACACATGCAAAATACGTCACTATTAAATATCTTTTAATTATCTTTTAATTATGAAAGGAACAAATGAGAACATTTATATATGCTTTTAATTCTTGATAGACTGTTGTAGTTTAATTGTTAATTATTCTCCTTTATTTTTAGAGTAAATTTTTGATAAAGGAGGTTAAATAATTTACTAGATCTTTTTTTATGGGCAATTTATTAATTTAATGACTATATTTTTGTGGGCATGCATCGCACGTGCATTATACTAGGAACTTCGTAGACAATATAAGCCTTTGCAAGCAAGCTTTAGAATGGAGGAAGCTGACAAGAATGTAAGTGGTTTTTTTAAAATATCGCTTTCTTGGAATCTCTAAATTCAGGGATGTAGGGTTTACCTATGTCTTGGTGCTGGAATTGTTAAAGAGTTACACACATCTAGAATTTTGGGGTTTCCTTTCAGTTGAATAGAAAATGTATAATGATGTTGGTTTGAAAATATGAATTGGGTAATCTATATATTGGTCATCTTTTGATATAGCTAATTATCAATTATTTTTTCTTCCATGTGTTTATGATGTTGATTATATTTGATTTCAAAGGGAATGCTTGATTTGAGAGGGAAGACGGTTAAGAAACACGTGATCGAGAAGGAAATAGCGGAGAACATCAAGGAATCCAAGAAAAGCCACAGCCCAACTTCGATAATTATTCGATTTGTTTTTCTTTCTTTCAGTTGAATAAAAATATAGAATGATGTTGATTGGTTTGAAAATGTGAATTGGTTAATCTGTAGATTTTCCATCTTTTAAATATACTGTGATTGAAATAGTTAAGGGACATCTCTAAATTCGGGAGATCCATATAATTTAATGAATCCCACAAAGCAGTTTCAGATAATATGATAAGCTATTTCTATTGCAGTCTATTAGCTTATTAGATCCATCTGACAAGAGAGGATGACAATACAAAAAATGTACAACTTAAGCATACGAACATCTATGTTTTTTCATGACAAGTAATGGTATGTTTCTTCTTATTTCCCTACCCAAATCTTACTGCAAGTCTTATTTGTGTGAAGTAATTTACATACATAATGATATTTCATGAGTTTATTCATTCTTGCAGATTTACAAGAATGCATACCCGGCTTATTTGGCTATGTCATACAACCTGGTGACATACTATCTTCACGCATACAGGGGTTGCAAAATCTTCGCCAATTATTGCAAATCTCTCAGGTGTAGCAGCTGGATTTGCCCTATTGGGAGGATTTTTATCATACCCTTAAATTACTAGATTCAATACTTTGCTCATATTTGTCCCTATGGAGTTCTTGGCAAATACTCTCTCTTCATTTTCCTTCCATCCTCATGCTATTTTCAATATCCACTCAATAATTTAATCACATTTTGCATATTTAACAATGTCATATATTATAACTAGGTTTCCACGTGGGCACGTGCCTACAGCACGTTTCCATGAACGATGCAGCATATAAAAAACCCTGTAAAACGTTAAATATATGCACGTCTTCATGAAGAATGATTTATATAGATGTGTATTTGGCAGTAGACATTGATGTATTCTAAATTAAGTTGTTTATTGGTTTATATCTTGCAGGATCATTTGTCAGGAGCTCGGGATTGAAAAAGAGTACTGTGAATCTACAACAATAGTGGATCGAAATTGCTTGCTATGTGACTTAAACATAAGAGATTTCATATTTGATTTGTAGCCTGCCATAAGTTGCAATTCAGTTGCTAATGCAATTATCGCCTCAAACTACATGAGTTAATTTTCCATTGTCATATTTTCATGTAGTTAACCATGTATGATTTTAAAAGAGGTTAAGAGAGAGAGAGAGAGAGAAAGAAAGCTTTTTTTTATTTACATGTGAAGACCTTTTGTTAAATGTGATCAAGTACAATTACATCTCCATATTAATATATCTAGTATCCATATACGGGAGAGCCTACTCAAATTTGATCTAAAACAGGCTTGTTAGCCCCAATTTTTGATATATTTCAGTGTATGAGATATTTTACATGTATTTCTTTTTTTTTTAATCTATAACTTACATCATCTCTCACACAAAACACATAAGCCCAACTATCAGGCATTTCAAACATTAAGAGAACATGAAGATTGCAGATGGATTGACAACTAAATCTGCCAAAAATCACGATAAGGATGAAAAATCATTATAATGAAAAAGGAATCAATCAAGTCAAAACCAATGGTCATTTCTATTCTAGAATACTAATAGAAATTTTAAAAAAAATTTCGACAGAATCTCTCATAAAATATTAGCCCTTTTACAGCAATTCCTTATGAAATTTTGCTAACAATTAAAAATATAACAACCCAGGCAGTTAATATCAATCCTCCTCAGGCCAATCCAAGCAACATCACACAGGTATCATATATATAAGGTTCTGGGGGCAAAAATCTTTATATGATGCAAGATACAATATAAAAACCAAGATTTTATTTGAAAACGTAATGGATTTTTAGAAAAACCTTTGAAAACCTTTGAAAAACCACAAAGAATCCAATACTCCACAACTTTGCGGGTACGGGTTTTAACATCACTATATTATATCATCATCATATACAGATACTTACATCATCTCCCTACTAAATATTACACAAATTTACATAACTTAAGTGAATAAAATATACAACTAATACATCATCCACCAACCCTACTACCAAAAAAAAAGATTGCAGGTTTGTTACAAGAGGAATCAAACACAATGCTTCGAGTCTTCAATATGGGACGAAACAGTGAGCCTAAACAAACAGTAAGAGTTTTTCAAGAATCAATCACTGCCAATGATAATTAAAGAAACAAACAGTAAGAGTTTGTAGGAAATTTTATTTTCAAATCAATACCTTTCAAACTGGATGATGTACAAAAGAGATTGCCTTGAAACTCGATGGTTTCAACCCAACATGTTCTTCATCACCCTACCAAATGTTAAAGTATCAATATGTACATAACGGTTCTGAGTATAGACAATATTTGATAGTAGTGAAGATTGAGAGGTTCTTTGCAGGCCAATATTTGGCTGTAGTGAAGATGTTTGTCCATCATATGTATTATATTTTGATGAGGAAAAAAAGTAGATAAAACCAAATGTGTAGTTATCTGTGGTACATTAAAAAGAATTTCAAATAACGGAAGACTTGTTTGAGCTAAACATTCGTCAGTTGCGTCATATACTCGTGTGGAGCACATTTCAAGTTTCTCTCGTTCTCGTCGTGTGGAGCACATTAATTTGATAAAAAGACAATGAAAAACTTCACTTACTGTTTTTTCCAAGTCAACATCAACTTGTAAGGTATGAAAGTAAACATTATAATGTGAAGAACATAAAAGAAACAATTTTTAGATCTAATATGAAAGAGTTGGAGATAACATTAAAAAAAAACTTACATATCCATATATAGTGATGTTATCCATTGTTGTTGTTTAATTCTGATGAAGGACTTGATCTGTATATAAAGAAGGGAAAATTACTTACAGTTAAACCAATCAATAACTTACATTAGCTAAAATCTAGCACATAATTTGGATAGCCAGTAGATGACCCAGTTTTAAGCTAAACGAATTAATTACTTACATTAGCACGTTTATTGAAGATTAAGACATAGGAGTTTAATTGTATTCATGTAACATCCTGAATTTTTTAAAAAAAAATTAATAAGAGTTTGTTGGATTTTACGTGTTTTGCACGTGCAAATTTATGTATATTTTACCCTTAAAAAAATTATTTATTTTCATACCATGAACAAGTATTTTTAATTCTTCTCTTTTTAATTTAAAAAGGCTAATTTTCTAACTCTAGTCCACCCTAATTAAATTAATTATTTTAATTAGAAGCCCATAGACTTTTAGCTCACTAGATTGAGCCCACTAATTTAATTCTCTTTTAATTATCACAACTTGTAAGGTAGACTAGTTTTGTAACCAATTAATTAACAAATGCATGTACAACTAGTAACTAGGGGGGCCTTGTGTGACACGTGCATTGCACTTGCACGTGCCATGCACAAGAGGGGGGTTGGTCAGATGGGAGCAAGAGAGAGTGGAAAGATGGAGTGAGTGGAGAGGTGATTTTGAGTTCATGGGTAGTTGTTCAAACTCCCTAATTCATCCTAGCCCCTAATCTACAACCATCTAGTTCAATCTTAGCCTTCCATTTCACCTTGAAAAATGTATAAATTGTAACCCCTATTTCCGCAAATACGTATTTCCTGGGTATTTTTCGTATTTTGATATTTATAAATTCGTTATTTGTAAAATTCGTTTTGAATTTAATGTTAAAGCATTTTGTAAACAATAGTTATAATTATTTTGAATAAACTTTGTCTCTATTTCTACTTGATCAACTATTTTCATTTTAAACCCAAATAAAATAAATATTGTTATTACTGATTGGAACTATTTCAACGAATTCCTATTTTTTATATATTGATATTACTATTCTGACGATTGTCGTTACTATTGTTAGTACTTTTATTCATATTGTCATTATTATTACTAATTGTTATTATTAGTATTATTATTTTTACTTACGTGGTTATTTCTATTCTTATTGTTACTATGATTATTTATTGTTATTATTGATTATTAAACCGAATCAATTCTTATTTGATAATAGCATTTTTAATTATTTCAAATAATTTATGTAATGCAAATTTTATCAAATATCTTATTCTTGTGGTGTTTGGGTTTATATTGATCTATTGTATTATATACAATGTATTTTAATTTATTGAATTTATACCCAATTACCCAATACCCAATATCTCATCTTTTTCCTTATATATCTTAATCCCTTAACCCTAACCCTAATATTAACACTAGTCGTCATTAACCCCTAATCCTTTTTTAATCCCCTATACTGTTCCCTAATCCCCCCCCGCCTACTGCTCCTTCTTCCTCTCCCTGTTTCCGCCTCCAAACCCATCTCCATTGCCCTCCACCAAGCCCGTCGCCTCTCCCGTTCCTTGTCATCAACCTCACTCGTCAACCTCTCCATCTCTATCCCCGTGGCCTTCTCCGATCACCGTCATCGCCATCATCGTCCCTGTCCTCACCCAAGAATCCACCATAACCCAACTTCCCCATTGCCGAAACCCATTAACCCACATTGCCTGCACCTCTCCGTCATCACTGTGATGCTTCTCCATGCACCCCTTCAACCACCACAAACCCCTTCGCCCTCACAGTCGTCGCCGTCTAAGCCCCGTCCAAGCCCAGTCGCGTCGTCTTCCTCTGTTTTCAAGAAAAAATAGAGCTTTTCGCCGTCGCCCTCGCGCTGTCGTCGCTTCCCGACCGTAGCATGCCTTAGTCATCGCCGCCTCTCCGTGGGTGTCGCAGTCGCACCATGGTCACTGCCAAAGTCCCGCGCTCTCCGTCTCTCTTTCTATCGGAGGTTGAAGAAGAAGGAGACGAAGGTGATTGGCCGATTTTGCTTTTGGTGTTCGGCACTCAGCGGATCCAATTTTTGCTGTCCTGTGTTCGGTCCCGATCCGGTGTGGAGTGGTTGCTAATTGGGTGATCTCGGTGTTCTGTATTTTGGCACAGCGGATCCGGAGATCACTATTTGCTGTTCGGGCCGTTTTGGTGTGATCTTGCCGTGAGCTGCTATTTTGTTTGCTTGGGTTTCTTTGCACGGATTTCACACGTGCTGTTGGCGTTTTCGCCTGGGATTCTGATTCCGTTATTCTTATTATTTGAATCTGTAATATAACAGGCAAGTCTCTTCTTGAACTAGCATTTTATTCTGTTCAAGTTTATTTGATCTCTGCAAGTAGATCTAGTCCCTTTCGTTATCATACTGTTTTGACAATTCCGTTAAGTTTATCAAGGGTTTACACGAGCTAACCCAACATACACTTTTTACATCGTGCTGTCTCTTCGATCTAAAACCTAGTCCCCATTGTTTCATGCATATGCACATTTAAACAACTAGATTCATGCATAGGAATACTTGACAAGTTTGAAATGTTCAATTGTATGTGCTAGATTGAAGTTGATCGATAAATTGATACCATGCCTGTGATATTGTATCTTAAACCTTAGAAATTACATATTGACACCTAGGATTCACTTGATTACCAATTTGCATGCTATATGTGATCATATGATTTATTTATTGCTTATTCATGTTAAGACAATTTTCTGAATTGTTAGTTGTTTACTTTGAATCAAGTTTTCACCTATGATAATGTCATAATTTGAACTCCCTTTAAAAACATGAACTTTTAGCCTCTGATGTCTAGTTTAACATCCTTTTGACGGATCTAAGTTCCGCTGTGTAATTTGCTAGATATCAACATTTTAGTACAATCATATTAGAAATTTCAGACTCACAATTTCATACGTATCTTGCTGTTCTATATTTTATTTGACCATGTTAACTGTAAAAGAAAAATCTGAAATAAATTAGGATGGACTTGGACATGTATAGGTATCACCCAGAATTTTTATAGATTTTATTAATGAGTTCTCTGACCTGAAATAATTAGTTGAACACAACTTACTGCATGCTGCCTAAACATAAAACCTGAATAGAATAAAGTTTTCACCCTAGTTCTTATATCTTTTATATGCCTTAATTATATTCACTGGAACCGTATGGAAGTCTACTTTCAAGGACTTCCGACAGATTCAGGTTTGCTATTTTGTAGTAGCTGTAATCCATGTTTTAGTACAGCAAGGTCATGCTGTCCTGATCATGTGATGTGTGTAAATGACTTGTTTGCTTCTTGCTTTGTCTGTAGCGCATAGAGTTAGACACACTTAGTATTATATAATATTGAAACCCTATCGCATGCTCACACAGGATGAAAATAAACTAATAAAAAGTCAGGGTATCATGGGTTTGACTTGGTAGTGAACAATTGGAGACTATATTCGGTAAGGCTTTCTCGCCCGCCAGCTAAATCCCGAACATCACAAAAATCTCAAAAATCCTGAACATCCCGTAAATTCTCGACTACTAGGCCGAGTAAACGATCCGTGAATTCACCATCAGTCTAAAACGTTCACTGTGTGTTTGCGCTGAACCTGTGGAATGGGACGCAGTAGTGCGTGCACTAGATAGGCTAATAAAATACTTAATAACCTGTATCTCATGCTTGATCCTGACTTGACATCACTTATTACATGCGTTATTTACTGTAGACCTTTGATATTATTGTCTACTCTTTGCTTTGTTCTTTGTCTTTGACAATGTCCTTATTCTTTGATATTCATGCTTTCCTTTATCCTTTGTTTTCTCTACTTGCTGCCCACAACTTGCTCTAAGGGCACTCTTTTCTTTCTTTTTAGATCAAGTATTAACAGGTACCGAAGGAGCAATCCCAGATAGAATTGGTGAGAAAACTCTCTGAAGATTGAAGCCGGACTGTTAGACTGCTTAGCAATCTTTTATTATTTGCTTGTTGTATTTTTTTTATCATACTTTGTATTCTTGGGCTTTATGATCCGAAGTTTATTTTTATCCCAGATGTAGGATTATTATTTATTAAATTTATTTCATGATTATTTTGGAGTTTATTCTTTGTTTATGTGATTATATTTTTTGCCTGCGTGGTTGTTTCACTTGTATATTGTTGAGTTAGACTGGTACAGCTTATGGATGATGTATAATCATTCGTTGGGCCTACGTTACGTGCTCGTATTTTCGTATTTTGGGAAGCGAGACGTGACATAAATACCCCCCATTCTCTTCATGAAATACACTAGAAAAGAATTGATGAAAGAAAAAGAAAGAAAGAAACTAGTTGTGAGAAAAAGATTGAGATTGTGAGTAAAAAGATTGAGTTGCATTTAGTTGTGTGTTCTTGCATCCATTGGAGGCCGGCCTACATCTAGAGGAGCAAGGAGAGCTCGGGTTCATCAAGTACAAGGAGGAGGAGCGCTTTGGTGTGCACAAGCAAGGAGGTGAAGGCTTACAACTATGAGGGGATCGTGTGTTCAAGGAGATTTCTAGGAGTTCTTTTGTTTTTCTTCAATTAAGGTGGGTGATTTCTCAAGCTTCTAATGTAGATATCATGCTAGAAATTAATTGATGAAATTGCTAAGAAGAAACTAATTAGTTTGGCCATGTGTTGCTTTAAAAGAGACTAGTTAGAAACGAAATGAATGCTTGATGAATTGATTGATAGTTGCTATAATTGTGATTGCTACATAAGAATCATCATGTTTCTATGAAAATGTGAATTTTGAATCATGCTAGATGTAGAATGCGTGTTGGTAGATGGCTAGTTGGTTAATTGAAATATTTGATTTGTGCTATAATTAATTATTGTGACACTAGTATGATAAATGAGATTATGTCCTAGAAATGTTGTAGAAATTAAAAAAAACAAGGAAATAAACTTATGTGATAATTTTGGTGCTAAATTTGGTGGAAATCATGGTTGCTTTTAAATGTCGAAATTGTAGACATAGAATGCAAATTAGGAAGAAAAATTCATGTTTTTATGTCAAAATAATAATTTAAAATACTATTATATTACTAATCTATAAGATTAGTAATTTGGAATTTTTCATGGAACAAATTAAAGAAGAAAAGAGTTTAAGAGTTTTCGAAATATGAAATATTAGTAACAAGCAGAGAGTCGAGTTAAAAATAGCGCAACTCATCTCTCATCAGTTGTCCCCTGTGGTCTTACTAGTCTTCGGTGGTGCCTCGGTGCGGTTACTGTAGAACGGCGGCACTGTGTGCTTGGGTTTGAGTCTCTCCAGAGACAAAATTTTTTCTGAACATTAATTTTAATCAAATACCGAAACTCAGATTTTAAATATAACTCAAGTTATACTTTCAACAATTATCCGCCTTGGCCATTCTGGTCTTCGGCTGCACCTTAGTGCGGTTACTATAGCTAGGCGGGGTCTGTTGTGCGTGGGTTCGAACCGGGCTCGACAACTTTTTTTAAAAAAGTGATTTTTAAATATTTTTATTAGTTTTAATAGTTTTAAAGTGATTTAAAAATTAAGAAAAAAATATTAGAAATATTCTGAAAATGCCTAGAATTCATGAGAATTTTTCTATAGTTTTTTGACTTATTATGATGAGAATTAGAGGCTATTTTTTAGAAAAGAACTCAATTATTAGAATGAGATATGGATTAATTAAAGAAAATAAATATTTCTCTTTTAAAGAAAATTTTGAATAGATATTTTAAATGAGATGTGTCTTGGAAAATTTTTAAATAAAGATATTTGTGATTTGGGTTAATAAGTGAAAGAATGTTATTATGAAAGTAAAAGAAATTTATGAAATCTATTATGAATGTGGTAAGCTTGAAAAAAATGAATTTGTCACTTTATACATGAAATTGTACATGAAAATGAAATAAAGATCATGATGAATTATGGGAAAATTTGTGAGTGCGAATACTCAATTTTTATAAACATAAAATGAGATTAAAGACTAGAGTGTTGCTAAATCCTTATACCGACATTGAATAAATTCTTTGGGAATGGAATATTGAAATGAAAGACCAAGATTGGGTCATTATTGTTGATTGATGGTTAAAAACGATATAGAGGAAGTGCTAGCTCTAAAGTGTTGATTTTATTCATGATTCAAACAACTAAGAACAATACACTAGTGAAGATGTGATGAAAGTAAGAGAAAAACACAAGTATGAGGGCCTCGGATCTATGGTGTGAGAGTATTCATAGGTTGCCTGCTTGATGAGTCATGTCATGGCATGGACACTACTCCGGAATTATCGGGATTGTGGCGACGCTTGTGGGGTGTTTGGTAACTACGGGTGGTGTCATCGTTGCATAACGGAGGCTGAATTGTCCATAGGCTCTGCATGATGTGTCATGTCACAACGTGGGATTCCCCTCCAGGCTGTCTGGACATGGGCTCGTAACTCATAGAACATCTAGGATACGTACCGTATTAGTTTAAGTCTTGGCGAGGGATTCAACCCTACAAGATGAAGAACGATTAAGAGCTTGCCCTCGGACCTATGTAGTATGGGATGCATAGAATCCGAACAAGTACGCATTAGTGTCATGTAATATAAATAACTGTGTTAAGGACTAAGTGCACATTCACACACGACATCAATAGGATAGTTCCCTTTAGCTTTGTTTTGTGACAAGTGTATGTTTTCTAAGTAAGAAAAATTGATGTATTATATCCTAGCGTCAGTTGTATGCAACTGACTTACCCACAATTTCTATGCAGGACAAAGTAATTGACAAGAACTAAAGATTGATTGCTGCTTAAAGAATGTTCAAATTATTCAATTCATGTATAATGTTGTAATTTACTTCCACTGTGTAAAATGTAATCTTTGTTGTAATAAAAGTTTTTAATTTCTTGTAAAATTGTACGAAGAGAAGTGTAAAGATCCTGTGGAACTTCGAATTCAGTCTTATTTGGAATTTGGGGTGTTACAATTCAACATAATGTCACTCTAGTAATGCAGTGAAATCGGCATAATTTATGAATGATCTTCATCAGGCATGAACACAAACTCTCAGTCTCAGATATTCTACTTGTATCATCTCAACATCAATTATTCATGTTAATCAAAGTTTTTATAACTTGCAATTAAAATTCCTGCATCACTTCAATTCCACTGTATTCTTTTGGTATCTAATACAACATTTGCACTGCAAATTTGATTAGACTGGTTAAGAATCTCATGATGGCAGAATGACATTTTTTTAATGTAGAAGCTATTCTTTCACCAATATGAATTCTTTAATAAATAAAATGCAACATAAAGTGACCTCTTCTTGAATATATCGACTAAGTTTGATCATAACTAAATGCATAACATTCATAATTTTGGGTTGAATATGAACCTGCTCTCAATATGGACATAAACTTTTGTATTGAACTTCTGTATTCAACTTCTAGAATACCATTATTTGAAATCTAATTCATCTTCAATATTCAACTTTTGTATTCAACTTCTATGTATTCAACTCATCAAAGAACTAATCAACTTCTGTATTCAACTTCTATGTAATAAATCTAACTCATCACAGACAAAGAAAGAATGAATAAACTTCTACAAAGTATTACGAAAAAATTGTACAACACAGTGCACTGTTGAACAACCTACTAACTTGATCACCAAATCTGACTCAACATTCAACTAATCATTTTTAAAATGAAGAAACAACATACCTCAGAATCCTGCTGGTCTGCGACTTCGCGAAATCATGAATCCTCCCTCATTGAAATCAATGGAGGAAACTGTTGGGTTTATGTCTTGCATACTATATTGGATAAGAAGATGATAAGATGATGGAGAGACAAAGGCGATTGGAAACAGAGTGGAGGCAAGAAAACAGTTAGCAGCTGTAGTTGCAGAAGTTGTGGTCGACCGATCATAGGTTATGGTCGACCAGTCATAGGGTGCAGAAGTCCCAACATGGGAACGGTCGACCGAACCTGGGTGGCAGTCGACCGGTCACGGCGCTGATGGATATTTGGGCTTGAATCCAGATGATTCGGGAAAGGCCCAATTTGCTCTTCAAGCTGGATCGTGTGGCTCCTATCGTAGGGTTATCTCTTGGGCACTATCCAATGGCTATTGTAACAAAATATTAACTTAGGTTTTGTCTCTAGATCTATATAAACAACTGAAACAGCTCATAGATCCATATGATTCTATTGAGTGCCGAATAGAAGAAGAGAGTACTTCATCTGAGAGGGTGAGAGAGTTCTCCATTGTAAGCAGCATCAAGTTCCATTAGGGTTGAGAGAGAATCGTGGTGAGAATTGTATTCTTGTATCTTATCTAGTTGAATAATATCTTGGTTCTTCCTCCCCCGAATTAAGGCGAAAGCCCCAACCGGGACAACTCTTGTGTGCTTGTGTGTTTGGTGTGATTTAGTCTTGCTTGGTGGTTTTGTGTTGATTGTGTCAAAGACTCAACAAGATCCTCATAATTTCCTAAAAAGTGGTATCAGAGCAATCAGGATTCGTGGGTTTGTTCGAGTTCCTTGGAGATGGCAGATCAAAAGACGAAGATCAAGCGGTTTGACAGTAAGATCAACTTCAATCTATGGAAGGTGGACATGTATGATGTTTGGTTCAGAAGGACTTGCACCTTGCCCTAGAAGAGAAGAAGCCAACCGACATGTAGCAAGAGAAGTGGGATGAGATTTATTTAAAGGCCTTGAGTTTAATCCGGTTGCAATTGGCAGACTACGTCAAGTGTAATATCCTTGAGGAGAAAAGTGCGGCGAGTCTATAGGCGGACTCAAAACTGACTACTCGGGATCATCGTTGCTAGATCGGATGTATTGAAAAAGTAAGCTGTTTAGGTTCTCAATGAAGGAAGGTACCCATCTTCAAGATCATATTGTGGAGTTCAATAAAGTAATATCTGAGCTGAAGGCGATTAATGCTGATGATCTTAGCGAAGAGGATAAAGCTTTCAACTTGATATATTCACTGCCTACTTCTTGTGATCACTTGATAACTACCATGCTATATGGGAAATCGGCCAAGGAGACACTCACTGTAGCCGAGGTGATTAAGGGTCTGAAGGAAGATGAACTAAGAAAGGAGACTCATAAAGGAGGGTCTACTTCTTTAGGGTGTTTTGGGTGAATGGTGATACTTCAATTGGAAGGGATGCGGCACACAAGGGTACAATTCATTGCCATTACTGTAAAGGAGTTGGGCATTACAGGAGAGACTGTCACAGGTGGTTGAGTTAGAAGAGTGCTACTAAAGAAGGGAAACAAGCCCATATAGTCAGCGCAACTGAGTCAAGTAATAATGTTGACTGTTGTCTTCTTGTTTCAAGTTCTTCAGATGTGCATTCAAGTTGGTATCTTGATTCGGGAAGTTCTTCTCACATTTGCTCCGAGAGGGAGATGTTTTCTACTTACAAGTCATCAACATGCCGTAGTGTGAGAACGGGGAGTGGTGAGGTTTGTGAAGTAGAGGGTGGGGGAACTGTTGAATTGGAGATGTTAGATGGTAAAGGGTTCACACTAGAAGAGGTCATGCATATTCCTTCGATATAGAAGAATCTTATATCCTTGGGTACTCTTGATGCTCGTGGCTGCAGGTGTTGGATCCTGTAGGCAATGCAAGAAACACTAGAGGGGGGTGAATAGTGTTTTATAAAAATTTAAAATGCAGAATTGAGAATTTCTTCTGTTCAGTCGACTTGAGAGATAGATCAGTCAACTGAAAACACAAAAAGAAAAGTATTTTAAAGAAGTCTGTCATGTCGACTTAGGGATGAGACAGTCGACTAGTCACACAAATTATTTCAGAGTAGTACAAGTCTAACCAGTCGACTTATATGAATACACAGTCGACTGTCCAGACAAGTTACATAGTAAAAATTATAAACTGAGAAAATAGAAATGCAAGTAGAGAGATACGACCACAGAGTGCACACGATGTATCCTGGTTCGGTCCTCCCGACCTACATCCAGTTCCCAAGCAACCCACTTGAGATTTTCCACTATTCTTGAAAAATATTACAAGAATACCCTACGGCGTTCAGACAATAACCTTGTCCAACCCGTAGTCCTTTCTCTCAACCAGAGAAAGCAACCCACTCTTCCACCAAGAGTGACAAAATCCGACTCTACACCCTAGAGTCCTACTCTCCAACCGAGAGGAAAAAGAAAAACAATAAAATTGTTTGCAATCAACCTATAGCCTTGTTGTGATTGTGATATAGTACGTGACTAATTGGTTGACTTCCAAATCCAGTCCAAAACGAATTCAATGTTATACTGGACTGAAGACAGAGAACCAAGACTTAGTGAGTTTTGAAAGCTTTTCTCTCTTGAATGCACAAATCTTAAAATTATTCTCAAAAATTGCTTGGGAACCTTTTGAAGGTGAACCTTAGGCTATATTTATATATTAGGGTCCCTGGCAGTTAAAGACAGTTACCCATAACCGTTTGATCAACGGAAAAATAACGGATAACTCCTATAAATTCAAAAAACAGCTTTTGAAATCAGAAAACGGTCAAAAAGCACTTGAACGGTCGACTGGGTTGCCACTATGAGTCGACTGGTCAGAGTTTGAATAAGATCAGGCAGTTTTGTACAGACTCAGTCGACTGGTATAAATGGCAATCGACTGGTACTCAACAACTGATCTAGTTCAAGCTGTTTCGGCCTTTGATTTTTGTAAACACACAGTTATAAAAAGTTATATGTGAGTGTATGTGTGTGTGACAAGCTTGCACATCAATCTAAGACTCAAAAAAAAGAAAAAATATTACATTTTTTACAAGACACAATTATATGACATTTGAAACTTTGGTCTTGACTTGAGTCTTGAGTGAAGCCATTGTCTTTATCTGGGGCTGTGCTTGATCATTTGTTCAGCTTTAGAGTAATGAGGCCTTTGTGTATCTTCTGATACAACCTGCAATTATATATATACAGCATAGCACAAATATGTTTTGCATTGTGTTGTAATCATCAAAATTAAGAATCAACATTCTCCCCCTTTTTGATGATGACAACACAATAGCTGATAATAAAAAAAAATAATACAAGCATTCATATACTCCCCCTATCAATAATACATTATGCATAAATTATCAAAAAAAATTAACATCTCATCACAAAAATGTATTGCAGTCGACTTATAAAAAATGTCAGTCGACTTATCACAAAAATTTCCAATAGAAAAATTATCACAAAAATTACCAATAGAAAAATTATCAATAGAGAGATGATTATCAATGTTCACTCCCCCTTTGTCATCAACAAAAAGACAGAAATGGAAAGAATATTTTACTGAATTAAAATATAACAACTGAGTCTTAGTACAAAATACCAAAATACTAAAGTGCAAATAAGAAAAATACATTGGAGTAATAAAAAATAATAAAAAAATCATCAGTCTTCGTCTTCGTCATCATCATCGTCGTCATCTTGAGAGGGAGGTGGAAATTGAGTAGTAAAAAGATGAGTAAGATGAGAAAGTTGGGATTCAAGAGCATCTTGACGATCCATGAGATAGTTAACAACATTATAGATACTGCGTGGATCATCAAAATCAGCTCGGGGCCGAGAAGAGCTAGATGCTGAAGAGGGTCGAGCAGAAGTGGCTAAAGGAACTTGGATTTGGGGAGAAGTCCTAGTGGTAGATCTAGGTGGAGGATCAAGAAGCTTCATGCGTGCTAAACTGGCACGATCAAAGCATTCATAATACTTGACAACATTGGTCTCTGAGTCGAGATCGATATCGTAAGCACAGAAAACAAGAGTAAGTAAAGCACCATAGAGAAGAAAAGTGGAGTGAGACTTATGAAGTCTAGGAAAGATGACACGACCCCAATTAACATTTATTTTACCAAAGATTGCATATACAGCTTGTTGCAATTCCAAGGAATACTGATCATAACTCTCTGTTTTAGGGATAATATTATAGGACAGTATCCGTGCAACAAGTTTTGCAATAGGAGTAATGGATTTATTTGACATAGGAGGTCCATGATTGGGCAAAAAGATTTTAGACAAGATAGAAGCATCATCCATTATGATTTCTCCTAAATCAAGTCCTTCGTCATCTATACCCATAATCAGTTTAATTCTCTCTGATGTGAGTTTCATCTTCTTATTTTTCACAGAAGAATAAATTATAACTTCACCATCATCCGATTGAACCACCCTCATATTTGTATAAAATAGATAAATGAGTTGAGGGTAATAATGTGGTTGATTTTCTAAGGACAAGAAATCATATAGGCTACAATTTTGAAATAGAGACACAAGATTAAATTTATCAAGATCATTAAAATTAACAAATCTACCCGGAAAAATAAGCATGGTACAAATGATATACCATTTTTCAATACGATCAGGACTTCTAAGATACTGAGAATAGTCCTTAGAGGAAGAACCTTCATCAACATGAGAGGTTTTTGATCTTTTTGGTGCCATAATAAGAGTGAAGAGAAAAAGATTTTACCAACAGAAAATGTAAGGAATCAAACTGCAAAGGAGCAAGAAATCAACTCAAGACAGCAGCACCTCAGTCGACTTCTTCTCTATTCTTCTCTTCTCAAACTCCAGATCTAGGTGAAAAAAGATGGGGTAAAAGTGAAAAGAGGGGAGGCAGTGATTTAGAGTTTTAATTTGATGGGAACGGCTGAGATCGAAGAGGAAATGAAATCAACGGCCAAGAATGGTCAAGGTGAGTCAAAATATGAATAGATATCTCAAAATCGGTGCGACGATTCGAAGTTGAAGACAGACTGAGTCGCGACAGTCGACTGTTCTTAGTATTCAGTCGAATTAGTCGAGAGAAAAACATATAATTATCACAACTGGGCAGTCGACTGATTGAACATCTCAGTCGACTGTTAAAAAATAAGTATATATATTTATAAAAAATATGTGGAAGTCGACTGAATAACATGTTCAAGTCGACTTACAAAACGTAAAATTTAACAAATATCAAGAAAATCACATATCCCTAGTTCTCTTCTTAATGTAATGAAGGTGTCTTCTTTAAGGGGTTTGGTAAAGATATCAGCTACTTGTTTATCAGTAAAGATTAAGTCTAAAGAGATGTCTCCTTTTAAAACATGATCACGTAGAAAATGATGTCGAATATCAATATGTTTCGTACGTGAATGTTGAACCGGATTTTTAGATAGGTTAATGGCACTGGTATTATCACACATTATTGAGGGGCTTTCAAAAAAAATACCATAATCTAATAGGGTTTGTTTCATCCACAAAATTTGTACACAAGCCAAACTTGCAGCGATATATTCAGCTTCTGTAGTAGATAGGGATACTGAATTTTGTTTCTTACTGCACCAAGAAACTAATGAATGTCCCAAAAAATGACATGTCCCACTAGTGCTCTTGCGATCAGTTTACTGCCAGCAAAATCAGCATCACTATACGACAAAAGTTGAAAGTTATCGGTGCATGGATAGAATAAACCATAATCAGATGTGCCTTTAATATATCTTAAAATTCGTTTCACAGCTTTTAAATGAGATTCTTTAGGACTTGACTGATATCTAGCACACAAACATACACTGAACATTATCTGGTCTACTAGCAGTTATATATAAGAGTAAGCCAATCATCCCTCGATAGAGTTTTTGATCGACACTCTTACCTAATATATCTTTGTCAAGGGTAGTGGTAGTAGCCATAGGTGTGGCTTTACTACTTGTGCTATCCATGTTAAACCGTTTGAGTAATTTCTTTGCATATTTTCCTTGATTAATAAATATACCATTTTGTGACTGCTTAATTTGTAGTCTAAGGAAATAATTGAGTTCACCCATGTGACTCATCTCAAACTCGTTTTTCATGGTGTTAGCAAACTCTTGACATAGATTACTATTAGTAGATCCAAAAATTATATCTTCAACATATATTTGTATGATTAAAATATCATTCTTAATTCTCCTAATAAACAAAGTAGTATTTACCTATCTCAAAACCTGTTTCTAAAAGAAAAGTCTTCAGTCGATCATACCAAGCACGTGGTGCTTGTTTAAGACCGTATAAAGCCTTTTTCAATTTAAAAACATGGTTTGGGAATTGTTCATGTTCAAAACCTGGTGGTTATTTAACATAAACATCTTCTTTTATAAACCCATTAAGGAATGCACTTTTAACATCCATTTGATAAAGTGTAAAATTCATAAAACAAGCAAAAGATAATAAAATACGAATTGATTCTAATCTAGCAACAGGAGCATATGTTTCATCAAAATCTATGCCTTCTTCTTGATTATATCCTTGAGCAACTAGTCTAGCTTTGTTCCTAACAACTTGTCCTGATTCATCTAACTTATTTTTGAAAACCCATTTAGTACCAATAATAGTATGATCAGGAGGTCGTGGAACTAAATCCCATACATCATTCCTTATGAATTGGTTTAATTCATCTTGCATGACATTCATCCAAAATTCATTCTCACATGCTTCTTGTATATTTTTCGGTTCAAAATCGGACAAGAAAGCTGTGTGAGATATCATATTGATATGCGATCTTGTCTGAATACCATGGGAAATATCACCAATTATTAAGTCATGAGGATGATCTCTAACTTCAACAAAAGATTTTGGTAAAGTTTGAGATATCACAACAGGATCAGTCTACTTGACAGGTTCCTCAGTCGACTGTTTTACATCAGTCAACTTGACGTCCTTATCAGTCGACTTATCCGCGAGACTAGTTTGTTCTAAAGATGTAATTACTTTATTTAAAGGTGATGAATCAGTTTCATCATCTTTAATTAAATTTGATGAAGGTAGAGATTCATCAAATGTAACATGCATTGATTCTTCAATAGTCATTGTTGACTTGTTGAAGATTCTATATGCTTTACTCCTATTTGAGTATCCTATAAAGATACCCTCATTAGATCTAGGATCAAATTTATCTAAATTATCTTTAGTGTTCAGAATAAAACACTTACAACCAAATATCTTAAAGTAAGAGACCTTAGGAATTTTATTAAAAAATAACTCATAATAAGTCTTCTTTAGCTTAGGTCTTATCAAGATCCTGTTTAAAACATAACAGGCTGTAGCAACAGCTTCAGCCCAAAAATACTTAGGTAAATTGCTTTCAATAAGCATGGTACGTGCACATTCTTGCAAAGTCCTATTCTTCCTTTCAACCACTCCATTTTGTGGTGAAGCTCTAGGAAATACAAATGAATGAGTTATACCATTCTTATTGCAATATTCTGCAAACGTTTCATTTTCAAATTCTCCACCATGATCACTTCTAATAGTGACTATGGTTAGAGACTTTTGATTTTGAATTCGTTTACAGAAATTTGCAAATTCATCAAAAGCATCATTTTTATGTTTTAAAAAGAAAGTCCAAGTGAATCGTGAAAAATCATCTACTAAAACAAATACATATCTACTTTTATTTAAAGAAGCAACTCTAGTAGGGCCAAATAAATCCATATGAATTAATTCGAGCGGCCTACTAGTAGAAATTACTTATTTTGTTTTAAAAGTAGATTTAATTTGTTTACCTAGTTGACATGCATCACATAACTTATCCTTTTTAAAGGATAGTCTTGGCAGCCCTTTAACTAGGTTGTATTTAGATACTTTAGAGAGATTTTTCATATTCACATGACCAAAACGTCTATGCCAAAGCCAAGAATCATTATTAGAAGCTACTAAACAAAAATCATTCGAAAACTCATTTGTATTCAAACATAATTCATAAATATTGTTTTTTCTAAAACCTTTAAAAATAATGTTTTGCATAGTGGAATCATAAATTAAACAAGCATCTTTTTCAAACACAATTTTATAACCTTTATCACATAGTTGACTAATACTTAACAGGTTATGTTTAAGTCCACTAACTAATAAAATATTTTCTATAGAAGGGTTAGTATCCTTACCGACCATGCCGATTCCTATGACTTTTCCTTTATTGTTATCACCAAAAGTAACTATTCCTCCATCAATGCTTTGTATGGTAGATAGGAGATTGGCATGACCAGTCATATGCTTAGAATATCCGCTGTCAAGTATCCAACGATCTTTCTTTGGTACCTATAAAATATTCAATGTGAATATGGTACCCTTTTCATTGGGTTCAAAAGATATTAGTTTGTGGGAAACCAAATCCATGATGAGTTTGATTTTCCACCATAAGTAGGAATGAAATTAACAGAATTACATACATTCAGCATATATGAGTTTATATAGGCAATTCTATCTTTCGTACTCAAATTGACTGGAACCCATACATGTTTGTTCTGTCCAGTCGACTTTATAACACCATTCAGTCGACTTCTAATATATGTCAGTCGACTTGATGGTAATATAGGTCGACTTATATGAGATTTTGGTCTTGTTGAATAAGACTCAGTACCTCTGGACAGACGACTGGTGGATGGATACAGTCGACTTGCTTGAAATTTAGATTTGCTTTTATCAATCGAACTTTCAAACTTAGGTTTTTCAAAGAACTCATACAATTTATGTCTAACACTAGAAATATATACAGATTTATTTACACTAGTGTTATTAGAAGAATGATCTTTTTCAAGAGATTTTTTAAAACCAAGTCCAAACTTTTGACTAGATTTTACTTGATTTTGAAGAACATCGTTTAAATTCTCTTTTCCTTTATTAAACTTAGATACTTTCTTGGATATCTCTTCATAATTCTTCTTTAGAGATTCAAGATCCATATCTAAACTTGAAATACGAGAATTTAAAGATTTTATTTCTTTATCAAGCTTAAGATTCTCTTGAGAAAGTATTGATTAACTTTCTCTAAGTTCTTAACTCTAATCTTTTCCTTTTTCAATTCTTGAAAATTTTCATTGAATGCATCAAGTAAATCGTCTAAATCACACTCATTACTTATTTGATTCTGTGCTGCCATGAAGCACACATTTGCAAGCTCGTTGGTCTCATCAATTTCTTCTTCTGAAGAAGAATCGCTATCATCCCAAGTTGCTTGATATGCCTTTTTGTTTTTGACAAACTTGTTCTTTGTGTACTTATCCTTCTTGAAGTTTGATGTCTTTCCCTTAGACTTTGTGTTCTCTAGTGGACAATCCTTCTTCATTTGACCTATTTTGTTACACCTGAAACAAGTTGGAGGATCATTAGAATCTTTAAATTTAGAATTGAACTTACCTTTCCTTAGAAATTTTTTGAATTTCCTTGTGAACATAGCAATCTCCTCCTCATTTTCTTCTTCATCTTCGGAATCTGACATGGCCTTGAATACTAATGTTTTCTTCTTTGACTGTTGTGGTTCGGCATCCTTCTTGCGTTCTTCAATTTGTACCTCAAAAGCCATTAGATTTCCCACAAGATTCTCAAGAGAAAGTTGTGATAAATCATTGGTCTCTTCTATGGCAGTGGTCTTTTTTCCCATTCGGGGGTAAGTGCACGAAGTACTTTTCTCACCATCTCTGCTTGAGTGTATATCTTCCCAAGTGCCACAAGTGATTGTGATGTCTGTAAATCTAGTAATCATCTCGGACACACTTTCATTTTTTTTCATGCGGAACATTTCAAACCTGTGAACAAGAACTGATATTTTAGATTCTTTCACTTTGTTCGTTCCTTCATGAGTTACCTCGAGTGTGTGCCAGATTTGATGTGCGGTTGTTGCATTCGACACACGGTTGAACTCCTCCTTTGTGAGAGCACAGAATAATGCATTCATTGCTTTTGCATTGTTCATTGTTTGGTTCTTCATGTCGTCATTCCATTGTGCATATGAAATAGTAAGAGTGGTGTATTCTGTTTCCGTCATGTTCTATATTTCATAGTTGATGGATTGTAGGTAGATACTCATTCTACACTTCCAATAATTGTAATTTGTTCCATCAAAGAGAGGTGGACTTTGTGTAGATTGGCCTTCATGGTACTGATTTGCATTTGAAGTAGTTTCCATTGCACTCAACCTGGCTCTGATACCAAGTGTTGGATCTTGTTGGCAATGCAAGAAACACTAGAGGGGAGGTGAATAGTGTTTTATAAAAATTTAAAATGCGGAATTGAGAATTTCTTCTGTTCAGTCGACTTGAGAGATAGATCAGTCGACTGAAAACACAAAAAGAAAATTACTTTAAAGAAGTCTATTAAGTCAACTTAGGGATGAGACAGTCGACTAGTCACACAAATTATTTCAGAGTAGTACGAGTCTGACCAGTCGACTTATATGAATACACAGTCGACTGTCCAGACAAGTTACACAGTAAAAATTATAAACTGAGAAAATAGAAATGCAAGTAGAGAGATACAACCACAGAGTGCACACGATGTATCATGGTTCGGTCCTCCCGACCTACATCCAGTCCCCAAGCAACCCACTTGAGATTTTCCACTATTCTTGAAAAAGATTACAAGAATACCCTACGGCGTTCAGACAACAACCTTGTCCAACCCGTAGTCCTTTCTCTCAACCAGAGAAAGCAACCCACTCTTCCACCAAGAGTGACAAAATCCGACTCTACACCCTAGAGTCCTACTCTCCAACCGAGAGGAAAAAGAAAACCAATAAAATTGTTTACAATCAACCTATAGCCTTGTTGTGATTGTGATATAGTACGTGGCTAATTGGTTGACTTCCGAATCCAGTCCAAAACGAATTCAATGTTATACTGGACTGAAGACAGAGAACCAAGACTTAGTGAGTTTTGAAAGCTTTTCTCTCTTGAATGCACAAATCTTAAAATTATTCTCAAAAATTGCTTGGGAACCTTTTGAAGGTGAACCTTAGGCTATATTTATAGACTAGGGTCCCTGGCAGTTAAAGACAGTTACCCATAACCATTTGATCAACGGAAAAATAACGGATAACTCTTATAAATTCGAAAAACAGCTTTTGAAATCAGAAAACGGTCAAAAAGTGCTTGAACGGTCGACTGGGTTGCCACTATGAGTCGACTGGTCAGAGTTTGAATAAGATCAGGCAGTTTTGTATAGACTCAGCCGACTGGTATAAATGGTAGTCGACTGGTACTCAACAGCTGATCTAGTTCAAGCTGTATCGACCTTTGATTTTTGTAAACACACAGTTATAAAAAGTTATATGTGAGTGTATGTGTGTGTGACAAGGCTGTACATCAATCTAAGACTCAAAAAAAAGAAAAATATTACATTTTTTACAAGACACACAATTATATGACATTTGAAACTTTGGTCTTGACTTGAGTCTTGAGTGAAGCCATTGTCTTTATCCGGGGCTGTGCTTGATCATTTGTTCAACTTTAGAGTAATGAGGCCTTTGTGTATCTTCTGATACAATCTGCAATTATATATATACAGCATAGCACAAATATGTTTTGCATTGTGTTGTAATCATCAAAATCAAGAATCAACAGCAGGTACACAGCTCGAGGTAGAGTTTTGACAGTTTGGGATAGTCGTCGTAAGGTAATGAAGGGTAAGAAGGGGATTGGGCAGGGTCAGCACAAGCTGTACCAGCTTTGTGGAAGCAGAAAAACTTGGCCGAGTGTATGGAAGCCCATTGTTCCTAAAGCATTATCTAGTTAGCCGTCACTAGAATTACCGGCGCGAGACTGCAACGTTCGAATACCGTTGGAAGGTAGAGAAAGCCTTGACGTAGGTGGAGTTCGTGTGGAGGGTGGCACCTCCATGATTACATCTACATGGGTGTGCCCTTGAGGGGGGCATACAGCTGGAGGAAAACTGGTGGAGATTTGTTCAGCTAGCAGGAGAAGCCATTGAAACTTGTTGTTTACAAAGCGGGGAAGAAAGATCTAGGAGAGTTTTAAATCACACAGGTATGGATTCTTACGTATGCAATCCAAGGTGGAGATTGTTGGGTTTATGTCTTGCATACTATATTGGATAAGAAGATGATAAGACGATGGAGAGACAAAGGCAATTGGAAATGGAGTGGAGGCAAGAAAACAGTCAGCAGCTGTAGTTGCAGAAGTTGCGGTCAACCGGTCATAGGGTACGGTCGACCGATCATAGGGTGAAAAAGTCCGGGGAGGGGGACGGTCGACCGAACCTGGGTAGCGGTCGACCGGTCGCGGCGCTGATGGATATTTGGGCATCAATCCAGGTGATTCGGGAAAGGCCCAATTTGCTCTTCAAGCTGGATCGTGTGGCTCCTATCGTAGGGTTATCTCTTGGGTACTATCCAATGGTTATTGTAACAAGATTTAACTTAGGGTTTGTCTCTAGATCTATATAAACAATTGAAACGGCTCATAGATCCATATAATTCTATTGAGTGCCGAATAGAAGAAGAGAGTACTTCATCTGAGAGGGTGAGAGAGTTCTCCATTGTAAGCAGCATCAAGTTCCATTAGGCTTGAGAGAGGATCGGGGTGAGAATTGTATTCTTGTATCTTATCTAGTTGAATAATATCTTGGTTCTTCCTCCCCCGAATTAAGGCGAAAGCCCCAACCGGGACAACTCTTGTGTGCTTGTGTGTTTGGTGTGATCTAGTCTTGCTTGGTGGTTTTGTGTTGATTGTGTCAAAGACTCAACAAGATCCTCATAATTTCCTAACAGAAACACCTATAAAATTAAAATGGTCAAAGCTTTATCATCCAAGATTAAACTTTAGATAGAGACTAAAGTCAAATTGTATAATAAAATTTTGAAATAATGCATGCAGCCAGAGAGAGATTAAACTATAAAAGCGAAGATATGTCAAGCTTATCTAACTTTTGTATCCTAAGTTATGAAGCTAGAAAAGGCTAGAAAAAATCTGAAATGAAAGCTAGAAACATTTCAAATTAGTCAGATTGTTAATTACATTGTGTTCCTGTTAAATAGGAGACATGCCTTGCCAATTTTGTCAATATGATTGTTAATTACACATCCTAATTACACATTGTGTTCATGTTAAATAGGAGACATGCCTTGTCAGATTGTTAATTACACATGCAAAACACTCATATACTGTGGACAATATTTTTTCAATCTGATTTGGCAATTTTTAGGTCTTCATATATGCTGCATTTAACAATCTACAGGCAAACCTAGACTCAAACCAAACTGAAGTATACTGTTTTCACCAATACTCTTTCTATAAAAAAAAATAGACCTTATAGTGGATTAAAGTCACAACAGAATGTTAATTTGATTAATGCTCAATAATTATCATCAAATATAATTTTATACTTCTAACTGTCAATGCCTAAACTTTTCATTAAAATTCATCAAAAATTCAACTTTTCATTACAATTTTCATTAAAATTAAAGAGGTTTGCCCGTTGAAATCAACGGGAAAACCAGCAAACTTTTCATTAAAATTGTCAACGGGCAATCCTTTTTGATTTTCATTACAATTTTCATTACAATCAACGGGCAAACCTATCACAATTGGCATAAAAAATTCAACCAAAAAAATTATGACAGATATGAACACAAAGTGTACAATTGTCAACAGGCAATCCTCTTTGATTTTCATTAAAATTTCATTAAAATCAACGGGCAAACCTATCGCAATTGCCATAAAAAATTCAACCAAAAAAATTGTGACAGATACGAACACATAGTGTATTTACACAGAGTATAAACTAACAAATTTTCAAATAGTTATACAATTCCCGACCGTATTCAACTCTAAAATCAAAGACCTACACGGAACTCTACTTTCAGAGAACCTCATCGAAGTAGTTCATAATCACTTCATCACATTCTGCTTAGACATGGATGTCGATGGCCCTACTAAGTCATTCCATAAGCTTCACATGGTAAAGCAAGAGACTTTAGGGAAGTCGCCTAGAAAGAGTTACATGAAAGCCAAAAAGCATGTGGCAAAGACGGAGAAAGAGGCATAGATCAACCTGAAGCTCTCTGACCCTTAAGAGTTCCACGTTGTGAACCCGGGAAAGACATTAGGTTCTATAGGGAACTACAAGGTACAAAATAGTTCCTTCTGCAACTACTGCAAGCCTACTTGATCTCGATGACCCTCCACTAATTATCAGGTAATATATAGATGTCTTTAATTTGAAGAAGATGATTTGTATCAGACTAAAACTTGGGATCAAGAATTTTTAAAATCTAAACTATATGTTTGTTTTGATCAAATTGATAAATGTTCAGAAAACATGAATATCTGTCATGTAATTTCAATTACATTAAACATGTATAATAATTAGCATACAGCGACGGAGTTTCTCATAGTTTTTTTGGAAAACTAACAGATTTGGGTGACTCCATATAATCAAAGCGTGCAGTGGGCACAGGAGGTTTATTTACATATCAGAGCCATGGCGAAGACACTCTCAATACTTGGTCAAAGAGGTAATACATTAAATGACACTATATCATAATCTCCCTCTATTTTTACCTGTCAATTTCTTATAATTACTTGATACTCCACATTTAAAGAAATTGCAGGGATTGGGCTATAGAGAAGAACGACATTGTGTAATGGTCCACCATATCCCATGTCAAGAGGATTATCCCATAATGCAATGGTGTAGTATTCTACCTTCGACTTGAAGCCTGTTTAACTTATTCCTGCAAAATCCTATTTTTAGAGCAGTACCATACACAAAAAGTGTCCTTCCAAGGTATATAAGGGTTGCTACAGCGTGAATAGACTACCAAAATGCAAGGAGGGGGGACCATAGCTACTTATGACAACATTCTATATAGTCCTTGAGCATTTAGAAGAATTCTCATAGGCAGTGTTGTATCTGCTGATAATTGTACAAATTAATAGCTATATGTTCTGTTTCCGGCTTGATAACATTGTGTTGCATCTCAAAGTAGAGTAATTTTGTATAATGGTTCAAAACATTTTTATCAAATAGCATTGTATTGTTCGTTCGTATTCCTAAGAAATTATGTGGTGTAAGGGAATTGTACAATATTAGATAACAGAATGCAACTATTCCATTAAAATTATATGAGACGTTCTTGGCGATCACTTCTTTCATTTGATCGCCCCAACTTGAAAACTAATGAAAATGGAAGGAAGAATTAGTATCACTTTCCCATCGACGTTCACTTCTTTCATTTCCAATTACTTCCCTATCAACTAACCAACACATAAAGCTTTATTCCCCTATCACATTGATTTAAAAAAAATCATTCTCAAACCATTTAAAGAACCCATCTTCATCATCCTAACATCTGAGCCTCCCATTTCAACTAAACTCTAAGAACAAAATGGTGGGCATTTCTAAAAGTTTCACATTAACATGCACAAAACCTCATAACCCAACGATAAAATAAATAAATAAATAAATAAATAATAGTATAAATGTAGAGCCAAGCGTATAACTAAACATTCAAAACCCTAATAACCAAAGATAAAAATTTTAAAACCTGCAACCCTAAATAGTATCAATTAGGTGCAAGATTAGTATCCCTAAAATTTCGAATAACACTTACAATCCTAAAATTTGACCATGAAACCCTAAAATTTGCATAAGGTGAACTTACATGAGAGTGACAGGCTTCGAGTGTGGGTTTCGCTGAAGTGGTGGTTGAGTTGACGGAGGTGACGGAGCTTCGAAGGAGGTGGAGGTTCGAGTGCGGTTTCGATAAGGCGGGGCTGACGGAGCTTCGAAGGAGGTTATGAGTGCAAATGGGTGGAGGTTGGTTGGGTGCACAGTGAGGTGGCAGGGATGGTGGTTGGAGAAGATGAGGCTGGTGGGGTTGCAAGGAGGTGGGGGTTCAGGATTTTAGGGAGAGAGAGAGGGGGGATTCGGGATGAGAGAGACACAGAGAGAGAGAGAGAGGGAGGGGGTTCTGAGAGAGAGAGACACAGAGACACAAAGAGAGAGAAAGAAAGAAAGAGAGAGAGAGAGAGAGAGAGAGAAATAGAGGTGGGAGAGAGAGAGAGAGCGGGAGAAGACAGAGAGAGAGAAGCAGTAAAGGGGGGTTTCTGAGTTGAGAGAGAGAGAAATTGGTTTTGGGGTTTGAAACTTGGGGGTTTAAAATTTGGAGAAAAAATGTGTTTTTTGATAATCAATCTGGACCATTGATTTCTTTCAAATTGAAGGAGAGCCGCTTGATAGATTTTGGTTGTGTTTTATTATATAAATTATACAAGAAAATAATTGTATATATAAGGACATTCTGCCGAATTTTTTATTGAATATTTTTGATATGTTAATATATCTTTTGGTAAAGTCTGTGTAATTTACACAGGGGGTATACTAGTTTAGCATATAGGAATAGGAATTTGGGGTTTGTGCTGCAGTCATTCAAACCCAAAATTTGAGTTTTCAAACTTTAAAATCAAGAGACGATAGATAATTTCTCGTCCCAAAAAAATAAAATTAGAAATTAGAGATTGAACGGACGATGTATTTCGTCTGTTAGATTTTGTTATTTTTTTATTTTTAAATAATCAAAACGACGGGAAATGATTTCCCATCTCACGGATAGAAGAAAAAAAATTTAATTTCGAATGGACGGGAAATCATTTCCTGTTTGTCGATTTTTTTTATTAAGAAAAAAAACTGAAGGGACGAGAAATGATTTCTCGTCCTTCGATTTTATTTTTTTTTAAAATGGGACGTGGAATCATCCCTCGTCCCATGCTTTTCGCCATTTTTTTAAAGGGACGAAAGATGATCTTTCGTCGCGTTGAACGGACGAAAAATCATATTTCGTTGGCTATATTTTGTAAAATCCTATATCTTTTTTCAAATATAGCACACCACTGTTCATTCAAAATTCAAATTTTGGGCATATAGCCAACGACTGCAGTAGACTTTTTTCTATTTTTTCCAAATTTTGGGTAAATAGACAACGACAACATATGCTATAATAGGTAGGCCGGCCAAATTCCACATTCATGGAGATATGGTAGGGGAAAATTCTGGGAAAGTCTCACAATTAAGAGATTCTTAATTGATTCTTCCTAATTATAGGGAGATGACATAATCTTTTGATGGAATAAAGGAGGTGCCTATGATCTATTTGGAATAGATCCTAGCCCTTGGACTAGATCTAGCTCTAGATTTCCTCTATACGTAGAGGTGGAGGGTAGGGTTTTCTTATACCATGATAAATAAAACACTTGGACGTCATACTATACATACAAGTCTATTTTCTAGATAAGAAGAAACCTCAACTCTTCCTCGTACACTTCCGTTATAGCTCCTTCCCAACCATTACTCCCTTCTGGTCTTGAGGTTGTGATGGTATGACCAGTGTTGTGTTCTCCTCCAGAAGGGGACGCCACCATATGAGGCTTGTTGGTGAGGAGGACGCCGGCTACACATTCCGCTTCCGCATTATGCTTTTGCATCCAATCAATGTAAGACAACCCACCTGTAGTATCATGCTATATTGTTTACTTGATTATTTACATCATGCTTTAGGTCTAGACTTGCTCATGTCAATACCATGTCTATGTGTATGATGATCTAGTAGATGATGTAGCTATGCATTGTTGGGATCGTATAATAATGGTATCAGAGATTCGGCTCGGTTCTAGATTTTTTTTTATGTTTAATTGGATTAATCTATGTTGAATAAATCCCGAAAAGTTGAGTATTGGTTAGATCGAATTATTTATGTAATTGTTTGATCTTAAATATGATTGTAAGCCGAAACTTCAAATGAATGGAGATTTTTGGCTATAAATCTTTTATCAATTAACTCATAATTTTGTAGATTAATCGTTGAAAATTTTTATCGGATGATTTGTTCATTTTTATCGTTCGTTTGAATTTTTGGAATTAAAATTGTTTTTAAAATTGGATTTAAAAAAATCTGAGATAAACCCTAATTCTAAAAACCCTTCTCTTTCCTCTAGTATTGTGCCGACTGCCGGATATGGCCACTGTCGCCCCGGGGTGTGTGGTTCATTGAAACTATTCCCCACCATCGAGTTCGAACGGTGGGGGTCATCTCGATCGGAAAATCCTTCGGAGTTCAACCCCGTTTGGTGAGTTTTCCGATTTTGTGAAAGATGGCTTGAGAATAAGACGAGAAAGAGGGGTTGTGTTAGGAACCTAGGAGAACTCACCCTTAAAAGCTAGCTGTTAAGGAGAGGGAGCCCAAGTTTATAACTACCCAACATTGGTTCCCCATATAACCGATGTGGGACTAAATTTGGATCATAACATTCCACCACGCTTCCGTAACCCGCCGCCCTCGGCGGTATTCACTCTAGCAACACTGGCCCGGCCCGGACCTACCAGTAATTTTAATCCAGCCTCTAGGTAGCCCTTTCCGACTCTCTGCGGCTTTCACTCTAGCGTCTAGGTAGCCCTTTCCGACTCTCGGCGGCTTTCACTCTAGCGTCTAGGTAGTCCTTTCCGACTTTCGGCGGCTTTCACTCTAGCGACACTGGCCCAACCCGGATCTACCAGTAATTTTAATCAGCCTCTAGAGCGAATTAAGAAGCCTGGGGTTGGCTCTGATACCAATTGTTAGGAACCTAGGAGAACTCACCCTTAAAAGCTAGCTGTTAAGGGGAGGGAGCCCAGGTTTATAACTACCCAACATTGGTTCCCCATATAACCGATGTGGGACTAAATTTGGATCATAACAGGTTGGTTGTACTAAGAGGGGCTAGCAACTTCGACCTCCACCCTTAGACTTGTCAACAATCACCGTGTCGACCATCAGAAAGAGGTGAAACCCGAAATTCCGATGGGTTGGTTGTCAGTTTTGAAGGAGAGAGAAAAGGAGAGGATCGTCGGAGCTCTCCGCAGTCAGCATCGCCATCGAAAGACCACCATCGTTGGCATCTTTCTAGCTGTGTCGCCATCGCCGTCACCGCTGCCGCAGCCGTCATCGTCGCCGCACTGGCCTATGGTCTCATTTCGGGCATGTGTGTGTTCAGGTGGGGCTCGTGTTGGATGCAGGAAGGAAAAAAGGGGTAGTCGGGATGGGTCGGGTATGGGCTGGGTTGGATTTAAAATCTAACCTGCTAGGCAGCACATGCTTAGCACGTGCCCATTTGAGGGGCAGGTGTGCACTTGTTGTGCATTGGCAGGGGTGAGAGGCAGAGAGCTTCCGGGCCTGGTTTCATGTATGGGGATTTAAATTCATACCCGACCTTGTGCACACGTGCAGCACAAGGGGACTCTGGTGGGTTGCAGGTTCGGGTACGAGTGCAGATCTGACCCGTTTTGGGTCTGGATGTGGGTTTGGGACTGGAAACAGATCGGAATCCTACATGTTTGGCTATGTTTTACCTTTTTGGTCAAGCTAGATCTGATCCAGCAAGGCCTATGGGCCTGATTGGACCGGATCTAGAGTTAACTTAGTTAAACATACCCAACATGGGTCCAGATTCAGCCTAAAACAGACATGTAGCTTTTTGGGTCCGTTTTTGGTTTTTCTAAGGCCTTATTGAGCATTTTTCAAATTTGTTTTCTTATTGAATTTGAGCCTAGTGAATTTTTATAAATTGTCACCATGACAATGCATAATTTTTCACTAGAAGATGGTGTAGTAGACTTGGTCTTTTGTTGATCTAAGACTTAGAAGTTTCCCTAATTAATTTCAAATTTGCCCACAATAATTAGAAATGATATTCTCATTATTATAGGTTTAGAGTCTGTTCATTGACGCACAACATGAGTTTTTTTTGCAGGGATTAGAGTCCAAGGTAAATCGACTAGAAAAATAAATTGTGCTTTATATGTTATCACATTATTTTCGTAGGTTTGCAAGTGCTGCAAATAAAATAAATGCTCAAAATCTATGTTTTGTGATGTATTAATTTTATGTCGATGAACGGATGACCCTCTAGAAATAATTGTTGGGTTAAGGAGTCGAGATCTTCATTACGGATAGAGACTTGAGTTCATGAGTGCATGTGATTTTTGAGATAAGTGGACACTCAATAGGCTTTATGTAATTTTATTTGTTATATATGTGACCTAATGAGGCATTTTATGATGGCAACAAATGAAGAAAAGAAAAAAAAATGTTGTAATTTTTTATTTCTTTTTGTTTTTTTTCTGATCCTATTCAATTTGTAAAGTAAGTGCATTTCCACGATGCCCCACATGCAAGCTCGCGAACTCCCTTGGCCCAACAAATTATTATAGTTTTTATGGGTTTTTCATTACTATTTTTCAAAATTAAAATAAATTGTATATAAGAGTTACAACATAGAATCTCATAGTTGTGATGTACCCTTAAGAGGGTTTTAATGGGGTTGAGTTGGTAGATAGTATCAGCGAAAACTTCTTTAGACATTCTCGTTAGGGAGGTAGTGATAATTGCAAGGTTTTGGGTTGTATTCTCGATTGTTTGTCAGTTCTAATCCACTTTTTGTGTTGTTTTTGTTTTTTTTGTTTTGATGTCTCATGTGGTCGATGTTTCATGTGGTCGGGGTCGCTGACCTTGTTAAGGGAGGAAAGCTGGATGGGAAAAATACGACATATGGAGTAGGAAACTCAAGCTTATCCTCCTTAGCGAGGGCTTGAGTGGCATATCACTATAATTATGCAAGAACCCGTTATGCAGTTGGTTGGTACTTTTGCAAAAATGCAAGATAAGACTAAGAAATATAGAGAATTGATAAAGGAAGATCACCAGTTGTGCAACATTATTAAGGACAACATGCATAATGATCTCATTGGTGAGTTCTGAGATCTCCCAATGGCCAAGGAACTTTGGGACAGAGTTAAGGAGAACTATGGGGGTGTTAACCCAGCTCGTCCTAGAAATTTCATGTTGAGGACTGAGAGGTACAAGATGGATGTAAAATGCGACAGGGTTAAGCATCTACATATTGTATCTCAGATGATCCAGGATCTTATGCTGTCAGGCATGTGATGACTGATAAGCAGTAGAATGACACTATGTTGAGGACTCTGCCTACCTTTTAGGAATCGTTTGTTATGACTATGTCATACCAATGGTGTTAGTACACTTCAGAGTCTTACAATCATCCTTGAATTGGAGTATGAGCATCACAGTTTGACCAAGGCAAGCTCAGTGCTCCTAGCGCAGGATGGGAAGCGCAAGGCCCGTAAGCCCCGCAAGAAGGCTCATGGAGATTCCTCCTCTTCCACTCCCAGACTTGGAGTCCAGGGTAAGGCAAAGAAACATTGTGGTTCACGTCGTTCCAAGAAACCAGAAGACAAATATGAATTTGAGTGTTTTAACTGTAAGAAGAAGGGACACTTTGCTCGTGAGTGTACTGAGCCAAAGAAGGTATCATCTTCCCCCTCAAACTCTATTGCATTTATTTGCACAAATGTTTTGCTAGCTAATTCTAATCCTTTGTGGATTATTGATACAAGAGCGACCAAACACATAGTGTGGGGCAAGGAGGGTTTTACAACTTTCCATCATCGCTCCCAATGGATCACAAACTATTTTCATGGGGAATAGTTCATAAGAAAATGGGCTGGGCAATGGTTCATATGAGCTAAAGCTGTGCACTTGGCGCACGTTGATTCTTTATGACGTTTTGTATGCTTTAGGAATAAGAAAGAATCTTGTATCAGTTTCTGCACCATGACGCTTAGGATTTACTTTTGTTTTTTTGGAATAATGATGTACCATCGTCCATGAGGATGACACATTCGGTTTTGGTGCCTTAAGTGATGTTTTCAATGTTTTTAGTTTACTAGGTATGCCCGTGGCACATGCCTACGGCACGTATTCAGAACAGCATATAAATTTATTTGTAGTTATTTGATTAGGTGAAGTGCATATAAAACTAAAACAATTTAACAATTTAACGAATAATGCTCACAATTAAAAATATAACATCACAGGCAATAAATATGAATCCTCCCCAGGCCAATCCAAACATCACACAGGCATCATATATATAGGGCTCTAGGGGAAAAAATTCGTCATATGACTAAAGATAGAAAATAAAAACCATGATATCGTTTGAAGACATTCGAGATTTTAGGAAATTTAGTAAAAATTTTGACAGAATCTCCCCTAAAATATTAGCCTTTTTACAACAATTCCTTACGGAATTCTGCTAACAATTAAAAATATGACATCACAGGCAATAAATATCAATCCTCCCCAGGTGTAACCAAGCAACATTACACAGGCATCATATATATAAGGCTCTGGGGGGAAAAAATCATAATATAATGCAAGATACAAAATAAAAACAAAAAATTCGTTTGAAAACGTAATGAATTTTAAAAAAAACCATCGAAAAACCTTTCAAAAACAAAACACATAACCTAATACTCCACAAAATTGCGGGTACGGGTAATAACATAACAATATTATATCATCATTATATACTGATACTTACATCATCTAAAAAAATGCTAAATATTACAACTATTACAATTATTACATCCTCCACCATAATATACACCAACCAACTGAATAACCAAAAAATATTACAACTAACACAATGGTTGAAGTCTTCAAAAATGGGACCACACAGTGAGCCTAAAAAAATAGTAAGAGTTTTGAATCAAATAGTAAGAGTTTACAATAAACAATTAAAACAATGAAAGTTTGAAAACAATAGTAAGAGTTTTAAAACCATTACCTTTCAAATAGAACAATGCCTTGAACCAAACATGTTCTTCATCACCCTACCAAAAGTGAAACTGTCAATATGTATATAACGGTTCTAAGTGTAGATGAATGGCATACAAAAGTTAAACAATAATGTAATTACGAAGAAGTATATAAATGTTCCCACTAAGTTTCTTTTGGAGCTGTTCTTTAAAGAAATTTAAGCTATTTAGCATGGTATATGAATTTGAAAATTTCATTTGCTTAATCTGAAGTTTCTAAACCATAAAGTTTTGATTGTACTATAAGATTCTATGCTAATTTCGTTGACCGCTCCACCATTGTCTAGACCAGTGGACTGGAGTTAGAACAATTTTATCCAGACAAAAGCATTTACTCGTTCTTTAGATTTTGTTATCATGATGAATTGTTCTTATGTGATATATTTTGTCTTCAAAGTCAGCTTATTGCCATCAAGGATATTATACGTCCTCCACAGAAAGAGACCTTCAATGATGTCTACATTGTTTATGAATTAATGAACACTAATCTCCATCAAATTATCCGGTCAAATCAGCCACCACTTACTGATGATCATTGCCAGGTTTAATTTTAGCATCTTCCCTTACTCGCATATTTAGTGAACTAACTGGGTTGTAGCTATTTGCTTGAGGCTCTTTAATGCTTAAACGTTTGAACCCACAGATGGCGTTTACCACATTTATTACTCAGGGATTGTATAACACTACGGTTCATCTTTAAAAAATTGATCATATTTTTCTACATTAGTGCATCTTTCTTGGTAAATAAGTGCATCTTTTTTGGTAATATTTTTTTATTTATACTATGTCTAGAATATCTATTTAGTGCTAGCCCAAATTTATGCTTGCCGTTATTTTGAACATTAACTTTATGGTTAAGACTTAATATTGTTAGGTCATGTCATCTTTTTCCAATATTTGCATTCATTTTTCAGCAAATTCACTGATAAACTTGAGTTGATTGTTGTATCGCTTCTTGCATTTTACTTGCATTATCCACATATTCTGTCATCCTCGTTATTATCTTTTAATTTTTCCTTGCATCAATATACTTGCAGTATTTCCTATACCGGTTACTGAGAGGACTAAAGTATGTACACTCAGCCAATGTGTTACAATGTGATCTGAAACCCAAAAATTTGCTTCTGAATACAAACTGTGACCTTAAGATCAGTGACTTTGGATTGGCAAGGACAACTTCTGAAACCGATTTCATGATAGAGTATATGGTCACTCGTTGGTACCGGGCCCTGAAACTCCTCCTTAATTGTTTAGAGTATATTGTTGCTATCAACATTTGGTCAGTAGGGTGTATTCTTGGTGAAATTGGGACTAGGGATCCTTTATTTCCGGGGAAAGACTATGTCCACCAGCTAAGACTCCTAGTTCATTGGTTTGAAAACCTTCTGAAAATCCATATTAATGTCCGATAAAGTCATATGAATAATCTCTTTCGCAAACAACAATTATCTCTATGTAATTGTAGTACTTCTTAGTTTTTTTGTTTTATGAGTTCAAAATGGGCAAACATAATTACTGGCCGATCTTATGCGAATTATTTGATCAAGTAAAAACACATACTGTGTGCCAATTTTGATATTGTTCTAGCGCTATTTCTCGATAAAATTATATTTATGTTCTAGTCCAATTATTTGTGCCTGATATTTGGAAAAATAGGAAGTCCTGATAAAGTATATGCATACACTGCATCATTTAAATTTGGTAGAAAGTGCTAGTGCTTTTGAACTTACAAAATCATGCATCTTAACCGGAACAAAGATAACCTATGCTTCATTGGAAGAGCTGTTAACACTGGCAGTGACTAATCTTGATGCTTGATAACAACTCATAGAGATTTCAAACATTCGTCTCAAAATTGAAGCTAGAGAGAGAGAACATAAAGATCGATCTCAAAAATCGGCAAAAAAAAAGACGATACTCACAATGACGGGTTGAGTCTTGCATTCTCACAATGACGATACTCACACTCACTTCCCTGAAGAAGAAAAAAGATTATATATAACTGGGCAAGTCAAAACTGTTTTAAGTATCAAGAAATATGTCCCTTGAGCAAGGTTATTCCATCATTTTAGTACACATTGCTCAGTAGTGGAGATTAAGAAATTCCTCATATCTACTTAATCGAATAGCCTTCATATAGTAGTAAAAGAGTGCATACACAGGACAATAATAAGAGTATCACTAAATATGGTTTAAGGTTTAATTGGAGCCTTAAAATAAAGAAAAGGTCATAAGTGAGCAAACACAAATACATCAAAATTTCATATTTCATTCCATCTAATAAACTCTAGCTCCACTCAATCAAAAGGACAAAATGAGAACAGAAATACACTAAAGCTCAGCAGGCAACCAAATTGCATTAAGAACTAAGCATCGAGAAAATAAATTGGATTAAATAAAACAAAAAACAGTGCACACAGATACTCGCAAGCAAGTGGAAAAGCTTCAAAAAACATAATCTACAAATCAAATGAGAAGAAAAGCTCAATGCCCACCCACAAATGACATTGTAAAAAATTATACATACATCACTTGAATTACAAGTCGTGCAAGCAAGAGGTTACCACATTTTGCTCCATCTAATAAAACTCACATCCCAACATGCAATCTTTTCGTGCCCTAGATGACAAAAGGAAAAACTACATTTATCGCATAAACCCTAGATCCCCATTCAATATAAACTATCCCCAAAACACAAATCAATTATCCACCAAAAAATTGAACGCACCAATGAGCAAAAAAAGCTACATTTCTAATAAACTAAGAAATGAGCTCACATTTCATTTCAGCTCATAAACCCTAGATCCTAAAATTGGTCCAACAAATAAAACCCTAAATCCCAAATCACAAATTAGCCTACCACTCACAGTTGCGTCAAAAACATTAGCCTACCACTCACAATTGCGTCAAAAATAACTTCAAGTATAACCTAACGCAAGTTTCTACCAAATTTTCAATCTCTTGAATGTATAAAACCAAGAGAGAGTGTTATCATCATCATCATCATCATCATCATCATCATCATCATCATCATCATTGAAAATCAACACAAAATTCATGACTACAAAATCATCTAACTGATGTTTGCACAAAACAGTTCGTCCGAAAGTGCAGTTAACAGGAACATCAGTTAAATAGTACACTGACCAAAATTTATCCGAAACAAATATATAATTGAACCCTCAAAATGATTAGTTACTTACAATGTTGCCAAATGTTTCCGGCGAGATCCTCTATATTCTTGGCAGCTTCCCCCATTTTCTTCCCCCACCTTCCGAGAACACCTTTAACCATCTCAATCGTATCTACTCAGATCAAATCATTAGAATTAGAATTAGAATTAGAATTAAACTTTTTATTTGAAAAAAAAATATCTAAGGAAGTTCCTAAACGCACTCTTAGAAGAGGAAGGAGCGGGGGAAGACGTGACGTAGGGGTTTGACTCCGGCAGCAGAGCTTACAGTCTTATCATATGAGTGTGCACGGCACAGTACTTTATATTATCTTTAGATGAAGAATCACATATCATATGAGAAAGAATGCTTACTCCTAGGAATTTCATACTGAAGACCATTTCTATTTTGAGTATTGATGAAATTGCATTTTAAGTCTGTTTTTCACCATTCTACTTCCATTTAAGTCTATTTTTCACCATTTTAGTTGAGGGCATCTTGCAAAATTTTCCTTACAGATACAATTTGAGGAATAGAAAGTCGTGGCTTTCGTAGAACTCTGCCATTTATTATTATTGAAACTGATACTTATATTCGGTCTCTCTAGATAAGGTGGGAGGAATGTTATAGACAGCTGCCTCATTTCCCTTCTCCCCATCACAAAAATATTGACCAACTCACACTCTCACATTATTGTGATTAGAGATGTTTGGGGGGTGTGTGTGTGGGGGGGGGGGGGGGGGGGGGGTGTTTGCAAAGCACACAGATAAATCATTCCAATAAGAAATTTCCTCTAAACTTCAAGAATTTGATCCGAAACTTCCTTATTAAACCGAAACCTGATTCAAAAAATGGTGAAGCAGAAGAAAGGGTAGTTAAGAAGTCGTGTAATAGAGTCAATGTCGTACGATTCAAATGATAAGGCTCAACAAAATTGAATTTACATTAAAAAAACCCAATTATTTCATTACATGAAACAAAATGGAAATGCCACCATACCATTTCTAGAATCTGAGGGTGGCCTTAGCTAGGACTGGGGTTGTATCCAAGTCAACCCAGGAAGGAAGAAAAAAAAGGAAAACTTATGCTCCCATGCTTAACTATGTATGTTTGGTATTTGGTTAGTAGAAGTGCAAGATAATATTGTGTAGCTCAAACTGTGTAAGCTATCAAACTTTAACAGCAAATGTTAGTTCATTTTGTTATTATGTATCTAAATTGCCCTATAAGCAGACACAACAACAAAGCCAAGAAACCGAACTTTTTGGGGCTTATAAGAAGAGCATGTACATGGAATTTATGTCAAGCATGTTTCATTGTTGTGTGTTCCCAGCCTAGCCTAATCTACTGGGTTGGGGCAGGATTCTTCGTAGCCCTGAGGCCCTCTCTTGTCATAACACTTGCTGGACTTGGAGAGTCTATTAGATGTTTGATACTTTGTCGTAGAATTTGGGCATTTTTTTCCCATAGGACTCGTGGTTCACACTCGACCCCTCGAACTTATTTTAGTGGGGAAAGGCTCTAGTGATCTATTATGATGGAGAGAGGTGGTTGACTTGAATAAGTTTGCCTGCCACAACCTACTGCAGTAAATTAACGTTACTCAATTGGATATATTTACCAAGCTAGAAATTGAATCATGTAGAAATGTTTATGCCAGAATTGATTCAAGTAGAAATTGAATCATGTATAAATGTTTATGCCAGAATTGATTCAAGTATTAAGTGACTTCTGTTGATCCCTAAATTACCTTTTCCACCTACTTGGAGTGGAGGCATATTTCTTGATGCATCTGTTCTTTCTGATCTAACTGGCTAAACCCCGAGGCCTGTCCTAATTCATCATAGGCCTGTAAGTTTAATCTAACCCTTACAGCCTTACTTGATCCATTCCCATATACCGATTCTTAGTTTTTGTTTTGAATTGAGAAAAAATGGATTGCCCCTCACTATATCACTTGTCATTTGATTCAAAGAGCACATTTTGGTCTCCATTATGGAATTGCGACATGGTTTTCATTCGTTTGGTTGTGAGGATAACTAACAATTCATTTGCTCCCACACATTAGAATTATGTTGTTGAAAAACAATTTTGAGAGAAAGAGCTTACCCTTTATGCTGAGCAAGTGAACCGCGACAACCTGCTCTGATCGTTCACACAACGCCATCTACTCTGCACATTAACAAAAAATTATTAGTTGAATTTCTTAACTTCCATTTTTTTCACACAATCACCAACTCTACACATACCTCCTTACCTTGTTAACTCTCGCGCACCAACAGAGACAATCCAGTTCCACGTCAAACCTTCCCCTTCTTTCATGTTCATACCTGAAATCAAATAAAAAGAAAATTGCTTCAAAATCCGTGCTAACAAATTATTACTTACATTAAAAAATAGAAACGAAAAAAAAAGACTCATTTACCTGAATTTGATGGCAAATGAGAAATCCTGATAACAGAGATGATTTTCATTGAGACCAATTTGATTCACTCACTCATTCTAGAATTCATAACAGAGACTAATCCATATATTAGAGACTAATTCTAGAACTGAATGAATGATTTTCAATTTGATTCACTCACTCATTCACTCATTCTAGAACCGAATAATTTTTCAGCAAATTGAAAGGAGTAAATTTGACAATTTGAAAAGACCTAGATGGTGAAATCGGTGAAAAAAAAGACCAATTTGCCTCTTTGAAAGAAAAGAGGAAATTTGTAAACCCCAAACCTAGATGAAATTTGAAAAGAGGAAATTTTTATACCTGAGATGGTGTCGATGACGGTGAGGGGTAGAGCAGGAGTTGGTAGGTGTCGGTGACGATGAGGGGTAGAGCCGGAGTTGGATGGCGTCGGGGTTGGCGTTGAAGAGGCGCTGGAGTTGGGGGGTGCTGAAAAGGCATCGGTGATGGTGAGGGGTTCGCTGAAGAGGCATCGCTGAAGAGGAGTCGGGGTTGGTCGCTGAGGAGACGTCGCTGAAGAGGCATCGCGGAAGGGAGGACCAGGGGGTTGGCGACTGGAGGTGGGGGGCTCTGAAGAGGCGCCGGAGGTGGGGGGAGGGAGACAGTGACAGAAAGCGGGGAGAGAGAGAGCGGTAAGAGAGAAGGAGAGAGTGAGGCAGTGAGAGAGAGAGAGAGCGGGAAATGTGAGAGACGGAGTGAGAAAGAGAGACCGGTGGGTATTTTGGGAGAGAGAGAGTGTGAGTAGGTTTGAATTTGTAGGGTTTGAATTTTTTGGGCGGGAAAATATGTTTTGCGAGGTTAGATCTGGGCCATTGATTTTGGGGGAGATTGAATGTGAGCCACTTGATAGCTTTCTTAGTAATTTATTATATAGATGTTTTAAGACATTGATCACTTTAGACATTGATTTTGAGTTCGAATATATAGATTTGGTTTTTTCACATTATTTTCTTTGCCAATTGTGTTTTTCCTTTTTTATTTTTTATCTATGCATTGAAAATGTTTGTGATGTGAATCAGTGAGCTATACACATATAAAGCCATGTCGCGAGGTATATGGTATGGCTTACTCTCGAGCATATCTTCTTGGTGCTCTCAGTGGAAAGTGAGCAAGTTGAGATACAATCTTACTCTTTGTAGATGAATCCACCTGGGTTGAGTCTGATGGTGCTAGTGTACAAAATTGCAACAAGTAATATATATAGTTTTAGTGAAAAGAGTGTCGAACCCACAAAGACTAATTATTTATTGAGTATCGAAATTTACTATATTTAGTACTATTTGGAAAATCAAAATTTGATAAAGAAAGCAACTAAATTAAATTAATATAAAAAAATAACTAACCTAATTAAAAAGAATAAAACTATGAAATTCTGTTGTTTGTTAATAACAAAACTAGTTCTAGGGCGTTTGATTTCACCTAATTAATCACACACAATTCATAATTTCATGTAACAACAAATTTTAGTTTTTCAAGTTGTAGACCAAATCCCCTAATTATTCAATGTTTTCTCTCGAACAACACAAAAAATATCTCCAGCTAACAGTTCGTCATATTTCTATGCAAATTTAATTAATTGAAGACTTATTAAGTTCTATGGAGTTCTTTACAGTCACATTAATCGCGATAAATCATCTCTAATTTCGTTTAATCAATGGTATTTAATTTTATAATTCTAAATCACAAATTACCTTTCGGTCTCTCCATGATTCAATAAATCATATAATAGTTGGTCAAACAATTGTAAGTATTAGGAACAACAATTAAACACACAACCACGGGAAAATAGGAGAATAAAATAACATGGAATTCAAATTGTGTTATCAAAATTAGGCTACATCGAAGGTCTAGAAAAATAAATTAGTTCATTATAATTTTAAGACTAACAAACATGTTTTTGTATTGCATAACAATAAAATTTAAAAAAGAGAAGAAAGAACTCAATTGTTGTTTGAAGCCGAAATTGAAGAACATCGGGATCCGGACTTTTCTTTTTTTTTTTCCTATTTTCTTCGTCAATTTTCATGTCGTTCTTGATTTCTCTCTCTCCTCCCTTACAAGAGCCGCAATCGCAATTCCATTTTTTTCTCTTTTTTTCCTTTCTTTCACGCCTCCCAAAATCAGAACCCCTTCTTTAATTTTTTTCTTCTTCTTTTCTTCTGCCCTCCTTTTCCTCCCACCAACTCTGAGCCGCAAACCAAGCCTCCACCTTTTGTTTATGAAGGCAGTAGGTTTATACAGGATTATAATTAGGGTTAGTTAGATAATTATTAGGGTTAGTAAATTATTTATTAGATAATTAATTAATTAATTAAAAAATCTATAGATTAAAATTAATCTATTAAAATTTTAAACTAATCAAATAACTAACCCTAATTTAAATCTACTCAATTTTGATTTTTTATTACAAAATTTCATTCTCCTCCTAATTGACCCTAATATTTTCTGTTGATTTTTCAAGGAACCAATTTGTAAAAATATGTGCAGTTGAGTGCTTGAATCTTCAAAAATCTTCACATAAAATCAATTTGAATTATTGAAATCTTTATCTTTGTACTTTTCCTTGATTTCACCAAAAACACTCATATTTTGTACTTATCCACATTCCTAGAAAATCAATCAAATAAATAATATTGAGTAGAAATAAGATAAATTTCAAAGAAATAAATGAGAACTCGCAATTTTAATGCATTAAAGAGTAATAAAAATTATATAGAAATTTCACTCATCAGAGTCCAAGAAGATGTTGCATTACACGATCGCGCTTAATGAGATCCAAATCAGATGCATGAATAACTGGACCTCGTATTTGATAAGAGCCAGACATGAACTTCAAATCTGCAAGGCACTAAAAGCGACACAATCGTGGAATTTGAGCAGACTGGTCTAAGTATGTATGTAGAATTTGAGCAGACATGCATTCACCATTCAGTGTGGACTTTGGATGCTCCTCCATAGCACGCTAGGATCATACAAGTGTGTGCTAAGAATCGACCAGTAGCATATAGAGAGTCAACTTGCCTGAAAAGGATGAGGTTTGGAGGATGAGCTCTACGCGACTAATTATTGCAACTGGAACACTGTCTTCATCTTTTTGTAGAAGTACATTGTGTCTCAAATTGAGTGCCTGTTACTTTAGCTATTTCTGCCAAAGGCTGCCAATACATAAGTGTATGCCGGCGGTGCCATTCAGGAAAGTGGCAAGACGATGCATACGGTAGTGCTTGCTTAAGGATCGGTATCTCTGCAACACGTTCTGAGAATGTGATGTGTGCTGCCATGTCCTAAAGTGCAACGTCGTAGTAGGTTTTGGAGCTTCTCTCGTGGTTCATGGACCCATACATGGGGTATAGGGAGAGAGCTAGACCTGATGTGGCATGGAAGACAGCGGACAAAGACGATAAGGATGACCCTTTTTTCTTACGCTTGGCTCTCTTCTCGCCTTTAACCAGAAAGTGGAAGTTATGCTCCATTTAAGTCCATCTCCCATATGGTCGCACGCCCCACAACCTGTATAAGTTGGTTAGGAGGATGTGGCTAGTGAGTTTAGAGCAGCATAATGAAAGTACCCCGACAAAAGAGTCTGAGTGGAAAATGTTAATCAGCTTGAACCCAATGGAGCCCAATAGGTGTTCCCCTTTCCTAATAGGCAGGCTGGAAAATCTCACATAGGGATTTGGTTGAGGATACATTTAAGAATGTAACAGCCCGAATTTCAAATAAGTCTGAATTTGAAGTTCCACAGGATCTTTACACTTCACTTCATACAATTTTACAAGGAAATTTAAAACTTTTTGTACAACAATGGTTTACATCAACACAGCGGAATTATAATTACAACATGATATATGAATTAAATAAAAATTTGAACATTTCTTTAAGCAGCATTCCTTCTTTAGTCATTTCATTCTTTTTATCCTGCATAGAAAATGTGGTCACGTCAGTTGCATACAACCGACGCTAGGATATAATACATCAATTTCTTTTACTTGGAAAACACACACTTGTTCATAAACAAAGCTAAGGGAGACTATCTTATTGATGTCATGTGTGAATGTGCACTTAGTCTTAATGCAGTTATTTATTATTTCATGACACTAATGCACACTTGTTCGAACTTATACATCACATTCTACATAAATCTGAGGGCAAGCCCTTAACCCTTCTTCATCTTGTAGGGTTGGACCCCTCGTTATGAGTTAAACTACTACGATAACTACGGCAAGTATCCTATGTGTTCTATGAGTTACAAGCTCATGCCCAGACAGCCTGGAGGGGAATCCCATAACATGACATGACGCATCATGCAGATACCTATGGACAATTCACCTTCGTCATGGAACGATGGCACTACGTAGCGTCGCCACGGTCCCGATGATTCCGGAGATGTGGATTCCGGAGATGTATCCACGTCAAGACATAACGCATCATGCAGACAGCCTGTGAACACTCTTACACCGTAGATCGGAGTCCCTCATACTTGTGTTTTTCTCTTACTTTTATCATATCTTCACTATGTGTCTAATCCTTAGATAATTGAATCATGAGTAAAATTAACACCTTAGAGTTAGCGTTACCTCTACACCAGTCTTAAACATCAACTGTTAACCACAACCCAATCTTGGTCTTTTATTATCACATTTTTCTTTCAAAATTTCATTCATGCCGATGTAAGGACTTTGCTAAACTCTAGTTTTCAATCTCTTTTCAAGTTCATCAAATGAGTGTTTGTACTCACAAATTTTCACATTTCATCATGCTCTTTTTTTTTCCATTTCCATGCACACTTGCATATATTAACCATCAAATTTCATATTTAACTTACTCAAATTTTCCATGTTGAAAATCTCATTTTTAATCTCTACAAAAAAATTCTTTTCATTCAAAATATTCCCTTTCTTTAATTAATCAAAATCATATTCTAAGAAAATTTATCAAGTTTCTCTTCCCAAAATTACTTCTAATTCTCATTGTAATAAGTCAAATATTGTAGAAATAATTTTCATGAAGTCTAGGTAAATTTAGAAGAATTTTAGTATTTTTTTTCTCAACTTTTATACACTTAAAATACTTCAAAATTTCAAAATAAGTTAAAAAAAAAAAACAAAAACTTCAAATAAAAGGCCAGGACCGGATTCAAACCCAGACCAACGCCCCCGCCTGTGAACAGTAACCGACCCCAAGCGCACCCAAAGACCAGTAGGTCTGAGTGACTAACCGATATGGAAGAAAACTTAGTTTGTACTTATGTAACACCTCGAATTTGTAAAATAACGAAAATACCTGTTTTTATATATCTGGAGTGGTGAAAATTATTTTTTGTGTATTTTTATTTTAAATATTGATATTGGTGTCTATATTTGCGTTAGATTGGAGTTATTGATATATTGGAGCTACGAGTTGAAATTTTATGTGAAGCGATATTGTTTATTTTTATTTTATAATTTTGGAGGATTATTATGCGATAAATTTTGTGTATTTTGTACTGTTCGTATTATTAAAGGATAGAGTTGGGGTTTATTTGAAATATTTTGGGAGATTGGGGGCTTATATGTAAATATTCTTTATTAAATATATATATAATTCTATTATTTCCAACCCCCCCCCCCCCCCTTTCTCTCATCCTCCTCCTTCTTCTGGTTTTTCCCGATCGCAAAAGAACCCACCGAAACCATTTCGGCTGACCTTTTCCCCGCCCATATCTCCTCCATTTCTCCATGGTTTTTGAATTAAATTGAGGGGATGACTGATTGAAGGGTGCTCTAACTCGTGGTGCAGTCAATTTAGAGAAACAACCACGGAAAGGTGATGTTAGTGATTTCGGATGCGTGACGGGGTGTTTCGAGTCGTCACCGGATCTCAAGTGAGTATGATCTCTTTTATTTTTTGTATATGGTGTGTATGATATGATAGTGTGATGCAATAACTTGATGGAGCGAATGATATGGTGTATGTGTGAGGCGAGTGATAAATTGAAAAGTTTATGTGATAACGTGAGGTAAAAATTGGCATGATGCGTGTGTGTGTGTCGTGTGTGTGATAAATAAGAATTTTATACGATAATCGATGAGATTGATGGTTTATGTATGCTTATGAATTTAATGGAGTTATATGCATTCATGTTCTATTATAAAGGTGTATACCGAGATATATTATAAAGGAGTTATATTAAAGGAGTTATGCTATAAAAGAGATATATTTATATATGGAGTTATATTATAAAGGAGAGATGTATATATATGGAGAAATATTATAAAGGAGATATATTATAAATGAATATATGGAGATATTTTATAAAGGAGTTATATTATAAAGGAGATATCTGGAGATATATATTTATATATGGAGATATAAAGGAGAATTAAATATCGCAGTGCTGCACAATCTCCCAGGGGTTTGGGCTAGACCCCACAGGCCCGAGATACACCCAGGAACAGGAGTTATATATATTTATATTGCCCCAAATTTTATATTTGGGGATCAGGAGTTATATATTACCCCAAATTATATTTGGGGATCAGGAGTTTCCCTCTCTGGTATAGGGCCAGGAGGAAGACGTAGCCTCGGACGTGTAAGACTCTGTGTGAGCATCGATCCGCGTGTTATATATTATTTTTTTGACTAACCTTCTGGCTTTAGTCTTGGTTGGACAAGCGTGCAACCGTACTTTCAATCCAGCCCACAAATAATAGATGTAGGACGCCTGGATCTGGGTGAATTGGTGGGTTTGCGGGATTGAAGTGTATGGGGGGAGGCACAGAGATTCCTGTGTTGTACGAGGAGGTCAGTTGTGTGAGCACTGAAAAGGAGAAAAATATATATGTGTTTATGTGTATTGAAAGAATATATGTATATGTAAAGATATTGGTGATATGATATCTTGCGGAGACTATTTATATTATGGGAGATATGAACATACTACGGGAGATATATATATATATATATATATATATATATGTGTGTGTGTGTGTGTGTGTGTGTGTGTGTGTGTGTGTGTGTGTGTGTGTGTGTGTGTGTGTGTGTATTGGCTTATGGCTATGCTTATGAAGCTGTATTGGCAAAATGAATGAACATGAACAGAGGAGAATGAGAAAGTAAAGAAAGGAGATGAGCAAGTATATAGAGTATGTATGTAAATGAATATGAGAAGTAAAAGAAAATGTGGTTGAGTTATACAAATGAACAAGTGAAGGGGGTATGTACTAATATAGATAGCATGATGTAATGATATTATGAGAATGGTTATTAAAGTAAGATACGGTATGTTATGAGTTAATGCACCTTGGAAGTGTGTCCAGGAAATACTCGCCCGCTATTTCTGTGGAAATGGTGGGAACTACCTGCCTTGGCAAAACTTTCAGGATGAATAGGTGAGTTATTGATATGATACCAGTATTGCGGGTTGAAAATAAAAGGGTGAAGTAAATTGAAATATGTGTTATAAGATATGGATACAGATGATATTATGGGATTGAATGAATGCGATAACATGTGTTGTGAATGTGATATCATGAGATTAAATACATGGGAGGGATCGCGGTAAAAATAAATACCCGTAGTGAGATATTATGGAGATGAAGGTGATATTATTGCTTGTACGAATGTGATGTATGTACTATGAGAATGAGAAAGAAAAGTTTATGAATTAAGAAGTAGGAAAGAATATGAGCCGTGAGCTTATAAATGAAAATGATTGGTAAATGAAGTACGTGATTGAATAAGTAAGAAGAAAACAAGGAAGTGGCATTACGTGATTAAGAATGAAAAGTAGAAGAATTATATATGTGCAGTATTACGGTGTTATGTCATTGGTTATAAAATAAAGTTTGTGTGAATGTAAAACTATACAGGAAAGTAAAATTATAGGTGATATTAGAATAATTCTTAAAGTGTTGCGTGTTAAGCGATTAATTTGCAATTGGTTTCAAAACTATGAGAAGTAGATTTGGAGCATGTGTATATATGTATTTATATAAACAGGTGATGATCTAAAGAGTACTTGATGAAAAGCAACATTTATGGTGTTTATATGTTCAGAGTTCAGATGAAATTTTAGTATCTTGGTATTCGTAAGTTTATTTTATTTTATTTATAAAGTTTAATCTATTTGCTTAATCATTAAATTATACTCACACTAGAAATGGCTAACCCCTTAGTGTTTGGGGGGTTAGGGGAGTCTCAGGACTACCCTAGATCCCCTACTGTTACAGGTCCTCAGCAGTGCAGAGGTGAGGTGTAGATTTCGTAGAGTGGTGCACTTTACTTTTAAAATTTTTTTTGTTTAAGTCAGTATGATGAATAGTGAAATTTATGGTTTTAAATTGTAATTTGAATGTATAAGTACATGGATGTCGATGATGAATATAGTGTGGAGTAGTATATTGTGTTTGTGACCCGTACCCATCTCGTTGTGGTGTACCGGGCCCTGTGGTATGTTTTACAAAAAAATTTCAAAATTTTTTACCTCGTTTTCAAAGAAATTTATGGTTTTTATTTGATATTTGATATTTCATTATGAGTTTGGCCCCCAGAGCGTATATATTGATTGCCTATATGTTTCTGCTCATTTTGGCCTGGGGAACCCATGATTATATTGTCGGTGTTGTGAGCTATGGAGCAGAATTTCGTAAGTTTTTTGTGTTTCGGGGTAGAAATTACAGGGGAAACTCTGCCAAAATTTTATTTGAAATATAAAGATCTTAGTTTATATTTAAAGTGACATAGAAATTGAAAGAAATGATTTTGGAGTAAAAAAAAACGGGGCGTTACAACTTAAGGTCTGGTTTCGGGATTTAATTAAAAATCGAATTTTCAGTAAAACAGAGCCCCTTCCGAGACTTGAACCCAAGACCAACACCCCCGTCTGCTACAGTAACAGACCCAAAGCGCTCCCGAAGACCACTTGGTCCTGAGTGACGAACCGATATGAAGTTTGTTAAGTGCTTTTGTATAAACCGTACTGTATCTACTCTTCCTTTAGTAAACTCGATTTTTCAATCAATTTGTACTTATTCAAAAAATCTAAATCTCTTTCCAGAATGTATTTCTTTGAAAAATAGTATATTATATTTTCTTAGATTTCCAAAAGTCTCATTTTTAACCACATAGACTATTTCTTTTATTTCTTTTGAAAAGTGGAACATTAATACATTTTTCGACATTGAAAAATTCCTTTTCTTGATGAATCTTTTTATCAACTTATTCCCCATTTATTCACAATGTGTTTATACGATTTTTCATTCTTTAACATAATCAAAGCCCTTAAGTTAATCTTTATCTTTACAAAACTAACTCATTTTCTTATGTTTCAAAGAGACAACATAATTGACAATCTAGTAAATATAATATTACTCATACCATAAAATTAAAATCAACACTTATTGTAACTAATCAATTTATTTCACAATCCATGGATATTATTTTGCATTCTACAATTCATTCATAGGCACAATTTTCATATAATCATGATTCATCAATTCAAATGTATTCTAACATGCAAATATATAAATTAAGCATAATAACAAATCTTAATTAACAAATTTCAATTGATTTTGCTAACTTTCTCATATAGCCAAACAAGAGTTTTTCATTTTCCTTACTAGTCTTTCCAAGCAAGTATATGACAATTTTTCTATTTGTTTCTAACATGTTCATAATTAGAATCCTAGCATGGCATCTATGTATATTAGAAGTTAGAGAAATCACCCACCTTTTGAAGAAATAAATGAAAAACTCCTAACGAACTCCTTGAAAGCACGATCGTCTTCCCTAGTTGCAAGCCTTCTCCTCCTGTAGGCAAAATCTACCAGAGCTAGATGCCTCTCCCAACTGCCTCCAAAATCTAGAACACAACACCGAAGCATATCCTCAAGAACTCGGTTGACTCTCTCAGTCTGCCCATCAGTCTGAGGATAGAAGGCAGTGCTGAAATCCGTCTTAGTACCCAAAGTTGTCTGAAGACTCCTCCAGAAATGCGAAGTAAACCGCGCATCTCGATCAGACACAATGGTCAACGGAACACCATGAAGCCTGACGATCTCCCCAACATACAGCTCGGCTAACTTGTCCATAGACGAAGTGAGTTTCATTGCCAAAAAGTAAGCTGATTTGGTTAGTCGATCGACTATGACCCAAATCGCATCATTACCCTTCGAACTCTTGGTCAAATCCGTGATGAAATCCATGCTGACGTTATCCCACTTCCACTCCGGAATGGGTAACGGTTACAATAAAACTTCGGGCTTCTGATTCTCGGCTTTCACTTGCTGACAAATCTCACACCTCGCCACAAACTCAGCCACATCACGCTTCAAACCTGACCACCAAAAATGTTGCTTGATGTCCTTGTACATCTTAGTACTCCCAGGATGTACAGACAAAAGAGTAGCATGTGCCTCCTGAAGAATACTCTCCCTCAAATCTGATTGATCCGGAACACATAGCCTCTCTCCAAACCACAACACTTCATCCCTGATCTGAAACTCTGATGATCCGCCTGCGCCAACCTGCTCCTTCATCTTCTGAATCTCTGCATCTTCCTTCTGACTTGCTATAATCCTTTCATTCAGCGTAGGCTGAAGCCTTAGCTGAGCCAAAGATGCTCCCAAGCTTTGCAAAACTACCTCAATACCAACCCGATCTAAATCTGCTGCAAGATGCCTCAGGGTCGTGATCAAACTGGCCAAACTACTTTTATGGCTAAGTGCATCAGCAACAACATTAGCCTTCCCCGGATGGTACTTAATCTCAGGACGCATGTCCTCAAGTACTTTCAGCCATCTTTGTTGCCTCAGATTCAGGTCCTTCTGTTGATAGATGTACTTCAAGCTTTTGTGGTCCGTGTACATATTTAATTTCTCACCATACACGTAATGTCTCCATTGTTTCAAGGCGAAGATAATCGCAACCAACTCCAGATCATGAGTCGGATCATTCTTTTCATGCGGTTTTAGTTGCCTAGACCCATAAGAGATTACCTTTCCCTCTTGCATCAAGACACAACCAAGCCCACGATGTGAAGCATCGCTGTAAACATCATACTCAACACCTGCTCTAGGCAAAGCCAAAATGGGAACAGTAGTCAACTTCTCTTTCAACTCCTGAAAGCTTGCCTCGCACTGCTCAGTTCACTTGAAATTCACTTTCTTCTTGGTCAGACCAGTGAGCGGCACTGCTATCCGAGCATAGCCTTGAAAAAACCTCATATAGTATCCAGTTAGCCCAAGGAAACTTCTGATTTCCTTCATTGTAGTAGGTCTTGCCCAATCCTTTACTGCCTTTATCTTCTGAGGATCAGTAGCCACTCCCTCCTTAGAAAGGATGTGGCCCAGGAATGCCACTTCAGATTTCCAGAAATTGCACTTGGATAACTTGGCATACAACTCATGCTCTTGAAGTTTCTTCAGAATCTCAGCCAGATGCTCAGTGTGCTCCTCCTCTAACTTGGAGTACACAAGAATATCGTCGATAAACACCATGAAGAAAGAATCAATAAACGGCCTCAGAACTCTGTTCATCATGTCTATAAAGATTGCAGGTGCATTCGTTACTCCAAATGGCGTAACTAAGAATTCATAATGCCCATGTCGAGTTTTGAATGCAGTCTTATGCACATCTTCCACTTTCACTCGAACCTGATGGTATCAAGATCGAAGGTTTATTTTGGAGAAAACAGCTGCACCTTGAAGACGATCAAATAGGTCATCAATTTGTGGGACAGGATATTTATTCTGAACAGTGACCTTATTCAGCTGCCGGTAATCGATGCACATCCTCATCAACCCATCTTTCTTCTTCACCAACAGTACCGGTGCTCCCCAAGGTGACGCACTCAGCTAAATAAATCTTTTTCCCATGAGCTCATCAATCTGCCGCTTAACTTCATCCTGCTCCACAGGCGCCATCCTATACGGTGCCTTGGAAATAGGTGATGCCGAACTCTACATCACGATGCAGGGGTAAACCGGGCAAATCCTCCAAGAACACAATCGGGTAATCCCGAACCACTAGAATCTGCTGCACCTCTACCGGAACCTTCTTCTTGCTGATAGCTGGCACCAAATCTGAACATCTCTTCTTCCCCTGAAAAGTGACTACAGGACCTCCTGGAGCCTTCACTATTACTACATTGGTCTTACACTCGATGATCGCACTATACACCGACATCTAATCAATGCCAATGACAACATCGACCTCTAGGATATTCAGCTCGATCTTATCAATCCTGAAAATCCTGTCTTCAATCTCGATCTCGCAGTCTGCATAATACCGATCAGTGGTTAAAGTCTCCCTTGATGGAGTAGCTACTGCTAGGACCTTGCCTGGAAAGACCTTCGGTTCGACTCCTAAGACTTCAGCAAATTTAGGAGATACAAAAGTATGAGAGGATCCAGTATCAAACAGAATAACAGCTTTTTTCCATTTAATAAAAATTCTTCTGTTACATAACACACTCCCGTTACATAACAGTCTTTACTAAATAAAACAGGGAAAAAGAACAACAGAAACTTCTAAACATTTGCCCTCGTACCAGTAATGACGTGATCCACTTCATCAGCGTCGGCCTCAGTCAAGGAAAATACTCGCCCCTGTTGGTACGGCTTCTTCCCAACTCGCTGCGTTGGTGCCTTCCGGACGACATCTCGTAGCTTAGGGCATTGAGATCTGTAATGACCTGTCTCTCCACAATTGAAACAAGTCACCATAGGAGGTCTCACCCAACCATTTTCGGGTCTTCCAGCCACATTGACAGCGTTCTCCCCTATAGGTTTGAACCTTTGAGCTGGTGGCTGCCCCTTGACATTCCCAGAAACTACGGGCCTCTTCCCGACATTCCAATTGCTCCTCCTGTTCTGGACGGCATGAAACTGCTCCATATCCTCCTCTGTAGATGCAGCTCGCTTGACTAACTTGTCAAACATCCTGATACCAAGGGGTATCATCCTTGATCTCAGACTCGGCATCAATCCGTGCTCGAACTTTCGAGCTTTCTTCGCCTCGTCCATCACAAGTTCGAGTGCATACCTCGAAAGTTGAGTAAACCTTGTCTCATACTCCCTGACAGACATGCCTCCATACTGCAGTGTCAGGAACTCCATCACTTTCTTCTCTTGGACATCGGACGGAAAGTAATGACCACAGAACTCTTCCAAGAATTTCTCCCAGCTGATAACACCATTTTCCATAGTTCGCTTCATAGACTGCCACCATACAACTGCATCCTTCTCAAGCTGCAATGTAGCTAGCTTCACCCTACTACCTTCCGGAGTTTCCAAGATTTCAAAGATAGTCTCAACTTACCTAATACAATTATTAGTTGCATCTGGATCTGACTTCCCTTCAAACACTGGTGGCTTCATCCTCTTGAATGATTCCACAAGTTTGATCGCCTCAGGAACTGGATTTGCAGGCATCCCCCTATTGTTTTGGTTCATGGCTACGGCGTTGAGGGTCTGATAGACTCTCGCCAACTCCATTTCCAAGTCGAGTCCACAACTAGGCCCTTCTTCATTCCTTGATCTTCTTTTAGCCATACTCTGATTCAAAAAATTCATTAAATTTAAAGTAGAAAACATGAATTTAAATCAACTCTTTCATTTCATTGAATTCAAACTTTGTACATTCAAATTTAAAACATCTTCTGACATCTAGCGAAAAGATATGATACAACATTCTAATCCCTACGATTCCTCTTGGCTTTCCTAACCTCTTCCCGTAGTTCTGCCACTTCTTCCTTCAGCACATCATACATGTTCTTTCTCTTCTCGAGTTCCCAAATACGATGACTAAGGGTTGCAATGTTCTCTTTGAATTTCGTGCACTAGGCCTGCAATTGGCTGCTCTCTCCTTCTGAGTCTCCACCTGCCTCTGAAGAGATTCAATGAGACCTCTTGGAACTGGCTCTTCCTCATCGGATGAAATGTCTGATGAGTCCAGAGGCGGAGTGATCTCTCGGGACTCGGGGATCTTCTTCGTCGGAATCTCCTTGTCCAGGGTAGTAGTCCTCTTCAATTATGTGCCAATCACCATCGCCTGCAGGGTCGTGGTGGTTCACCATCTTGAGGGAGGGAGAAGAAGAAGCATCAATCATAAAGCAACACAAATGTAAGTAGCTTACATTTAAATCTCTATACTCAACTCACACTTTAATGTCCACTCTAGGGTGTCGTTCCTTATAAATTTGTACTACTTGGAAGCGTGGCTCTGATACCACTCTGTAACACCCCGAATTCCAAATAAGTCTGAATTCAAAGTTCCACAGGATCTTTACACTTCACTTCGTACAATATTACAAGAAAATTTAAAACTTTTTATACAACAATGGTTTACATCAACACAGCAGAATTATAATTATAACATGATACAGGAATTAAATAACAATTTGAACATTTCTTTAAGCAGCATTCCTTCTTTAGTCCTTTCATTCTTTTTATCATGCATAGAAACTGTGTAACATCTTGTCACGCCCCGCTTCCCAAAAAAATACAAAATACGGATACGCGATAAAAGCCCAGCGAATGATTTTCATCATCTATAAGCTGTTCAAGAATCTTTACAACATTCACGAGTATAATCAGAGTCGGAAGCAAAAGAATCAACCACATGCACATATGAACCAAAATACCAATAAGAATACTTGAAAGCAAATATATAAATTTCAAATAGTCATGATCTGAATAAGTCAAAATCCTGGGTCACATTGCCCAAATATAAATATAAATCCAAGTATCAAAAATACAATATTGTTCAAAGCAACTACAAGAAATAATAATAAAAAAATCCATCACTAATACTTCATGTCACCAATACCGTCTGGAACTTGTTCTTCAAAATCTGCAATTCAACAATTGCGGGGAAGAGGAAAAGAGAAAATAAGTACCCATCAATTGCAAGTTACAGACTGCTTGTAATGTAGGATACAAGTACATGAAAAAAACTAACTAATAACATAGAATAAGCATGATGTCAAAATAAACAACTAGCATGGTAAGGTGATCAAGTGTAAATGGCATGAATCAATTGTCAAGTAAACAAGTATCATGTAAACAAGCAACAAGTGTCGAACAAGCAGGTAAACAGGTAACATGTGTCATGTATCATGTACAGGTAATCATGTAACAGGTATCATGTAACAGGTAATCAGGTAAACAGGTGAACATGTATCAGGCAAGCAGGGAACAGGTATTCATGTATGTCAAGTGTCATGTATCAAGTCTTGTAGTTATGACTATCTAGCTAGTACTTCATGCGCCCCATATTATAACACATGGTTGCTATAACAAACAGTTTCGCTTTAGATTTCATAGTGAACCATAAAGGGCAGTGTACTCAGGGACAAGTAATCCAAATCATATACCAAATTCCAAATAATCCAAATCATATACCAAATTCCAAATTAACCAAATCATATACCAAATTCCAAACAATCCAAATCATATACCAAATTCCAAATAATCCAAATCATATACCAAATTCCAAATATGGAAAACACGGGCCCCCTTCCAAGTACACATTTCTGAATTATCCACTATTAGATCTTTCTCTTAAACCCCGGCTTGATTATTTTATTGTTAATGTTAAACAAGCATGTATGTGTCACGAACAAGCCAAATATGTTATGGTATGATCAAGTAGCAAGTTCACGTTACAAGATAAACAAGTACGGGTACAAGATAACTCATAAAAGAATAAAACAAACAAATCTCTAGTTCAGGACAGCAAGACCACACTGTAGCAAAACAGTGATTCTCAGTGTTACGAACATGCAAATCTGAATTCGTCAAAATTTCTAGAAAATAGACTCCTAACCGAATCCAGAGAATACAAATAAGTCATATACTAATTCACAAAATCATAACTCTAAACTGATTTGAATCCAGAAAATAGGTTCAGCCAGAAATCAGAAAAACGAATTCAAAGTCAAGAAAACAACATCAAGACTCATTAAATAAATCCACGAAAAATCTGGGGTATTCCTCTATATGTCCAGTATCTAAATATAAAGTTTCAAAATTTTTCATTAAAAATAGTTTAGCCATCAAAAATCAGAAATCATAAAGAACGACAGTTTGGCAAATCTGGAATTCCCAACACTGCTGTACGAAAACTGTGATATCTCGCCAACCGTGGAACGAAATCCAAATCCACCAAAGGGAGATGAAAATAGACAAGATAGACTAACTTTCATGTTTCACAAATATTTTTCGTACAGTCAAAGAAATCAGGGTGAAAGTGCGATTCTTTACAAAATAGCGAGCAAAATACAGAAAGTACAGTCCTTATAAACAAGCATGGAACGGCATATAAAAATCATCAATAAAATCTACCAAAATTCTGGGTAATCCCTAATTAGATATAGAAACACTGACCAAAGTTTGATATTAAAATAATATGTGTAGCACAAGTATCAAAATGATTTAGTCATCAAAATCACCAAGAAACGAAATATAGAAAAGATCTACACCTCTGTAGTAAAACAGTCATATCTCGCACATACGAAAAAAAAATCAAGCAAGGTCAGAGAGGTTGGAAAGAAGATGAATTTCTCTACAAATCATGTTTTATACTGAAATTAAGATACTGACCTTAATATGGTCTAAATTACTGATCAAGACAGATTATCGGCAAAATACAGAATTTCCTCAAACCAAAATCAACATAGATTCAACGAAACTTGATCCAAACACAACCAAATATGAAATCGAGTCTACCAAGTGTCCAAACGTCATGAAATAGGATAATTAATAAATCTAAAACAAGTCTATCACATGGTTCTCAATAAATACCCAAATTCTCACAAGAAGTCTCACATACATGATCAAATCAAAAACGGGCAAAACCTAAGTTGTTTCATGTCAATATTGTGTCGTGAGGCAATTATGGTCAAATCACTATAGAGACAATATCAACAAGGGGTTTCACACATGAACTGTCTCTAGAACCCAACTACACCACAAGTGGTATTTTTGACTTGTATCATACAAAGAAATTTGAGTACAAGTTACTTGCCTTAACCGGAGACGAAACCGACGAAAAATAAGAATAACGGGAACGGATTCCCGGCAACAAACGCGAACGAATGAGTCAATGGACCAAAGCGAGCACAACCCACGAACACGAATACGAACCAAATACTCCAAGAACGAACGGACAAAACCCCACGAGCAAGAACGTCCCGCAACACGAACCAACTAGAAAACACCACAATCACCTGCGATCCAACACACCACCCACGAACGAATAACCATGCATACACACTCAACCTCGAGAGTACGAGGAAGAGAGGGAGAGAGGACGGCAGATTTAGGGGAGGCTAGGAGAGTCAAAATAGGGTCGGGAGAGAGGGAGAAATCAGTGGGCAATTTACTCAGGTTGTAGCTAGGAGGAAATACACATATGCATGGGAAGGGTAATTATATACATGGGTGATTAGGGTTTATAAGAGGGGGCGGCACAACATAGTACAACCGAGTATGGCGGGGGGGGGGGGGGGGGGGGGGTTAATGCAGTTAACGGTTTTTGAGGTGGGGGTATTCGGTAGGTAATCAGGTAAGCAATTTGGGTGGGGGGTATAGTTTAGGAAAGTAATGGTATGGAGTATTTACATTAGGTGGTAATGAATGGATTAAAAAAATGGCTTTGATAGTTGGAATGTGAAGTGGGTGGGATTATGTATGCTGGGTTGGGTAGTTATAAGTGGGTTTGGGTATAGGGCACAGGTTAATAAAGTTTGGGTTCAAGGTATTTAATGGGTTAAGGAATTAGATGGGTATGGGTTATCCAATAAGGAAAATAGGGTATAAAAATCTATTAGAAAATAAAATAATCAATAAAATTGTAGGTTTATATAACAAAATAAAATTATACTACAATATGAAATTTATTCGAAATAATTATAAATACAATTAGGATTTTATAGAAATACTAATAATAACAATAAAAACAATACCAATAACAATAAAAACAATAATAGTAGTAATAATAATAGAAACCCAGGTAAAAATTAAAATAATAAGATTGGTATAATAATATAAATTCATTGGAAATTAGTAGCAAATAAAACCATTGATTAAAAATAGACTTTAATAGAAAGTCCAATAATACATTTTAACAAAAATAGTTCGAAAGCGGAAAACTAATTTACAAAAATTTGAAATATCGAAAATATACAGAAAATACATTTTTGGGAAAACAGGGGTTACAAATCTCGTATAATTTTTTTAAATGGAAAATACATTTCTTTTTTTTACACGTGCAACACACGTGCAATTTCATCTTATGATTTTTTTATTCTCAGTTTTATTTAAAAGTTATGCACAATTTCCTTTCATTTATTTTTATTGCATATTAGAATTTATAAGCCTAATAGAAGACTCTAAGCCCATTAAAATAAATTAAATAAATATAAATAGACCAAGCCCACAAGAGAAAGCCCACTAAGAAAAATCCTACAATTAGTTGTACACTTGTCATGTAAACAACATGTATAAATAAATAAATAACAACTAACAAATGAGAGTGTGTGCTTGTGGGTTGCACGTGCACGTAGTGCAACCCAAAAGTCACAAGAAAAGTTAGCCATGCATAAGAATAGGAAGAGTTGGGAGTTTGTGAGAGTAATGGTGAGTGGGCAATTAGTGAAGGAGGTTATGTAGGTTATGAATTAAAACAGTTAATTTGAGTAGTAGAAGAACCTTCTCAAACCCTATAAATACCACCCCCTTTCCTTCATAATCTTGCACCAAAGATCAAAAGAAACAAAAGATAAAAATAAGAAAGAGAGGAAAAGAAAGAGAGAATTGTTTGAGTTCTTGCTTGGAGGAAGGAGAGCTTGCTAAGAGAGGAAGAAAGTCCCATTCTTGGAGCTATGAACAACTTCTAGGAGTCTTCTTCTACTTTAGAATCTTTATTTGAGGTGGGTGTCTTCTTGGGCTTTCTAATTTATAGTATCATGTATGTGTAGGTAAATTGATAGATAAACTTGATATGCATATGAGTAGTGATTAAATTGAAATGATGATATTTAGAATGAAGATGCATGCTAATTGAAAGAATTTCTTGAAGATAAGTTGAATTGATGTTGTTTAATTGCATGGTAGTACATCTTGATTAGATTAAATGATATGAAAATAGATTTGTATACAGAGTTACTAATTCATGCAAAGAAAGTTACTGTTTTAATTTTTGTTTACATTTCAGAAAATCATATCTAATAAAATAGTTGGAATCTAGAACTAAAACTTTTTGGGGAGCATCTTTTATATGTCTGTAGCATCCCTTTCAAATTTCATAAGATTTGGAGTTCGTTTACTATTTTAAAAAATTCTAAACTAAAAACTGGTTAGTAGTAGTTGGCTGGTTGCAGGAATTCTGCACACCTTTCGGTTTTTTATTAATTCAGCATTGTAAATGAAATAATTTGAGAAAAGTCAAAACTAAGAAATTATAGTAAACACTTTAACCTTTCTGAAAAGTCCAAGAACTCAAATTTCCATAAAGAATTAGATTTTATATGAATTTTACAAGACTGTACAGTAGCAGTATTTCAGTATCTCGACCCCACTGTATATTTTGAAGAATTCAGGGTTATAGATGTAGTATTTTGAGAAAACTTATAACTATAAAATGAAAGTAGACTTTTATACCTTCAGTTTGATATAAAAAACGCTAAGTTTCGTGAAGTATACAATTTCTATGATTTTTACAAATAGCATGAAATGCAGTTTTCTAATTTTGAATTTACTGTTTTGCAATATTACTTGAACGACATGATTGAAATATATTCTCGCTGTTTTAAGTTATATTTTGGGAAATTACAGATCATATTCATGAGTAGATGAAATGTGAACTTAAGAAAGACTTATATATATAGGATTAAGATGTTAAGATTATATCAAAATAAATCGAAGGAAGATGATGAGATTGATTTTCAAAGATAAATTTTAAAGAGATTATGTCCTAATCTTAATTAACTTGAATCAAGAAAGATTTGGATGAATATGAAAAGTGTTTGTGAAAATGAATAGGTTGAGATTGTACCTATTGATGTATGAATAAGAATGCATAAAAGAATTTGAATAAATTATGAATACATAAAATTTGAGAATATGAATTATAAGGGGATGAGTACCCCAAGTTGTTGAACATGGAAAGTTGATTCTAAAGGCTTAGTAATACCCAGATACCAGCCAAAAGTAATGGTAATGAATAACTGATTTTTGAGAAGCGGCCAATAAGGGTGTCGTTCTTGGTATTTTGTGTAAGACCGGCAGGAGGATAAACTAGCTCTTGGTAGTATTATTTATTCATGTTCAAACTTAAGAATTAGGCACTAAGTGAAGATGTAATAAACTTGGTCAAACATAAGTGGAAGGCCTCTATATAGTCGGGCGGTGGATTCCGGGACTATAGACCCAGTTGGGCGGTGGATTTCGGAACTGTGGTTGCTTGCGATGGAGGTGAGCCTTAATTAAATCTGGGATTATGATTGATCGGGCAGTGGATTCCGGGATCATGAATAGTCGGGCGGATAGTAGCCCGTACTCTAGTGTATATGTGTATACCGGGGCTAGAGGGACACTTGCAGGATGTTCGTACGACGAGGATTCTGTATAGTCGGGTGGTGGATCTCTGGGACTGGAATCCGTACTCGTGGAATATCTAAACTTTGTTTTATTACTGGGTAGTTATCATGGCAAGGGATTAAACCTTTAATGTAGAGTATGTAGGTGCTTGCCCTTGGACCTATGTAGTATGGGATGCATAGAATCCGAACAAGTATGCGATAGTGTCATTGTAGTATAACACCTGCATTAGGCATTAAGTCATGTCATACACTAACATATCTAGGGTATTCACTCTTTACACTTTTATATGCATTCAAGTTTTTGATTTATTAAAGTAAGAGATTTCGTTATAATACATCATAGAGAGGATCGCTGTTTGTAACATTGCATCGGTTGTAAGCAACTGACGTGATCACAGTTTCATATGCAGGACTTGGATCTTATAAGGAGATATAAAGATAAATTTGATGCTGATGATTAGTTACATGTTCAAGTTGTTGAAATTGTATATTTATCATGTTGTACTTCATTTATTTTCCGCTGCGTTATTAATGTAAAAGAACAATGATGTAATAAAAGTTTCAAAATTCCTTGTAAAATTGTATGAAGTAAAGCGTAGATCCTATTGAGCTACGAATTACCATATTTTGGTATTCAGGGCGTTACAAATGGTATCAGAGCCATGCTTCAATAAGTAGTACAAATTTACAAGGACGACACATTAGGGTGGACATTAGAGTGTGAGTTCAGTTTATAGAGATTTAAATGTAAGTAGTTTACATTTGTGTTGCTCTATACACTGATGTTTCTCCTCCTTTTTCCTATAAGATGGCCAATCATCATGACCCCAAGAATGAGGTGGAATGGTTCGTTCCTTTCGAAGAAGAAGAAGACCCCGAAGAGGAAGAGCCAATAGAGGAAGAAGAAGACCCAGTAGAAATAGAAGAAGAACTACCGAGTCCAGGGAGATTACTCCACCTCTACCTGATTCCCCAGAAGAATCCTCAAATGAAGAACCCATTGAAGATGACCAAAGTGGTGTTGTTACTTCACTTCGGAGGGAGTTGGATACCTATAAGTAGAGAGTAAACCACTTAGAATCACTGCAAGCAGAGGACAGAGAACGCATTCATGACCGAGTCACCAAGTATGAGAACTCAAAAAGCTCCGGCACGTGAATGCTCAACACTTTGCTAAGATGGATCACATGACTCGCTGGGACAAGCAGGAGCGTCATCAAAAGTTTGAAGACATGAAAAAAGAAATTCAGGAATTACGGGGAGAGCTCAGAGAAGCCAAGAGAAACTGTAGAATCTTGGGCATCGACCTTACTGAATTGGCAGTTTTGGGGGTCGATATCATCATTGGCATAGACTGGATGTCCATCTACAATGCCACTGTTGAGTGCAAGAGTAAGGAGTGTAATAAAGGCACTAGGGGGACCGGCAGTTACATTTCAATGGAAGAGGAAGTGCAAGCAGTTGGTAGCAGCGCTATCTGAGCAGAAGGTTCCCAAAGAAGTGAAGCAGATTTCAGTAATTCAGGATTTTCCGACAGTGTTTCTAGAAGATCTACCCGGGCTTCCACCTCAGCGGGATGTAGAGTTCGGTATATCCGTTCAGCCAGGGAGTGCACCCATTTCTAGGGCACCATAAAGAATGGCACCGGTTGAGCAAGATGATATCAAGAAGCAGATTGAAGAGCTGTTGGGCAAAGGATTCATCAGGCTGAGTGCGTCGCCTTGGGGAGCACCAATTCTTTTGGTAAAGAAGAAGGATGGATCGATGAGAATGTGCCTCGATTACAGATAATTGAATCGGGTAACAGTGCAGAACAAGTATTTGATTCCTCAAATCGATGATCTATTCGACCGTCTACAAGGAGCAGATGTCTTCTCTAAAATAGATCTACGGTCGGGTTATCACCAGGTCTGAGTAAAGGAAGAAGATGTGCACAAGACGGCGTTCAGAACTCGACATGGCCACTATGAGTTCCTAGACATGCCGTTTGGAGTAACCAATGCACCTACTATTTTCATGGACATGATGAACAGGGTCCTGCGGCCGTTCATCGATTCTTTCGTCGATTTGTTCATCGAAGATATACTAGTCTACTCCAAGACAGAGGTAGAACATGCCGAGCACCTAACAGAGGTACTGAAGAAGTTGCAGGAGCAGAAGCTATATGCAAAGTTGTCTAAGTGTGACTTCTGGAAAACCGAAGTCGCCTTCTTGGGTCACATCCTTTCTAAGGAGGGAGTGGCTACTGACCCACAAAAGATTGAGGCAGTAAGAGATTGACCAAGACCGACTACAGTGAAAGAGATCATGAGCTTTTTGGGGTTAACAAGCTACTACAGAAGGTTCATTCAGGGCTACGCCCAGATAGCTGTGCCACTCACGGGGCTTACAAAGAAAAACATGAGTTTTAAATGGTCAGAACAGTGTGAGGCTAGCTTTCAGGAGTTGAAGGAGAGGTTGATTACCACTCCCATCCTGGCTTTGCCAAAAGCAAGACTCGACTATGATGTCTACAGCGATGCTTCCCATCGTGGACTGGGCTGTGTGCTAATGCAGGAAGGGAAGGTAATAGCTTATGGGTCTAGATAGCTGAGGCCGCATGAGAAGAATTACCCAACCCATAATCTAGAGTTGGCAGTAATCATCTTTGCACTAAAGCAGTGGAGGCACTATATATATGGGGAAAAGGTTATCATATACACGGATCATAAGAGTCTAAAGTACATCTACCAACATAAGGACTTGAATCTGAGATAGTGGAAATGGTTGGAAGTGTTGGAAGATATCCGACCCGAAATTAAGTACCATCCAGGCAAGGCCAATGTGGTGGCTGATGCACTCAGCAGGAAGAGCAGTTTGTCCCGATTGATTACAACTCAGGAGAAGTTGGCAGAGGAACTTGATCGAGAAAAGATTGAGGTGGTGTTGCAAGGATTAGGAGCTTCATTAGCTCAGTTGAGACTTCAACCCATATTGAGGGACAGGATTATCAATAGTTAGAAGACCGATCCGGAGATTTAGAAGATGAGAGAGTAGGTTGGCACCGGCAGGTTGACAGAATTCCAGGTAAGAGATGAGGTATTGTGGTTCGGAGAGCGGCTGTGTGTGCCAAATCAAGCAGAACTGAAGGAGAGCATTCTACAGGAAGCACATGCCACTTTATTATCTGTACATCCAGGAAGTACCAAGATATACCGGGATATAAAGCAGTATTTCTGGTGGTCGGGAATGAAGCGGGATGTGGCTGAGTTTGTCGCCAGGTGTGCAGTCTATCAGCATATCAAGGTTGAGAATCAGAAACTCGAGGGTTTGTTGCAGCCATTATCCATTCCGGAGTGGAAGTGGGATAATATCAGTATGGACTTCATTACAGGATTGGCCAGGAGTTCCAAGGGCAATGATGCAATTTGGGTGATAGTGGACCGACTCAACAAAATGGCTCACTTTCTGGTGATGAAGCTTACTGGTCTATGGAGAAGTTAGCCGAGTTGTATGTCGGGAAGATCGTGAGGCTACATGGAGTTCCTTTGTCGATTGTATCCGACCGAGATGCGTGATTTACCTCGCATTTCTGGAGAAGTCTTCAAGCAGCTTTGGGGACGAAAACTGATTTTGGTACTGCTTTCCATCCTCAGTCTGATGGACAGACCGAGAGGGTCAACCGGGTACTAGAAGATATGCTAAGATGTTGTGTATTGGATTTTGGCGACAGTTGGGTGAGGCATTTGGCTCTAGTGAAATTTGCCTACAATAATAGTTTCTAGATAAGCATTGGGATGGCACCTTATGAGGCTCTGTATGGAAGGAAGTGTAGAATACCGGTGTGTTGGTATGAAGTGGGGGAACGGCAGCTGTATGGGACAAAGATTGTACAACAAACCTCAGAAAAGATTAAGTTGATCAGGAAGAGGTTAGTCGACGCCCAGAGCAGACAGAAAAGTTATGACGAAGACTGGAGGAGAGATCTGGAGTTTAAGGAAGGTGACTTTGTCTTTGTGAAGGTGTGTCCAACCAAGGGAGTGATTCGGTTTGGAAGGGAAGGGAAATTAGCCCCGAGATACATAGGTCCTTATAAGATATTGAAGAGAATTGAGAAGACGGCTTATCAGTTAGAACTACCGGAAGAGTTGGCCCGGGTACACAATGTCTTCCATGTGTCTATGCTGTGAGGCTATATTCCGGATCCGAGTCACCATTTGCTCGAAGTGCCAGAAGGTCTGTAGTTGGATTTGAGCTACACTGAGCGTCCAATAGAGATTTTGGATCGACGAGAGAAAGTCTTGAGGAATAAGACTATACCTATGGTCAAGGTCGTTTGGAGGAACCAACTTGATGAGGAGGCCACTTGGGAATCTAAGGAGAGAATGATGAAAGATCACCCTGAGCTTTTCAAAAAAAAAATTTGTAATTTTTTTTCTTCTCACATTCTTTGATTTTCTCACTCTTTAAGTGTAGTTTCGAGGATGAAACTATTCTAAGGAAGGAGTGTTGTAACATCCCGTATAAAATTTTCAAATGAAAAATACATTTCTTATTTTTACACGTGCAATTTCATCTTATGATTTTTTTTATTCTCAATTTTATTTAAAAGTTATGCACAATTTCTTTTCATTCATTTTTGTTGCATATTAGAACCCATAGGCTTAATAGAAGACTTTATGCCCATTAAAATAAATTAAATAAATAAAAATAGACCAAGCCCACAAGAAGAAGTCCACCAAGAAAAATCCTACAATTAGTTGTACACTTGTCATGTAAATAACATGTACAAATAAATAAATAACAACTAACAAATGAGAGTGTGTGCTTGTGGGTTGCACGTGCCCGTAGTGCAACCCAAAAGTCACAAGAAGAGTTGGCCATGCATAAGAATAGGAAGAGTTGGGAGTTTGTGAGAGTAATGGTGAGTGGGCAATTAGTGAAGGGGGTTATGTAGGTTATGAATTAGAACACTTACTTTGAGTAGTAGAAGAGCCTTCTCAAACCCTATAAATACCACCCCCTTTCCTTCATAATCTTGCACCAAAGATCAAAAGAAGCAAAAGATAAAAATAAGAAAGAAAGGAAAAGAAAGAGAGAATTGTTTGAGTTCTTGCTTGGAGGAAGGAGAGCTTGCTAGGAGAAGAAGAAAGTCCCATTCTTGGAGCTATGAGCAACTTCTAGGAGTTTTCTTCTACTTTAGAATCTTCATTTGAGGTGGGTATCTTCTTGAGCTTTCTAATTTATAGTATCATGTATGTGTAGGTAAATTGATAGATAAACTTGATATGCATATGAGTAGTGGTAAAATTGAAATGATGATATTTAGAATGAAGATGCATGCTAATTGAAAGATTTTCATGAAGATAAGTTGAATTGATGTTGTTTAATTGCATGGTTGTACATCTTGATTAGATTAAATGATATGAAAATATATTTGTACACAAAGTTACTAATTCATGCAAAGAAAGTTACTGTTTTAAATTTTCTTTATACTTCAGGAAATCATATCTAATAAAATAGTTGGAATCTAGAACTAAAACTTTTTGGGAGCATCTTGTATATGTCTGTAGCATCCCTTTCAAATTTCATAAGATTTGGAGTTCGTTTACTATTTTAATAAATTCTAAACTCAAAATTGGTTAGTAGTTGGCTGGTTGCAGGAATACTGCACACCTTTCGGTTTTTGATTAATTCAGCATTGTAAATGGAATAATTTGAGAAAAGTCAGAACTAAGAAATTATAGTAGACACGTTAACCTTTCTGAAAAGTCCAAGAACATAAATTTTCATAAAGAATTGGATTTTATATGAATTTTACAAGACTGTACAGTAGCAGTATTTCAGTATCTCAATCCCACTGTATATTTTGAAGAATTTGGGTTATAGATATGGTATTTTGAGAAAATTTATAACTACAAAATGAAAGTAGACTTTTATACCTTCAGTTTGATATAAAGAACGCTAAGTTTCGTGAAGCATACAATTTTCTATGTGTTACCGCTAAATCTGGTGTGGGGGTAAACAGATAGAATTTGTGGATTCTTAGGGAAACTGAATAGCAAACCTGGAACCTTTCCACCGAAGTTTGAACGTTGACTCCCGTCGTTCACCTGCAAAAAGTGCGATACACTGGGATTGATCCCGGCGATGCACCCTCCGATGCTCAAGTCAGTAATCAGAAAAGATTATGAATGAGCGTTAACTAGCAAAAGATTGATTACCTCTTAATGGTGGTGGATAGGGGGTATTTATAGCCGCCTTTGGGACCAGTTTAGGAATGAAATCCCTAATTCCCAGTGAAAGGATAGAGTGAATCAGGGTCGTTGATTAAATATAATCAGAAACCCTAATTCTTTCCAGCTGGATTGGGTTTCTTGCGGGTTGGGACCCGCACCTAGTTGAGGCGGATCCATTCGTGGGTTATTGGGCCTTTGTAGAAAAGACCCAGAACCCAACTCGGACCTGCTTGTAGGTGAAATTACCATTTTACCCCTAAGCTTTAAGATTCGTGCCCGATTTGGACAGTTCCGATTTAACCCCCTTTTTTAGCCATATCACGAGCCCCCCTTTCCCGAAGACTGAGTTTGGTCAGCCTTTGAGGAGTTGTTTTACTGTTTTAATGGCTTTCGGAGTTGTATCGGAGTCCAAACAAGGGATATTGGATCTTTATATGAGGTTTTATGGTGATTTTCGAAGCTATTTGTGCGCTCAAGGTTGTTCTTGAGCTTTCTTGGACTTCTGGTGATTTTTCTTAATTTTTATCTATTTTTCGGACCATTGGTGATTTATTGTTCGGGGGCCTTAATTAATTGTTCTAGGCAATAACTATTTACCATGGGGTTCAAAAGTATTTCCCCGAATTTATAATTATTTTTTAGAATTTTTAATTAATTTTCCTGAATTTTAAATCATTTTTCGCAATTTTTAAATAAATAAATCGATAAAATTAATTTTTTAATCTGATTTATGACGTGGCGCAATCTGGGCCTTTCATCAGCCTGCGGTGTGACTCTCTGGAGGATCGGACGGTTGGAGTAGCTCGGCAGGCTTTTCCTCCGTATGCGGAGGTCGGTGCCTCGGTACCTTGGCACCTCGTCTTCCGTAGCTCGGTAGCTTGACACCTAACGAGCTGCCGAGCTACGTGGCAAGATCTGGAGCGTTCATCACGGGGCGAATCACGAGGAGGGCGGCTTAGATCATGAGAAAATGCTATCTTGTCGTTTTATGGGCGTGGCGTGATCTGAGCCGTTCATCATGTTCTGGCACGTTTGTTAACACGATCCAACGACTGGGGTAGGTCGGTGTCATTTTTTTCCATATGTGGAGGTCGGTACTTCGGCACTTCGGCCAGAGGGCTTCGGCAGCTAGGTGGTTCGGCTAAGCTATTTGGTAGCTAGGCTGAACACTCCAGTGGCTTGGCAGTTCGTCCTCTTCTCCATAGCGCCTCGGTGTCTCGACTAAGCTGTTTGGTAGCTCGGCAGGTCACCTCGGTAGCTCGGCAGTTCGGGCCGAGCCGTGGGGCCACATCGCTTGATCTGGGGCGCTCATCATGGTGCGGATCTCGAAATTGTGGGTTCAGATCACGAGAAAAGGTTATCTTGTCGTTTTGTGGGCGTGCCTTGAGATGAGTCCCAACGGTTGTGGGAGCAATTCCAAATGGCGACCCACTTCTAGCTCGCTTATGAGCGAACTTGCGAAGCGGAATCGAGCCAAGTGTTGGACTCCAAACTCGTCGTTTGAGTGAATTTCAACGGTTGTGGGAGCAATTCCTAATAGCGAACCACTTCTAGCTCGCTTAAGAGCGAGCTTGCAAAGCAGAATCGAGCCAAGTGTTGGACTCCGAACTCGTCGTTTGAGTTAATTTCAACCGTTGTGGGAGCAATTCCAAATGGCGAACCACTTCTAGCTCGCTTAAGAGCGAGCTTGCGAAGTGGAATCGAGCCAAGTATTGGACTTCGAACTCGTCGTTTGAGTTAATTTCAACGGTTGTGGGAGCAATTCCGAATGGCGAACCACTTCTAGCTCGCTTAAGAGCGATCTTGCGAAGCGGAATCGAGCCAAGTGTTAGACTCCGAACTCGTCGTCTGAGTAAAAGAAACTAAAGGCTTTAAACAGAGAGATGCAAGTAATCACAAGGAAAATATGGGAAAAAGGAAACTCTTTATTGATAACTACTCATCGGCTGCTTCTAAGTTGCAAGCCGTTACTACATTGAAGAAATAAAGAAGCAAAATACAAGTGAAAAGAAAGGAATGGTTCGACATTTGAAGGTACTTAGAGAGGTGTTCAGGCGCTTTCTTGGTACTTCAATAGATGGTCGGCATTCCAAGTCCTGGGTATCTCTCTGCCCTCAAGGTCTTCAAGACGGTACGTTTTGGGCCGAACTACCTTGGCGATCCTGTAGGGTCCTTCCCAATTCGGGGCTAGCTTACTCTTTTGGCTGGGAAAGGAGAGAGCTAGTTTTCTGAGGACCAAGTCCCCTTCCTTGAGATTGGTGGGACGGACCCTTTTGTTGTAAGCCTGCTCAATTCTTCTTCGATAATTCTGCTGGCAAATTGAAGCTCTTTCACGAAGCTCATCAACCAAGTCCAAATTTGCCCGAAGTTCTCTGGCATTCTGCTCTTCTTCATAGGCCATAAGGCGAGGAGATGGTAGGCCGACTTCCAAGGGGATCACAGCTTCGGACCCATAGGTGAGATTGAATGGTGACTCACCTGTGGGGGTCTGTTTCGTAATGCGGTAGTTCCACAGTACGTTAGGAAGCTGCTCCACCCATAAGCCTTTGGCCGATCTATCTAGCCTCTTCTTGATACCGGAGAGGATCTGTCGGTTGGCATTTTCCACTTGGCCATTTGATTGATGGGAGACAGAGGAGAAGCATTGCTGAATGGCAAGGTCTTCACACAGAGATCGGAATGCGGCCCCCGTGAACTGTGTTCCATTATCTGTTATTAGGACCCAGGGCACGCCGAATCTACAGATTACACTCCCCCAGAAGAACTGCAGCACTTTGTTCTTAGTGATCGTAGCCAAAGGCTCAGCCTCTATCCACTTTGAGAAGTAGTCGATCGCCATGACTTGAAACTTGAGTTGACCGGGAGCTGGTGGGAATGCGCCCAGCAAATCCATTCCCCACATTGCGAAAGGGATCGGACTTGATAGAGAGGTGAGTTGTGCTTAGGGTAGGCGACGAATGTTAGAGTACTATTGACAGGAACTACATTGCCGGACATGTCGTTCGGCATCTTGAAGGAGGGTAGACCAGAAGTACCCATAGTTCAACACCTTCCTGGCGAGGGACCTTGACCCTGAATGTGCTCCGCCTATACCTTCGTGGAGCTCTTGTAAGGCATATGAGGCTTCTTCCGGGGAGAGGCACCTCAAGTAGGGTCGTCCGTCTACTTGGGTGTAGGAGCGTTTGTACAAGACCCCTTCAACAAGGGTGTACCGCTCCGCTCTCGTTCGGACTCGACGAGCTTCCTTAGGGTCCTCGGGAAGGAGTCCATCTCATAGAAATTCTATCAGAGGTTTCATTCAGTTGTCTTGAAGTTGGACGGGCAGCGACTCCATCGAGTCGGGAGTTTCTTCTTCTATGCTCGGTCTTAGGAGCACTTCAATCAGGACGGTCTGTTCGAGACCTTGAAGGAAGGAGGAGGCCAATTTGGAGAGGGCATCTGCTTGGGAATTTTTTTCTCTGGGGATCCGCTGAATTAGCGCCTCTTCGAACGAAGCCATGAGATTTTGGACCTTGGCTAGGTACTTAAACATTCGGTCATCTCGCACCTCATACTCACCTAAGACTTGATTCACAACCAACTTCGAGTCGCTAAATATCCGGAGACGTTGTGCCCCTGCTTTGCGAGCCATACCGAGGCCGGCTATAAGGGCTTCATACTCCGCTTCATTGTTGGAAGCCTTAAAGTTGATGCAGAGGGAGTATTGGAGAACGAAGTCATCTGGGCCTGCCAAAATGACCCCGGCTCCGCTCCCTTCGGTGCAAGAGGACCCGTCTACATATACTGTCCAGATAGGAGGCCCGTTTGCTGCTTGGCTGACTTCTGGGATGGTGCTCTCAACAATGAATTCAGCTAAGGCTTGAGCCTTGATCGCGGTCCGAGACTGGTATGATATGTTATGTTGGCTCAGCTCGATCGACCACTTCATCAGACGGCCGGAGGTCTCGGGTTTGTGTAGGACTTTCTTGAACGGCTGGTCGGTGAGAACGACCACCGAGTGGGACTGAAATATGGGCGAAGCTTCCTAGCTGCCATAACCAAGGCGTACGCCATCTTCTCCGGCCTTGGATAGCAGAGCTCGGCATCCCAAAGTACCTTGCTCACGTAATAGATGGGCTTCTGAGCCATGTCTTCTTCCCTCACCAGGACAGCACTAAGGGTTTGTTCGGAGGTAGCTAAGTAGAGGTAGAGTGTTTTTTCGGGGATAGGCTTGCTGAGAAGAGGGGCGTTGACTAGATAGGCTTTCAACTGATCGAATGATTCTTGTTGCTGTTGACCCCACTCGAAGCCCTTAGCCCCCCTGAGTGCCTTGAAGAAGAGAAGACACTTTTCTTCCGACTTAGACAGGAAGCGCCCTATAGCTGCGAGGCGCCCCGTGAGTTTCTGAACCTCTTTCACACTTTTAGGAGGAGCCATGTCCAGTATAGCTTTGATTTTTTCGGGGTTGGCTTCGATTCCACTTTGGCTGACCATGAAGCCTAGGAACTTTCCAGACGAGACTCCGAACGCATACTTGTTCGGGTTGAGCCTCATATCATGTTTCCTTAATACATCGAACGCCTCTTGCAAATTGGCCACATGATCGGCCCCATGGATGCTCTTGACCAGCATATCATCAATATATATTTCCATGTTTTGGCCGATCTGTTCCTGAAAGACTTTGTTGACGAGGCATTGATAGGTTGCACCGGCATTCTTCAACTCGAAAAGCATTACCCTGTAGCAGTAGAGCCCTTGATCGGTCACAAAGGAGGACTTCGGGATATCCAGAGGGAACATCCTGATCTGATTATACCTGGAGAAGGCATCCATAAAGCTGAGCAGTTCATGACCCGAAGTAGCGTCGATCAAGGTGTCGATGCTGGGAAGAGGGAATGGATCTTTAGGGCATGCTTTATTTAGGTCGGTAAAGTCGATGCAAATTCTCCAGGTCCCGTTGGCTTTCTTAACCATGATGATATTAGATAGCCATTCGGGATAGTTGACCTCTTGTATGAATCGAGCCCTGAGGAGCTTGTCCACTTCTTCCTTTATAGCTTGCTGGCGCTCAGGGACAAATTTGCGCCGTTTCTGTTGGACCGGTTTGGACCCCGGAGCAACGCTTAGGTGGTGGACGAGGAGCTCCTCGGAGATACCTGGCATGTTAGCTGCTGACCAGGCAAAGAGGTCGTGGTTCTTCCTAATGCATTGGACTATGTCAGAATATAGGGCAGATGGGAGGGTCTTGCTGACGAAGAACTTGCGGTTCGGATCCTGTTCGGAAAAGAGCACTTCCTCCAGCTCATCCACCGGTTCAAACATAGTTTAGGCATTCCCTAGGGGAATCTCAAGAGTTTCGAGGGAGAGGACCGACCCCCGGTGGAGGTCATGTAACACTTGCAGGCCATTTCTTGACTACCTCTTACTTCCCTTACTCCTGCCCTGGTAGGGAACTTCATCTTAAGATGATAAGCCGACGGGACGGCCTCTAGAGCAGCTAGGCCGGGTCGGCCTAGAATCACATTGTAAGCAGCTGGATGTCGACGACCATGAAGTCCATCGGCTCCGTCCGGGTAGTAGGAGTTTTGCCAGCGGTTACGTCGAGGGTGATTACCCCTTCGATAGTCACTGGCACTCCCGTGAACCCGTGGAGAGTGTAGCCAGCGGGCTTGAGCCTATCCCGCGATAGCTTCAGTCCTCGGAAAGCCGCGAGGAAGAGAATGTTAACGGAGCTATCATTGTCGACCAAAATTCTCTCCACTTTGAAATTTGCCATATGGAGGTTGATCACTAGGGCGTCGCAATGGGGGGTTCGGACACCCTCCAGGCCTTCATCTGAAAAAGTTATCGGGACTCCGAGGCCTTTGGGAGGGGGCATGCCATGTACTGAATTGACTTCCCTGATGAAAGCCTTTCGAGAGGAGTTGGAGGTGCCTCCCATGGGGCCTCCATGAATGAGATGCAGGATGCATTCCTCTTCAAATTCGGGGGTCTCATCGCGCCTTTCAGAGTGCTTGTTAGCCCCTCTGGGGGGAGGAGGAAGATCTATCCAGTCCTTTCTCAGGAATTTAGACAACTGTCCCCTCTGGATAAGGGCCTCGATTTCATTCTTCAAGGCCCGACAATCATTGGTGTCGTGGCCGTGGTCCCGATAATATCGGCACCACTTCTCTTTATCCCTCTTCTTGTCAGGGGTATTCATCTTCGGGGCAGGAGGCAGAAGCCCTTCCTTCTCAACCTCCATGAGGATAGTGGAAATGTTGGCATTAAGAGGAGTGAATTTCTCGAATCTGGGAGGGGGGCGGCGCTGGCCACCGTTGTTCTTCTAGAGCTTCTTAGCTCCCTTTTCTTCAGCTGCCTTTCGCTTGGTCCTGGAGGAAGACCCCTCGAAGGTGGGGCGATGCTCAGCTTCCTCAGCCCGAATATACTTCTCGCTCCTGAGAAGGAGGTCGGAGAAGTTTTGCGGAGGCTTCTTGGCTAGGGAGGACCGAAGGCTGGAGTTAAGGACATTTGATTGGAAGGCGGCGGCAGCGACCGACTGGTCGAGGGAAGCAATGGACCTAGCTTCCGCGGTGAACCTTTTCACATAGTCCCTGAGCTTCTCCCCCTTCTTCTGGCTGAGGTAGAGTAGTGAAATAGTGGTCTTCTCGGTGCGGTGGCTACTCACAAAGTAGGTGACGAAGAGGGTCTCAAATTGTTCAAAGGAGAATATGGAGGATGGGGCAAGGCGAGAGTACCATTCCCAAGCCGGACCCTTGAGAGTAGCTGGGAAGGTTTTGCACAGTAGGGCATCGGAAGCTTGGTGGATCAACATAAGGGTCTTAAAGCTTTCGATGTGGTCCACGGGGTCCGACTCCCCAGAGTAAATCTCGAACTATAGGGGCTTGAAGCCTATTGGAACGGGCGCCTCCATGATTTTTCGGGAGAAGGGGGGTCGGCTCAGACGGAGGGTCCTTCCCCTCAACTCCTCTTCCCTGTCCAGCTGACCGAGGTGCCTCTCCATCTCGTGGAGATGACAATATACAGCATCATCCCTTCGACGGTAACCATATGAGTCTCTGGACTCGTCTTCGTACAAAGGGGAGCGGGGGCTACGACGACGGTAGCTCAGGAAATGACGAGGACTATGATGGCGGTTGCTAGTAGCCGGGGGAGGAGTTAGGGACCGATGGTGAGGACTTTGGACCGGAGGAGGAGTTGGGACCCTCTGAACATTGTTGTTGTTTGGTCGGTGGTTAAGGGCTTGCAAGATGGTTGTATGGAATTGCTGGAATTCGGCACGGGTGATAGGTGCGATATCATCTCTCGGGGGTTGATGACTGGCAGGGGAATAAGGCCTTCTCCTATGGTGTCCAGGGGACTCTCTCCGTCCTCTGTGAGGAGGAGACCTCCTGTAGTCTCGGCGATGTGGAGATCGCTCATTTGGACGTTCTTGGCGGGAGGCTCCCTCTCGGGCCCACCTTTCATCCAAACGGCGGTGAAGGTCCTCTTCTTTCTGCCGCTTGAGGATGGTATTGCGGAGGTCTTCGGAAGGTCGGGGGTTGTGAGATGCCATCGAGTCAGTAGAGGGGTTATGCACAGAGACATGGTCTCGATGATGAGGTTGCTTCTGAGGGTTGGGGCGAGAGGCCCCTGCACCGGCATTCTGGGGCCCGAGCGGAGCCCTTTGGGATTGAAGGTTCTAAAGAGGAGGTTGGTCCTGTTGCGGGGGCTGATCTGGTTGAGGGGGGAGTTGCCCCTGCGGCTGGACAGTTTGAAGGGGGATCTCCTTTTGTGGTTGAGGAGGAGTAGGTCCACGATTGGACCTTTTGAATCTCAGTTTTCTTGGAGCCATGGCAGGAAATGATCTGACTGATAGGAGGAGGAAGGATCGCTATTCGTTGCTTCCCACAGACGGTGCCAATCTGTTACCGCTAAATCTGGTGTGGGGGCAAACATATAGAATTTGTGGGTTCTTAGGAAAACTGAATAGAAAACCTGGAACCTTTCCACCGGAGTTTGACCGTTGACTCCCGCCGTTCACCTGCAAAAAGTGCGATACACCGGGATTGATCCCGGCGACGCACCCTCCGACGCTCAAGTCAGTAATCAGAAAAGATTATGAATGAGCGTTAACTAGCAAAAGATTGATTACCTCTTAATGGTGGTGGATGTGGGGTATTTATAGCCGCCTTTGGGACCAGTTTAGGAATGAAATCCCTAATTCCTAGTGAAAGGATAGAGTGAATCAGGGCCGTTGATTAAATACAATCAGAAACCCTAATTCTATCTAGCTGGACTGGGTTTCTTGCGGGTTGGGACCCGCACCCAGTTGAGGCGGATCCGTTCGTGGGTTATTGGGCCTTTGTAGAAAAGACCCAGAACCCAACTCGGACCCGCTTGTAGATGAAATTACCATTTTACCACTAAGCTTTAAGATTAGTGCCTGATTTGGACGGTTCCGATTTAACCCCATTTTTTAGCCATATCACTATGATTTTTACAAATAGCATGAAATGCAGTTTTCTAACTTTGAATTTACTGTTTAGCAATGTTACTTAATGACTTGATTGAAAATATATTCTCGCTGTTTTAAGTTATATTTTGGGAAAGTAAAGATCATATTCATGAGTAGATGAAATGTGAACTTAAGAAAGACATAGAATTGCGCAGATTTAGTAACATCGCCAACAAATAAAAAAGAAGCACACAGAATAACAAATAAAGAATTGACTCCATTATTTGGAACCAAGTTATTAACTATTTTGAATAAATCCCGAAATTCTAAACTACCGGTTATCCAATAAAATCCTGAAATTCCTAATAATAAACCAAAATCCCCTATACGATTGGTTACAAAAGCTTTTTGGCAAGCACTTGCTGCAATTGGTCGTATGAACTAAGATGTTAAGATTAGTTCAAAATAAATCAAAGGAAGATGATGAGATTGATTTTTAAAGATAAATTTTAAAGAGATTATGTCTTAATCTTAATTAACTTAATTCAAGAAAATTTTGGATGAATATGAAAAGTGTTTGTGAAAATGAATAGGTTGAGATTGTACCTATCGATGAATGAATAATAATGCATGAAAGAATTTGAATAAATTATGAATACATAATTTGAGAATATGAATTATAAGGGGATGAGTACCTCAAGTTGTTGAACATGGAAAGATGTTGATTCTAGAGGCTTAGTGATACCCAGGTACCGGCAAAAGTAATGGTAATGAATAATTGATTTTTAAGAAGTGGCCAATAAGGGTGTCGTTCTCGGTATTTTGTGTAAAACCGGCAGGAGGGTAAACTAGCTCTAGGTAGTATTCTTTATTCATGTTCAAACTTAAGAATTAGGCACTATGTGAAGATGTAATAAACATGGGCAAACGTAAGTGGAGGGCCTCTATATAGTCGGGCGGTGGATTCCGGGACTATAGACCCAGTCGGGCGGTGGATTCCGGGACTGTGGTTGCTTGCGATGAAGGCGAGCCTTAATTAAATCTGGGATTATGATTGATCGGGCGGTGGATTCCGGGATCATGAATAGTCGGGCAAATAGTAGGCCGTACTCCAATATATATGTGTATACCGGGACTAGAGGGACACTTGCAGGATGTTCGCACGACGAAAATTCTGTATAGTCGGACAGTGGATCTCCGGGACTGGAATCCGTACTCGTGGAATATCTGAACTTTGTTTTATTACTGAGTAGTTATCTTGGCGAGGGATTAACCCTTTAATGTGGAGTACGTAGGTGCTTGCCCTCGGACCTATGTAGTATGGGATGCATAGAATCCGAACAAGTATGCAATAGTGTCATTGTAGTATAACACCTGCATTAGGCATTAAGTCATGTCATACACTAACATATCTACGGTATTCAGTCTTTACACTTTTATATGCATTCGAATTTGTGATTTGTTAAAGTAAGAGATTTCGTTATAATACAACATAGAGAGGATTGTTATTTGTAACATTGTGATGTGTCTAATTTATATACAAATATTTATACTCATTTACCAATTAAAATTGCTTATTTTCGTTGATATTGTCTATAATTCATCTTATTTCTATAAGATTTCAATTAATTAATTATTTTTGAAGAAATAATATTTTTGATGCAAAAAGTGAAGATTTGTGGAAAAAATCAACAAACAAAGTAAAACAATGGATTTATTAATTTTTTATTGTTTCGTTGAGTAAAAGTGCGATAAATAATTTTAAAAGGATTTTTATTGAGCTAATATGATTTTGAGTTAGTTTAATAAATTTTAAACTAATTAATTTTATTTAAATCCTAAATTCTGGTCTTGATTTGTGTATGCAGTAGCACGTGCTGGCAAGAAAAGGAAAAAGAAGAAGAAAAGAGAAAGAAATAAATATCTGGATTAAAAAGGAAGGAAATAAATGAAAATAGTGGAGTTTTCTGCAAAAGTGCAAACCCTAATTGCTCTTCCCGTTCTCTATAAATGCATATGAAGGACATGCAACTCAAGTAAGAGGTGACGGCTAATCAATTTCTTCAAATAAAAAAAAAGAAAAGAAAAGAAAAGTCAGAGAGAGAGACAGAACTCTCTCTCCGTCTCTTTTGGCATGTGGCTCAACTGAATCAAGCAGGAGAGAGAAGAGGTGACTCGGCTAGCGTGCTGGCGTGGACCACACAACACAAGAGAAGCAGCAGGCTTCATTTGTGTGCACACCTGGCGACGAAAACGACAGGCGGGACTCACCCACACGCAGACAGCAGCGACCTCTGCGGGTGCTGACCTGGCGCAGTAACGCGCTGACAGGCGGGACCCATCCACATGCTGATGTGGCTATTTGACAGCGACGGCGTGACGTGACAGGTTATGCTCTGACTTGCTGACGTGGTGACAACTTTTGGCTTTGGCTTTTAAGACAGAGACAGAAGAGAGATAAAGGCTTGGACTCGGTTCTAGGAGTTCGGTTTGCATTTTTTTAAATCTTTTTGTATCTCTTCTTCTCTAATTTTTATGATGCAATACCAAATAATTTTTGTTAGTTGCAGATTGAATATGAACTAAATTTATTGTTCTAGAGGCTAAGATGTAGCCTAGTTTTGTAGAACACAATTTTAACTCCTTATTATTATTCTATTTTTCCTAGTTGTGTTTTGATTTTTATTATTTATGCGTACAATGGTGGATAGACATTTGTATGATATTTCAAATTATGAAGAGACCAAACCGGTGATTTGTGATTAATAAAAATTAAACACCGTTATTGGAGGACGTGACCATTAAGAAATCCAAATTTTCAATTAATAATTTGATGGATAGGCAAATAATTAGTTGAGAATAATTTTTAGTATAGAGTGGTTAATATTTTTAGGATTTTGGTCTACAACTTGGAAAGATAATATTTTTATTCATAAGGAGTTACAATTTGTGTGTGTGATAAACGAGGTGAAATCAAGAGCCCTAGAACTAATTTTCCATTAACAAAGTACAAGAGTTTCACAGTTTCACTGCCCTCTCCCTCTTCACCAATTTAGTTAGCTTTAGTTAGATTAATTTAACTTAGTTGTTTTATCATTTAAAAATTTCGATTATCCAAATAGTGATTGATCTAGTAATATCGGTACTCAATAAAATATCTAGTCCATGTGGGTTCGACACTCTATTCACTTTAACTGTACTGCTTGTTGCGATTTTGTACACTTGCAAATATTCAGATCAAGTTTTTGGCGCCGTTGCCGGGGACTAGTTATTCTTTTATTGATATTGAAAATTGCTAGATTATTGCTAGTTTGGATTTTTTGTAATTATTTTTATTTTATTATTATTTCTTTTGACTAACTTTTACTTGTATTTATTTTTCTTATTTTATTTATTTTTCCTTTTTCGATACTTATATTTCAGGACATACAAGAAAATTATCATGGCAAACGATGAAAACAGACTTTTGAGAGACTATGCTATGCCCTCAATTTATGAATCAAGCATAAAGAAGCCGGTTATTGAAGCTAACGATTTTGAGATTAAACCGGCAATGATTCTAATGATTCATCAGACTGTTCAATTTCGGGGACTACCGCACGAGGATATGCTCACAATGAAAACTTTCTAGAAATTTGTGACACTTTCAAGCACAATGGAGTATCAAATGATGCAATTAGATTGAGACTCTTTCCTTTTTCACTACGAGAATGCGAAGGCTTGGCTACATTATCTACCACCTGGTAGTATTACTACTTGGGAGGGACTTGCACAAAAATTTCTCGCCAAGTATTTTTCTCCAGCAAAGACAGCAAAACTAAGGAATGATATTGTCACATTTATTCAATTTGAGACCGAGTCTTTGTATGATGCATGGGAAAGGTTTAAAGAGTTATTGAGAAAGTGTCCTAATCATGAACTACCGAAATTGCTTCAAATAAAAACATTCTATAATGGTTTGGGAGTTACACATAGATCTATGGTTGACGCAGCAGCTGGTGGTGCACTAATGAGCAAAACATACAAAGCAGCTTATGATCTCTTAGAGGAGATGGCATCAAATAATTACCAGTGGTCTTCAGAGAGATAATGCCAAGAAAAGTGGCTGGAATTTTTGAACTTGATCATTTTTCTACTTTAAATGCAAAAAATGATATTTTATCTAAACAAGTAGAAAATATAAATTTTAATGTTATTCAATCTGATATGATTTGTGATCTTTGTGTAGGAAATCATTCAAGTTCAGATTGTCAAGTGGGGAACCCTTTTGCTCCATCAAATGCCGAACATGAAAATTTTGTGTCAAACTTTCAAATGCAAAACAATCATTATGCAAACACATACAATTCAGAATGGAGAAACACCCCTAATTTTCTATGGAACAACAATCAAGGAGCAGTTATACCACCTCAAAATTTTCCACAGCAAGAAAAGAAGTCGACACTTGAAGAAGTGTTTATGCACTACATGCAAAGGGCAGAATAATCATACAAATGACAGATTTGGCAATCCAAAATGTTGCAAATTCAACTTCGGCTTTCATTCACAATCTTGAGGTACAAATTAGTCAAATTTCAAATATTATTAACGAAAAAACTGCAAGAACAATACCAAGCAACACGGTTGTTAATCCCGAGGAGCATGTCATAGAAATAACACATAGAAGCAGCGGGAAGATAATTGAGCAACCACAAGAAGAAAATGACGAACAAAACGTGGTTGAAAAGCAAAGTGAGATTGAACAAATTGTGGAGGAACAAATTCAGCGTGAGCAAGTAATGTATGATGTTTTTAATTCCATAAAGATTCCTCCTGAAGAACAGTCATCTATTCAAGTAAGCGAAACTGATTTAATTGTGGGCAAAAAACATAAGGCTAAATTTGAAAAATCACCAATTGAAGTATGTCCAACAAATTCAGCAACTTTTGAACCGGAAAAAGAAAATATCTTTGAACATGTTATGTACTTGGATGCTGCACCTTCTATTTATTCATTTTTTCAGCATAAAGTCAAAGAGGTGGGGGAATCAAAGACATCATCATCACGAAGGAAACGCCTCAAATTAGAGCTTGAACCTGATCCACACCTGAAAAGAAAAATTAGAAAGGATGTTTTAATGTTGTTGGATCTTGGCGTTACATAACCATCGCACCCCCATGTCTGGCTGAAGACTTAAAACTTAGCGCTTCTTGGGAGGCAACCCATGTTTTCTTTTATTGCATTTAGGTTTGATTTATCTTTTGGTTTATTTTATTTTAATTTTTGATTTTATTTTGTAGGATTGCATAAATTTTGAAAGTGGCCGGGCGGAGCTGTTTTGTAAGCCTTCATTGATGGCTGTTTTTGAGCAGTATGGAGTCAGAATCTGGAAACCTGATTCAAAGAGAAATTGTAGCCTATTGTCTTAGCTTTCCAGCAAAAAAAATTCAGCCCATTTGGACATCTACAGCTCCGTATATCGCCAAAATATTGAACCCTGCGCGTGCAGAAATTTAAAGATGAATAAGGGGAGAAATTCTAAACTTTTTGCATTCTTTTTGTTTTTCTTTTTCTTTCCCATTGAGGACAATTTGATATTCAAGTTTGGGGGGAAGGTTTACAAATTTATTATTTATTTTTGAAAAGAAAAACAAAAGAGATTTCAATTAGGCTCGCCATTACACTTTTGAGTTTTTTTATTGTGATAAGCATTGAAATAATTTTTTTTGGATAGACAATTGCTTATAAAGCAGGAGTAAGCATACTTATTTACTTTAGAATTATTGAGTTTCAAAATTCCTTACAATATTGTGTGAGTCATGCTATTATACATAAAAGACAAATGTGATGCTTTTTCTTGTAATTATCCCCTTTGATCTAGTCCTAAACAGAGTTTAAGTAAATAGAGTAATAATGAAAAAAAAAAATTGTGATTATTGTCAATCTACTCCAATGTTTTGAGTTGCTTAGTAACTAGTGGTATTCATCACAAATGTTTACTTTTACGTTAAATGGCAACTTGAAATATGAGTTTGCAAAACACTTTAAGTTTGTGGCTTGTTGAGTAACCGGGTGAATTCATCACAAATGATTTGCATTCGCGTCAAAAGGCAAGTGATAACTTAGAGAAGAGACTAAAAAAAAACTCTAGTTTGCTACTCGGTTTATAGTAGAGAGAAGGGATAATCACATATTAAGTTGTTACATACTACAATTACATTAATTGCTTGACAAATACGATTGGGTTGTGATTTATGAATAAATAGTTGCACTGGAGAAAGTGGGTATGCTTAGTTAAACTTTATTTGCTATTGTTTATATTTTTAAATTGAAATTTTGATGCTTGCATGATAAGATCTCTTAGTGTGATGGGTTGAGTTTATTATTCCCATGTTCATGATTCTACTTTTTGCTCGAGGACAAGCTGTAATACCCTGATTTTTCAAATATATGAAAAATTATCTACTTTTACACGTGGTGTGCACGTGTAATATTTTTTTTTGCTAGTATTTTTAACATGATGAGCAAGAACATTGTTTTTATAAAGTATTTTTTCTAAAGCCCAAATGTTAATTTACTTATTTCCTTCTAAAATAATTATTTTGGCCCAATTAATTTAAGCCCATGAATTTAATCTTTCTTATTTTTTCCACAACTTGTAATGTGTAACATTTTTTAAAAAGACTTGTACAAATTTCTTGTAGGGTGGTTTGTGCTTGCACGTGCACTCCATGTACACGTGCATAAGCACACTATCTTGGCCGGATTGGGTAGAGAAGTGGGGGTGAGTTGTGGGTGGTAATTTAGGGTGTGGGTGGCTTTTACAACTCCCTAGTGCATCCTAGCCTTTGATTCAATAACCATCTATTGAATCCTAGCCCTCCATCTCACTCCATTTGGTGTATAAATACCCCCCTCTCATCCATTGTTTCTTTTACAACTAAGATCATATTGTAAGAGAGGTATATTGTGAGAGAATTGTGTGTGACTGTTTTGTGGAGGCCGGGCATCATTTTTCTGGAGGTTTCAGCGTGGAGCAAGGAGCAAGGAGCCGTCCTTTGCATTAAGGAGTTTTCTGGATTTCGATTATTTTCGTCAATAAGGTGGGTTCAATTTTCTTTATTTCTAACTAGGAAATATGCTAGTATTGAATCGAATAATGATGCATGAAAAATGATTATTAAGAGTACACATTTAATTGGAAAATGATCTATTGATTGATCAAATGTATGGATGAGAAATTGTATGCAACTTTACTGGTAAACGACATTGTAAAAAGAATTGAAAATGGTCTGTGTAGTCGACTGTCAAGGGGACAAGTCGACTGATACGAGGCGAATGTTTTTCATGATTTCTAAATTAGAATCCTTATTAAGATTAAAGATTTATTTGTGTATACGTATGCCAACCACAGCGGGAGAACAGTTGCTAAATCAATATTCTCCATGTGGTATACAATTTAGAAAATATGAATGATTGAAAAAGAACTAGTGATAATTGGGGAACTGGAAATGACACATACAGTTGACTGAGAATGTGAACAGTCGACTGGCTCATTGAAATGAAACATATATAGTTCAGAATTCTATGGCACAACGTATTTTAATGTGATGTTATTGTATGCAAGTAAATGATGAGTAAATGAAGTACATGCTCAGTATTTTTCTTTGGAGAAAAGAAACATTAGTTATGCGAACTTTACTCTCAATTGAAACTACATTATGATGTTAATAAACAGATAAGAGATTACATGCTATGTTGGCACGAATATAATGTGATATGTGTGAATGAAGTTTTAAGCTGTTCAGTCGACCAAATGCTTGAAGCAGTCGACTGTACCGAGCATGATAAGTATATGATTGAACCACCTAGTACAGACGACTGATTTGAGGAACAGTCGACTGTTAACTGTATGATATTTTTTAGAAAGAAAACTACAGAACAGCCGACTGGCTATGTGCAGCAGTCGACTCTTCCGAGCGTTATTAATGAACTATTTTTTGACTGGATGGGTCGACTGGTAGAGTTCCAAGTCGACTGTCCAGAGTGTTCTTTTGATATTTCGGAAATCTTATAATTTGTGTTGTGTTAGAGACTGTGAATATGGATATTGGTAAACTCTATTGCTCTTGCATGAATGTACATGAAGTGAATCATTTATTTTGAATTATGAGAATTAAATGAATATGGAAGCTATGACATGAAAAGAAAATCTATTAAGATTATGAATTGAACTCACGAGTTGGAAATGCTCAGATTTTAGTAATTATGAATTTGAATTGAAATGAAAGAGTAGCTAAGTCTCCCCCGGCAATTGAAAGAAATGAAATGAAATTTGAAAAGAAAGACCAAGGTTGGTCATGTTGAATAAACGAATAAGTCCGGTTGAGTGGAGAGGATAACTCTAGAGCTTTGATTTTATTCATGATTCTAATAAAGAAAACTAAGGATTTAACACATAGTGGAGATGTGATGAAAGTAGGAGAAAAACATGAGTGAGAGCCATTGGATAGCGGCGAGAGCGTATCCCAGGAATTCCCATGATGAGTCTGGGTGAGGATGCTGCTCCAGAGTACCGTCCCGGTAGTGATGCTCGTGGGATGTTCGAAGACTACGGGTGGTGTCATGTCTACGGTGAGAGCTGAATTACCACAGGATGTCTGCATGATGAGTCATGTCAGCGATGGGATTCCCTCCAGAGTGCCTAGACATGAGTTCGTAGGTCAGAAGACATCTAGGATACTTACCGTAGTTACAGTAGTAGAGTAAGTCATAACGAGGGATTGAACCCTATAAAGTTGAAGAACGATTAAGGGCTTGCCCTCGGACCTATGTAGTATGGGATGCATAGAATCCGAACAAGTGCGCATTAGTGGCATGAAACATAAATAAATACATTAAGGATTAAGTGCACCATCACAACACGACATCATTAGGGTATTCCCTTTATTTGGAATGTGACAAGTTTGTGTTTGTTAAATATAGAAAATTGAGTTATACTATTTCCGGCATAGAGAGGATGGCCGTGTATAATGATCATCGGTTGAATAAACTGACGTACCCACAGTCTTATATGGAGGTAAACGGCATGTTAAAAGATTAAAGAGAAAAGGATGCTTAAAGATTGTACCATGTTGTTGTACATTTGTTTAATTGTTGTAAATTTTACTTCCGCTGTGCAAATGAAAAGTGTAATATTGATGTAAACTCTGATGTATAGTGAAAAGTTTAAATTCCTTGTAAAATTGTACTACGAGAAGCGAAAAGATCCTGTAGAACATCTCGAATTCAGTGTATTTGGGATTCGGGGCGTTACAGAGTGGTATCAGAGCCACGCTTTCTACGCTTTCCACACTTGTACAAATTTATAAGGAACGACACCCTAGAAGTGGACATTAGAGTGTGTGTCTGAGTTTAGAGATTTAAATGTAAGTGACTTACATTTGTGTTGCTCTATGGCTTATGCTTCTTCCTCTCTATTCTAAGATGGCTGATCACTTTGACCCTGCTGGAGACGACGACTGGCATATCATTGAGGAAGAGTACCATCCTGGACAGGCTGATTCTGAGGACGAGTATCACCCTGGGCAAGCAGATTCTGATGAGGAGGAGTGGCCTGAATCTCGAGAGATTACCCCACCTCCAGACTCGTCTGACGATTCTTCTTCCGATGAAGAAGAGGGACCAGTTATGAGTAGTCTTGTGGCTTCTCTTCAGAGGCAGGTAGAAACCTTGCGAGAGAGAGTCGGATTGTTGGAGGCTCAGCTGGCGAAGCGGAAGGACGACTTTTCTGTTCTCAGCCATCGAGTGTGGGAACTTGAAAAGAGGAAGAACCTAACAGATGTGCTGAAGGATGAAGTTGATGAACTACGGGGAGAACTTCGAGAAGCGAAGAGGAACCGTAAGAGTTAGATTGTAGCTTCTATTTTCACTTCTGATGTCAAAAATGTTTTTAATTCGAATGTATAAACTTTGAAATTCAATGAAATGCAAGTTGATTTAAATTCTTGCCTTATACTTCGAATTTGATGGATCTTTTGCATCAGAATATGTCGAGAAGAGGAGCTAGGAATGGTGAGGGGTTGGATCTGGAGACCGAACTTGCAAGGGTCTACCAGACGCTGAATGCAGTGGCTATGAACCAAGGAAGGGGGCCGGTGAATCCAGTACCCGAGGCAATTAAGCTGGTGGAATCGTTCAAGAGAATGAAACCACCTGTATTCGAGGAAAAGTCAGACCCAGATGCGGCTGACAATTGGATTCGGCAGGTGGAAACGATTTTTTGAGGTGTTGGAGACCCCAGAAGGCAGTAAGGTCAAGTTGGCGACCCTGCAACTGGAGAAGGATGCGGCTATTTGGTGGCAGTCGGTGAAGAGGACCATGGGAGGTATAGTGCTTGGCTGGGAGGAATTTCTGGAAGAATTCCGCAGTCACTATTTCCCCTCCGATGTTCAGGAGAAGAAGGCAATGGAGTTTCTGTCGCTTCAGCAAGGCAGCATGTCAGTGAGGGAGTATGAGACTAAGTTTACTCAGCTCTCTAGGTATGCTCCAGAACTGGTGATGGATGAGGCGAAGAAGGCTCGTAAGTTCGAGCATGGATTGAGGCCGAGCTTGAGGTCCTGGATGATACCACTTGGTATCAGGAGATTCGACAAGCTAGTCAAGAGGGCAGCAGCGACGGAGGCGGATATGGAGCAGTTCCATGTTGTTCAGAACCAGAGGAACAACTGGCAGTCCGGGAAGAGGCCCGCTAATTCTGGGAGTTTCAAGGGGCAACCATCTGCACAAAGGTTCAAACCGACAGGGGCGAACACTATCAGTGTGGCTGGAGGGCCTGGGAACAATGTGATGAGACCTTCTGTAGTCACTTGCTACAACTGTGGTGAGACGGGACATTACAAATCTCAATGTCTCAACCCACGAGCTGGCAATCACAATGTGCCAATACAGCAGACTGGAAAGAGGTCGTACCAACCAGGGCAAGTATTTGCCTTGACGGAAGCTGATGCTGATGAGGCAGATCAGGTCATCTCTAGTACGAGGGCTGATGTTTAATGGGTTTTGTCATTTCTTCTTCCAGTTTATATTGTGAAACTGTTACGTAATGGTGTGTATTATGTAACAGGCGAACTCTATCTTAATGGAATGAAAGCTGTTGTATTGTTCGATACTGGATCCTCTCATACTTTTGTGTCTCCTAAATTTGCTAAAGTGTTGGGAGTTGAACCGAAGATTTTTCCAGGCAAGATCTTAGCAGTAGCTACTCCTTCAGGGGAAACTTTAACCACTGATCGGTATTATGCTGATTGCGAGATTGTGATTGGGGATAGAATCTTTGGCATTGATCTGATCGAGCTGACTATCTTGGGAGTCGATGTTATCATTGCAATTGATTGGATGTCGGTGTACAGTGCAAGCATCGAGTGCAAGACCAAGACGGTGACAGTGAAGGCTCCAGGTGGACCTGAAGTCACTTTCCAAGGGAAGCAGAAATGTTCTAAGCTGGTGGCAATTATTCGCAAGGAAGAGACTCCTGTGGAAGTGCAAGGGATTCCTGTGGTTCGGGACTATCCGACTGTGTTCTTGGAAGATTTTCCTGGGTTACCCCCGCATCGTGATGTAGAGTTCAGCATCACTGTTCAACCGGGAAGTGCACCAATTTCTAAGGCACCGTATAGGATGGCTCCAGTGGAACAGGATGAGGTGAAACGGCAGATTGAGGAACTGTTGGAGAAAGGCTTTATTCAACCTAGTGCATCACCTTGGGGAGCACCAGTGTTTTTGGTAAAGAAGAAGGATGGATCGATGAGAATGTGTATCGATTACCGAGAGCTGAATAAGGTCACTGTTCAGAATAAGTATCTGATTCCTCGAATTGATGATTTGTTCGATCGTCTGCAAGGAGCAGCTGTTTTCTCCAAAATAGATCTTCGATCAGGATATCACCAAGTGCGAGTGAAAGCTGAAGATGTGCACAAAACTGCATTTAGAACTCGACATGGACATTACGAATTCTTAGTTATGCCATTTGGAGTGACAAATGCACCCGCAATCTTCATGGATTTAATGAACAGAGTTCTGAGGCCGTTCATTGACTCTTTCGTCGTGGTGTTTATCGACGATATTCTCGTGTACTCCAAGTCAGAGGAGGAGCACACCGAGCATCTGGCTGCAGTTTTGCAGAAGTTGGAAGAGCAGAAGTTGTATGCCAAGTTATCCAAGTGTGATTTCTGGAAATCTGAAGTGGCATTCCTAGGTCACATCCTTTCTAAGGAGGGAGTGGCAACTGATCCTTAGAAGATAGAGGCAGTAAGAGATTGGGCTAGGCCTACTACAGTGAAGGAAGTCAGAAGTTTTCTTGGAATGACTGGATACTACAGGAAATTCATTCAAGGTTATGCTCAGATAGCTGTATCGCTTACTGGACTGACCAAGAAGAATGTGAGCTTCAAGTGGACTGAGCAATGTGAGGCGAGCTTTCAGGAGTTGAAAGAGAAACTGACTACTGCACCTATTTTGGCTTTGCCTAGAGCAGGTGTTGAGTATGATGTTTATAGCGATGCTTCACATCGTGGGCTTGGTTGTGTCTTAATGCAAGAAGGAAGAGTAATCGCTTATGGGTCTAGGCAACTACGACCACATGAGAAGAATTACCTGACTCATGATCTAGAGTTGGCTGCGATTATCTTTGCTTTGAAGCAATGGAGGCATTACGTGTACGGTGAGAAATTGAACATGTACACGGACCACAAGAGCTTGAAGTATATATATCAGCAGATGGATCTGAATCTGAGGCAGCGGAGATGGTTGGAAGTGCTCAAGGACATGCGACCTGAGCTTAAGTATCATCCTGGAAAAGCTAATGTTGTTGCTGATGCACTTAGTCGCTAGAGCAGTTTGGCCAGTTTGATTACAACTCAGAAGCATCTGATTGAGGAATTGAACCGAGCAGGTATTGAGGTCATCTTGCAAGGATTGGGAGCATCTTTGGCTCAGTTGAGGCTTCAGCCTACACTGAATGGAAGGATCATTGCAAGTCAGGAGGTTGATGCTGATATCTTGGAGATGAAGGAGCAGGTTGGGGCTGGCAGGTTGTCCGGATTTCAAATCAAGCATGGAGTGTTGTGGTTCGGAGATAGGCTGTGTGTTCCAAATCAGGCGGACCTGAAAGAGAGTATTCTTCAGGAGGCGCATACTACTCTTTTGTCGGTACATCCTGGGAGTACTAAGATGTACAAAGACATCAAACAGCATTTCTGGGAGTCAGGTTTGAAGCGGGATGTGGCTGAATTTGTGGCGAAGTGTGAGGTTTGTCAGCAAGTCAAAGCCGAAAGTCAGAGACCCGGAGGTCTATTACAGTCGTTACCTATTCCGGAATGGAAGTAGGATAACATCAGTATGGATTTCATTACGGGATTGCCTAAGAGTCCTAAAGGCAATGATGCGATTTGGGTTATAGTCGATCGACTGACCAAGTCCGCTCACTTTTTAGCGATGAAACTCACTGCTTCGATGGACAAGTTGGCTGAGATGTATGTTGGCGAGATTGTCAGACTTCATGGTGTTCCTTCAACTATTGTGTCTGATCGAGATGCGCGGTTTACTTCGTATTTCTGGAGGAGTCTTCAGACAGCTTTGGGTACCAAGACAGATTTCAGCACTGCTTTTTATCCACAAACCGATGGGCAGACCGAGAGAGTCAATCGTATTCTTGAGGATATGCTTCGGTGTTGTATACTAGACTTTGGAGGCAGTTGGGAAAGGCATTTACCTTTGGTAGAGTTTGCCTACAACAACAGTTTTCAGGCTAGCATCGAGATGGCGCCGTACGAAGCTTTGTATGGCAGGAAGTACAGGACTCCTGTTTGTTGGTATGAAGTTGGGGAGCGTCAGTTGTTTGGTCCTGAGCTTGTACAACAAACTTCTGAGAAGATTGATCTGATCAGGAAAAGGTTGGTGGAAGCTCAGAGCAGGCAGAAAAGCTATGCAGACAACCGGAGAAGGGACCTTGAGTTTGAGGTTGGTGACTTCGTCTTTCTGAAGGTATCACCCAGTAAAGGTGTGGTTCGATTTGGCAAAGGCGGGAAGTTAGCCCCGAGGTTTATAGGCCCGTATAAGATATTGGAAAGGATCGGGAAAACTGCTTACCGGCTTGAATTACCGGAAGAGTTATCTCAGGTGCACAATGTCTTTCATGTGTCTATGCTACGAGGTTACATCCCAGATCCGAGTCATCATTTGCCTGAAGTGCCGGAAGGTTTGCAGTTGGATCTGAATTACATCGAGTCTCCTGTAGAGATTGTTGACCGTAGGGAGAAAGTCTTGAGGAATAAGACGATACCGATGGTCAAGGTGGTCTGGAGAAACCATTTGGTTGAAAAGGCTACTTGGGAATCTGAGGAGAAGATGTTGAAGGACTATCCTGAGCTTTTTGCTTGATTGTATCTTTGTATTCTTTTGTTCTTGTGTTGTGTTGTATTTTGTTTTTCTCGCTCTTGACTGTAGTTCCAGGGACGGAACTATTCTAAGGAGGGAGTGTTGTAATACCCTGATTTTTCAAATATATGAAAAATTATCTACTTTTACACGTGGTGTGCACGTGTAATATTTTTTTTTGCTAGTATTTTTAACATGATGAGCAAGAACATTGTTTTTATAAAGTATTTTTCCTAAAGCCCAAATGTTAATTTACTTATTTCCTTCTAAAATAATTATTTTGGCCCAATTAATTTAAGCCCATGAATTTAATCTTTCTTATTTTTTCTACAACTTGTAATGTGTAACATTTTTTAAAAAGACTTGTACAAATTTCTTGTAGGGTGGTTTGTGCTTGCACGTGCACTCCATGTACACGTGCATAAGCACACTATCTTGGCCGGATTGGGTAGAGAAGTGGGGGTGAGTTGTGGGTGGTTATTTAGGGTGTGGGTGGTTTTTATAACTCCCTAGTGCATCCTAGCCTTTGATTCACTAACCATCTATTGAATCCTAGCCCTCCATCTCACTCCATTTGGTGTATAAATACCCCCCTCTCATCCATTGTTTCTTTTACAACTAAGATCATATTGTAAGAGAGGTATATTGTGAGAGAATTGTGTGTGACTGTTTTGTGGAGGCTGGGCATCATTTTTCTGGAGGTTTCAGCGTGGAGCAAGGAGCAAGGAGCCGTCCTTTGCATTAAGGAGTTTTCTGGATTTCGATTATTTTCGTCAATAAGGTGGGTTCAATTTTCTTTATTTCTAACTAGATATTTTTGCTAGTATTGAATCGAATAATGATGCATGAAAAATGATTAATAAGAGTACACATTTAATTGGAAAATGATCTATTGATTGATCAATGTATGGATGAGAAATTGTATGCAACTTTACTGGTAAACGACATTGTAAAAAGAATTGAAAATGGTCTGTGTAGGCGACTGTCAAGGGGACAAGTCGACTGATACGAGGCGAATGTTTTTCATGATTTCTAAATTAGAATCCTTATTAAGACTAAAGATTTATTTGTGTATACGTATGCCAACCACAGCGGTAGAACAGTTGCTAAATCAATATTCTCCATGTGGTATGCAATTTAGAAAATATGAATGATTGAAAAAGAACTAGTGATAATTGGGAAACTGGAAATGACACATACAGTCGACTAGGAATATGAACAGTCGACTGGCTCATTGAAATGAAACATGTATAGTTCAGAATTCTATGGCACAACGTATTTTAATGTGATGTTATTGTATGCAAGAAAATGATGAGTAAATGAAGTGCATGCTCAGTATTTTTCTTTGGAGAAAAGAAACATTAGTTATGCGAACTTTACTCTCAATTGAAACTACATTATGATGTTAATAAACAGATAAGAGATTATATGCTATGTTGGCACGAATATAATGTGATATGTGTAAATGAAGTTTTAACCTGTTCAGTCGACCAAATGCTTGAAGCAGTCGACTGTACTGAGCATGATAAGTATATGATTGAACCACCTAGTACAGACGACTGATTTGAGGAACAGTCGACTGTTAACTGTATGATATTTTTAAAAAGAAAACTGCGGAACAGCCGACTGGCCATGTGCAGCAGTCGACTCTTCCGAGCGTTATTGATGGACAATTTTTTGACTGGATGGGCCGACTGGTAGAGTTCCAAGTCGACTGTCCAGAGTGTTCTTTTGATATTTCGGAAATCTTATAATTTGTGTTGTGTTAGAGACTGTGAATATGGATATTGGTAAACTCTATTGCTCTTGCATGAATGTACATGAAGTGAATCATTTATTGTGAATTATGAGAATTAAATGAATATGGAAGCTATGACGTGAAAAGAAAATCTATTAAGATTATGAATTGAACTCATGAGTTGGAAATGCTCAGATTTTAGTAATTATGAATTTGAATTGAAATGAAAGAGTAGCTAAGTCTCCCCTGGCAATTGAAAGAAATGAAATGAAAATTTGAAATGAAAGACCAAGGTTGGTCATGTTGAATAAACGAATAAGTCCGGTTGAGTGGAGAGGCTAAGTCTAGAGCTTTGATTTTATTCATGATTCTAATAAAGAAAACTAAGGATTTAGCACATATTGGAGATGTGATGAAAGTAGGAGAAAAACATGAGTGAGAGCCATTGGATAGCGGCGAGACGTATCCCAGGAATTCCCATGATGAGTCTGGGTGATGATGCTGCTCCAGAGTACCGTCCCGGTGGTGACGCTCGTGGGATGTTCGAAGACTACGGGTGGTGTCATGTCTACGGTGAGAGCTGAATTACCACAGGATGTCGGCATGATGAGTCATGTCAGCGATGGGATTCCCTCCAGAGTGCCTAGACATGAGTTCGTAGGTCAGAAGACATCTAGGATACTTACCGTAGTTACAGTAGTAGAGTAAGTCATAACAAGGGATTGAACCCTATAAAGTTGAAGAACGATTAAGGGCTTGCCCTCGGACCTATGTAGTATGGGATGCATAGAGTCCGAACAAGTGCGCATTAGTGGCATGAAACATAAATAAATACATTAAGGATTAAGTGCACCATCACAACACGACATCATTAGGGTATTCCCTTTATTTGGAATGTGACAAGTTTGTGTTTGTTAAATATGGAAAATTGAGTTATACTATTTCCGGCATAGAGAGGATGGCCGTATATAATGATCGTCTGAATTAACTGACGTACCCACAGTCTTATATGCAGGTAAACGGCATGTTAAAAGATTAAAGAGAAAAGGATGCTTAAAGATTGTACCATGTTGTTGTACATTTGTTTAATTGTTGTAAATTTTACTTCCGCTGTGCAAATGAAAAGTGTAATATTGATGTAAACTCTGATGTATAGTGAAAAGTTTAAATTCCTTGTAAAATTGTACTACGAGAAGCGAAAAGATCCTGTAGAATATCTCGAATTCAGTGTATTTAGGATTCGGGGCGTTACACAAGCAAAATCTTAAGTTTGGGGGTATTTGATGTGTCTAATTTATATACAAATATTTATACTCATTTACCAATTAAAATTGCTTGTTTTCGTTGATATTGTCTATAATTCATCTTATTTCTATAAGATTTCAATTAATTAATTATTTTTGAAGAAATAATATTTTTGATGCAAAAAGTGAAGATTTGTGGAAAAAATTAACAAACAAAGTAAAACAATGGATTTATTAATTTTTTATTGTTTCGTTGAGTAAAAGTGCGATAAATAATTTTAAAAGGATTTTTATTGAGCTAATATGATTTTTAGTTAGTTTAATAAATTTTAAACTAATTAATTTTATTTAAATCCTAAATTCCGGTCTTGATTTGTGTATGCAGTAGCACGTACTGGCAAGAAAAGGAAAAAGAAGAAGAAAAGAGAAAGAAATAAATATCTGGATTAAAAAGGAAGGAAATAAATGAAAATAGTGGAGTTTTCTGCAAAAGTGCAAACCCTAATTGCTCTTCCCGTTCTCTATAAATGCATATGAAGGACATGCAACTCAAGTAAGAGGTGACGGCTAATCAATTTCTTCAAATAAAAAAAAAGAAAAGAAAAGAAAAGTCAGAGAGAGAGACAGAACTCTCTCTCCGTCTCTTTTGGCATGTGGCTCAACTGAATCAAGCAGGAGAGAGAAGAGGTGACTCGGCTAGCGTGCTGGCGTGGACCACACAACACAAGAGAAGCAGCAGGCTTCATTTGTGTGCACACCTGGCGACGAAAACGACAGGCGGGACTCACCCACACGCAGACAGCAGCGACCTCTGCAGGTGCTGACCTGGCGCAGTAACGCGCTGACAGGCGGGACCCATCCACATGCTGACGTGGCTATTTGACAGCGACGGCGTGACGTGACAGGTTATGCTCTGACTTGCTGACGTTGTGACAACTTTTGGCTTTGGCTTTTAAGACAGAGACAGAAGAGAGATAAAGGCTTGGACTCGGTTCTAGGAGTTCGGTTTGCATTTTTTAAAATCTTTTTGTATCTCTTCTTCTCTAATTTTTATGATGCAATACCAAATAATTTTTGTTAGTTGCAGATTGAATATGAACTAAATTTATTGTTCTGGAGGCTAAGATATAGCCTAGTTTTGTAGAACACAATTTTAACTCCTTATTATTATTCTATTTTTCCTAGTTGTGTTTTGATTTTTATTATTTATGCGTACAATGGTGGATAGAAATTTGTATGATCTTTTAAATCATGAAGAGACCGAACTGATGATTTGTGATTAATAAAAATTAAACACCGTTATTGGAGGACGTGACCATTAAGAAATCCAAAATTTTCAATTAATAATTTGATGGATAGGCAAATAATTAGTTGAGAATAATTTTTAGACTACGTGGATAGAGTGGTTAATATTTTTAGGATTTTGGTCTCCAACTTGGAAAGATAATATTTTTATTCATAAGGAGTTACAATTTGTGTGTGTGATAAACGATGTGAAATCAAGAGCCCTAGAACTAATTTTCCATTAACAAAGTACAAGAGTTTCACAGTTTCACAGCCCTCTGTCTCTTCACCAATTTAGTTAGCTTTAATTAGATTAATTTAACTTTGTTGTTTTACCATTTATAAATTTCGATTATCCAAATAGTGATTGATCTAGAAATATCGGTACTCAATAAAATATCTAGTCCCTGTGGGTTCGACACTCTATTCACTTAAACTATACTACTTGTTGCGATTTTGTACACTTGCAAATATTCACATCACATTGCGTCAGTTGTAAGCAACTAACGTGCCCACAGTTTCATTTGCAGGACTTGGATCTTACAAGGAGATATAGAGATGAATTTGATGCTGAAGATTAGCTACATGTTCAAGTTGTTGAAATTGTATATTTATCATGTTGTACTTCATTTATTTTCCGCTGCGTTATTGATGTAAAAGAACAATGATGTAATAAAAGTTTCAAAATTCCTTGTAAAATTGTACGAAGTGAAGTGTAGATCCTGTTGAGCTACGAATTACCGTATTTTGGTATTCAGGGCGTTACAAACTGTGGGCACGTCAGTTGCATACAACTGACGCTAGGATATAATACATCAATTTCTCTTACTTGAAAAATACACACTTGTTCACAAACAAAGCTAAGGGGGACTATCTTATTGATGTCGTGTGTGAATGTGCACTTAGTCTTAATGCAGTTATTTATTTTTTCATGACACTAATGCACACTTGTTCGAACTTATGCATCCTATTCTACATAAATCCGAGGGCAAGCCCTTAATTGTTCTTCATCTTGTAGGGTTGGATCTGTAACACCCCACACTTTATTTTAAATTAAAAATACATTTTTTAATTTTTGCACGTATGATGCACGTGCAAATTTTTATTCTCATTTTGTTACTCTCATTATCTATTTTTAGCATGCATAAGTTTTTAATTAGCCTTCTTTTGACCCATGGACCTAAAGAATAAATCCTAACCCAATAGAATAATTTTAGGGAAAGCCCACTAGGATAATTAAACTAGTTAAGTAAAATAAAAGCCCAAGGGACAAGCCCATTAATAAATTCCTATTTTCTAAGTTGAGCTTGGACTAATACATGACAAGTTATAACTTTTTGTACACATTTAGAACTATAAAAAAATGAACTTAATTAGTGTGTGCATGTGTGCATATGCACACTTGGAATGCTTGACCGGTTTTGTACCATAGGGTGGCCGGATTTTGTAGAAGTGGGGGAGAGGAAGAGTTGGGGGTTGAGATTTTGAAAGGGTGGGAGCATGAAGAGTTAGAAGTTTAGGAGTTAAGAAAATGAAGGATTGGAAGAATTAAAAGAGAGAGTTATTAGGTGGAGATTTATGCATATTAGACCCTAACTTTACCCTATAAATAGAACCTCATTTCCTACTTCTCTTTTGCACCAAAACAAAATCAAAATTAAGTGAAAGAAAAAGAAAGAGAGTAGAGTGTTCTCATTTTGGAGGAGTTCTTGCTTGGAGAAGGTCTTGCTAGGAGAAGAAGGTCTTGTTAGGGAAGCTAGGAGCTAGAAGAGATCTCATTTCATTTGTGGTTGTTCATTCTTCAATTAAGGTGGGTATTCTCATGCTTTCTAATTTAGAACTATGCATGCTAGTGATAATAAATGAGTATTATATTTTGATATGATGAAGTAGAACGAATTTATGCATTGGTTGTAATGAAAGATGCTATGTTTAGTAAATAGATCAACATTTTGTTAGTGGGTGGCTTCATACTTTCTAGTTGTAGAATATGCATGCTATAAAATATGAATGAGTAATATAAGTTATTGTTGATGGGAAAAATATAGATAAAAATTCATGCTAGTGTATCATGTTATGAATGAGAATGACTTTGTTGTGATTGTAGATACCATGCTAATTAAAAAGAAGAGTTAAACCAAAGAATTAATCATATGAATCATGTTAGAATGTTTGCAAATTTATGTTTGTCGAACGTGTGATATATTAGAGAAATTTGTTAAAGAATGTTATATTTTCGACATATGCTTAGACACATGATGATTAAGAAAGAAAAATAAAAGAGAAAAATAATTTTTGTTATTGCCATGAAACATGTCGATATATGTTAAAAATACAAGTTTTTGCATAAAAGAATTCCCTTGAAATATCCGTGGTTGATTTAGAGACATATTTAGTTTTTAGCACAAAATTTTAATTAGTATGATGATGGATCTAAACTAGTTTTAATAAACATGATTCTAAAATTTTTTGAGTTTTGAGAAGAAATGCAAATTTTGTAAAGAAAGGAAAAAAATATTTTAAAATGAAGATTTATTCTAAAAATAAGTTTGAACTTGTTGATTATTATTTTTAAGATTTCATCTCAGTCCAAAAGAGAAGTTTATTCCAATATCCTAAAGGATTGGATTATTGGGTAAATGAGTTTTGTTAAAAAGAACCAAATTTAGAATAGTATAAACAAAAGTATATTAATACAACTCTTAAACAGAAAATACACTTGGAGTTACTGATTAGCCAGTGCACCAAAGAATACAACTTGTAAGAGGTCTTGGGTTCGAAACTTGATGGTCACATTTGTTTTTGATTCACTTATTAAAAACCCAAATCTGTACCCTGAATACAAGAAGTTTTTCATTGCGGTTTTGACACAAAGTCCAATTGGACTTCATGGCTAGCGGGTTTGGGTTTGGGCTCTTTGCTGTATATCGGTTGGTGCTGGGTTCAAAACGTAAGACCCTCCTTTTATTTTTTTGGTTGGGTTTTTAGTATACTATGATACTTTTCTATATGAATAAAATCCTATTCATTGTATAAAATAAAATGGAATAGTTATGAAATTTCTTGCATATTTTTGGAGAAAGTAAAAATGGGATTTGAAATGGTAAATGAGTTTTTGACTCCAAAAATTATTATTTGGGTAAAAGATCTTTACTTTGAAAAGAAGGAAAAATATGTAACAAGTTATGAAATTCTCTTGTGTAAATAAACACTTATGTTGAGAATATGAATTGAGATGTGAATTGCTTAAATTGCTAATAGAATTTATGGTGATGAATCTTTTGGTCAAGAAAGGAATTATTTGTTCTATGTTTGAATTGAAAATGCATGAATAATTCTAAGATGAAACATGGATTTTTATTTAAGAATAAGTTGGAGATATGGACATATTGAGTTAATACATGAAGGGTGTGAATACCCATGATTTCTTGTACATGAAAAATTGTGGTTTAGAGTTAGTAAGACCTCGGGCACCGGCACTATTTGAAATAAAAGATTTGAGATATAATTTTGAGAAGTGGCCATGGTGCCATCTCGTATTTTTGTGACTAAGTCCGATAGGAGGTAAAACTAATTCTAGGTGTGAAAAATTATTCATGTCTTGAACTTAAGAACATAGGCACATAAGTGAAGATGTGGTAAATCTTAGGCAAACATGAGTGGGGCTCTCTATATAGTCAAGTGGTGGTCTTGCTGCGGCGGTTCACCGGGACTATAGAACCAATTGGGCGGAAGTCTTGCTGCGGCGGTTCTCTGGGACTGTGGTTGTCTCGTGGGAGACGAGCGTTTATTTTAAATTTGGGACTATGCGTAGTCGGGCAGATAGTTTGCCGTCTCCAAAGTATATACGTATACCGGGGCTAGAGGGGCACTTGCGGGAAGTTCGCACGACGAGGAGTCTGTATAACAGTCGGGCGAGAGTCTTGCTGCAGCAGTTCTCCAGGACTGGGATCCATACTCGTGGAACATCTCAACCTTGTTTTACTACTAGGTAGTTGTCATGGCGAGAGATCGAACCCTTTATTGTGGAGTACATAGGTGCTTGCCCTCGGACCTATGTAGTATGGGATGCATAGAATCCGAACAAGTATGCATTAGTGTCATCTTAGAATAAAATGTGTGCATTAGTCATTAAGACATCGCATACACTTACATGTTTAGAATAATCACTTTTGACACTTTATTGTTCATTCAATTTATTGTGATTTGATAAAGTTTTGAGATCGTTATATGTACGACATAGCGAGGATGGCCGAGTATAACATTTTTCGTCAGTTGTAAGTGACTGACGTGCCCACAGCTTAATATGCAGGTAATGGACTTGTTATGAAGAAATAAAGATGTTATGATGCAGTTGATGACTTATATTGATAAATTTGTATAAGTTATAATTTATTTTCAATGTTGTATTTCTTTTATTCTTCCGCTGTGTAAACAAAATGTAAAGACTCTGATGTATATTGAAAAAGTTTTAATTTCCTTATAAACTTGTACGAAGTGAAGTGTAAAGATCCTGTGAAATCTCGAATTCGGTCTTATTTGAAATTCGGGGCGTTACAGGATCCCTCGTTATGAGTTAAACTACTACGGTAACTACGACAAGTATCCTAGATGTTCTATGAGTTACGAGCCCATGCCCAGACAGCCTGGAGGGGAATCTCACGTCATGACATGACGCATCATGCATACAACCTATGGACAATTCACCTCCGTCATAGAATGATGGCACTACGTAGTCACCAAACACCCCATAAGCGTCGCCACGGTCCCGATAATTTTGGAGATGTATCCACATCATGACATGAAGCATCATGCAGACAGCCTGTGAACCTCTCACACCGTAGATCCAAGATCGTCATACTTGTGTTTTTCTCTTACTTTCATCACATCTTCACTATATGTCTAATCCTTAGATAATAAAATCATGAGTAAAATTAACACCCTAGAGTTAGCGTTACCTCTACTGCGGTCTTAACATCAACTATTAACCATGACCCAATCTTGGTCTTTTATTATCACATTTCTCTTTCAAAATTTCATTCATGCCGATGTAAGGACTTAGCTAAACTCTAGTTTTCAATCTCTTTTCATGTTCATCAAATGAGTGTTTATACTCACAAATTTTCACATTTCATCATGCTCTTTTTTTTTAATTTCATTTTCCATGCACACTTGCATATATTAACCATCAAATTTCATATTTAACTTACTCAAATTTTCCATGTCGAAAATCTCATTTTTAATTTCTACAAAAAAATTCTTTTCATTCAAAATATTCCCTTTCTTTAATTAATCAAAATCATATTCTAAGAAAATTTATCAAGTTTCTCCTCCCAAAATTACTTCTAATTCTCTTTGTAATAAGTCAGATATTGTAGAAATAATTTACGTGAAGTCTAGGTAAGTTTAGAAGAATTCTAGTATTTTTTTCTCAATTTTTAAACACTTAAAATACTTCAAAAAATCAATATAAGTTTAAAAAAAATCAAAAACTTCAAATAAAAGGCCAGGGCCGGATTCGAACCTAGACCAACGCCCCCGCCTGTGAACAGTAACTGACCCCAAGCGCACCCAAAGACCAGTAGGTCTGAGTGACTAACCGATATGAAAGGAAACTTAGTTTGTACTTAAGGTCTGGTGTCGGAATTTAATTAAAAATCAGATTTTCAGTAAAACAGGGCCCCTTGCGAGACTCGAACCCAAGACCAATACCCCCGTCTGCTACAATAACAGACCCAAAGCGCACCCGAAGACCACTTGGTCCTAGTGACTAACCGATATGAAGTTAGTTAAGTGCTTTTGTATATTAAACTCGATTTTTCAATCAATTTGTACTTATTCAAATAATCTAAATCTCTTTCCAGAATGTATTTCTTTGAAAAATAGTATATTATATTTTCTTAGATTTCCAAAATTCTCATTTTTAACTACATAGTAGACTATTTCTCTTATTTCTTTTGAAAAGTGGAACATTAATACATTTCTCGACATTGAAAAATTCTCTTTCTAGATGAATCTTTTTATCAACTTATTCCCCATTTATTCACGATGTGTTTATACAATTTTTCATTCTTTAACATAATCAAAGCCCTTAAGTTAATCTTTATCTTTACAAAACTAACTCATTTTCTTATGTTTCAAAGAGACAGCATAATTGACAATCCAGTGAATATAATATTACTCATACCATACAATTAAAATCAATACTTATTGCAACTAATCAATTTATTTCACAATCCATGGATATTATTTTGCATTCTACAATTCATTCATAAGCACAATTTTCATATAATCATGATTCATCAATTCATATGTATTTTAGCATGCAAATATATTAATTAAGCATCATAACAAATCTTAATTAACAAATTTCAATTCATTTTGCTAACTTTCTCATATAACCAAACAAGAGTTTCCCATTTTCCTTACTAGTCTTTTCAAGCAAGTATATGACAATTTTTATATTTGTTTCTAACATGTTCATAATTAGAATCCTAGCATGACATCTATATTAGAAGTTAGAGAAATCACCCACCTATTGAAGAAACAAATGAAAAACTCCTAAAAAATTCCTTGAAAGTACGATCGTCTTCCCTAGTTGTGAGCCTTCTCCTCCAAGCTAGTGCACACTGAGCCTCTCCTCCTTGCTAGAGTACCCCGGGTTCCTTCTCCTTGATGGCCGGCCTCCAAGATGCAAGAGCACACAAACACTCAATCTTTTTCTCACACAACTCTTTCTTTTCTCTTACACAAATTTATCTTTCGCTTTGAAAATTCTAAGTGTAAAAAGAAATGAATGACCAAGAGAGCTATTTATACACTACTCAAGACCAAATGGAGGGTTGAGATGAGTTTGGATGAAGGGCTAGGATATATTTGGGAGTTAGAAGAACCACCCATTATCAAGTAACCACTCCTCCACTCCTCCACTCTTCCCATCTCTCCAAGCCTAAGGCCAACCACCCCTTCTCATTCAATTTGCACGTGCATGTGCAATGCACGTGCCTCTTCATGCATACTACAAATTAGTTTGTTTATTTAATTGTTAATTTATTTGTTACTTGATTAAGGCTACATTACAAGTTGTATTAATTATTAATAAAATTAACTAGTGGGCTAATTAGATGGGCTAAAATCCATGAGCTCTTTAATTAATTTATTAATTAATTTTAGATGGGCTAGAATTAGACTATTAGGTCTAAAGATTAATAATAAATAACAATAGGCTTTTTAAAAGAGAGGAAAATATTTATTCATGACATAAGAATAATTTAAAAGTAAAAAACACGCATTAATTTGCACGTGCGAAACACATAAAAACAAATTTAATTATTTGAATATATAGGATATTACAATGAAATTCTCCCAATCAAGAGATTCTTGATTAATTCTTCATAATTATGGAGATGACATCATTTTTTGATGGAATGAAGGAGAGACATATGATCTATTTGAAATAGATCCGAGCCATTGGACTAAATCTAGCTCTAGCCTTCCTCTATATGTAGAGATGGAGGCTAGAGTTTTCTTATGCAATGAGAAATACTATTGGATGTCATACTAGACATACAAGTCCATATTCTAGGGAAAAAGAAACCCCAACTCTTTCTCCTACACTTCCGTTATAGGTCCTTCTCAACCACTACTCCCTTCCGGTCCCGGTGTTGTAACTGTGTGAATAGTGTTGTGTTCTCAATCAGTAGGAGCCGCCCCCATATAAGACCTGTTCGTGAAGAAGTCATCGGCTACACATTCTGTTTTTGGATCTAATCAATGTAAGAAAACTCAGTTGTAATATCATGCATGGTAAGACAAATGCACTATTGTCATAATCGGATAAAATATATTCTTCCAGTAGTGTTTAATTATTTATCATTGTCAGCAAATAAAAGCCATTCTATCAAATCTTGAATCTCTCTGTTTGTTTTAACAACATAAATATCTCATATTTATCTTTTAGAATTACTAGTAATTTACACGTGCGATGCATGTTTTAATAATTTCAAAAAATTAAAATAAAAACTCTGAGAGCATCTGTAGTCGTTTATGGTAAAATTATCCATATATGGATAAATAGAAATAGGATTTTCGATTACGCTACACTCGTCGAAAGCTATTTTATAGCAATCTATAATATAAAATTAAGAGACGGCACATGAAGTGCCGTCGGAGGGAAAAAGCACAAAAACCGGCCCAATTCGTCAGACGGCACATGAAGTGCCGTCCGTTAAATTAAAAAAAAAAAAATGCCAGCCGTATGTCTAGGACGGCACATGAAGTGCCGTCCGACACATTTTTGGCATTTTGCTACTTTTCTATTAAACCAAGTAGATCATCTCTTAGACCAAGTAGATGATGGAAAGACTCTGGAATTTCCCCACTAAGCTTGTTCTCAGACAAGTCCAGTGAATTTCCCCACTAAGCTTGTTCTCAGACAAGTCCAGTGTCTTCAACTTCAATAAGCTCGAGTTTTTTTTATTTATTTATTAATACTCGACGGACGGCACATTAAGTGCCGTCCGGGATATGGGGCTTTTGACAGACGGCACATCGAGTGCCGTCCGATGGGGTTTTTTAATTCCTTTTGTGGCGTTTAAAAAATTGGAAAAAATATAATTTTTCCAAACGGACGGCACTTCAAGTGCCGTCCGACGATTAAAATATTAATTTTTTTCGTGGGACGGCGCTTCGAACGCCGTCCCTCACTTATCGATAAATGCTATATCGATTCTCATTTATAGCAATCTACTGTAGCGATTTATCGATAATATCGATATATAGCAAACGACTGCAGCTATTTTTTTAACCAAATATCGATATTATCGATATATAGCAAACAACTACAGATGCTCTGATGTAAGAAGGATTTAAACCGAAAACCTATTTCATATTAGTTATATACGTGCGTTGCACATGTTGGTAGAATGACAAAATGACAAATGACACTAAGGCCTTCTCCCATTATAATATTAGAGATTAGAGATAGGGCTGCAATCGAGCCAAGCCGAGCCGAATATCTTCAGGTTCGAGCTCGGCTCGTTTACGAAACGAGCTCAGTTTTGAGCTTGAGCTCGGTTCGAGCTGAGCTTTGACCGAGCTTTGACCGTATTCGAGCCGAATAGCTCGCGAGCGAAACAAGCTCAGTTTTGAGCTCGAGCTCGGCTCGAGCCGAGCTTTGACCGAGCTCGAGCTGAATAGCTCGCGAATAGCTCGATTCGTTTGCCGCCCTAATTAGAGATTATGGCACATCAAGAATTTTTAATCTTATATGTGGAATGTGTGCAATTGCACCAGCTTATCAAAAAATTAATAATGTAATTATCTTCTTCATTCTTCATGTTCATTTTGATTAGATCATCCACGGTCGTTTGCTATTTATGCATAATATGCATATTTTAACTAAAAAAGTGCTGCAATCGTTGCTATTTATGCATATTTTTACAATTTTACGACAGTAGATTGCTATATATGAGAGCGGATATAAGAAAAATGCATATTATACGAGATGGATCTTGAAAATCCGTCCCGCTAAAAAAATAATTATTTATTCGTCAAATTGAACTAGATAGTCGTCCGACCTTTATTTTAAATTTTTTTTAAGAAAAATTGTTTTAGGCTGTGAACCACGCACTCTACTTTCCTCTGTTGAGATCGCAGCAAGCAACTGAAAAATCTGAAACCGATGACGTCAGCAATGGCGGTGATGACGGCGGTGGCGGCGAGCCCCACCCTAAAAGATCGCCGGACTCTCGCAGCCGTCGGAAGCTGCGCGGCGGCGCTCTCCCTCGTCGGCTCCTCCTTCATTGTCATCTGCTATCTCCTCTTCAAAGAGCTCCGCAAATTCTCATTCAAACTCATATTCTTCCTCGCCCTATCGGTAAATTTTAGATTTCTAGTTTTCGAAATGATAGTTATTAGATTCGATCTGGAATTGAAGCCTCGAAATGTGAAGATCTGAAGTTAAGGTTAGGGTTTTGCTAATTTATTAGATTTTGAGTGCGAATCTCAAAGCTAGGGCACACTAATGGGGTTAAGTTGTGATAACTGGAGTTTTGCGAAGTTAGGAAATAAATATAGTCAAGAGTAAAATTATCTCGTAAACTTTACATGATTTGTGTTCCCAACACAGGCCCGTAATATACCTAAGATATGCGCAATGTGAAGTAAGCTACATGTCATGTTGACCAAACTAAGCAATTTTTTTGGTCATTTTACTATTTTAGATAGTTTCATGTACGGCCAACCTGGTACTCTTTTTACATGTCGATTTGTCTGAATTTTGGAGAAAGATCTTCTGTCCAAGTAGGACTTTGATACTTTATGCATTTCTAATATTGAAAGAGTTAAAAGGGTTTTGGGTGGTTGGTTTCATGGTTTCAAATTTGGTATTAGCATTGAGTATCAACAGCCATTTACGCCCTGTTTGGATATGGAGGATAGTGGAGGTGACATGTTTACTTGTAGTTATCTAAACGTTAGTCCGTTTGGATTATATTTCGGAGGTATGCTACCTCTATTTTCTACACCTCAAAGTTCAAAAAAAAAACGTAGGTTATGGTAGGTATCTAAACTCCATTTAAACCAAATTTATTTTTTAAGCCAAAATGGAGGTATAGGTATGCAATCTCTACCTTCACTTAAAAATTACTAATAGGCATCCTACCTTTGTATCCAAACAGGGCCTTAGCGGTAATATTAGGCATATTGGGATTTGGGAGTATCAATAGGAAAATTTCCAATCTAATTTGGCCAATGCATCTCGGTATCAGTTGAGATTTGAATACCGCGGTTGGTACATTTTACTACATTTTCCTTATTCCTTATCTTCATCTACTGTCTTCATCTTCTTTCTCCATTTCTTCCTTACTCTTCATTTGCATCTTTTCCCCACCAAACCCCAAAAGAAAGGAAACAAAAACTGCAAACCATTCCTGTTATTTAATTACATGTGATCCTTTTTTGCTTATATATTTACTTTGACTTTTTTATTATTTTTTAATGCAATATTGGCTTCACTTATTGAATTTTTTTTCCAGGATATGTTCTGCAGTTTCTTCAGCATAATTGGGTACTTTTCCCCCTTAATTGTAATGTTGAATTTCTTTTGTGCCTTCTGTGTTATACATGAAATGGTTTTGATTCTTGATGTCACGTATGTAAGCTTAGTAACACTTTTCATTTATTTTACGAGTTGAAAGGTTCAGAGGAAAAGCTAATTAAACAGCTTACATAATCTTTATCTGCGTGAATTTATGACCCTAAAATGTTATGTACAATCTCTATGTTCATGTGAATGAGATAAAGCGCAGTAAAATATGGAATTCTCTAGTACTAATGGCTAAAACATTGTGATGCACAACTTTTACACTTTGTCTTTGTCATAGTTCTTGCTCAGGCCATTCCATATAATAAATATCTGAGACATTCTTGGTTGTATTAATAGCTAATTTCTCTGTTAAAGGTTTTAACTTATGGAGATATTTAACAAATACTTGTAATTACATATTATCATCATCGTAGTCTTTTTCTACATTTCATTGTTGAAGTCAAACTGACGTGAACCCTGCCAAAATGGTCCCTACACAATTTTTTTTATGAAGTGGTGGTTTGTTGCAAAAACTGTGGTAACTGTGTATGTTTAAAGACTGTATATGTTTTACTTATGGTAAGCAATGCAAGCATTTTACATTTACTACTGGCAACTGTAGTCTATTAAAATGGAATGTGTCGAGTGAATGCCATATAATATCATATAAGAAAGAACAACGCAAAACTAATACATTGTTCTTGTTAGAATACAAATGCAATTTCTCTTAACCCTTCTACAACTACGAAGTTTTAGCTTAGTGACAGAGACTTTCACATGGTATGAGAGCAACCTAGGTTTGAATTCCACCGGCTACGCAATTTAAATGCAGATTTAAAATAATAAAAAATACCGCTGTGTATAGTCCAGGTCTCGGCCCACAATTTGTTGGGCATTTATCTCGTTTCTTTAGCCCATAAAAAAATGGGCTCTCGACCTGAAGGGGCGTATTAGAATACAAGTACAATTTCCCTCAACGCTTCTACAACTTCGAAGTTTTAGCTTAGTGGCAGGGACTTTCATAATTGTTTAAAAAAAATTATTTTCATAATTATTGTAAAGTTGATTAGTTTGCAGTTAAGGTACTCAATGCCTTACTGATGATTCTCGAAGAATAGCATTGTTTACTTTTTTTATTTAAATTTACAGGGATCCATCAAACGGATTTTTTTGCTATGCTCAAAACTACAGCACACATTTTTTCTGTGTGGCATCATTTTTGTGGACGACAACAATTGCATTTACCCTTCACCGCACTGTTGTTAAACACAAACCAGATGTGGAAGATTTTGGATCCGTTTTTCACTTGTATGTTTGGGGTATGCTTTTCTGATTACTTTGTTCCTCTTCGCTTGTTGTCTTGAATAAAATTTGTTCACAAACTTAAAGAAATTCTCCACATCCTCTGAGAAGCATCTGGTTTAATTTGTTTTGTGTGGTTCCGATGAATCTGTTGTTTCACTATTTTGTTATATTAGTTGTACAATCAAAGGGAACTCTTTTAGTCTACTTTTTCAGTGTTGATTGAAGAAGGGCTGATGCTTGAGTATTAGAGAGGCATAAGAAAGTTGATACAGTAGCGTTAGGACTGCTGACATGGATCTAGAAAAGATTATATTGCAGCTAAATTGAAACAACATTTATAAGATCTAAAGAGAATTTGAGAACATGACTAGCAAAAAAATCTTATCATCATCACCATCATAAATCGGTTGGCTGCAGACTACTACTCTCTATATAGATGGATCTATCGATGGATTGAGGAACGTTTTGAGCACTGGCTGTCTAACTCTACAGAAAATGTATAAGCCGATTCTAACTTTGTGCTACAGGGAATTTTACATAAAAGAAGCACTTTCCTTATTACCTTGACAACTGGTTGGATGATAACTGGTTGGATGATAGGACAACTGGTTTGTTGTTCTTATAGGTTAAACTCAGTCAACCTGGTGCAGCTTCCTAAATTCTCTTGGATCAAGTGGGACTACATGAAATAAAGGGAAGGGCCATTTCATTATAGGGTTACTGTAGACTGTAATATAGCTGACAAAAGTATTTCTTAATCCAAGAGTTTGAGAAAAGGGTAAGCTGTGAGAAACAAATGAGAAAAGTGAGAATATTAGAAAGAGATTAATGTGAGATAGTCACGAAGGTTAAATTGTGACCTAAATCGGAATAAAGTTTTAGATCCCAACCACATGAACTATCATTTCTCTGTGCATTCTCAACTGATATCTACTGCTTTCATAAAGAAAATTTGTCTCCAATAAATTCACCTCAAGTTGAGTAAACTACTTATGAATACAGCTAAAGAATACTATTTTCCGATGCATGCTGCATGGATGAAGACTTCTAAACCTCAATTACATCTTCCAGAATGTCAACTGATTACCATAATTCATAATTCATAATTGAGACCACTAGGAACAAGCAATACATCATTGTGTCAATAGTGCAACAAGTCTTTCGTATATGCCTGACAAGATTTTGATTCCTTGTAATTCACTAGGAAAAAAATCCATAATGGCAGGTGTAAAATCCATAATTGCGTTAAAAGAGATGTTCTTTCAGACCATGTGATGAGGACATCAATTCTATTTAATTTAGTATTTTATTTCAGTACCATGTTTTTTTTTGGCAATTATAGTCATATATAATCTTTTTTTTGCATTAGAATATTTTTGAGATTTTTAGAATCTTTTGAGATTTGTATCAAGATTTGTTTTGAGCCTATTTATAGATCCTGAGATTAATGAGAAAGACATGCCATTATTGATTAAAAAAATTATTGTGTTGAGTTTTGCTCTTCATCTTCTCCTTTGTGTGATACAATTGAGATCCAATTTGTTAGGGTTTGTGATAAATCCTAATATAATTTTTGGGTTAGTGATTAACTCTAAAATCTACCCCAAATTAAAAAAAAAACCCAAATAAACCCAAACCCTAATCTCCAAAATCCCCTAAATCCAATACAAAAACCCTAATCCCTATTTCCCCTTCTCTCTCCATCGTTTGCTTCCCCTCCTCCCAAGCACCGACGCCAGCCTTTGCTTTTGCTGCCAGTTCTCTTGAAGTTGTTGGTGCTATTGCTGTGCTCTTTCGAGATCTACACTGAATTCTTCGAACCCTCGGTATAATCTTTCCGACTTTCAAATATTTGTGTTATAACTGCTTTATCAATTATCATCTCTATTATATTATTCAATTTAACCGTCGACCACAAATATTGAGATTGAGCATTCCACCTGCTTGATTAGAGTACAAATCAATATTGAATTTTTTACTTGTTAAGAACACTTAGGGATTTAATTATTGATTGTTAAAATTGAATTATTAATTGGGATTGTTAAACGTGATTCAGTTCTTGAAAATCTATCAAACCAATTAACTGTTTAAAATTTCTAACTTTAATCTGCATAACGTATTGGTAAAATTAACCCGTTATTTCTTGGAAATTTTCTATTTTAGGGTTAGTTTTACATCATTTTGGTATCAGAGCCACGTTCTTAAAACCCTAGTATTTGCATCGTAGGCATCAATTTTGCATTCATTTAGGATTGTGTAGTCTTTTATTTTTTTCTTTCTTTTATTTTAGGTCATTCCAGATTCATTAAAAAAAAAATTAGGACACACACGACACCTAGTTTCCACTTTGGTGAATGCGTCTTCGCAGCACCATCACAGATCCTGAAGAGCCTTTCTTATTCCTTCCAAATCACCCAATTAGGAACCCTAGACTTTTTCGACCTGAAATGGACAACCCTGATATTTCTGCTATCCTAGCTGCCATTCAAGAAACTCTTGCCAATATCAATCAGAGACTTGAGAAAGTGGAATTAAATCAAATTGTTGTTCCTGAGCTTCATGCTAATCGTCAAATTCCTCAAGGGAATGTTCGTGACGATCGACGTCAAGAACGTGACCCTGACGAATAATATAAGAAAAACGTTAAGGCTAACATTCCCCATTTTGAAGGTTACGTGGAACCTCAAGCTTATCTCGATTGGATCCGTGCCATGGACCACTACTTTATGTGGTTTGACATGAGCGAAGCCTGAAGATTAAATTTGCCACTATGAAATTGACGGGTAAAGCTTAACAACACTGGACCAATCTTGAATATGCCCATAGAGGCCGATGCCTGGCACCCATAGCCACTTGGGAAGCATGAAAGAGAAGCTCACTGAGAGATATGTACCGTTATCATTCCACATCCGATTGTGATGTAAAACCAACCCTAAAATAGAGAATTTCCAAAAATTTTAATGGGTCAATTTTACCAACATGAAAGTGCGGATCTAAGTTGAAAATTTTTAACAGTTAACAGGTTCGATGGGTTTTCAAGAATTGAATAAGTGTAACAGTCCCAATTAATAAATCAACCTTACAATTAATAAAATCCCTACGTGTTTTAGCAAGTAAGAAGTTCAATACTGATTTGTACTCTATTCAGGCATGTGGAACACTCAATCTCAATTATTTTGTGGGCGACAGACAAATCAGATAATATACTAGATGATAAGGCAGTAAACACAAATATTTAATAAGGGAAAGAGTATACCGAATGTGAAGAAAACCAACGTAGATGTAGAAGTGGACAGCAACCAAGAACACAGCAACGCAGCAACGATAGAAGGGCGGCAGGGGGAGTGCACACAGGGACGGCGACTGGCTGTCGGCAAGCTGCGGCTGTCGCAGGTGGCAGCAGTCGCGACCAGGATGGGCGTGCACAGGGGGACAGTGCACAGTCGGGGTGCTGCTGTCTCTGGCTGCAGTGCGTTGCCGGGGGGGAAGACGCGCAAGTGGGGGTCTGTGCTGCGCTGGGCGCGGTGCTGCAGGACGGGGAAGCACGGTAATAGAGGAAATCGGGGCTTTAATGGTGGAGGGCAGTGGTGGCGGGGGTGAGGGGAAGAGGCAGCGGGAGAGGGTTATTGGGTAGGGGATTGTGGTTGTTTGGGGGCGAAGGAGGCAGGGAGGGCGTGGAGGTTTGGAGTGGTGGTGATGGGTCGACGGAGTTTGGGGTGAGGGATTGGATCGCGACGGGGTGGTGACGTGATGTGGCTTCGTCGGGATCTGGATGGGGGTATAGAAGAGAACGAAGGTGAAGAAGAAGGGTGAGGCTGGATTTGGGATTTGGATGGGTTCGGGGAAAGAAGAAGGACGAGAGAAGAAGAAGGACGATGGTGGCGGCTGGGTATGTGGAGAAATATGATTAGGGTTTTGATATTTGGGAGTAGGGGAAATTAATGTTAGGGATTTGTATTTGGGAAATTTTAATTTGAAGATAGATTTTAGAATTAATCACTAATTCTAAAATTGATTAGGATTTATCACAAACCCTAATTTTAGATCTCAGTTGTATCACACAAAAGAGAAGGAAGAAGAGCAAAAACTCAACACAGATTTTTTTAATCAGTAATGGCATGCTTTCTCATTCATCTCAAGGCCTTTAAATAGGCTCAAATACATCTTGAAACACATCTCCAAAATATTCTCAAAATCAAAAAAAAAATACAAAAAGATTACATATGGCTATAATTGCCAGAAACAAAAATGGTAATAAAATAAAAATCCTAAACTGAATAAAACAGCTGATAAAGACGACGCCTGCGCTGATAGAAACGCCCAAATCGTCTGGAACCGATGTCCTCATCATTCTCCCCGGGTGGGAGAGGGCTCGACCCAGTCGAGTCAAAACCAGTCCTCCTGTCATAGTGTTCCAAGTGGTCTGGATCCAAGCGTTGGAGCTCTCCGCGATCTATCCAAGTGTTCTCCGACTCCGGCTTGTTTTTCCAACTTACCAAATATCTATAAATACCACCATCTCTAGTAGAGATTATCTGATCATCTAAAATATTATCCAACTCTTCTGTCGATGGGTAAGTAGTATCTGGTAGTGGGGGTAATGGGGGAATCTCACCAGTAAGCTGCAGGGTAGGCTCATCTATAAGATGATTTTTAGGGTTAAATTCTGGGCCTTCATAGGGTACTAGATCTCCAATATTGAAAGTTTTACTGATGCCAAAACCTTCGGGGAGGTCAACAACATAGGCATTATCATTGATTTTATGAAAAATTTTAATGGACCTGCAGCACGTGCGTTCAATTTCTTAACGGATCCCGCTGGAAACCGTTCTGGACGAATCCGAACCATCACTTCGTCACCCATATTAAAAGTTTTAAATTTCTTTCTAGTATCAGCTCTTAACTTGTAGTTAAAATTATTTTCATTAATTTTATTGGAAATTTCTCTATGTAAATCATGAATGCGGGATGCAAATGCAGATGCAGACTCAGAGACTCGGTGATGTTCTAACATGGGGGCAAGATCTATAGGCTGCCTAGGACGATAACTGTGTACAACTTCGTGTGGACTCATGCCAGTGGTTCTATTCCTAGATGTGTTATATGGAAATTCAGCAATCGTTAATTTTAAATCCCATGTTCCCAAGTTCTCCCCCACAAGAGTACGTAAGAGATTGCCAAGACTCCGATTGACAACCTCAGTCTGTCCATCTGTCTGTGGGTGGAACGCAGACGAAAACTTTAATTTTGTACCTAACTTGTGCCATAGGGTCTTCCAAAAATAACTCGTGAATTTCACATCCCTATCAGACACAATGGTTTTTGGCAACCCATGTAGCTTCACAATATTATCAAAAAAGATCTGAGCCACGCGGGATGCATCAAAAGTTTTCGAGCACGGGAGGAAGTGGGCCATTTTAGAAAAACAGTCCACGACGACAAGAATGGAGTCGTGTTTCTTTTGTGTTTTCGGTAAGCCTAACACAAAATCCATACTCACGTCTTCCCAAGGGCGGCTGGGAACAGGTAAAGGAGTATACAGGCCTGTGTTCTGTTTTTGTTGCTTGGCAAGTTGACAGGTGTGACATCTGTTAACAAGTCTCACAACGTCTCTTTTTAGCTTCGGCCAGTAAAACCTATGTTCCACAGGATCAATGGTCTTGCTATGCCCAAAATGTCCAGCAAGGCCACCAACGTGCAATTCCCAAACAAGATACTCTCGTAAGGATGTACTAGGAATGCACAGTTTTGAGCGATAGAAGAGATAATCATCTTTCAAGAAATAATCATCTATCACTCGAGTTATGCCTTCCTTCAAAGAGGTGTAGATCTCGTGAAAATCTGGGCAGGAGGCATACTCATCTCTCAATCTCTCAAAACCAATAATTTCGGTGCGCAGTGCAGATAAGATCATGTAACAACGACTTAGCGCATCCGCGGCCTTATTATCAATCCCTTTTGTATGCCTAATGGTATATGAATATTCTTGTAGGAACTCTACCCATCTAGCGTGTCTCGGATTCAACTTTTGTTGAGAATTAAGGAATTTTAAGGCCTCATGGTCTGAGAAGATAACGAATTCTTGCGGCAGAAGATAATGTCGCCAATAGCGAAGTGACTGAATGACCGCATAGAACTCCTTGTCATAGGTGGAGTATTTTTGTCTTGCTTCGTTTAGCTTTTCACTGAAATAAGCAACAGGATAACTCTCTTGACTGAGGACTCCACCTATACCAATACCAGAAGCATCACACGTTACTTCGAAGACTTTAGTGAAATCAGGCAACCTCATGACAGGTGTCTGAGTCATTCTCTTCTTGATCTCTTCGAAGGCTTGTGTGGCTTCTTTCGACCAGACAAACTCACCTTTCTTTAAACAGTCGGTTATCGGAGCCATGATCGTGCTAAATCCTCGCACATCACGAATATTGCGGGGCTCAGGCCACTCTGTAAAAGCTCGTATCTTTTCTGGGTTAGCAGATACTCCTCTGGCAGACACAATAAATTCCAGAAAGATAGTCCGATCGGAGAGGAAGGTACATTTGGTAGGATTAGCATAAAGTTGTTTCTTCCTCAAAACACCGCAGACCTGTCTCAAATGGTCAAGATGTTGCTCAACGGATCGGCTGTAAATGAGAATATCATCAAAGTACACCACAAGGAACTTGTCCATAAAGGGACGGAGTATTTGCGTCATGATTCTCATAAACGTGCTCGGGGCATTTGTCATTCCAAATGGCATGACCATCCATTCGTACAGGCCATCCTTCGTCTTGAAGGCGGTCTTCCACTTATCACCAGGACGAACACGTATTTGGTGGTAGCCACTTTTAAGATCAATCTTGGAAAAGATTGTGGCACCAGACATTATGTCCAACATGTCATCCAAACGAGGAATGGGAAAACGGTATTTCACCGTGATCTTGTTTATGGCACGACTGTCCACACACATACGCCAGGTTCCATCTTTCTTTGGCGTCAATAGAGCAGGAATAACGCAAGGACTTAAACTTTCTCTGATGAAGCCCTTTGCCAATAACTCATCAACTTGCCTTTTCAGCTCAGCATGCTCTGTCGGATTCATCCGATAATGTGGCAAGTTAGGAAGACTCGCTCCCGGGACCAGATCAATAGCGTGTTGGATGTCACGCAATGGGGACAACTGGTTGGGGAGGTCAGCAGGAAACACGTCTGCAAATTCCTGTAGGACAGGAGTAACTTGGGACGGGATGAGTGACTTAGGATCTTTAGGGACTTCTCTCCCTGTGAGTAAAAGAATGGTAGCCCCCTTTTCAATTTTTTTTGTAAGTTCCTTTTCACCCATATACGTTACCTCCTTGCCCTTTCTCGAGGGAGCCGGTGTTGTTTCAGCTGGACTAGTTCGTGGTCTCACGGGAATGAGCTTTATTTTTAGTCCATCGTGCTGGAACACACATTGGTTGGATCGACCATATATGGTCACATCGTGATCGTATAACCAAGGTCTCCCTAAAATGACTTGACCCACATCCATTTTGAGCACATCACACCAAATTTCCACTTTGTAAGCTTTGAAGTCCACAGGGACTAAGCATCGATGTGTTACTTGGAGTGCTGTTGCATCAATCCAAGATACTTTGTATGGGCGTGGATGGGGTTCAGCCTTAAGTCCGGTCTTCGCTAAGACCGCAGAAGAGACAGCGTTGACGCAGTTCCCACTGTCAACAATCACCTTGCAGTTTTTGCCACCTATAGTCGTAAATGTGTGGAATATAGCAGTGCGCTTTCAATCATCTTCCTCTTTTGGTTGGGACAAAGCACATCTGACTACATTCAAGTGAGGTGATTGGATAGACCGAATACAGTGGAGATACTGGTCATCCTCTTCTTCACCGAAGTCATCGCCTTCGATAGGCTCATAAGAAAACTCATTGTCAGAGTCGTCAACAATGACAGCGGTACCCTCTACTATATTAATCCTACTGGGACTGGGACAGTTGCTAGCAACATGACCATATTCCTTACATTTATAGCACTTAATGAGAGGGTCAATCTTACTGTAATCTCTTTCAGTGTTCTTACCCTTATGTTCATCTCTATGTGAATTAAAATTTGAATTAGGTTTGCTGGGGTAAGATTTGTTGGGGTGCTGAGAGGGAGGCTTAGGTCTAGGTGAGTCAGTAGAGGTCATTCTAGAGGAATGATCTCTCGAGTCGCTGAACCTAGAATGAGAACTAGCTTTAAGGGAATCCATGTCGAGGACTAGGGCGTAGGCTGCCGCTATTGAGTCCACGTTTCTATAGATTAGCTCGTTCCTAAGGTCAGCTCGTAGTCCAGCTCTGAACCTAGAGAGAGTTTGTTCTTCACTCTCTTTACCTAACGCATTGCACCGAATAAGGAAGTCATCGAATTTATCAATATATTCTTGTGTGGATTTACTTCCTTGATACAATTGGTTCCACGAATCTAGCAATCGGGTGTGGAACGATAACGGTACATACCTCTCAGTGAGCTTCTCTTTCATGGCCTCCCAAGTGGATATGGGTGCCAGACCTCGGCCTCTGCGGGCATGTTCAAGATTGGTCCAATGTTGTTGAGCTTTACACGTTAATTTCATAGTGGCAAATTTAACTTTAAGGGCTTCGCTCATGTCGAACCACACAAAGTAGTGGTCCATGGCACGGATCCAATCGAGGTAAGCTTGGGGTTCCATGTGGCCTTCAAACTGGGGAACGTCAGCCTTAATGTTCTTTTTGTATTGTTCGTCAGGGTCACGTTCTTGACCTCGATCGTCATGAACATTCCCTTGAGTGATCTGACGATGGGCATGAAGCTCAGGGACAATGGTTTGATTTAGCTCCACTTTCTCAAGCCTCTGATTGATATTGGCAAGAGTTGCTTGGATGGCAGCTAGGGTAGCGGAGATATCAGAGTTGTCCATTTCAGGTCTGGGAAGTCTAGGGTTCCTAATTGGGTGATTGGGAAGGGATAGGAAAGGTTCTTCAGGGTCTGTGATGGTGCTGCGACGACGTATTCACCAAAAGTGGAAACTAGGGGTGTGTCCTAATTTTTTTTTATTATTATTATTATTATTTTTAAATGATTCTGAAATGAACTAAAATAAAATAAAATAAAATAAAAGACTACACGACACTAAATGAATGCAAAATTGATGCCTACGATGCAAGAACTAGGGTTTTAAGAACCTTCGCTCTGATACCAAAATGATGTAAAACCAACCCTAAAATAGAGAATTTCCAAGAATTTTAATGGGTCAATTTTACCAACATGAAAGTGCGGATCTAAGTTGGAAATTTTTAACAGTTAACAGGTTCGATGAGTTTTCAAGAATTGAATAAGTGTAACAGTCCCAATTAATAAATCAACCTTACAATCAATAAAATCCCTACGTGTTTTAGCAAGTAAGAAGTTCAATACTGATTTGTACTCTATTCAGGCATGTGGAACACTCGATCTCAATTATTTTGTGGGCGACAGGCAAATCAGATAATATACTAGATGATAAGGCAGTAAACACAAATATTTAATAAGGGAAAGAGTATACCGAATGTGAAGAAAACCAACGTAGATGTAGAAGTGGACAGCAACCAAGAACACAGCAACGCAGCAACGATAGAAGGGCGGCAGGGGGAGTGCACACAGGGACGACGACTGGCTGTCGGCAAGCTGCGGCTGTCGCAGGTGGCAGCAGTTGCGACCAGGCTGGGCGCGCACAGGGGGACAGTGCACAGTCGGGGTGCTGCTGTCTCTGGCTGCAGTGCGCTGCCGGGGGGAAGACGCGCAGGTGGGGGTCTGTGCTGCGCTGGGTGCGGTGCTGCAGGACGGGGAAGCACGGTAATAGAGGAAATCGGGGCTTTAATGGTGGAGGGCAGTGGTGGCGGGGGTGAGGGGAAGAGGCAGCGGGAGAGGGTTATGGGTAGGGGACTGTGATTGTTTGGGGGTGAAGGAGGCAGGGAGGGCGTGGAGGTTTGGAGTGGTGGTGATGGGTCGACGGAGTTTGGGGTGAGGGATTGGATCGCGATGGGGTGGTGACGGGATGTGGCTTTGTCGGGATCTGGATGGGGGTGTGGAAGAGAACGAGGTGAAGAAGTAGGGTGAGGCTGGATTTGGGATTTGGATGGGTTCGGGGAAAGAAGGACGGGAGAAGAAGGACGATGGGGGCAGCTGGGTATGTGGAGAAATATGATTAGGGTTTTGATATTTGGGAGTAGGGGAAATTAATGTTAGGGATTTGTATTTGGGGAATTTTAATTTGAAGATAGATTTTAGAATTAATCACTAATTCTAAAATTGATTAGGATTTATCACAAACCCTAATTTTAGATCTCAGTTGTATCACACAAAAGAGAAGGAGGAAGAGCAAAAACTCAACACAGATTTTTTTAATCAGTAATGGCATGCTTTCTCATTCATCTCAAAGCCTTTAAATAGGCTCAAATACATCTTGAAACACATCTCCAAAATATTCTCAAAATTTAAAAAAAATACAAAAAGATTACATATGGCTATAATTGCCAGAAACAAAAATGGTAATAAAATAAAAATCCTCCTAAACTGAATAAAACAGCTGATGAAGACGACGCCTGCGCTGATAGAAACGCCCAAATCGTTTGGAACCGATGTCCTCATCAGATTGCTAGATTCGTGGAACCAACTTTATCAAGGAAGTAAATCCTCACAAGAATATATTGATAAATTCGATGACTTTCTTATTCGGTGCAATGCTTTAGGTAAAGAGAGTGAAGAATAAACTCTCTCTAGGTTCAGGGCTGGATTACGAGCCGATCTGAGGAATGAGCTAATTCATAGAAATGTGGACTCATTAGCGGCAACTTATGCTCTTGTCCTCGATATGGATTTCCTTAAAGCAAGTTCCCTTTACAAGTCTAGCGATTTGATGGATCATTCCTCCAGAATGAATCCTCCTGATCCCTCTAGACCTGAGCAATCCTCTCCTCAGTACCCTAACAAGTCTTATCCAAACAAACATACTTCAAATTCCTATCCACTTAGAAATGACAACACAAGTAAGAACATTGAAAGTGACTATTCTAAGATTGATCCTCTTACTAAGTGCTATAAATGTAAGAGATATGGCCATGTTGCTGGCAACTGTTCCAGCCCAAGTAGGATCAATATAATAGATGGTACCGTAGTCATCGCTGATGAGCCCGATAATGAGTTTACCTATGAACATAATATAAGTAATGACTTTGATGAAAAAGAGGATGATCAGTCACTTAATTGTATTCAGTCTGTCCAGTCACCTCCATTGAGTATACCTGAGTCACCCATTCCTTCCCAAGTCACTTGGCAACCCATAGATTTTACTCCTGTGTTAGAACATCACAAAGTCCCAGAGTCTGCATCCACATTTTCATTCTGCCTTCATGATTTGTATAGAGAAATTTCCAAGGAAATTAATGAGAATAATTTTAACTACACGTTAATAACAGATACAAGAAGAAAATTTAAAACTCTTGATGTTGGTGACGAAGTGATGGTTCGGATTCATCCGAAACGGTTTCCATCTGGATCCGTTAAGAATTTGAACATACGTGCTGCAGGCCCTTTAAGATTCTTCATACAATCAATGATAAAACCTATGTCGTTGACTTTCCTGAAGGCTTTGGCATAAGACTTTCAATATTGAGGATCTAGTACTTTATGATGGCTCAAAATTCAACACTAGAAATTTTCTTATAGATGAGCCTATCCTGCAGCCTAATGGTGATTCCCATATTTACCCCTCTACCTGATCTATTTACCCGCCGATAGAAGAATTGAATAATATTTTAGATGATCCGATAATCTCTACAAGAGATGGTGGTATGCACAAGTATTTGGTGAGGTGGAAGAACAAGCCGAAGTTGGATGACACTTGCAGTGATCGTGAGGAGCTTCCGCAACTGGATCCAGATCTTTTAGAGCAACATGACAGGATCACTTTTTTTGACTCGACTGGGTTAAGCTCTTTCGCATCCGGAGAGAATGATGAGGACATCATTTCTATTTAATTTAGTATTTTATTTCAGTACCATGTTTGTTTTTTTGGCAATTATAGCCATATGTAATCTTTCTTTTTTGCATTAGAATATTTTTGAGATTTTTAAAATCTTTTGAGATTTGTATCAAGATTTGTTTTGAGCCTATTTATAGGTCCTGAGATTAATGAGAAAGACATGCCATTATTGATTAAAAAAATTATTGTTGTTGAGTTTTGCTCTTCATCTTCTCTTTTGTGTGATACAATTGAGATCCAATTTGTTAGGGTTTGTGATAAATCCTAATACAATTTTAGGGTTAGTGATTAACTCTAAAATCTATCCCAAATTAAAAAAAAAAACAAATCCCTAAATAAACCCAAACCCTAATCTCCAAAATCCCCCAAATCCAATACAAAAAACCCTAATCCCTAATTCCCCTTCTCTCTCCATCGTCTGCTTCCCCTCCTCCCGAGCACCGACGCTAGCCTTTGCTTTTGCTGCCATTGCTGTGTTCTTCCGAGATCTACGCTGAGTTCTTCGAACCCTCGGTATACTCTTTCCCACTTTCAAATATTTGTGTTATACTGCTTTATCAATTATCATCTCTATTATATTATTCAATTTAACTGTCGACCACAAATATTGAGATTGAGCGCTCCACGTGCTTGATTAGAGTACAAATCAATATTGAATCTTTTACTTGCTAAGAACACTTAGGGATTTAATTATTGATTGTTAAAATTGAATTATTAATTGAGATTGTTAAACGTGATTCAGTTCTTGAAAATCCATCAAACCAATTAACTGTTTAAAATTTCTAACTTTAATCCGCATAACGTGTTGGTAAAATTAACTCGTTAAGATTCTTGGAAATTCTCTATTTTAGGGTTAGTTTTACATCACCATGAGCTGCATGTTTCAATATGGGCATGCATGCTACTTGTTTGTAGTTATTCTACTTGTGAGCCAAATTTTCTTTTGAATAAAATCTATTAATATGCTTTACAATGTTTTCGCTAGGTTACCATTACCGAAATGGACTATAGAAAACGAATAACGGTTTTCACCCGTTGTGGCCGTTATATCGCCCATTACGACTTACATCATCCTTTATCTAATATAACAGGCAGATTGATGTCAACCCAATATTGGAAAATAATTGTGATTTGGTGTCTTTTGGGTGTAGATTCAAACCTAGTGGGAACCTAAAGTTGATTGATTCAAATCCGAAAATTAGATAGTTAAAAGAAAATAAAAAAGCAAAGCCTTATCGTCAATTTTACTTTTCATCTTCTTTGCTCCAACCTAATTATTACGAGAGCTCGATATTGCTTCTTGTATTTGTTATCTTCGCTCATTGTCTTCTTCTCTTTTAACTCTTTTGTTCTTATGTTATAAATAGTACGCTTAATCTTTAATATGTAGATATCTTTCTTATATGTATCATATTGCGATTTCATGTATATTGGTATTTGTAATACATAAATATATTATATATGTAATGGTTGTTTAAATCACATTTAGGATATATATCTTCCTCTGTTATGGTGAGCGAGCCGTTATTTTTTTAATATCACGAATAAACTGCTGATATCCGATATCCATTATTAATTTTGCCATCCGATATGATACTGATATCTAATATCTAAAACCTTCATACTTTGGGATACTAAGAGCTAGGAGCATTTAGCTTTCCCTCACTGTAGTGATCAAATGACAATGTGAAGAGGGTGATAGCTGTCACCCATTGCAAACGTTAATCATGCTAAGTAGGATATAATTTTGGGTCACAAGAGTTAACCTATTTGATGAGCTCATTGCTATAGAGAGATTAGCACTTTCTATATGATTTTTGTAAATTTCACTGTTAATTGATTACCTTTTGATTTAATTATTTGCATCAGGAACCTCTCTTGTTATGACTGTCATGCGTTCTATTGGTAGCGATTCTGGACGATTGGGTGGCTGGTGTTGGACTGGAGCTGAACACACGGGAGAGGCATGTATATACTTACTCTAGAAAATGGATATGCAAATATTTTGCATATCTTCTCTTTTTTTCACCTCCAGATGAGGTTTACTTTCTAGAATGGAGGAACTGAGTAATAATCACTTTTATCACTACTAATTTTGCTATTGTTATGCAAAATATTTCAATTCCTTTTGAACTCTGAGACTATGAACAGTACTGTTATTAGTTATTCTTTATGCATCTTATCCTTTTTATGAAAATGCCAAGGTTCTACATGTCGGATTTTGATATCATGTCGGTCTGATATTTTTCATTTGGGATTTCAGATTTCAGGAAAATTTCAGGGTATTTGATAAATTTTGGAATGTTATTTCGGTTTGAAAATTTTCTCCTAAATATGATGTATATAATTTATCTATATAATAAAACATAAGACAAAGCTATGATGTAAAACTAACCCTAAGAAAATTTCCAAGATTCTTAATGGATTAATTTTACCAACACGTAGTGCGGATCAAAGTTAGAATTTTTAAACAGTTAATCGATTTGATGGATTTTCAAGAACTGAATCACGTTAATAATCCAATTAATAATTCAATTCTACAATCAATAATTAAATCCCTAAGCGTTCTTAGCAAGTAAAAGATTCAATATTGATTCGTACTCTAATCACGCAAGTGGAACGCTCAATCTCAATATTTGTGGTCGACAGTTAAATTGAATAATATAATATAGATGATAAATTAGTTTAACACAAATATTTGAGAATTGGAAAGAGTATACCGATGGTTCGAAGAACTCAGCGTAGATCTCGGGTAGAACACGAAGAGCACAACGATCAGCAACAATAGTGAGAGAGAGACCGGCCACAACTGCAAGATGAGCAAGAGTGACGATCGGCGGCGACGCAGTGAACGGTGACGATTGCGGTCGGTAGCAGGCGGAGCAGCAACGTCGGAGGTCGGCACTGGTCGGTGGTCGGCAATGGTGTTCGTGCACGAAGAGGAGCAGCAGTGATGGCAAAGGTGGAGGTTTGGCGGTAACGGGGGAGCGAGTTCGGTTGTTGCGGTGGAGGGGACAACGGCGTCATGAGGGTGGCGCCGGAGGTGGTTCGAGCGACGACAGGGGGTCAGAGGGGCGTGCGACGTGGTGGCGTGCAGTTGGTTGGAGTGGCGGAAGAGGAGTTCGGGAGTGTTGCTGTTTTGGATTTCGAAAGGCAGACGAGAAGAGAGAGCTCGGGATTTGGAGGAAGAGGAAGAGGGAAAGGGGATTAGGATTTTGGGTATTTTATTTGGGGGATTTTTTCTTAATTTGGGATAGATTTTACAGTTTATCACAAACCCTAAAATTGTATTAGGATTTATCACAAATCCTAATAATTGGATCTCAATTGTATCACACAAAAAGAGACAGGAAGAGCAAAACTCAACACAATAATTTTAAATTAAGAATGACATCTTTCTCATTAATCTTTAGGCTCAAAACAAATCAAGATACAAATCTCAAAATATTCTCAAAATCTAAAAAAATATAAAAAAGATCACATATAGCTATAATTGTCAAAAACAAATATGGTACTGAAATAAAATACTAAACAGAATAGATATCCTCATCATTCTCTCCGGGTGGGAGAGAGTTCGACCTAGTCGAGTCAAAATCAGTGATCCTGTCGTGGTGCTCCAAAAGATCTGGATCCAGTTGCGGGAGCCTACGATCACTGCAAGTGCCATCTAACTTTGGCTTGTTCTTCCATCTTACCAAATACTTGTGCATACCACCATCTCTTGTAGAGATTATCTATTCATCTAAAATATTATTCAATTCTTCTGTCGGTGGGTGAATATTATCAGGTAAAGGGGTAAATGTGGGAATCTTACCATTGGGCTGCAGGGTAGGCTCATCTATAAGAAAATTTCTAGGGTTGAATTTTGAGCCTTCATAAAGTACTAGATCCTCAATATTGAAAGTCTTACTTATGCCAAAACCTTCAGGAAGGTCAACGACATAGGTATTATCATTGATTGTATGTAGTATCTTAAATTGGCCTGCAGCGCGTATGTTCAAGTTCTTAACGGATCCAACTGGAAACTGTTCCGAACGAATCTGAACCATCACCTCATCACCAATATCAAAAGTTATAAATTTTCTTCCAGTATCTGCTATTAACTTGTAGTTAAAATTATTTTCATTAAGTTTCTTGGAAATTTCTTTATGTAAGTCATGAATGTGATATACAAGTGTGGGTGCAGACTCTGTGACTTTAGGATGTTCTAACACAGATAAAATCTATAAGCTGCCAAGTGACTTGGGAAAGTATGGGTGACTCAGGTACACTCAATGGAGGTGACTGGACAGACTGAATACAATTGAGAGACTGGTCATCATTTTTTTCATCAAAGTCATCACTTACATTAGGTTCATAGATAAATTCATTGTCGGGTTCATCAGCGATGACTGCGGTACCCTCTACTATATTGATCCTACTTAGGTTGGGACAATTATCAGCAACATGGCCGTATCCTTTACATTTATAGCACTTAGTGAGAGGATCAATCTTAGAATAGTCTCTTTCAGTTTTCTTACCTGTGTTGTCATTTTTATGTGGATAGAAATTTGAAGTATGTTTGTTTGGGTAAGACTTGTTAGGGTACTGAGAAAAGGAGTGCTCAGGTCTAGAGGGTTCAGGAGGATTCATTCTAGAGGAATGATCCATCGAATCGCTGGACTTGTAGTGGGAACTTACTTTAAGGGAATCCATATCGAGGAAAAGAGCATAAGCTGCCACTAGTGAGTCCACATTTCTATGAATTAGCTCGTTCCTCGGATCAGCTCGTAGTCCAGCTCTGAATCTAGAGAGAGTTTGTTCTTCGTGCACCGAATAAGGAAGTCATCAAACTTATCAACATATTCTTGTGTGGATTTACTTCCTTGATAAAGTTGGTTCCATGAATCTAGCAATCGGGTGTGGAATGATAACAGCACATATCTCTCAGTGAGCTTCTCTTTCATGGCTTCCCAAGTGGATATGGGTGCCAGGCCTCGGTCTCTGCGGGCGTGTTCAAGATTAGTCCAGTGTTGTGCTTTTCCAGTCAATTTCATCGTGACAAATTTAACTTTCAGGGCTTTGCTCATGTCAAACCACACAAAGTAGTGGTCCATCGCATGGATCCAATCAAGATAGGCTTGGGGTTCCATGTGGCCTTCAAAATGGAGAATATCAGCCTTAACGTTCTTATATTGTTCCACAGGGTCACGTTTTTGACGTCGATCATCACGAACATTCCCTTGAGGGATCTGACGATTGGCATAAAGCTCAGGAGCAACGATTTGATTTAATTCCACTTTTTCAAGTCTCTGATTGATATTGGCAAGAGTTGCTTGAATGGCAACTAGGGTAGCAGAGATATCAGAGTTATCCATTTCAGGTCGGGAAAGTCTAGGGTTCCTAATTGGGTGATTTGGAAGGGATAAGAAAGGCTCTTCAGGATTTGTGATGGTGCTGCGAAGGCGCATTCACCAAAAGTGAAAACTAGGGGTCGTGTGTGTCCTAATAATTTTTTTATTTTTTATTTATTTTTTATTTTTTTTAATGAATCTGACGTGATCTAAAAAAAATAAATAAAATAAAATAAATGACTTTAAATAATCCTAAATGAATGCAAAAATAATACCTAAATGATGCAAGAACTAGGGTTTTAAGAACCTTTGCTCTGATACCAAAATAATGTAAAACTAACCCTAAGATAGAGAATTTTCAAGATTCTTAATGGATTAATTTTACCAACACGCAGTGCGGATCAAAGTTAGAATTTTTAAACAGTTAATCTGTTTGATGGATTTTCAAGAACTGAATCACGTTAACAATCCCAATTAATAATTAAATTCTACAATCAATAATTAAATCCCTAAGCATTCTTAGCAAGTAAAAGATTCAGTATTGATTCGTACTCTAATCACGCAAGTGGAACGCTCAATCTCAATATTTGTGGTCGACAATTAAATTGAATAATATAATAGAGATGATAAAGTAGTATAACACAAATATTTGAGAATTGGAAAGAGTATACCGATGGTTCGAAGAACTCAACGTAGATCTCGGGTTGAACACGAAGAGCACAACGATCAGCAACAATAGTAAGAGAGAGACCGGCCACAACTGCAAGATGAGCAAGAGTGACGATCGGCGGCGACGCGGTGAACGGCAATGATTGCGATGGGCAGCAGGCGGAGCAGCAATGTCGGAGGTCGGCACTGGTCGGTGGTCGGCAATGGTGTTCGTGCACGAGGAGCAGCAGCGATGGCAAAGGTGGAGGTTTGGCGATAATGGGGGAGCGGAGTTCGGTCGTTGCGGTGGAGGGGACGACGACGTCGTGAGGGTGGCGCCGGAGGTGGTTCGAGCGACGACAGGGGGTCAGAGGGGCATGCGACGCGGTGGCGTGTAGTCGGTTGGAGTGGCGGAAGGGGAGTTCGGGAGTGTTGCTGTTTTGGATTTCAAAAGGCAGACGAGAAGAGAGAGGTCGGGATTTGGAGGAAGAGGAAGATGAGAAAGGAGATTAGGATTTTGGGTATTTTATTTGAGGGATTATTTTTTTTTAAATTTGGGGTAGATTTTAGAGTTTATCACAAATCCTAAAATTGTATTAGAATTTATCACAAACCCTAATAATTGGATCTCAATTGTATCACACAAAAAGAAACAGGAGGAGCAAAACTCAACACAATAATTTTTAATCAAGAATGACATATCTTTCTCATTAATCTCAGGGCATATAAATAGGCTCAAAACAAATCAAGATACAAATCTCAAAATATTCCCCAAATCTAAAAAATAAAAAAAAATTACATATGCTATAATTACCAAAAACAAATATGGTACTGAAATAAAATACTAAACATAATAGATGTCCTCATCAAGCTATCAAGTGGTTCTCCTTCAATTGAGACAAAATCAACGGTTCAGATCAACTCTCCCAAAACATATTTTCTCTCCAAAAAGTTTCCCCCCCAAAACCAATTTTTTTCCCCCCCAAACTAAAAAACTCATTACTTTATTACTATCTCTCTTTTCTCTTCACTTTTTCATATTTCTCTCTCTCTCTCCCCCTCTCTCTCTCATTCTCTCTTTATTTACTTAGAATTTAGATTTTCAGATTTCAAATTTGTAAATTTTCAGATTTTTTTGTGTTTTTTTATTGCTCGTTACATTGAAAATAACAAATATCTCCTCAATAGTTAAATTTCATCATTTTCCACCCTCAAAATTCTAAGAAGTTGGATTTTACATCCCAATTTATAATTATTTTTCAACATATACTAATGGAAACATGGACTTTTATTTACAACTAATTATTGTCATACTATTCAAATTTGAGCTACATAATTGTTCTTTTACTGTTTACAAGGCTTTTCGTATGCTGTATCGTTCCGAAGACGTGCCGTAGGCACGTGCCCACGGGCAAATCTAGTACATACTATAAATCACAATATCAGTTTCAGTGTCCTCCACTTATCATAATTGAGCGAAATTTAAAATAAGATGCAACGTTTGTATTTGTCTAAATATACATTAAAGAACCTTATTGTGAGTAGTAATAGTCTGTTCCAAAACACGGCTAATGTGATTAATCATAAGATTTCTAATACTATGCTGTTTATCATTGCAATTGCTCTTTCATAATCTGTATGTTCATTATCTTACAGGTAGCTCAGTTCTTAACCTTTTATGCTCCTTTGTGGGGTGCAATTCTTTATAATGGTATTACATACTACCAAGTCAACCGCATGCTGGCTAATGCAACACGGGTACACTTAACTATTTCCTGTTGTAATTTTATGTAGATGAAAGAATTGGACTTCTTGTTTGGTTTATTTAATTTATTGGTGAATGGGATTTTACCTTCTATTGAATTTTTCTTATAGTATTTTAATTTATGTTTCAAGCATCAACTTGCAGATGGCTGTTGGTATGACTGATCGGTCACACCAATTTGATACAGGGGCAGACAAGAAGGTTTGCTCTCCGCTTTGCTAACTTATACAAAATACTTTTGTTTGTAGGCTGTGTTTACAACAAAATTTTCCTCTATATATGCAACTCTCTCCCTTTCGATCATTCAATCAATGTTTTCAAAATTTTTGCAATTTTTTGCTTCATTCTAATGTAAATTGTTAATTAACTAATCCATTGTGGCTGATATATCAAGATTCTTTCTGTTTAATTAATACTAGAGATGCATCAATGCATTTTGGTCATAAGATTGTAGTAGAAACTCAAATATTGAAGGTATATTAAGTTGCTGGTAGAAAATCTTTACTCCCCCCATTTTGTAGTTCCATATATATGGATTCTATGCCACTTGGCCTTCTTGCTCATAAGCTAATATATGATTGATTGGCTGTCTAATAAGTAGACACAGTTTTTTCACATCCCTAAAATGTAAACATATGTATACCTTTGCTTGTTCATTTACATAACATACGGATCATAACATAATCATTGATAGGAAAGACAAGGAAGAAAATGGACTTTGTCCGACTGTGTGATCAAAGATTAGATTTTCTTTTAAAGGGCAAACTTCAGTAAATTGGTTGCTGATAGTAGACTGGTAGACTGTAGATTTAAATATAAATCATTAATGATTGTCAGTCCAAAATCTTGTTGTGACCTGGAAATTTGTATTGTTATGGTATACATAAGATCTAGGGAAACATGAGAATTTTATCAGAAGCTGTTCTCATGTGTTTTCCAGTTTGTGTTTTTTACCCCCCTCTTGTTTTGCTTTCCATGTTTCAGATGAAACCTGAGTAGAATGTACAATATACATAAATGTATTGCTGATTCCTAAAATATTATTTGTGATTGCCATACTACTGTTCCAAATATTGCAAATTTAATTGAATGTGGAATGGCTTTATTGATGTGCTTTCGCTGGCTTCCTTCTTTTAGGCATTTAACAGCTGGGGCGCCTACCCCTTGATCTTGATTGGATCTTGGGCATTTGCTACAATCAATCGCATACATGATTTTATTTATCCAGGCCATAAGATCTTTTGGCTTTCATTTGCTGATGTTTGGTTTGCTGGACTTATGGTATGCAGTGTGCACGTCTCTGCTTTATTAGTTGATCCTTTTTCTCCTATTGAGATAAAACCTCTCAGTTACTTTTATGTATTTGATTTCATTCAATTGGGTTGCCTTTCGCTGTGGTTGCTTTTTGCTGTTAAACTTGACTATGATATTCATAATCAGCTCACCTCAATCATAACATATACATTTTTATCCTCGTACTTATCATGATCAAGCTCTTGTAAGCTCAATTAACCTGTATCCAGTGCATGTGTATATAGTAATCAGAATTCCTTTCTCATAGATGCTCTACTATAATGTCGAGGATTCTGGACTTTGGAGGATGCTAATTCCCAGTGATCATTTAGTAATCATTTGTCTTATGGCAATCCCCTTTTGTAATCCATAGTTTCTTCATTACACATGAGTTGACGTCAAGTTTGGCAGGTGACTATAAAATTGTACATATTGTTTATGGAGTCTCATACTGCATAGTGGACACTATCTCGACGAGAATAGGTCTAAATGAGGATAATGACTTATACTGACTAGTTAAGTTTAATTTTCTTGATATTAGTTTTTTACTTAATATATATCCGCATAAACATCAGTAAGTAAGATTAATTAGTTTGAGCTTCTTTCTTCAGAAACAAATGTGGATTAGTTTTCAAGTTTTTGCCAGAATGCTGTATAATACCAAACCGTACTCGGAATGATATACAATGGTCCCCAAATAAACGAGTTGACCAGGAAGAGCTCGGACTTACCCATAGATATTAAGTAGTGAATTCACACCCTGATACTGGTAGCCTAGTGTATACTTTTATTTCTTCTCTCGTTTTCTCCATCATCAGGTTTGAAATACAATATTTTAATACACTACAAAAGGAGTATTCAAGAAATATCAAATATTTGAGTTTCTGATCTGTGTTGTGTATTGTGTATGTTTCTTCTCTTTTTATGAGTTACCATGCATTGTAGTGACACTTGCACTTTACCATGCAACATAAGGCATTCAATGATTAAGAACATTTTCCATGAATCAATCTGATTTTATGAAGGAAGCTTATATGTGCCTCAAGCCTCTTTCTAAAGTGCAGCATATATTTTTTCCCTTTAGCGTCTTTGTTTGCAATATGAATGGTAATGCTAAAAGAATTATCTAAATATTATTGGTGTTAATCATATAATAATCTGATAAAACCATTAGTTTGCATCGCGTCAGTTCTTTTTCTTTTTTTTTTTTGGGTATAATGAATATCACATCCAGCATTTGCTTATTTGTTGATTTCCTTCTGCAGGGGTTGTTTAATTCTATTGCTTATGGCTTTAATTCTTCTGTGCGACGAGCAATTGCAGAAAGATTTGAAGTGTAAGTGATGCTTGATTTTAATTTATTATGCTGTATGCTCTAGAACTGTCACTAATTATTTATATGGACCAATGAAAACCAAAACAATTCATGTTCTCAACTTCATTCAGCTGTTTTTTTGGCTCCTTTTGTTAGTGTTCGGTAAAGATTTTCAGGGGATACCAAGCCATTTGTGTTTCTGGACAGAAAAAAATAAATTAATAGTGGCACCATGTGTTACCTTTCACTCCTTTGGATTACAAGTTCTATTTGTCATCACAATGACCATATTGCAACTTGGATATAGGCACACTACACACGCTCTCGCAAACTAAAGTGTGTGGAGCTGTCATCATTCACATGTGTGCCATCATCCTGCTATGTTTACTAAATGAGATATTTTTAGCACTGGTACTATGAACGCTGTTACATTCACATGCATTCACATGCACATATTGGGAACCAGTCACTATTCTGTAGTCGCTCACTGACTCATTCTAATAATATACACCAATTCTTCTTTGTCTGCATAAACCTCCATGGACACTGGAAATTTAGTAAATATTTGATAGTTTATACATTTTCAGCATCCGTAAACCCTTACTGTTCTTTTCCCTCCATCCCAAATCCAAACTACATAACCAAAGCTTATCAGAAAAATATAACACATTTTCAACTGAAGTTAAAAATATCTTGATTTTGATAATGTTGACCAGTTTTGTATATACATATGTAACTGTTAACAAGAAGCAAGAAAAAAAAGACATGGGTTGTGTATGCAATGAACTTGTTGGTATCATGGGAGTTCAAATGAATTGTATTCAAAACTTCTGATCTCTTTTGTTGGTATCATGGGAGTTCAAGTGAATTGTTTTCAAAACTTTTGATCTCTTTCATGGTAACATTTGATTTTGTATAAATCAGGTACGCACCGGAAAAAATCAAAAGATGGCTTCCTATGAAGCGGAAAGGCCAGCAACAAGTGAATGAACTTGTTTCCTTGATAGTTGAAGGGCAGTAGTAGAAGATGTCATGCTGCTTGTTTCATCCATTTAACCAACTCACTGTTTGTACCAAAAATCTCTCACTAACCCAAGAACTGGGTTCCAAGACACTGAACAATTTTCCCATTCTCTGCAAAAGCAATGATACTATACGTCGACATTCAAGCAGGCTCATTAAAGGATTAATGTAATGTTGTGTGTTCAACAACACGAGCACTATAGAAGAAAAATCATTCATGCAACCAGGAAAGAAACGAGAGAGGAGTCAGTTTCCTCTCTCTCTCTCTCTATTTTTTGTTTGATATGTAATATACTAGCATCTATACGGTAGCTGATTCAATTCTTTTAAGCAGTTATTTGCAGTCATGAGTTATCCATCTATAAACTATGTAGTCTGTATGCTTGAGATTGTGGCACATTAAGTTTGTATCATATTGAAGGTATGTGTATTGAGAAATTTGTTGTTTCTAACTTTTATAATGTTCATGAATGCTGACCTAGTTGAAATTGTTAGAGAAGGGATGTAGTTCAGTAGATCTCTCTTTTAATAGATTTGAGTACATGCTTTTGAAGAATGTAGAACCACAAACTTGAAGATATACAAGCAGAAATGTACAGCGCTTCTCGTGTTATCACAAGAACTGATTAACTGCTTTATGCCAGCCAAAGTCATCATCTCAGTCCTAGAAAGTTCAAAATCATCTCATTTATTATCACATTATAGTGTAACTAGTATTTTTCACGTGCGATGCACGTTTTGACAAGAGTTTGATGATTTTCATGTGCGATATACGTGTTAAGAAATAATTTTGGAGTTGGACGTGTAATTGGGAGCGATATACATGTTAAGAAATAATTTTGGAGTTGGACGTGTAATTGGAAAAAATATTTTGAATGAAAAACTACAATTTGTACGTGCAATGTACGTGTTTGTAAGTAGAATTTGAGTTGAACGTGCAATATATGTGTATGTTTAGTGTTTAAAAAAATTGTAAAATTGTTTTACACGTGCGTTTTAAATAGGTGGAATTTTTTATTTGTTTATTTTTGTAGTAATTAATGGGAGTTAGAGTTGGACGTGCAACACGGGTTTGTATATTGACAAACACGGGTTTGTATATTGACAAATGACAATTCCAACTCTCCCATTATAATATTAGAGATTAGAGATATGATTTAAGGGAGGTTTATTGATTTTCGAGGAAAACCCTTGGGGCTCAAAATCTCCATGGGTTTCATTGATAAGCTTTTTTTTTAGGTTAAAGGTGGAATAACGCCACCCTGTTTCATTAATAAGAAATTAATAAAACAACCCCGTGTACCACGAGAAAGTTTCATTGATAAGTTCATAGTGAAACAACCATACTTTCAACAACCGAGCACACAAATAGCATGATCAGGGCTCCTGAGGAAAGCAAGAACTCGGTTAACAATTGCGTGATCCTTCTGAACAGGATCTGAAAAACAACAAAATCCAAATGCTTCAATATAATGTCAACCTGAATCAAAACTTCGAAGTCACAAGGGTAATAGTCATGTATCATTGCGTGTACTCTGTTCAGTTAGTAGTCAAATTTTCTTCCTTCAATAAAAAAGGAGTCAAAATACAATAACGGAACAGTAAAACGGCAAAAGAAAAATTACAAAATCAAGAACTAATATTAACACAAACATCTAGTGACACAGCAGGGTTTACTACATCTAGGGCAGATGTTTACTTCTGTATGTTTTGGACAATCGAAGACACATCCACAAGAGTACTCTGGGCATGAAATGACGCAGCACTTCAGATCCTTACAGCAGGAACCTTCACGGCAACTCAAGCAACGTGGTACTCCATAACAACAAAGATTCCAGGAGCAGCAGGAAAAACACTTACAGTAGTTGCGAGTCCACTTACAGCAGCAGCAGGAAGTCGACTTGCAACAAGAAAGATTACAAGAGGGACAGCAGGAAGAAGACTTGGGACAGCAGTAGCAAGAATGAGGCAAGTGGCAGCAAGAGAGTTTAGGGAAACAACAGCGAAAGCAGTTGCAGCAGAAGCACGCATGTTTTGGGCACGTGCAGCATGTGCATTTCGGCCTCTTGCACTGACAGGAACAGCATCCAGTGCAGCAGCAAATCCATGAGAAGGTGAAGACCAGTTTTGATCTGATAAAAAAAAACTGGTCACTTGAAATGTACTCCGAAAAGAATTTAGAAAACAATTATTTAGGATAGTATGATATGAGTAGGATGTGTTCAATAGATGCATGTTGTTGTACAGAAGTTTAATTATCTACTGAAATTCAAGACAAACGACTGAAGAGTGGCAAATGCAACTTCTTTTTTATGTCGGTTCAAGATATAATGGAAGAAACTATTTGCAAAGTAAAGAAACAAACAAATACTAAATATTAACAAAATCATATCTTAATAACTAAATTGAGTGACAAGATACCAACGAACACGTCACAATAATGAAAGATCACACGTCAATCAGTATAATCAAAAGAAGTAGTACAAACATGATTTCAGATAAGGAAAAGTTGTTGATGACATTACATTAGTATTACAAGATTTACGTTTTAAAAATCTAGACTTGGGGTTTAGATTGAGGCTTTTCATGCACAGAGTAAAGATAGTAAAGAGCAACCTTCGGAGAACCTATATACAATACTAGTAATTTACACGTGCAAAGCACGTCTTAATATATATATATATATAGAGAGAGAGAGAGAGAGAGAAGTGATCTGCTGCGAACGGTTCGCATATAATTATATGCGAACTTTTACTACAGCCGTACGTTAGTTTGATCACTTCTCTATGGAGAGATCCAACGGCCTGCACTAACTTCACCCCCTCCCCCACTTTCCTTCTTCTTTCTTCTTCGTTTCCTTTTCCGAAACCCAAAAAACCCCAACACCCCGACGCCTAAACGACCTCCTCCACCACCTCCGAACACCTCCACCTCCTCGCTGTCAATCGCCGGCCAACACCACCACCTCGCCTTCGTCCAACCGCCATCATCACCCCTCGCCAACTCCATAAAACCCAACACCCGCAACCACCTCCCCGCTGATCCTCCACCTTGCCATTATCGCCTTGCCGTCGCTACCAACTCTACCTTCTCACCTCGCCATCAACCTCCCGCAGCTACTCCCGTCGTCGCAGTCGAACAACCGCCACCACATTCCACCTCCTCATCACTCCAAGCTCCTCACCGTGCTTAGCTCCACCACCAATTGCCCCCGCCGCTCACCATCGATCGTCACCACCATCGTCGTCACACCCGAGCTTTGTCGCCATCTCCGACGACCACCGATCACCTCGAATCTCCATCATCGCCAATCTCCATCACCACCACCGTCACCCACTCTTCCTCTCCTCCTCGTTGCCGTCAGCTCCCTCCGAGCTCCCCTTCATCGTCGTCGCACTCCGCCATTGCCGCCGCCAACTCAGCTCGAAGCTTCATCCCGAAACTGAAGCTCCTCCTCGCCGCTGCCTTCGCCATTATCGCCGAGCTCCATCGCCATCTCGACCGTCAAACTCCTCACCGAACACCCATCTCCACCTCTGAGCTCCTCCCTCTCACATCGTCAGCCACTCCTTCGCCGCTGCACTCGACCCCCGAGCTCCCCTCCGTCGCCGTCGTTAACCCCCAGTCTCACCGTAAGTCTCCCTCTCTCTCTGTCGATCTCTCTCTCTATCTCTCTGTTCTTCTCTCTCTCTCTAGCTATAGCTCTGTTTCTCTCTCTCTCCATAGAGAAGTGATCAAACTAACGTACGGCTGTAGTAAAAGTTCGCATATAATTATATGCGAACCGTTCGCAGCAGATCACTTCTCTCTCTCTCTCTCTCTCTATATATATATATATATATATATAGATATAGATATAAAACTCCGACGAAGTCTAAGCCTCGAACTTGAGACCTCCTTTATATTAGTTATGCACGGGCAATGCACGAGTTTGTTTGTCTAGAGATGACAACCCCAGCTCTCCCATTATAGTATTAGAGATGTGGGGGCTGCCACTGAATTGTTGATTTAAATTTCTACATTTCCTTTTGTGCCACACATTGTAAATGAAAGGAAAAATTCAACTGGTTCTGAAAATTTCGAACAAGAGCAACCCATGAACACCAAATTGAATGGCTTGAAAGCACTTTAAAGCCAAAATTTATGGTTTGTAATCCACAGGCTTCTAAACTTTTGAAACAAGTTGAATTTGATCTGAAGAAGTTTTAATATTGTGTAAAAAGTGAATTACACACTTAACTTCAAATTGTGGGGTCTCTTCATTTCAAAAGTTAAGAGTGAGGTACTGTCCATTTTTGTGCATGATGACCTTTCCTAGTTTGGACAGACTCATTCAGTGATCGCTTGAATGATTAATAACGATACTAAAATTGTTTGCAAATGACTGCACCCAGCAGTTCAACTTATTAGCAAAAACTAGCCGTACCAGAATTGGTCACATGTGAAAGACCGGTCCATGTGGAAGGAAAAGTAATGGACAATTTTCTATATCTCCCATTTCTCGTGTAGACTGTTGACAACCAACCTGTAAAACAAACTTTTTACGGAAAATAGTACTGGAACTACAGGACTTTGGCCATTTTCCATGATGTAAAACAAATACGGAGAGGAAGAAGAGGGCACAAGTATATGTAGTTATGTTTTACTATTGATAATTTTTCGAACTTGTAGTAACTTCCAATTTTATGATCTCTTAATTCCTCTTCTTTAAGATCCGGCAGGTGGTACAATCAGATATTAACGACATTATTTTCATTTGCCAACAAAGTCGATGCACAAAACAGCTGTATTTTATGAGCTTAAGAATTGAACATACCCGAACCACTTCCAAAATCTACAACAGGATCTGCGCCTCTTCTTATTTCTGGTAACTAGAAAAAGGTTAGACAATTTTCCGTATAAAGATAGAAAAGGTAAAAAAGGAAGAAGATGAGGAACATACAGCGGTATTAATGGATCTGGATTTGTTCCCACAAAGTCATCGACCCTGCCAAAGTATCATGATAAATATCATTGTAAATGAACAAGTAAATTTTAAACTTCATTAGAAGAAAGTAAAAGCTTTTCAAGATTAATTCATTCTAATCAAACTAGAATTAATTTGTCCAGTTGATTGCAAAAATTGATTCTTATGTTGCAGGAAAATAAATTAATAGGGCTCATGATCTCCTAAAACCAGAAAATGACAACAACAAAAAAAAAATTAATAGTGGAAATGGTACTTATTTCAGTCAAAAATTATGATTTCAGATTTATTAAATTTCAAATCAAATCCTTAAGTTCATTAAACCTAATTGCTTAAGGAGAGTTATCTTTCTAGTGACATAAAGGCAGGTAACAACAGGATGTAGATTTTGAATCGTACTCTTTGCAGCACGTGGAAACTGGTTGAAGTCCTTCCAGTGATTGTAGTTCCTCCTGCTTAACATGAAAAATCTAATTTAGTCAATTAATTAATAAGAATAAACTCTTATCAGCAAGCTCTAAGCTTCCTTTGCTTGATGAATTGACTTTGACAACATTTAATGTATAAACATTGGTTTTCAGGTCTAATATGGGAACTACCCTTCAAACATTAACATAAATGATTGAAGTTATATTCGAAGTAGAACCTCATAATTAACAAAGGTAGCTATTGGTCATCTGCTGCCACAGTTGTAACCTCCTTTCAACATTAATATAGATTGCTTTGATATGAAATTGAACCACAACCTCAAAAAAGAAAATCTACAAGATTATTAACTATAAGGAATCAGATAAGTAGCACTGAAACAGGCCAAGGTGTTCTCTTAACAAAAGTAAATAGCACAACTTCTATTACTTAACAAAGAAACAAACCATAGACCTCAACAGACTTGCATGACTCATCTGCTCTGAAGAATTTATAGCAATTTTTCCCCCCCATTGTTGCAAGTTGCAGAAGACTTTTTTTATTTTTTTTTATTTTAAAATTTACACAGTTTAAGCTAATCGGTGCGTCAACTTCCCTTGATTCAAGTAGATTCTCCTACATAGTAAATTGGCTAATGATATGGCCAGTGTCATTGGGCCACATTTAACATACAACATTTTTGACAATGCTTAAAGACCCTGCTGAATTTTAAAAAGAAAGGCTATACACCTCCTTATACTTAGTTTCAACCTGTGGCCATTTCCTCACAGAAAGCTTTTTGCCCGTACCTCATATCCTTTATGAATTGAAACCTATTAGTCAAAAAGCACCATGGAGAGCCACAAAAGTGCACTTGACACCCAATGAGAAAGATAGTCTTGCATACTACTCCATCTTATCCTCGTTTCCACACTTGATTCCCTCTTCTTTTCTACTCCACTCTCAATTTCAAACCCCCCTTCCAGTTCCAGGTGAGGTGCCAATTATCTGAAGCTACTACCATTCCCTCAAAATGCCCACCATCCTTAAATCATAACACCAACATACCCTGCCTACATCCTCACTTTCCCCTTTTATTTTTCTTTTTTTCACCATTTTTTTTCTTCTTAACTCCCTTAATTTGACGTCAAGTCAAATTATCGCCATCACCATGATTGTACAAACATTATGCACAGAATAATCACATTGCAAGCCACAACCAAAAGAATAGAGGTTTTGGTTGAGCAGAAACCTCTAATAATGATAGGAAAACTTAAAACAGTGTTAAAATGTGGAATAATTATGCATAAGAAGAGGGTCTACTAATTGTTTTGCTTTGTATGTATGTATATGTATGTACGTAGGTAGGTAGGTAGGTAGGTGGGTCAAGGGCAGGGGCTGTACAAAGAAAGCAGAATTTATACCACTCTAGTTAAAAGGCGACCAAAATCAATAACTTAATTGATAGCAGTACAGTAGTTGCTGTTCAAGACACTAACCACTACACGGTCTTCTTAAGTGAGAAGAAAAGAACAGATCCCAAAATTCATCCAATGTTACAACAACAAACAAAAAATTAAATTTTTTTTAAAAAAAAAAAAAAAAAAAAAACCCCTCTAAATCTAGCTACTTTGGAAGAAGAATGGAAGAAAAGACAAAGTACCTCAAGAAAACCGAGCTCGCGGTTGAGCACCTGATCAACTTGAAGCTGAAGCCTCCTCCGTCCGCAGAAATCGGGATGTTTAGGCGGGGACCGAGGATTGGGGGCCACCGTCTCGACACAACCACTACCACCATCATCGACGGCCAATGCCGCCATTTTATTTCAAAATGCTGCTGCCTCCGCTGTGTGGAGGACAATAAAAGAGGAGGAATAATAATTGAAATGATTAATTAATGAATAATGCTTCACCAAATACAAATATCACTACCATTTTCTTCACATGGTCCACTCCAACCTATTGGCTTTCACTCTCTTCCCCACTTACTGGAGTAAGCTACCTAAAATAGCGAAGAAAAATATAATACAATTGATAGTGGGTACTCTTAATGAGGAGACAAGGGGAGAAAGAAGGTGGAGGCAGCAGAGTCCCCCCCCCCCCCCCCCCCATTTTACAAACGGCTCTGCCCAATTGCCCTCCCCCCTCTTTCTCGAATTGTTTACCAAAATTATCCAATTTTTGAAAGTATTTACCAAATTGGCCCACTTTCGAAAGTATTTATCAAAATGGCCCACTTGCTAAAATGCGCTCGTTTTTTTTTAAATAGCGAGTGTAGACTCAAGTGTTTGAAGAAAAAAATTTAAAAAAAACTATCAAAGTAAGACTTTTTTTGGTTAAATTGATCTTAAAAAAAATTTAAAGTCAAGCTTGCTACAACTACACTTGCTGTTTGAGACAGCGAGTTTTACTTTGACATTTTTTTTCAAGTTTTTTCTTCAAGTTGTGGAGAAACACCTAAGCCTACACTTGCTATCTCAAACAGCAAAGTATTTCTACCAAACTCGCTGTTTGAGACAACGAGTCTTTTTTTTTCTTTAAGTTTTTTTTCTCCAAATTGTAGAGAAACACATAAGCCTACATTCGCTATCTCAAACAGCGAGAGTATTTTCACAAAACTCGATGTTTGAAATAGCGAGTTTGGTATAAATACTCTCAATGTTTGAGACAGCGAGTCTGACTTTTTTTTTATTTATTTAAAGTTCTTTCTCCAAACACCTAAACGAGAGTATTTTTACCAAACTCGCTACCTGAGATAGCGACTTTGGATCATTTTAATAAATACTTTCAAAAGTGTGTCAGTTTGGTAAATACTTTAAAAAAGTGGGTCATTTTGATAAAAATTCCTCTTTCTCACAGTATTATTTTACTCTCTATCCCTACATTATTACTTGAGTAATGCTAGAGCCACTATTAATTTCACTACATTTCTCTTCACTATCTTAGGTGGCACACTTCAATAGGTAGGGGATGATAGAGTAGGTGGGAGAACTCTCCAATAGGAGTATGCCACCTAAGGTAGTGAAGGAAATGGTAGTGAAATTGGTAGTGGCTAAAGCACTACTCTTATTACTTTCCTGGTTTCTCTCTCTACTGCTGAGTTGCAGTAATCAAATACTAGTAATTTATGATAACAATAATAATAATCTGCACAGTGCAATAACAAAGGAGAGAAAAGAGAGAGAGAGAGAGTAAAGGAATGCACGCACGCTCAATATTGTAGAGAGAGAGAGAGAGAGAGAGAGAGAGAGAGAGAGAGAGTGTGAAGGAATGCGCACACACTCAACACAATGCAATACACAAGCATGTTGCGCTCCAGTAACAGTCTCTCTTGCTCACTGTTCAAATTTTCCCAAGAGTTTTTCTCTCCAGAAAAGTTTAGAGAGAGAAATTAATATTGGATCTTGTATGCAAGATAAATAACACTAGAGGAAAGAGGGGGGGGGGGGGGGGGGGGGGGGGGGTTGTAAATAGTATTATTTACAATTAATCAATAAAAAAAACTTTTCACACTATTAAGTCGACCGAAAAGAGAAGGCAGTCAACTGAAGCGTCAGATAAGAAGAGTAATTTAATTGAAAAGTTACAAGTCTGTTAAGTCGACTTAGAGAGTGAGGCAGTCGACTGACCAGACTCGATTTACACAAGAAACTTAGAAAAATTAAAAATGCAAGTTTAGAGAATACAACTATAGAGAGTCAACACTACAAACACCACGATGTATCCTGGTTCGGTCCTCCTGACCTACATCCAGTCCCCAAGCAACCCACTTGAGATTTTCCACTATTCTTGAAAAAGTTACAAGAATACTCTACGGCCTTTGATAACAACTATGTCAAATCCGTAGACCTCTCTCACCACTAGAGAGAGCAAAACCCACTCTACACCCTAGAGTGAAACCGACTCTAAACTAAGAGTCCTACTCTCCAACCGAGAGGACCACTCTCACAACTCGAGAGTGAAAGAACAACAAGAAGAGTTTTACAACAACCTAAAGCCTTGTATGTGGAAGTGCTTTTTGTATATTGGTTATAGGTCGACTTCTGACTTCAGTCTAGAACGAATTCAATGTTATACTAGACTGAAAATCAGAGAACCAAGTCTTAAAGAAAGTATATTCTTGTTCTTCTCTTTCTCAAAAAGCAAAAGACTTGAAATCAAAAAATTTGGAGTTAAGTAACCTTTGCCAAATGAATTCTATACTTCTTTTATAGAGTTAGAAACGTTTGGACGTTGAGAGACGTATCCCAACTGCCATAAAATGGCAGTAAAAAGGTTTGAATTTGAAAAACAAGTTTTAAATTCAGAAAACTGTCAAAAACAGCTTGAACAGTCGATTGGGTTGCCATAAGAGTCGACTAGTCAGAGCTTCAGTGAGTTCAGTCAATTTTGAACTCTGACAGTCAACTGCTTATAAGAGGAAGTCGACTGGTACTCAATCAGCTGAACTTATACAAGCTTTGTTTTGACATTTTGAGTTTGTAAAACAATTTCTTTATTTAGGGAATGTGTGAGTGTGAGTGTGACAAGGCTTTTACAAGATTCTAAGACTCACAAATAATACAAACGATATTACAAGACGTTTGTTCAACTTGAAGCACTTGAAAGTCTTGAGTTGAAAGCTCTTGAATAGTCTTGAACTTGAACTTGAGTCTTTGTAGCTTGAGCAAGTACTTTTGAAAGCTTCATCACATTGTATTGGTTTTGAATGCTACCTTGAACACTTGATACACACTGCAAAAGATATGTAATAGTGAACAATTTTGTATTGTGTTGTAGTCATCAAAATCAAGAATCTACATTCTCCCCCCTTTTGATGATGACAACACAATAACTTAAAATAATATAGACATTACATTTGCACATCATGATACTCACACAAAGCTTGAAAATATGATATACAATTATTACAAGGTCCCCCTGAATAAAGTACAATATGCATACTAAAAAAATGTTGAAACAAAACAACATAACATGCACAAAAACCATATTTTCTCCAACATAACATCATAACATAACATAACAAAACATGCACCAAATTTCTCCCCCTTTGTCGTCAACAAAAAGAAGGAGGAAAGACAAACCATAAAAAAACAACATTGCAATAAATATTAAACATGGATACATGATAAGTCAATGACATGATAAGATAGAACATCATAAGAAAATAGAATTTCAAAATTACAAAAACAAAACAAAAATACATCAATTGTCTTCTTCGTCTTCATCATCACTATTTGAGGCGGGAGTTGGTTGTGGAAACTGCCTAACAAATAGTTGAGTGAGGTTAGCAATGCAATCCTCAAGAGAATCCTGTCGACCTAAGATGAGATCGGTACGATTCATGAGATAATTGACAGAAGTGTAATGACTCTCAGGATCTGAAAAACTAGCTTTAGGACGAGAACTAGAGGACGAACTAGAAGCAGAAGACCGACGAGGAATTGAAGTGGCTAAAGGAATAGGAGGTGCATTCCTTTGAGGAGACCGAGGGGGTGAGTTAAGAATTTTCATACGTGCTAGACTTGTACGATCAAAAGATTCATAACGAGTAACAACACTCGACTCGGATTCAAGATCAATGTTATAAAAGTTAAAGACATAGGTAAGTAGAGCACCAAAAGGAAGAAAAGAGGTGTGAGCCTTATGGAGACGATTGAAAATGACTCGACTCCAATTTATGTGGATGTTGCCGAAAATGGCATAAACTGCTTGTTGTAATTTAAAAGAGAATTGGTCGCAGCTACCCATTTTAGGGATAATGTTATACGACAATATGCAGGCAGCAAGCTTGGCTAGAGGAGTAATCGATTTGTTGGTCATTGGAGGACCTCGATTAGGCAAAAAGATTTTAGATAAAATAGATTGATCATCCATTTCAATTTCTCCTAAATCCAACTCATCATTAGAGATATTCAAAATATTCCCTAAATTTTCAGCAGTTATTTTCATTCGAAAATTTTTCACCGTTGTAGTGAAAAAAATTTCATTACCATCCTCCGATGTTGCAACCTTTATATTCGTATAAAACAAATATATGAGTTGGGGATAGTAATATGGTTGATTGACTAAGGATAGAAGTTCAAATAAACCACATTGTTCAAACAATGGGGCAATCGGAAATCTATTTAAGTCGGGGAAATTAACAAATCTACCCGGAAAGATCATAATTTGGCAAATGATAAAATATTTCTCAACAAGTGAAAGGTGCCTTAAGTACTGTAAATAGTTGTGAGAAGATGGCTCTTCTTCAACATTTGAACCTCTAGATCTTCTGGGTTTAGGCATATTTAGAGAAACAAGGAAATTTGAAAAGAAAGAGAGATTGAAAGATGATTACCCACAATTTAGAGAAAAAACAAATGACTCAAGGAAACTCCGAGTGAAGTCAGATCTGGACTGAGAAGACAACCTCAGGAGCAGCAACGAAAAAGAGCTTTAGAGCAGCAACTAGCAGCCTACTTAGGTTGTGAGGAAGAGGACTTAGGAACAGCCGACTTAGGAGCAAAAGTAAAAAGTGAAAAGGATGAAGGGGAGTTTAGGGTTTTTACTTGAAGTGAACGGCTGAGATTGAAAGAAAGTTTGAATGGAGGGTCGAGATCGAAAAGAGGGTAAAAGAAAAAAACTCATACTGTGACGATTCAGAGTCAGAAAGTCAATTTGATGTCGTGACATTCGACTGGGTTTTATATCAGTTGACTGAGTCGAGAGAAAATAAAACCAAACAAAAGTAAGTAAAGCTACTGGCAGTCGACTGAGTTTTTAAGACAGTCGACTGGGCAGAACACAAAATTCAGTCAGAAATATAGACAACTAAAATACTGTATAAGTCGACTGAAAACAATTATAAGTCGACTTAAACATAAAAAAGTTTAAGAAATGTCATAGAATGAGCAAATGCCTAATTCTCTTCTAAAGTTGATAAAAGTGTCTTCTTTAAGAAGTTTGGTAAATATATCTGCTACTTGTTTATCAGTAGAAATAAAATCCAATATGATATCTCCCTTTAACACATGATCACGTAGAAAATGATATCGAATATCAATATGTTTCGTACGTGAATGTTGAACCAGATTTTTAGATAGATTAATAGCACTGGTATTATCACACATTATAGCTGGTTTTGAAAAAGAAATATCATAATCTAATAAAGTTTGTTTCATCCATAAAATTTGTGCACAAGCCAAACTTGCAGCAATGTATTCCGCTTCTGTAGTAGATAGAGATATCGAATTTTGCTTTTTACTGCACCAAGATACTAGTGAAAGTCCCAAAAAGTGACAAGTTCCACTAGTACTTTTACGATCAGTTTTACTACTAGAAAAATCAGCGTCACTATACGACAAAAGTTGAAAGTTATTGGTGCGTGGATAAAACAAACCAGATTTAGATGTGACTTTAATGTATCTTAAAATACGTTTCACTGCTTTTAAGTGAGATTCTTTTGGATTAGACTGATATCTAGCACACATACATACGCTAAACATAATATCTGGTCTACTAGCAGTTATATGTAAGAGTGAGCCAATCATATCTCGATAGAGCTTTTGATCGACACTCTTACCTAGTTCATCTTTGTCAAGTGTAGTAGTAGTAGCCATAGGTGTGGTCTTACTACTAGTGCTATCCATGCCAAATCGTTTGAGTAATTCCTTAGCATATTTTCCTTGATTAATAAATATGTCATTTTGAGACTGTTTTATTTCTAGTCCAACGAAATAATTGAGTTCACCCATGTGACTCATCTCAAACTCATTTTTCATGGTATTAGCAAACTCTTGACATAGATTACTATTAGTAGATCCAAAAATTATGTCATCTACATATATTTGCATGATTAAAATATCGGTCTTTATTTTCCTAATAAACAAGGTAGTATCTACTTTACCAATCTCAAAACCAGTTTCTAAGAAAAAAGTTTTTAAGCGATCATACCAAGCACGAGGTGCTTGTTTAAGACCATATAAAGTCTTTTTCAATTTAAAAACATAGGTTGGAAATTGTCCATGTTCAAAATCGGGTGGTTGCTTAACATAAACATCTTCCTTAATAAAACCATTCAAAAAAGCACTTTTAACATCCATTTGGAAGAGTGAAATTCATAAAACACGCAAAAGATAATAAAATTCTAATTGATTTTAGTCTAGCAACAGGAGCATATGTTTCATCAAAATCAATTCCTTCTTCTTGATTATATCCTCGAGCAACTAATCTAGCCTTGTTCTTAACGACTTGTCCTGATTCATCTAACTTATTTTTAAAAACCCATTTGGTACCAATTATAGTTTGATCAGGAGGTCGTGGAACTAAATCCCATACATCATTTCTTATAAATTGGTTAAGTTCATCTTGCATGGCATTCAACCAAAATTCATTCTCACATGCTTCTTGTATATTTTTTGGTTCAAAATCCGACAAAAAAGCAGTATGAGATATCATGTTAAAATGTATCTTGTTTGTACCATGTGAAATGTCACCAATTATTAAGTCATGAAGATGATCTCGAACTTCAACAAATAACTTTGGTAAAATTTGAGTTATCACAACAGGATCAGTCGACTTAAAAAGTTCATCAGCCGACTAATTCACATCAGTCGACTTAGGAAACTTATCAGTCGACTTGTCTAGGGTAGTTTGTTCTAGTGATTTAATAACGTTATCTAGTGGTGATAATTCAGAGTCATCATTTTCAATAACATTAGATGAAGGTAAAGATTCATCAAATGAAACATTCATAAATTTTTCAATAGTCAAAGTTGACTTATTGAAAATTCTATATGCCTTACTCCTATTTGAGTATCTAATGAAGATACCTTCATTAGATCTAGCATCAAATATATCTAAATTATCTTTTGTGTTTAATATGAAACACTTACAACCAAATACTTTAAAATATGATACTTTAGAAATTCGTTTATAAAAAAGTTCATAACAAGTTTTCTTAAGCTTTCACCTAATCAATATTCTATTTAAAACATAACATGCTGTAAAATAGCTTCAGCCCAGAAGTATTTAGGCAAATTGCTTTCAACAAGCATAGTACGTGCACATTCTTGTAAAATCCTATTCTTTCTTTCAACCACTCCATTTTGGGGTGAAGCTCTAGGAAATACAAATGGATGTGTTATACCATTCTTGTTGCAATATTCTGAAAACGTTTCATTCTCAAATTCTCCACCATGATCACTTCTAATATTGACTATGGTTAGAGATTTTTGATTTTGAATTCGTTTGAAAAAAATTGCAAATTCTTCAAAGGCTTCATTTTTATGTTTTAAAAAGAATACCCATGTAAATCTTGAAAATCATCTACTAAAACAAATACATATCTACTTTTATTTAAAGAAGCGACTCTAGTAGGATCAAATAAATCCATATGGATTAATTCGAGAGGCCTACTAGTAGAAATCATTTCTTTTGTTTTAAAAGTAGATTTTACTTGTTTTACTAGTTGACATGCATCACACATCTTATCCTTTTTAAAAGATAATTTTGGCAATCCTTTAACCAGGTTATTCTTAGATAATTTAGCAATATTTTTTATATTCACATGGCTAAATCTCTTATGTCAAAGCCAAGAATCATTGTTAGAAGCAACTAAACAAAAATCATTTGAAAACACATTTGTTTTTAAACATAATTTATATATATTATTTTTCCTAAAACCTTGAAAGATCACATTTTTCATAGATGAGTCATAGATTAAGCATGCATCTTTTTCAAAGACTATTTTATAATCTTTATCATAAAATTAACTAATACTTAACAGATTATGCTTTAAACCACTAACTAGAAATACCTCTTCAATAGTAGGGGTAGTGTTCTTACCGACCATGCATATTCCAATGACCTTTCCTTTGTTATTGTCACCGAACATAACAGTTCCTCCATCTATCTCTTGTATGGAAGAAAGTAGATTTGCATTGCCAGTCATATGTTTAGAGCATCCGCTGTCAAGTATCCAACGCTCCCTTTTAGGTACCTATAAAATAAGAATTGTGAATATGGTACCCTTTTCATTGGGTCCAAAAGAGATTAGTGTTTGGAAAACCAAACCCAAGTGAGTTTGATTTACCACCAAAAGAAGGTATATAATTTACAGAATTACACACATTATGAATAAAAGAATTTATATAAGTAATCCTATCATTTAGACTTAGGTTGACTGGAACCCAAATGTTTTTAGTCTGTCCAGTCAACTTTATTGTATCCTTCAGTCGACTGTTCTGTGAAGTCAGCCGTCTGGGAGGTGAAATAAGTCGACTTATATGAGGTTTTCATCTTTTTGAATAAGACTCCAAACCTATGGGCAGACGATCGAATTTTTGGATCAGTCGACTGGTCTGAATAGAAGGATTACTCTTTTCACGATCAAATTTTTTTTTTGGTTTTACAAAATAATCATATAACTTTTTTTTCATACTAGAAATAGAATCAATCTTATTACTACTAGTATTATTAGAAGAATGATGTTTTTCAAGAGTTTTTTGAAAACCTAGTCCAAACTTTTTATTAGATTGAACTTGGTTTTGGAAAACTTCATTTAAATTCTCTTTTCCTTCGTTGAACTTAGATATATTCTTGGATATTTCTTCATATTTTTTCTTAAGAGATACAAGATCTATATCTAAGTTTGAAAGACGAGAATTTAAAGACTTGACTTCAGCATTTAAGTCAAGATTTTCTTGAGAAAGTGTTTGATTAACTTTCTCTAAATTTTTAACTCTTATCTTCTCCTTTTTCAGTTCTTGAAAAACCTCATTAAATGCTTCTAATAAATCATTTGAATCAAAATTGTCACTTACATCATTTTGAGTAGCCATGAAGCACACATTTGAGACTTCATTTGATTCTTCATTCTCTTCTTCGGATGATGAGTTGCTATCATTCCAAGTTGCTTGATATGCCTTCTTGTTCTTCATGTACTTATTCTTTGTGTACTTGTCCTTCTTGAAGTTATGAACTTTTTCTTTTGATTTTGCATTTTCTAACTGACAGTCCTTCTTCATATGACCTGTCTTGTTACACTTGAAACAAGTAGGAAGATCATTAGTATCTTTAAACTTAGAATTGAATTTACCCTTTTGAAGAAATTTCTTGAATTTTCTAGTGAACATGGCTATTTCTTCTTCATCTTATTCTTCATCTTCTGAATCGGACATGGCCTTGAAAGCAAGAGTCTTCTTCTTTGCTCGTTGAGGTTCTAGATCCTTCTTGTGTTCTTCTAGTTGTATTTCATATGCCATTAGATTTTCCACAAGATTCTCAAGAGAGGGTTGTGTTAAATCGTTGGCTTCTTCTATAGTGGTGGTCTTCTTCTCCTATTCGGGGGTTAGGGCACAAAGAACTTTGATCACCATTTCTGCTTGTGAATATGTTTTTCCAAGAGCCATAAGAGAATTTGTGATGTCCGTGAACCTTGTTATCATGTCCGACATATTTTCGTTCTCCTTCATACGGAAAATTTCGAACCTGTGAACAAGAACAGAGATTTTAGATTCTTTAACCTTATTTGTACCTTCATGTGTTACCTCACGAGTGTGCCATATTTGTTGAGCCATTATTGCGTTTGACACACGATTGAACTCTTCTTTGGTAAGTGCATAAAAGAAAGCATTCATCGTCTTTGCATTGTTCATGGTATTATTCTTCATGTCATCATTCCATTATGCATAGGGAATTGTAGGTACGGTATATTCTGTCCTGGTCATGTTCCAAATCTCATAGTTGATTGACTGTAGATAGATCTTCATTCTAAACTTCCAATAGTTGTAGTTTGTTCCATCAAAGAGATGTGGCCTTTGTGTGGATTGGCCTTCATGGTATTGAATTGCATTTGAAGTAGATGTCATTGCACTCAACCAGTCTCTGATACTAAGTGTTCGATCATGTATGCAAGACAAATAACACTAGGGGGGTGAATAGTGTTATTTACAATTAATCAATAAAAAAAAATTCGCACTGTTAAGTCGACTGAAAAGAGAAGGCAGTCGACTGAAGCGTTAGATAAGAAGAGTAATTTAACTAAAGAGTTACAAGTCTATTAAGTCGACTTAGAGAGTGAGGCAGTCGACTGACCAGACTCGATTTACACAAGAAACTCAGAAAAATTAAAAATGCAAGTTTAGAGAATACAACCACAGAGAGTAAACACTGCAAACACCATAATGTATTCTGGTTCGATCCTTCCGACCTACATTCAGTCCCCAAGTAACCCACTTGAGATTTTTCACTATTCTTGAAAAAGTTACAAGAATACTCTACGGTCTTTGACAACAACTATGTCAAATCCGTAGACCTCTCTCACCACTAGAGAGAGCAAAACCCACTTTACACCCTAGAGTGAAACCGACTCTAAACTAAGAGTCTTAATCTTCAACCGAGAGGACCACTCTCACGACCCGGGAGTGAAACAACAACAAGAAGAGTTTTACAAAAACCTAAAGCCTTGTATGTGGAAGTGTTTTTTGTATATTGGCTATAGGTCGACTTCTGACTTCAGTCTAGAACGAATTCAATGTTATACTAGACAGAAAATCAGAGAACCAGGTATTAAAGAAAGTATATTCTTGTTCTTCTTCTGCTTCTTAAAAAGCAAAAGATTTGAAATCAAAAAATTTGGAGTTAAGTAACCTTTGCCAAATAAATTCTATACTCCTTTTATAGAGTTAGAAACGTTTAGACGTTGATAGACGTATCCCAACTACCATACAACTGCAGTAAAAAGGTTTGAATTTGAAAAACAAGTTTTAAATTCAGAAAACTATCAAAAATGGCGTGACCAGTCGACTGGGTTGCCATAAGAGTCGACTGGTCAGAGCTTGAATAAGTTCAATCAGTTTTGTACTCTAACAGTCGACTGCTTCCAAGAGAAAGTCGACTGGTACTCAATCAGCTGAACTTATACAAGCTTTGTTTTGACATTTTGAGTTTGTAAAACAATTTCTTTATTTAGGGAATGTGTGAGTGTGTGTGTGACAAGGTTTTTACAAGATTCTAAGACTCACAAATAATACAAACGATATTACAAGACATTTGTTCAATTTGAAGCACTTGAAAGTCTTGATGTTGAAAGCTCTTGAATAGTTTTGAACTTGAACTTGAGTCTTTGTAGCTTGAGCAAGTACTTTTGAAAGCTTCATCACATTGTATTGGCTTTGAATGCTACCTTGAACACTTTTGATACACAATGCAAAAGATATGTAATAGAGATCAATTTTGTATTGTGTTGTAGTCATCAAAATTAAGAATCTACAACTAACCCGCCAAAACCCCCCAAAAGTTAACCCTAGATCTAAGCTTGGTGGGGGGCGGCAGCTTGGGCTCGTCGCCGCCGCCCCGTCGCAAGGAAAGCCTTCACCCCAGCCCCGCTTTCTAGTCTTCTCCTTCCTATCGCTACTCCACCGTCCCGTCACCCTACCAATGGCCCAGAACGGGCCCAGATCCCACCGACGAGCTTTGTACTGGCCCGCCGCTCTTCCGATGGCCCAGAATGGCCCCTCCATCCTTCGACGAGCGTTGAACTGGCCCAGATCCGGTTATTTGGTGCTCCTCTGATCTCCTCCCTCTCCTCCGACCTCCGCCCTCTATGCGCAATCGCCCCCCTTCCGAGCTCCTCCTTCTCCACCGATCGACCTTCTCCTCCAATCGTGACTGAGGAGAGGTCGGCGGCCGCCTCGGGCTGATCGGGGCTGCTCGGGTGATGGGGATTTAGCTATGCGTCGGAGGAAAGAGGAGCTCGTCCATCCACCGCTGTGCATCATTACTGTCCCCTTCTTCGGTTCCGGTTGCGGTTCCATTGCTACCGCCACCATATCCTCGCACTCAACGCTAACCGCAGCGATCTGCAGTTGTGATTTGGTTGTTAAGATGCTGGTTGTGTATGCGAAGAAGAGATAGTTCGTGTGATGGTAGTGCCGGAGTTAGAAACGGCAGTGGTTTGATTTGGATATTGTTAGTGAGGGAGGAGTGGAGGAGGTGCCAGGGATCAGTGTTGATTAGGGTGATGTATGTTGTGCAGCACGATTGTTGGGCTAGGGCCAGAAGACGGGGTCCCCCCATGAGGTGTGCACCGTCTCAACACAAGGTGGGGCTTAGGCCCGCAGAAGGGGTCCCCCCATGAGGTGTGCTGAAAAAATTGCAGAGGTGGAGATGTATTTGTTCTTGGTTGGTAGTGTGGAAGTCACAACCTGAATTTGACATTCGTTAACCAACTGCCACAAGATTCTCAACAATGCCGCCACTATGTCTTCATCAGTGAACCTGCAATCTACAGCGTCCATTTTCCGTAGGGGCGAGAGGGGAAGGTTATGCTTCATTTAGTTTTGATTGTTTCAGGTTTTGCGTGAGAGAGAGAGTGAGGGAGTGAGAGAGTGAAGATGTCGCTTCTTACTAATCTGTGCAGGTGTCTGTTAGTGTTTGTGAGAATTCACTAGAGAGAGTAAAAGCGTGTGAGAGGTGAAGGTATCCTCTTCACGGCTCTTTCTTTGTCTGTGTCCGTGGTCAGGGTGAGCGAGTGTTTTATTTGGTGAGAAATCGCTGGTGAGAGCTAAAGCGTGTCTAAGGTGAGTACCCTCTCCACGGCTCTCCTTATAGTTGTGACTCCGATTGGGCCAAGTGTGATATTGCTTTGGTGAGGAAGAAGGATGGGTGCGACAAATTTTCAAATCCTGCGTGATTCGCTTCAGATGGGTGTGCGCGTGCCGTAGAGGTGGGTGCACGAAGCTTACTTGACGGACATATAATTAGTGGGTCCTCCCTGTGTGACTGGGCCCAAGACGGGGTCCAGAACATTACTAAAGTAGGTCGGGGACAAGCTGCCGGTTTTGACCTAGCCGTTTGTTGACCCACCCTCTAAGGGTGTTTAGAGTGAGAGCTGATTATATGTACTGGTCATGTCGCTTCATGTTCTTTTTTTCTGTCTATAGTTTGTAATCTGTCCCAGTATGCTGGGTTTGTTTTGTTAATTGCTTATTAATGAAGTAGGGTGGCCATATTCCACCTTTTCCTTTAAAAAAAATAGTCTCCCTCTCTCTCTCTCTCTTAGTCTTTGGTTTTTTATCCAAATTTTGCAAAAAATAGAATAAATGATGTTGTAGTCATTGACTATATACCCAAAATTTGGATATTTGGTGAACAGTGGTATGCTATATTTGGCAGACGATATAGGAATATGGAAAAAATAGCAGACGAAAGATGATATTTCGTCTGTTCAATCGGATGAAAGATCATCTTTCATCGCAAATATTTTTTTAAAATAAAAGTATCGGACGGGTAATAATTCACCGTCCCAAACAAATTAAAAAAAAAAAACCGATCGTTTCTCGCCCGATCGTTTTTTTTATAAAAATGTCAAGACGGTAAATGATTCACTGTCCCTCTATTTAAATTTCCAAAAAATTGAAGGGACGATTCATCCTCTTCCGTCCCTTTGTTAAAAATAAAACTATTTTATTGAATTACATATATAACCTCCAACGGCTAAAATTTAGAAACACTCACATTTCCTACTCTAACAACTATTTTTTTGGAAACGAAGCACGACAGGTATGAAAAAATTGATTGGTTATAAATTTCATCCTCACTGTGTGCGGTTTTCATTTGTTTTCCAAATACATTTTGATTCATTCTACATTCGGTTCTTCCACAATTTTATTTTTTGCATCTTTCTCTATCTCCTTATTTCGGTTTTTATTAATCGATTTCATGGCGAATCGTCTAAATAGAGGCCGGGCATACTCCGGTATTGAAGATGTTATTTTGGCTCACAATTGGGTTGCTATCACTCAAGATCCGTTGATCGGTAGCGATCAAATAGGGACACAGTTTTGGGATCGCATTTATCTTACATTTGTCAGTCTCTTAGGCACTACTACAGATAGAATAGCAGGTTCTTTTCCAGTCGATTCTCAACCATTTCAAAAGAAGTCGTTTTGTACAATACGAATTTGACCAGTGTCACAAATAGAGCGGCAAGCGGTACTGCGGAGGCGGATAAGGTGTGTTTAGTTTTCTAATAGAGTGCATTAAAGTATTTACTGTTTATTTACACCATTATTAATCTACAATTATTAATTGTGGAAAGGTACGCGATGCTCGAATGGAATACATGCAAATAGCTGGGAAATCCTTCAAATTCGAAGAGTTATATGAACTTAAAGATCAACCAAAATTTTTCTTGCATACAACGCATGTATTTGAAACAGTCTCGAGTTCTCAATCCGATGAAGGTAGTAGTACAACACGTTCGCCCACAAGTGTCGATTGAGATTCCGATATACCAGTTGCGGTCGATGCACCTACACTACTCTCTCTACCACTTGGCAGAAAAGCAGAGAAGAAAAAAGGAAAGTGGACAGTCGAATCAACCGAAATTGCTGCAATGGTTCAAGAAACGAAAAATTTTAACTTTTTTTATAAAGAGACGCAAGAAAGGAGGTTGGCGATGAAATAAAATGACTACGAATTGAAAGAAAGAATAGAAGAAGATCGCATAATGAGTATGGACCTCACTTGCTTACCTGAGACTTAACTTTATTATTTCATGTGTCGACAAAATGAAATTATGCAAAAAAGAGGCTACCATCCGGGTAAAGTAGTAATTAATTATTAGTTATATGTTGTCGTTTCTTCAATTTCATATTAATTTGCTTCTAAATGAAAAGAAATGTATTAGGCTTCTATTTCATGCTTATTAGTTACATCTTGTATTTTATTATGTTGTAATATGAAGAAGATAAAACATTGGAACAATTGACATTTTTAATCAAATCCATAGCTGATTGATTGAAACAAAATTCACATCTATATAATAAATTACAAAGAAAGCTATCAAGTGGCTCTCATTCAATCTCCCCTAAAACCAATGGCCTAGATTGATTCTCTCAAAACATATTTTTCCGCCCAAAATTTCAAACCCCAAAATTAAATTTTTCCCCCCAAATCTAAAAAACTCATTACTTTATTACTATCTCTCTCTTCTCTCTTCTCTCTTCACTTTTTCATATTTTTCTCTTTCTCTCTCTCCCGCTCTCTCTCTCATTCTTTCTTTATTTGCTTAAAAATTTAGATTTTAAGATTTCAGGTTTGTAAAATTTTCAGAATTTTTATGTTTTTTTATTGCACATGTTATACTGAAAATAACAAATATCTCTTCAACAGTAAAATTTCATCATTTTCCATTCTTAAAGTTCAAAGAAGTTGGATTTTACACCCTCATTTATAATTATGTTTCAACATATACTAATACAAACATGGACTTTTATTTACAACTAATTGTTGTCATACTATTCAAACTTGAACTACATAATTGTTGTTTTACTGTTTACAGAGCTTTTCGTGTGTTGTATCGTTTCGAAGACGTGCCGTAGGCACGTGCCCACGGGCAAATCTAGTACAATAATATAATGAGATACGCATATCATGAACACTAAAATATGAGGGCTAATCCTCATCATCTCCATATTCGTTCCAGATATTTTCAACCAAATCATTTCGAAGAACATGATGCCTTTGTCTGTCATGCAGTTGTACATTATGTGCCGTTCGAGCTGCATGATCAGTTGGTCAAGACCTATTGGTACTATGAAGGTCGAGTTAGCATGTTGGTCATATTCATACTCACAAATCCCTTCTTCCCTTTCATCCTCAACAATCATATTGCATAATTTGATACACATTTTCATAATATATGAGAGACTGTCACCACCCCAAAGTTTGGTTGAGCCTCTAACAATAGCAAATCGTGCCTGTAATACCCCGAAAGCGCGTTCAAGATCCTTTCGTGCTGCTTCTTGCATTTGGGAAAATTTCTTCGTTTTTTGGTGTATCTGGGGCATAGTAAGTATTCACTGTAGTAGCCAACAGGGGGTATATACCATCAACTAAACAGTACCTTATGTTGTAAGCACGATTGTTAATCACAAATTCAGCTGGCGGTGCACAACCATCGAGAATGTTGTTGAATAGTGGAGTTCGGTTAAGTACATTTAGATCATTATTGCATCCAAGCATGCCAAAGAATGAATGCAAAAAACAAAGGTCGTAAGATGTCACTGCTTTGAGAATGATTATAGGTTCACGAACATGACCGGTATATTGACCATGCCAAGCTCCGGGACAATTTTTCCATACCTAATGCATGCAATCAACACTACCTAACATTTCGAGAAAACCCCTAGATGAATTCTCTTCCAATAACCTCTGCACATCATTAGCCATTGGATGTCTCAAATATTGCGGGCCAAATATGTTAAAAATTGCCACACAAAATCGACACAATATTTTTAGAATCGTACATTCTCCAATACGCACGTACTCATCAATTGCATCTGTAGAAGTTCAATACGCGCCATATAGCAGCTGTGATTTTTTGATGCGGGGATAACCCAAAAGCTTTTGTTGCATCTTGTCGCTGTTGAAAATACTTATCATAACTTACAGTAGCTTCGATTATTCGATTAAATAAATCCCGATGCATACAAAAATGTCTTCGAAATAGAGTATCGTCGTAAATTGGATTATCGGCAAAATAATCCCTTCGAAAACGTCGATCACCGTCTTCTCTTTCACGTCGAATATAACGGTGGTGATTTGTATGTTGATTTTGTTGAACAACCATTGATAATATCCTCATACGGCTATTAGTAATCCTCACAACACTATCGGCTTCTTCGTCTGATGAAGTAGAGTTAGAAGAAGAGTTGTTAGCAGCCATTGGAGAAGAGGTGGTTTGGTTGTGGTTTTTATGTATAAGTTATATGCAGAATGTCATACACTTAAATAGCCAATGGTTGAATCAATTGATACTCACATTCCAAATGTCTGCCAATAAGAAAGAGACAAATACACAAACAGTGTTGATATGATATGACATGAAATGTTGGAAAGCTTTTGACCTTATAGTGGTACGTTGATTTTAGGGTCCAATGATGAATGTTGGATATTACTAAAAACTCCTCCAGAGGTGGGCATATGATCAACAATTTTCTTACACAAACAAATTAAACTTGCTGCTAATTGGATAAGTCACGAATTAAAATTACATGCATTATTCACATTTACATTACATCATACAAATACACAATACCTAATCATCATACTCAGGTTGTGTAGATGGAACGAAATCGGATGTTAGATTAGATGTCTTTGTATTGCTGTATTCAATATTCCTATGCAAAACACGTCGATTAGAAGAACATGGGCGATCTCCTGATATTGATCTCCTACGAGAGATAACTTGAGTAAGAATAGAGGTCCTCAATATTTTTTCTGAAAGAATGAGCAGTCGTAATTGTTCCTTCGTACTAGTGGATTCTTGTGGGTAACTTCTCGTAACTATACCCCCAGAATATAATGGCAATTCCACTACGCACTCCCCGTAGGATCCAGAAGTGACATGGTTGTGTTACGTACTCTGATGGAGCCCAAAAAGTTGGAACAGGAAAGGGTAACTGCCAGTCGGATCACTAATGCTAGCTGGTCCAATTAAATCAATATTTGTCACATGCGAGATTTTCTTCATAATAGCACCTATTGATACTTTGGCCCAATACTGATCATATATACGTTGGTATACATGCTGAACCAAATGAGAAGCATCTATATCTGGAAATATATCTTGCAGTGGTATTCGGAACATAACAACCGGTGGGTATCTTGGTATAACAATATTCTCAGTCAATTGACGATGACAACGATCACCAAGATACCAAACACGCTATAACATAATTAGTAGTTTAGAAAAGTCAACATTTAAGTACACTAAAATTTAAGTTCGAATAATTGGATATAAATATGCACTTTAACGTGTTCGCAAAACTGGAAAACAACTCGTTGACGAGACATGATATTTGCAAGTATAATAGCATGCTCACGCTCATATGAACATCCCACATATGGTTGTCATATAATAGATGTTGAAGTCTGCATCTCCAATTGATACCTGGCTACAGAGATATTGTATCTAACCTGATCTGTTCTTCGAATCTCCAATTCACTGCGATTCCAATGTGAATTTTTTTGCCGTTTGTCAGCGGCCGATAATGTGTCAGCAAGATTTTTTGTTGTTGCACTTATTGGAACACATACATGTGTGTATTCATAAGCCCATTACTGAGATTACAAAACTGTATTAGTTTGAAATATGAAATAAATAACATTGTATTTAATAGTAAAATAAAAACTCTTTATTAATATTGGGTACCTCGAGTACTTGCCATGGCCCGTTGAAAGCCTTCACTTTATTTCTGGAACAAGAATCCAAAGACATGTATAACAGTGCCAAAGCTTGACTACCCCAATCAAATGTACCAACTTTAGTAAGATCTTCAAGGACTGCAAGCCAACCACACCTTACAACTGAAACAGTATTGGAGAAAAGAAATTCACCGAAGAAGTAAAAAAAAGACTACGCGTGCAACCGTCATGGCTTTAACGTTATCAGTTTTGGCTTCCTCAATCACAATGTTGTGAAAATATTTCTTCAGAAACGAACAGTGTATTCCCTGAAACTTCCAATCATCAACATTTATTTCAGGAAAGAAGCGGTTCTGAACGAATTCGAAGGCATACTCCTCGTCGTTACATGGTGGTTTCTCACCGATTCCGATCGATATTTCTGTTAGCATCGCCTAATGCACCGGGGTGAAGCCCAACTCACCGCACGATAGATAAAATGTGTCGGTAGTATCCCACCATCTCTCAACCAAGGCCTCGACAATATGAGATGACTTCTCGGTCCAATTGTGAAAAAACGCTACCAGCCTGCATTATCAATTATTTTCTTGACTAATAGGACAGGAGAGCATATCTTGTATGCTTTGGTTGGACCATTCCAACTTCCCCAAATGCACAAAATCCACAAAAAAGATATTTCAGTAATATGCTTACAAATATGAGCCCGATTGTCAACTACATATTTCCAATTTGTCGGATCGCTTAAATCCATATCTGAAGTATCTGATTCTGGTTGTTTGCTTGTATTGCAATGATCCGAACTTGCTTGACTCTTTGATTTCTTCCTACCAATAAATCTTCATATCAACATTAAGAGATGTTATTTTGGAGGCTGGATTAAGATTTAAGCAAAAAATAAGTTGGGACAGAGGAGAACAAGGTTATTAGGTTTTTGATTGAACAAACGTCTAATGAAAATTTATAGGATGAGAGAAAGTTAGATGAAGGGCAATTTAGGAATTAAAAAAACAAAAAAAGATGAAAAGAATCATATGGCAAATGATTTACCATTTGACGTTTTTTTTGTAGATTTTTTCGTAAGCAACGGAGAATAATGTTTTGTCTGTGCTTCAAACTTGGCCCGACTCGATCGGACAAGGGATGATTCCCCATCCGTGACTTAAAATTTTTTTTTAAAAAAATAAACGTCGGACGAGACATGATTTCTCGTCCGTTCGTTTTATTTATAAAAAAAATCGACGAACGGGAAATCATTTTCAGTTCGTTTAATTTTTTTTTTTATAAATCCAGCGACGGTAAATCATCCATCGTTCGTTCACTTTCAACATAAAAAATGATTTTTTTTGACAAGACATGACTTTTCGTGTGTCGATGAAAACTTAAATTTTGAGTTAGAACGACTACACCTAAAACCCATATTTTTTATTTCTATATAATAACGAAACATAGGTAAATTTACCAAATTACCCCCATATATTCTACTATCAAAATCTTATCTTTCGTTCGCACGAATTTGAAAGCAGTTTGATTTTCACAGGGTGCCCTCGTCTCATATACATTATATGCCTTTCAAGTTCCAAGCAGCAACGGAAAACCATAAATCAGCAAAACAGAAAAAAAGAAAAATTAAAAATTAAAAATCCCTGAGGAAATAAGCAAACAGATAATAGACGGCTGAAAGAATTTATATAATAAAACACAAAGAAAGCTATCAAGTGGCTCTCATTCAATTCCCTCAAAATCAAAGGCCCAGATCTAACCTCACAAAACACATTTCCCCCCCCAAAAGCTCCCCCCCCCCCCAATACTCAAATTCAAATCCCGCAAAATAACTCTTTTTTTATTTAATTATTTATCTCTCTCCCTCTCTCTCTCTATATATCTCTAATCTATAATATTATAATGGGAGAAGGCCTTAGTGTCATTTGTCAATCTACCAACACGTGCATCGCATATCTATATCTCTAATCTCTAATATTATAATGGGAGAAGGCCTTAGTGTCATTTGTCAATCTACCAACACGTGCATCGCACATGCATAACTAATATGAAGGAGGTCTCAAATTCGAAGCCTCACTATGTGAGATTTTTTACTTTTTTTTATATATATTAAACATGCATCACATGTGTAAATTACTATCCATCTATCTATTTATAATATAATATATTTACTTCTACTACTATTAATGGGAGAGTTTGTCATTTTGTCACTTTGAGTTTGCAACCAAACAAACAATTTTTTAGTATTTTTTGTCACAAATGAAACACATACATTTTACGTGTAACTCTAACTCTATTTATTAACATGTGCATCACGCATGTAAATCAAAGTTTTTTCCTTCACAAAACAAATAATTTTTAAATTTTTTTTCTCACAAAGGAAATACGTACGTCGCACGTGCAACTCCAAATCTATTTCATAACACATCACCGTACGTACAATTCAAGGTCATTCCTTCAAAAAAATTAAAAAATTGCATGCAGTGCCTGTTCAACTCCAATTTTTTTAAAAGTTTAAGGCATTCATCACAAGTGTTGATTACTACCGACTTACATGTATCGCATGTTCAACTCCAACTTTTTATCAAAACGTGCATCGCACGTGAAATTACTAGTACTATTTAATGGAAGAGTTTGTCACAAATAAATAATTTTTAATTTTTTTTGTCACAAAAGAAACACCACTTTTGTCACCAAACAAACATGTGCATCGCATGTGCAACTCCAAATCTATTTTTCAACACGTGCATCACACGTACATGTCAAAGTTTTTCCTTCATAATTTTTAAAAAAATACGTATCCAATTTTTTTTTAAAATCATTCATCGCACGTGCTAATTACTGTTGACTTACGTATATTGCACGTTTAACTCAAACTTTTTATCAAAACGTGCATCATACGTGAAAAATACTAGTATATATATATATATATATATATATATATATATATATATATGTACTTATGAAAACATGGGCTTTTATACCCCCATTTATAATTATTTTTCAACATATACTAATGGAAACATGGACTTTTATTTACAACTAATTATTATCATACTATTCAAACTTGAGTTACATAATTGTTGATTTACTATTTACAAGGCTTTTCATATGCTGTATCGTTCTGAAGACGTGCCGTAGGCACGTGCCCACGGACCACGGACAAACCTAGTAGTTCAACAAATAACAAAACAAGGAACATCACTATGTAAAAAAATAATATAATAACTAAACAATCCACTTGTTAGATATACAAGAAAATAGAAGTTTGAATTTCAGAAAATGAAAATGGAAAAGTCTTTATAATATACAACGTTACCAGCCTATCATGGATCGAGATTTGTTTGAGCTGCCTCCCAATTTTTTAGAAAGACATCTATATTTTTGACATTTCATTATTTGGTCATTCTTCTAATTTTTTTGTTAAAAACATATATAAAATTTTCATATTTGTCATTTAGAAATAGAAATTATAAATTCAAGCTGTAGTAGTTTGAATTCAAAATATGAGGTTTTTTTTAATGACGGACGAAGAGATGAATTCCGGTATCTCGGTCACACACACACACACACACACACACACACACACACACACACACACACACACACACATATATATAGGGAAAAAGGGGTATGAGCAACTTGCTCATTTAGTAAATAAGCAATTGATGATGTGGCATACATGTGATTGGAAAATCATTAAAAGGGTTAGTTGTCCAATGTATCACATGCATGCCACATAATCAATTGCTCATTTACTAAATGAGCAAGTTGCTCATATCCCTTTTACCCATATATATATATATATATATATATATATATATATATATATATATATATATTAAACATGCATGGACGAGAGATAAAATCCGAGAGCTTTTTATATATTAAGAATCTTAATTTAATTTTAATTAATCTTAAATGGCAATTAAATCTTAATATGTACGTATATTAAGTTTTATAGGCCTAATTCTATAGAATTATTTCTTCACATTCGAAAAACAAATTCATTGGACGGGAGATCAAATCCAGTCCAATGGATTTTTAAATACATGCACAGACGGGAGTTCATCTCCCGTCCGATTTTTTTCATCTCTTTAAATGGGACAAGAGATGATCTCGCATCCGATACATTTTTTTATTTTTTTATTGTGAGACGATAGATCATCTTTTGTTTGAACAAAATAATGGTTAAATCTTTGGACGGACGAGAATTCTTCTTTCGATTGCTATAATTTAGAAACTTCAATATCTCTTCTCAAATATAGAAAAATATTGTTCCTCAAAATTCAAATTTTAAAAATATAAAAAATGACTGTAACATAATTTTTATTAAAGTTTTTAAATTTTAAAAGTATAGGAAACGACAACTGATGTACTTACCATTCCAAAACAAAAAATATCTCTAATATTTTAATGGGAGAGTTGGAATTGTGTAACCAAACAATACGTTCATTGTAACTAAACAAACACGTTCAATACACGTGCATAACTTATATAAATGAGGTCATAGGTATGATGCTAGACAACATCTTTTTACTTTTTTTTAAAAAAATATTCATAAAGACGTGCATTGCACGTGCAACTCCAACTCTCTCATTATACTTTTTCATACTTAAAAAATAACTTACGTGCATTGCACGTGCAACTTAAACTCCAATTATACTCTTTTTACTTTAAAAAATATATATTTATTCAGACGTGCATTACACGTGCCAATTATTAAAACGTGCATCGCACGTGCTAAATACTAGTAAGAGTAATGTTTTATTCACTACCAATTTTACTATATTTTTCTTCACTACATTAGGTGACACACTTTTATTGGAGAGTTCTCCCATCTACTCTCTCTTTCCCCACCTATTGGAGTATGCCAATAAAGATTGTGAAGAAGAAGATAGTAAAATTGGTAGTGGATATAACATTGCTCAAAACATAAAGAAATTGTAAACTTGATAAAAAAAAATTCAAAAAAGGAAGAAGAAAATGGGCGGGAAAGCCCACGGCGTAAGGAATTTTTTTACAAAAATGACTCCTTTTGAAATTATTTACCAAACTGACACACTTTCGAAAGTATTTATCAAAATGACCTATTCGCTAACTAGACTCAGGTGTTTGGTGAAAATACCCTCCCTTTTTCAGATCGCGAGTGTAGCCTTAGTTATTTCTCCACAACTTTGAAAAAGAAATTGAAGAAAAAAATATCAAAGTAAGACTCGTTGTCGCAAACAAAGATGATATTTTCACCAAACTCGTCGTCTCAAACACCAAGTTTGGTGAAAATATGACGAGTTTGGTGAAAATACCCTTGCTGTTTGAGATAGCGAGTGTAGGCTTAGGTATTTCTCCCCAACTTGGAGAAAAACTTGAAGAAAAAATATCAAAGTAAGACTCGCTGTCTCAAACAGCGAGCGTAGTTGTATAACACTCGTTGTTTATGGTAGCGAGCTTGACTTTGAATTTTTTTTTAGATCAATTTAACAAAAAAAAATTTAAAGTCAGGCAACTACTGTAGCGCACCGAATTTTCAATATAATATCTCAGAAATACGTGACACAATTCGCAGTATCAACCTCAATTGTAATAGTAAATATAGTCAAAACACAGATAAAATTTTCAACTTTTATTACATTAATTCTTTATAAAGTACAGCAAAAAATTAAACACCTTGAATTACAAATTCTTTCTCTTACAACGCATTTTTTTACAAATTACAAAAGCCACAAAATCATTCTACTATATGCATCCAATCCCAAGCTATAGGTACCTACCTGTAAAATATGAGGCTAGCGATAACTCACTACAAGGAATTTGCCATATACCAACGGACACCTATAGTGACGGATCACTATAACCGTGGGTATAGGTATTATATACATACAGACGTATAGTAAACTGTGGGTATAGGTATCCTATAGCTTTAGAGCTTTTAATTCGTAACTATAAGTTTTACTAACGGGATAAAACAATGTGGGTATATTCCATAATTTATTTTTCCCCCAACTTTTTCATATTCCCCCCAAATTCCAAATCTCCCAATTTATACACTTTCTTTCACACCTATCTCTCTCTCTCTCCCCTCACTCTCTCACACCCGAGGTTAGGGTAATACCGATCTAGGGTTAGAGTTTTGATTCCGAAATCCCAAGTTGTTGCTACTAGGTACACGATGCTGACGTGGAGGGACAAGTTGGCCGATAAGATCGCCTGCCTTTTCGCCGACTCCCTGTCTGCCTCTTCCCCTCCCGACAATTCCCCCACTTTTTCCCGATACGAACCGCCTCAGGTATCGACAAAGATTCATCATTTTCCTTGTTGATTCGATCGTGCGTTATAGTTTTTATTGGATTTGGTTGGTCTCAGATCTGGATCTTGGCTTGAGAAACGAGATCTGTGGAATCGAGGGTTTCGGAAAATGTCGAAATTGTTGTTATTGGGCTTAAATTAGGTAAACTGGGGAGAGTTGTGTGTTAAAACTGAGTAAGGGGAAGATTATATCTGAATGAGAAATTTCTCGGATTTGTAGTCTATTATTGGTCATGTTTTATATGCAATTTGAGGTATTTGCATAAAAAGTCGAGCGATTTGAGGGTCTATTACCCATGCATTGTGTGATCCAATTTGTGAAATTGCTGAAAAACTGTTCAGTTTGCAAGTACTTGAGATGGGATTGAGAAGCATCCAAACTACTTCCCTTTTCATATGAATTACAGTATCGTCCATACTGGGTCGCACCGAGTGATTGAGGAAATCATTTTCATGTGGATATGAGGTTCCTGTGTCTCAAATGAGTAAGCTTTAATGATAGGGGAATGGAGAGAGAGATTGGTTGTAAGGAACTTCAGTTATTACCGTTAATTTCATTGGGAGTTATTTGCGGTAGTAAACTGTTCAATTTTGATGAAACTTTACTTGTGTTAAAATTAAAAATCTCTCTCTCACACCCGAGATCGGAATCAAAACCCTAACCCCTATCCCAAATCCCAAATTACTTTCTCTCACACCTTTTTCATGTAGCTCTATGCGAAATCCTTGTCACATGATATTTTGTAATTTATGCAATATTGATTTGTACAGATGAAGCTCACGTTAAGAAATTCAACTTCAAATCCATTGTGAAGAGCTCTAATGGAACAATCAGGAACATCTTGAATGGTATGATGACTAAATTATTTGAATGTCAACTTTGAATCATGTAATTTATGGGAGAAAGTAATAGCACTTCAAAAAAAAATCCCCCTTTTGCCCTATGAAGGTACTGTGTTCAGAGAGCCAATCATATGCAAAAATGTTCCACATCTAGTTCCAGGTATCTTACACTAGTGGCCTTTCCTTAAGTATTGATTTTGTTGTTTTGCTTTTGCTTTTTTTTTTTTTTTTTTTTATAATTTGATTCTTGGTTTTTTTTTCAGGGTGGACAAAGCCCATTTGCATTGAAAGGCATGCATTTGGTGATCAGTACAAAGCCACTGATACAGTTATCAAGGGACCTGTCAAACTCAAATTAGTATTTGGTGAGGAGGATATGTTGTTCATGTTTCCTTGCTGATAACTTAGAATCATATTAAAACTTGTTCTTTTATCTATTACTTTTGGGCTACTGTTGGTTAAAGAAAGTCAATTTATTCCCGTGACTGCTAAATCTACTTGTAATTATGTTCGATCTCTATTCTTGCATGTCATAGAGGGAAAAGAGGAGGTAGAATTAGAGGTCTACAAATTCACTGGTGCAGGAGGAGTAGCCATAGCAATGTATAACACTGATGAGGTATAAGCTCTACGTTTCTTTATCTTAATGATTTGCAGTTCATTTATATCACAAACTGAGTTAGACAGTAAAATTTCATTTGGGTTCTATATCATGTATATGATTAATTGATCATGTTTTACAGTTACTATATTCGAGTATGTTATTTATTATCTTTTAAACTTACATATATCAAATGCTCACTACAAGAAATTTCACACAAGGCATTCCTTACTCAATTTCACAGATGAATGCTCTTGAAAGCATGTGAGTTCCATTTGATAAATGAAATTTGCTTGTGCATCATTGTACTTCTTGATTATCAAGCTAAACCAAATCAATGTTGATGTATGTAGAAATCTTGCTCACAATCAACTTCAGGGAAATTTAAATGATATGTTTGGACTACTTTCGAGTCATACCTCAATGTGAGTAAAAAATCTTATCCTCTCTTGTACTTAGAAGAAGCATAAAATCATGATAACATTAACTACATACGTGTGATTTTTTTGTTATTTGGCGGTATCATCCTAAGATTTAGGCATTTCAATTTTTATAACTATGGACATCTGTTTCTCTTAAATGTCAAATGAATGCTTCAGCAACAGTGTTATTGAGAAAGAAGGAACCATGTCTCTTATACTAGGCAATGAAAAAGCATTGCGTATTGTGTCAGTTTTTAGCATATTATTTACTTGCATTTTAAGTAAAATTCAGTATTCTACGGAAGTGTATTTGACTACTCTAGATTTGCTTCATTGACACTATGATTTTGGTTCGTGTGCCACAGGGACCTCTCCTTCAATTCTATTACAGGTGATCTCCCAGAGAGTTTTAATGGGCTAACAAATTTGAATACCCTGTAAGCACAACAATACAGTTTATATATGTTTAAACCAACTTCTAACTAAACTATTATATTAATTACACAATTTTCATCTTTCAGTGATTTGCAAAACAATCAGTTTACGGGTTCCATCAATGTCCTTTCTAGCCTCCCTCTTCAGATCTTGTAAGTATAAATCAATCCTATTTGTAGTTGGATTCCATTGTTGGTAACCGATAGGATGATTATCGTATGTATGCCTGTACGTTATATTTGTTGTCTAGATATTGTAAGTCAGTAGTTTTCTATTTTGGTTAGTTGTTTTCATACATTATCAGTTTTCTGGTTAAGTTCCAGCTAGTGTCTAACTGTTAGCTGTATTCTTTATTTTTAAGCTCCAAACTCTTACTTGTATATGAAACCAGTTCTTCTTAAATTTACAACTTGGTTCTTTATACTTCTTATGTATTGCTTGTTTGATTTTAACAAAACTTCGATAATTTTATGATGACATCATGTTAATCTTACCAAATTAGACGACGATTAGCAGTGGAGAGCACACCATCCTAGCACATGGAAATGTCCATGTTGCAGCAGGTGGTTCCTCGTCAAGAAAATTATACCCAAAGCAGAGTAGCTGCTCTTCAAAATGTAGAGTCAACAATATCAGAACTAGGAGGGATCTTCACACAGTTGGCAACAATGGTTGCTCATCAGGGCGAGTTGGCTATCAGGTTTCTTTCCTCTTAGTTTTGTCATTTGTGTTAGTATTATGTAGACTAAATGCATCTATTCACCTTGCTTCTGCTATTTTTTCAATTCTTGCATGAATTTGGCAGATGTCTAAAAGATTGAAGAAAAGAGAATATGACAAAAATCCTCTACTCCTTTTACTATTTGAAACTATTCAAACATTTTTGGTTGAAAACTCCTGAAACAAAGGTGGCTGATTTAAACATGTTTGAGATCATGTTATTTGAAGTCTACTATCAATTGTTTCCTTCTTCAACCAGTATATCATTGTTTCAAAGAACAAAATAAGGTAGTCCTATTTAAAATCCATATTTAGTGATAATGTGATAAGTCATTGAAAACCATTCATGTTCCTCCATGTTCTCTGACAGTTATTTTTGTTTATTGACATCCTTAATGTTATTGATATATTTCCATTGTGTTTAATATGTTTGAATGTGTGATAATGAAAAAGAATATTGACTCTTTGTTGATGACTTCTTTTTGCTTTGTTTTGTTTGTGAAGGGCTCTCAACAAGCGAGAAATGATTGAACTCGCTCAAAATGCAACCGAGTTTGTGTTTGCCGATGATAAAGTGAAGACGGCTGTAAAGGAGATTTGCAGGATGCTAAAAGAAGATTACTGCAAAAAGAATCAAGATCTGGTTGCCGTAAAATAAGAAAATTGTTAGTGTCGTATCTCAAGTGGAGAGTCAATTGAATGTTATCTTATAATGCCATTGAATATGTTGATCGTAGTTTAAAGTATTGATTCTCATGTCTTCACACATGAATTCAATTGTGTATTTGGTTATTAACTATTTTGTAATTTGACATGCTTGTAATACTTCATTAATTTTTAATATGATTGAAGTTTAATTTTATTTAATTTTGTTTCATAAACACATGTATTTATTTCATTGTGTATTTGGTTTATAATTGAATTAATATTATAAAAGAAAATATTAAATTATCATAAGCGTAATTAATAAGAAAAAATTGTGTATAGAGCGATGAGTATATATTCAAATAATTGAATGCGAAAACTATCGCTAAAACCTATAGCAATGGGGCTTCAACTGTGGGTATAGGAAAGCAAAATGTGTCTTTAAAACCTATACCAACGGATACGAAACCGTAGGTATAACACCGAGGTTTTGTCCAACGGGTGAAAAAACCGTCGCTATAGGCTATAGTGACGGCATTTTGCCGTGGGTATAGCTAATTAAAAACGATGGAAAAACATGTCCGTTGGTATAGGTTTTATGGGCTATACCTATGATTTTTCTCCTTTTACCCACGGATTTTTGCTGTCACTATATGTCAAATTCCTTGTAGTGACTCTAACCCCCAAAACTACAGGGGTCAGCCATAACGGTGTGAGTGACATAAAAATAAATGCAATATAAATAAAACATAAGGTATAGAGTCATAAACAACATGTATCAACAGTAGCAACGAATGAAATAAGAAATAACAATAAATAAAATATGAAAACATCAAGTGAAACTAGACTAAGTGTCAAGTGTAGGAAAATAGAAAACAACGTGCATAAAAACCAAGTCATGAAAACACCAATGTTATATGCTGACTCTCTAATGCATACTTGTCGGATTCTATGCATCCCACTCTGCATAGGTCCGGTGCAAGCCCTTATCGTTATCTACTTGATAGGTTTTAATTCCTCGTTATGTAACTAATCCTACTATGATGACTACTACGAGATTTAGACATTTTGTAAGTATCGATTCACGCCCTTGGAATACTGGAGGCCAATCCCACTCCGCGGATCATTCTGTGGCCCTTACGTCCATCATCCCGAAAAACTGGAGATTGCCTTGCTCTGTAGGTCATCCTGAAACCTTCATTGCAAAAACAATCCATGAGCGTCGCTCTCGTCCTCGGAATACTGGAGATCAATCTCACTCTGCGAATCACTCTGTGGCCCTTGCATCCATCATCCCGGAATCCTAGGGAATATCTCACTCCTTGGATCATTCTGAAGTCCATAACTCATGTTTGCTCTCATTTCATCATATCACCATCTAGTGCCCATCCTGTGTTAAATTAATTATTTATTTGATAGATTAAGAATCTCTTAGAGTTTGTGTACCCTACCAGGCTTAACTCAACTGAACAACAACCAAAATCTCAACCGCCAGTAGTTAGGGCCCTATTCAATCTCTAAGACTCATAACTCAACCATCAATACCAAAACTTTCAATAAAACTCATCAATCCATCATCAAAGCGTTTATATAAAGAAAACTTCTTAAAACAACAAAATCCAATTTCATTTAATGTGCTCATGAAATTCCAAAATTCAAATAAAATATTGAATCCAGTAAATAACAGAAAATCATATTTTGAAATCGTAGAATATTAAAAAACATCAATTGGTTCGAAAACCACATATATATCTCTTTATAAAGTCATATGAATGTAATTTAAATTCTATTATAAAGAAAATATAACTTTCTGTAAAATACTGTAATCTATAGCAAAACATCAGCTAAAATAGTAGATCAATAATCTATAATATCGAGGAAATAACCGTTTAAAGAAGCGAAGAAAAACTCAACAAAACAGCCAATAAAGCAATTGACGGTCAACCGCTCAAAACAGTGTAGAAACAGAGCAGTCGACTGTCAACTGGAGATTCTTAAAATAAAGGTATGACGGTCGACTATCCAAATAGTTCAAAAACAGGGCAGTCGACTCTCGAGTGTGAATTCTCAAAAAAATAGAGCGGCGGTCGACTGTGCTGTCGACCGCTAGCTGCTATTCAGCCAGGTTAAAATTTTGTTTATGTTTCAACTGATACACGATTATACTTTATAAAATCACAATTTTTGTAAAACCAATTTCCTGAGATGAGTTAATACAACTTGTAGAACATTTAGGAGTTTATAAAAGCAAACCAAAAACACATCAAGATCTCAAAAGAGTAAATCCTCACAAAAGTCTCTTCAAAACAGTAAATATGTTTAGAAGTGTATTTGTGTGTGTTTCGCATCAACAAAACATCAAGATTTCATCAACTAGGAGTAGTATAAAGTTTAAATTCATCTCAGTACCAAATCCAATCAGATTTTGAGCAAAATTTTAATAAAATTTATGAAAGAGCAATTTCTGAAAAATCCTTCATATCAGTAAAAGATGAATGTGCATATGTGTGTGTGTGGATATGTTTGAGCATTTGTTAAAGCATTAAAATTCATCAAATAAGAAGTAGTATAATGTTCAAAACAACCTCAGTATCAAAACAAATCAATCTCAATCGAAAACTTTATGAAATCCACAAAAACCAAGTTTCAGCCATTCACCATCAGACCCAAAGCAAATGCTTAACCCCCAACTTCAAAACTTGATTCTTTTTTATTCAAAACTCCTCCTACAACTTGTTATATCCATACCCTACTGATTACAATAGTCTGCTCATGAATATAGGTGGTTAGTACATGTAAATAGTCAAGTTTTGCACATCAAAAATATCAAAACAGTTTCTTCAAAAAAAAAAAAATTCAAAACAGTGTAGGTGTATGTATTCATAAGTAAAGTTAGGTTTTGTTCACTTTTACTCTTCCTCATCATACAAATCTCAAAGTATTTTCCAAATCAGTAACAACATGAATGAAAGCAACATACTCATGATTAAAATGCAATTATGACAATCATTTATCAAGTTTTATTCATCAAAAATACCCAACAGTGTGTGTGTGTGTGTATTACAACAGTAAAACTCATCTTTTATTCAAATTGTGCAATTTCATCATATAATCTCAATACAACAAGCAAAACAACAAGTATATGAAGGGAATTAACCTACTCATGATTTCTATTAGGTTCTTAATAATCTTAAGTCATCTATTTAGGGTTTTAAATCAACTATAGCATAGTTTTCATAAGAAGATTCAATGTTTATTCATCTACTCATCAAAATTCACATTATCATCATACAATCCTTAACATGTTTTCTAATAGATAATTCATCACATACAACATACATAGAACAACATAAAAATAATCATATATCACTTACCTTATTGAAGAATCAACCAAAGATAATAAAGAGAATAGGAAAATCATTCCTTTCGCAAGAAAACCACGATCCTCGCTTTGCAAATCCAAGAAAAAAAAAATTTCCCTTTGTGTAGTGTAGCAAAGAAACGGATGCACCTCACCTTATATTGGTTGGAAATTAGAGCTTTAGGGTTTGTGAATAGATTTGTAAAGTATCTCTTTTAAATATATCTTTACATATATAAATCCTTATACTTGGAAATTAGATAAAACCAATTCAATTTAAATTAAAACAAAATAACCACCCTAATATCTGGCCGGCATTGTTGTAAAACTTCACAAAACGAAATTGTACTTTTTGCCCTCTAAGTGACAATTTTGCAAAAAGACCATTCTTTATCAAAACTTGCGAAATAAACCAAATTTATTAACACAAAAATTAAACTCTTTACCTCTGAGTTGGCTGGACATCATGCTCAACCCAAAAATCCGAAAATATGGAGTTTTTACTCCAACTGGTAATTTTGCACAAAAATCTCTCTTTTTGTAATATTTGCATTAGAACAAATAATTATCAGAAAAATTTAGAAAATTCACAAATAATTTAGAAAAAAATATTTATTAAATCACAGAAAATCATTTTAATTCACTTATTAATCTTAAAAACATTAATTAAAAATCTGGGGTATCATAACTACTCTCGCTGTTTGAGACAACGAGTCTTACTTTGATATTTTTTCTTCAAGTTTTTTCTATGAACACTTAAGCCTACACTCGCTATATCTAAAAACAAGAGTATTTTTACCAAACTCGCTATTTGATTGGGTTATGTTGGTAAATACTTTTGAAAGTGGGTCATTTTGATAAATACTTTCAAAAAATGGATCATTTGGGTAAAAAATTCGGCGTAAGGCACTCGTACCCGTTGAGATCCAACGGTCATCCGAAGGACTGACCCCACAGGGACTTATGAATACAGGAGAAAAGTAGGAAACCCCACAAAAATCTAATGATGAGCATATCCAAGTGGGTCCCACCCTCGATCCGGCCGCCACTACTTATCGACGCTGACGTATGATCCCCTGGGAACCTCGCGCACCATACAGTGATGCAGGCATCTCGAGCGCCCAACACGTGTCCCTTCTCAGGTGGCCTTGTCGCCTTGGTCTCATTATCTAACTCGTTAACATCCGACTAGTGGTAAGTAAGATAGTATTTACCTAGTAAGAGCATCTGTAGTCGTTTGCCATATGCCCAAAATATGGAGAGAAAAAAAAGTCGCTGTAGTCGTCTGCCAAAAACCCAAATTTTGGGTGTCGCATGAACAGGAGCGTGCCAAATATGAAAGACGGTTTGGCAAAAGCCAAATTATAGCCGGACGAAAGATTAAACACTGTCTGAAACGTGGGACGAAAGATAAAACACCATTGCTTCAATTTCGTATACGACAAAATTGACAGACAAAAGATAATATACCGTCCGATTAATTAAATTTATAAAAAAAAAAATTGGACGGACGGTACATAATGTACCGTCCAAGCCAAATTTGCAAAAGGCCAAATTGCTACGACGAAAGATACGTCCAAGGCATTTGGCTGGTTTGAAATTTTTTTTCTTTTCTTTTTTTTGTCCTTTTGTGGACACTTTTAACTGTTTGTTTTTTATATTTTTTTTTGTACTTTGTCCCTCACTTCAATGCACACACACACACACACACACACACACACACACACACACACACACACATATATATATATATATATATATATATATATATATATATATATGCATGTATGTATTTTTTTTTGTTATGCTAATTTTCTGAGATGAAAGATAATCTTTCGTCTGATCCATATTTTGGGTTTTGATGACTACAGCGCAAATCCATTTTTCCTATTTCTATTTGCCAAATACCCAAAATATGAAAGCAAACGACTACAGATGCTCTAATTCGCAGTGTAGTCGAGGTTAGTAGAGTCTTGGTCTAATAAATTAATTAGTTTGTTTTAATTACTGGATTAATAAAAAGGTTTTTGTACGATGTGGGACCCAGTGATTTAGTCTCACGTCACTTTGTGAATGAACTGGACAATACAGAGTGGTGACACGTGGGAGAGTACTATCTTACGTGGCACACTCCAATTAGGTAGGAGAAGATAGAGTAGGTGGGGAACTCTCCAATAGAAGTATGTCACCTAAAATAGTGAAGAGATGTTCAAAACTGATTTGGGGGAAATTAATTATTATTGTTATTGATTTATTTCTCTATTGTACACATCTATATATAAGAATTACGTTCTTGGAGAAAAAGAAAGGAGATTGAGAGAAGATTGGGGAGATGAGACATTTGGGGAATCTGTTTCCTATAGATTAGAAAACAGAAATCTGTTTCCTATAGATTGGAATATACAATTACTATTTTCCAACACTTTTCCCTCAAGTTGGTGCATAGATATTGAACAAGCTCAACTTGTCAACAAATTTCAAAAAGCCGATTCGAAACTGTCTTGGTTAGGATACCTGCAAGCTGATCTTCTAACTTCACTTTCGATATCTCAATGACTTTCTCATCTATTTTTCCTTTGATGAAGAATCTGTCCACCTCTACATGTTTCGACCTATCATGCTGAACCGAGTTAGCAGCAATGTCACACGCTTCTTGACTATCACAATACATTTTCATAGATTCATTCGGACCATAACCTACGTCCTGCAACAAAAGTTTCAACCATAAAGCTTCCACTCTACTTAAAGCTACTCCGTGATACTCAGCCTCTGCACTAGAGCGCGCAACAACATTTTGCTTATTACTCCTCCATGTAACTAAATTTTCTCCAACAAAGGTGAAGTATCCTGAAGTAGAGCGTCTATCAATTATAGATCATGCCCAATCAGCATCAGTATATGCCTCAACCTTCAAGTGACCATGTTCGCAAATAAGACCCCTTTTTCTGGAGCAGACTTAATATATCTCGTAATTCTCATCACCGTATCCATATGTTGTTCCCGAGGCGCATGCATAAATCGACTTACCACACTTAAAGCATATGACTAATCTGACCGTGTATGTGCAAGATACATCAGCCGTCCAACCTATCTTTGCTATCTTTCCTTATCACAAGGTATATGATCAGCTTCGTTGCACAGTTTCAGTCCTTCTTCTAACGATGTACTAATTGACTGACAAGCGGACATTCCAGTTTCCTTTAATAAATTAAGAGCATACTTTTTTTGATACAAAAATATCTCCTTTCTTGAGCAAGAAACTTCAATACCAAGGAAGTATCTCAAGTAGCCAAGATCTTTCATTTCGAACTCTTGTGACAAATAGTTCTTTAATGCCTTCCTCTCTTCAGGATCATCTCCAGTTACTATCATATCATCCACATAAATAATGTGAGCAGTAATTTTACCTTCTTTCTTTTTTAGGAACATAGTATGATCTGAATTACTCTGATAATATCCGAATGTCCTCATTGATTTTGTAAATCTCCCAAACCAAGCTCTTGGTGACTGCTTAAGTCCATACAATGCTTTCTTCAAATGACATACTTTATTGCTGTGTTGGTCTGTTCGACCCTGGTGGAAGATCCATATAAACCTCTTCTGTCAATTTCCCATGCAAAAATGCATTCTTCAGATCAAATTGCTCCAACGGCCAATCAAGATTTGCAGAAGTGACAGTAAGACTTGTACAGTATTGAATTTTGCCGCATGTGCGAATTTATCTTCATAATGAATTCCATACGTTTGAGTGTATCCTTTGACAACCAGCCTTGCTCTGTATCGCTCTATTGAACCATCAGACTTATACTTTACTGTATAAATTCATCTGCATCCTACTGACATCTTCCCTGCTGGCAGCTCGACTATCTCCCAAGTCTCATTCTTTTTCAAGGACTTCATCTCCTCATCCATTGCTACTTTCCACCTTGGATCAGTAAGGGCTTCCTGCACACTGTTTGTAACCTATGTTTTTCATTTTTCTGTATTTTGAGTATATATTTTTTTCATGTATTTGATTCTTATTGTATCTCATTTTGGACCGTATATTGGATCTCATTTTTCAATATATTTATTTATTTGATTTGTCTTCTCTTTTATTGGTCTTCTTGATTCTTTTGTCAGTCTTTTGTTTCGTCTCCTTTTGATCGAGCTGTTATTTTTTATCCTCTTTATTTTAATTATTCATGCCCTATTTTATCTATCCATTTGTGCCCATCTCATTTTATTTGGATCTATTTTTTTTCCTAATCCTATTCAAACCCTACACTTATACCCTATTGGATACCCATTAAACCACAAATACACCTTAATACCATTACCCTGTTTATAACCCACTAACCTATTACACAACCCAAAACCCATTATAAAACCATCAGCCTAAACCATTAACCTACTGTTAATTACTCAATACCCAACTACCCGCAACCCGATTGTGCACCCATTATCCTTTCAGCCGTCGTCTCCCCCCTTGAACCCTAAAACCTATACCTATATATAACCCATGCTGCTTCGAAACCCATCTACCCTAGCTGCTCATATCTCTCTTCCCCGACCTCCAAGTCCCTAGCCGCCTCATACCCTACACTATCCTGATCCTCCTGCACCTCTTAACACCCTCGACCTTACCCTATGTTTCCCTGTCGCGCCTGCACCCCCGTGCACTCCCTTCTCCCTATTGTTCGGCAGCAGTAGCATTGACACAACGACCGTGCTGTGCTTCTCCCCTTCCGTCGTCGGGACCCACTACCATCGTCTCTCCCCTCTTGCTCTCTTGGTTGCTCGTGCAAGAGTTTGCACATGTTAGTGCATGGTCGCGGGTTTAGTTTGTTGTTCATGAGTTTGGTCCATAGTTGCATCGTTCGTTCGGTTGAGTTTGTTGCCCGGAAATCTGTTCCCGCTATTCTTGCTCTTGCTTCATCGTTTTCGTCGTCGTCTCTCAGGTAAGTAATTTGTATTCTTTTCTTTGTGTAATACAAGTACTAAATACCGCATGCAGTGTAGTTAGGTTCTAGAGACAATTCGTGTGTGAATCCTCTTTTATATATTGTCTCTATTGTTTTGATTCGACCGTAGTTGCCTCACGACATACATGGCATAAAACAACTAGGGATGACCATTTTTTAGATGTATATATGCATGTTGTTCGTATGATATCGTGTGCTTGATGTGTTATTCGTGTTATACTTGTCGTGGACTTGCAAAATACCCTATACCATGTTGTTTGGACATCTAGTACACTATATTTCATGTTTGGTTTGATTTGGATGAGTTTTACTTGAACTAGATAATTTTATGTTCGAAGAATAATTCTGTATTTTCTGTTACCTTGCTTTTGATCAGTATTTTAGACCATATTAAGTTCAATATATAAAAATATTTTGTGAACATGAACTTTAGAGAATTCTATATATTTTCCAACCCTTCTGACGGATCTCAGTTTCATTTTACGGGTTGTGAGTTATGTCTATTTTACAGAGGTGTAGAGAAATTTCCAGATCTTATTTTCTATGAATTCTGAAGAGTAATCTATTTTTATTATGATGTTAAAAGTATTATTTTGATCCAATATTTTGCACAATAAAACTAGACTTGATTGGAATTAACTCTGAATTTTTTTGGATTTATTTGATGAGTTTTACCAACCGTTCTATGTTTCCAAACAATTACTATATATGCAGAATTTTCATATTGTTCAGTAAAGAAGCTGATTTTCGACCAAATTCTACTTGTTGTTTGTAAAATATTTGTGAATATGAAAGTTAGCCTACTGTGTCTATTTTATCACCCTTTCTACGAATTTGGATTTAAATTTATGATTTGTGAGATATTGTTGTTTTCGTACTGCAGTGTTTATAATTCGATATTTACAAAACTACTGCATCTTGATGGTTTTTGATTTTTATTGACTAAACTATTTATATTGAAAAATTATAAAACTTTATATTCTGATGCTTCACATATAGGGGAATACTCCAGATTTTCGTGGATTTAATTAATGAGTTTTCATGCTGTTTTCCTGACCGTGAATACAAAATACTGATTTATGACTGAACATGTTTTCTGGATTAAAACCTGTTTTGAGTTATGTTTTTGTGAAATACCATATAACTTATATATATTTGCTGGATTCGGACAAAAGTCTATTTTCTAGATTCTTTGACGGATCCAGATTTGCATTTTTGTAGCAATGAAAATCCCAGTTTTAGTGCAGTACTGTCTTGCTGTCCTGAACTAGAATTTTCGTTGTGCTATTCTTTTATGAGTTATTTTTCACCTGTACATGTTTATCTTTCACCCTGAATCTGTTACTTATTTATAACATGTTATTCTTGCCCTATTTGTGACACATACATGTCTGTCTGATAATAATAATAAATAACCAAGCCGGGATTTAAGAAAAAGATCTAGTAGTGAGCAATTATAGACTTGTGTACTTGGAAGGGGGCCCGTGTTTTACATATTGAGCATCTGTTATCTGATACGATACTGTTATACTGGTACCTAACTGCACATTTTCCTATAGGAAGGTGTACTCGGAGGAGGACCACTAGGTTCTTACTGTCTAATTACTGTTACTGATTACTTGACTGCACACTTTCCTATACGAAGGTGTACTCGGAGGAGGACCAGTAGGTTCTTACTGTCTGATTACTGTCTGATTACTGATACCTGAGTACACGACCCTATATGATCTCCTACGAAATCTAAAGAGAATTTGTTTGAATGTAGCAACCATGTGGTACAAACCTGGGATGTATGAAGTGCTACCTAGATAGTAATAAGCACAAGACTCTAAGAACTGACATCTGTTACACTGTTATCTGTTATCATCTGACTGTTATCTGACACTGTTATCTGTAACTGTCTGACTGTTACCTTACACTGATTTTGTATATTTTTCTGTATACTGTTTGACACTTGACACATGTTACCTGCATCTGTTAGTATACCATGCTACTTGATTCTGTTTGCCTAATCATGTTAGATATTCTATTTTGTTGACATGCCTATACCATGCTATGTTTGTTTTCATTGTTATTCTATTTTGTTTATTTTATCCCTTTGCTTGTATCATGCACTACAAGCGGCCCGTAACTTGCATTGACGGGAGTTTGTTTTCTTTTTCTTCTCCCTGCAATTTATTAAATTGCAGATCAGGGTGATTATCTGCCAGATGGTGTAGGTGATCTAACATATTAGTTGCTGGAGTTTTTATCATTATTAGTTCATGTTGCTCATTTGAACAATTGTATTTGATACTTGGATTTATTTTTGTATTTGGGCAATGTGACCCAGGATTATTGACTTATTCAAACCTGATTTATTTGAGATTATTATTATATTTTATTTCAAATAATTTCTGTTGGTATTGGTTCATATATGTATGCTTGGTTGACTTCTTTTGCTTTCGATTCTGATTATTTTTGTGAGATGTTGTAAAGATTTTGAACAGCTTATGGATGAACAAAATCATTCGCTGGACTTAGTCATGTATCCGTATTTCGTATTCTCTTTTTGGAAAGCGGGGCGTGACAAGATTTTTAGTGGTATCAGAGCCCAGGTTTGGCTAATGTATTAGTTGTCTAATATATTAGACAAGCTTGGCTCGAACTAAGATCAGCTCAACATTTCATAAACCATGCATACATAAATGAATTATAATCAACTTTGATCTGGATACTAATTATTTTTGGTTTTGTGCAGACCATGGCTCGTAGAGGTTCTACTTCTCATCCCCAGGAAGATCAGCCTGGAATTGAGGCTGTTACCACTGTATTGGAGCAGCTGATCAATATGCAGCAGAACCACAGTGACCTGGTGATGGCTGTTTTAGAAGCTGCTCGGGTTCTGCCTCCCGCCGTGCCAATACAGGCAGCTCTTTTGCCCCGTCCGGGTACAGTCACGGACTTCATGAGGCTGCATCCCGACAGGTTTTTAGGCACTGAGATGCCTTTGGAGGCTGAACAGTGGTTGATCCGGACTGAGCAACTGCTTTTGGCAGCTATGGTTGCTGATGCTGATCGAGTGGATGTGGTAGCCATACAACTGGTGGATCTGGCTCATATTTGGTGGAGGTCCGAGTCCGAAAGGCTCGAACGACTGATCACTTGGTAGGGGGCGTTTGGTACAAGGATTTTTTTTGATCCCAGGAATCATGAATCCTGGGAATCATAAAACATGTTTGGTAGGTCTTAAACATCTCTGGGAATCTTAGTTGGAAACTTAATTTCCTATGTTTGGTTGAGCTAAATATTTCCTGAGAATCTTAATCTTATTGTCCAAAATACCTCTCTCATCCTCAAATAACAAAACAAACTATTTGATGAAATACCCGAGTAAAAAAAATGATGCAAATCTGGATCCTCTTCTCTGCAACTGCACTAGCTCTCTCAATTCGTCGAAGGCATGCATCATTTCAGAGTTTAGTCCACCTGTAAACTGCCAGCCCAGAACATCCGAACTCTTTTAATTGAATATACAAGTTCGAAAATTAATGTTTAAAATTAGAACTTAGTTTGAAATGTTAAATATGTATACTACTTGCGTGGTATGCTCTGTAGGAAAATCGCACACATTGAAACAGAAGTGTTCATGAATCGACTCTGTCTCTGATTTCCGTGCAAGCTCGAGCTCTGTTTATACTCTCTTTATGTAAACTTTCATTAGCTATACAGAGGCTGACTTTATCAGCAGAATTTGTGCACGAAAATTATTTTCTCAAATATAAGATTATAGTCAACATTTTTATTTTAAGAGCAAAATTATAATTTAATTTAAAGAAATAACATTTTTCCGAGCACTTGGAAATCTAAGAATCCCACCCCTCCCATGGGAAAATTTTTGTGGGAATTGTGGCAAATTTTTTTTCCAGGAATCTGAATTTAAAAGCTAGCATACCAAACATGGGAAACTAGATTCCCAAGTTAAGATTACCAGGAAATAAAAAATAATTCCTTTACCAAACGCCCCCTAGGAGTTTCTTGGAGGAGTTCTTCCCTAGCAGCACTAGAGTTGAGATGGAGCAACAATTCCTGGTCCTGAAACAGGTCGGTCGTTATTTCTATTTTAAAATTTTGTTACATATTGTCCATACAATGTTGTAACATGAGACTTTTTTGAAATAGGGCTCCAGGTCTGTGGATGAGTGTGCAGCTGAATTTACAAGACTTAGCCGCTTCGCAGCTGTTCTTGTAGCGAACAAAGAGGACAGGGCTCGTAGATTCATATTAGGGCTTGAACGAGAGATTAGGGTACAGCTTGTCTCCCTTCGCTTATGCACTTATGCTGAAGCTCTTGAGCTAGCTCGAGCTCAGGAGCAGGCTCGTGGTGGATTGGCTCATTCTCAGCGGGATGTTCCACACTCTGTTGTTGCTAGGCCTTCTGGTGGGTACTGAATTTACTAGATGAATCACTATTTGGAAAATTGAAATTAATAAAGAAAGCAACAAAATTAAATTAATCTAAAAATCTAACTAAATTAATTAAGAGGGAGCGGAATCTGAAATTTTGTAATATGTTAATAGCAAAATTTATTTTAAGGCTTTTGATTTCACCTAGTTTATCCCACACAATTTATAATTTCATATGAATAAAAAGATTATTTTTCCAAGTTGTAGACCAAAATCCCCAAATTATTCAATGCTTTCTTCGAACCACACCAAAAATATCTCCAACTAACAGTTTGTCATATCTCTATGCAAATTTAATTAACCGAAGACTCATTAAGTTCTGTGGATTTTTTAATGGTCACATCAATCGCCGTAAATCATCTTTAATTTCACTCAATCAATGGTGTTTAATTTTATAGTTCTAAATCACAAATTATCTCTCGGTCTCTCCATGATTCAATAGATCATACAAATGTCTGTCCACCAATTGTACGAATTAAGAATAAAAATTAAATACACAACTATGGAAAAATAGAAAAATAATATAGAATTAAAATTTGTATTCTCAAAATTAGGCTACATCGAAGTTCTAGAAAAATAAATTTAGTTCATAATGGTTTTGCAACTAAAGAACATTGTCTTGGATTGCACGATAAAATTAGAAAGAAGAGATAGAAAAGGGACGATTTTTGTATAAAAAATTGCAAACTGAACGCCTCGAAAAGCGCGCTGAACATTAACCACGTCCTTCTCTGTCTCGAAATCGGTGCCGCAAGCCACGTTAGTTGCTCCTCTTTCTTCTCTGACTTCCGCTGAAGTTGCTGAAGTCGTATTGAAGCCCGCGGCGTTGTCAGCTTGCTGTCTCGTTCTCTCTCCCTTTTCTGTCTTTGTTTGTGTTTTTATTTTTTTTTTATTTTCTCCTTTCCTCGTTTCAGCCGCCAAGAAGACCTGCTGGCATTCCCCCTGTGTGTTTGCTGCCTCTCTTTCTTTCATATATAGGATAGGTGGTAGGGGACTAGGTGTAGTTAGATGTAGGTTTAGGGTCTGTTTGGTTCAAAGGAGGGGAAGGGAGGGGAGGGATTTTAATGGAGGGGAGGGAAGGGAAGGGAAAGGGAGGGGAGGGATTTAATGAAAACTTTGTTTGGTTCAAAGGAGGGGAGGGGAGGGAAAATAATTATTTTCTTGTTTGGTTCACAAGGAGAGGGAATGAATTTTATAATAAAATTACTTTTATACCCTTTTGCATATAATAAAAAATTCATACAACCACTTCATACAATAAGAATTGAAACAACAACCAACTATTTATGAGGAAAATATGTTGATGTATCAATCAAAAGAACAATCAAAAGTGAATGTCATCTTCCCCTGAGCACAGGATTTATTCAGAGGCTTTATCTCCCATTCCTATCTCATTGTTGATTTGAATGAATCCTGAGCACAGTAGGTTGTAGCATCCTGTAGCTTGATATGCATCACTCTGAATAATTGAATTTTTATTCCTAAAAACCAAAACTCAATAATAATAAACAAGTCACACAACTTGATATTAAATAAGAATCTCTCTTCTAAAGCTTTCAAGAATGTCTTTTAATCTCCCTTTTAATACATCAACTATGCAATATATTAATTCAAAAGTAAATGTCATCTTTTGATAAATCAACTGTGCTAAGGATTCATTCAAAATATATTAATTCAATATGTTGATGTATCAATCAAAAGAACAATCAAAAGAACAATTATTCAGAGTGATGCATATCAAGCTACAGGATGCTACAACCCACTGGGCTCAGGATTGATTCAAATCAACAAAGAAATAACAGAAAGAACAATCAAAAGAACAATCAGTTGATGTATCTGCTACAGATTAAGGTTAGTGTTCAAAATTCTGATGTATATATATACATCAACTGAGTTGATGTATCACTTATCAGTATATAGTTTGGTAAAAAATTGGATCACAAACAATTTGGTTCAGATTTCATCACAAACAATTTGGTCCCTCAAATCGATTTTGCCACCGTTCATGCTTACCCTGATCAATGGTAAATTTTAATTAATTCTCCAAATCAGTATGCAACGGTTAATATTACTTTAGTACTTCAGGCTTAATCTAAAGCATTAAAAAAAATTGTTCAATAGCATCTGTTCCTCAAAGTTACTACAAAATAAAACCATAATTAAGGACCTGCATTTGCATCATATGTTCGGATGGACTGCTAATCATCATATATCCCTCTCTTCTCCATGCAAATTGATTTATAGGAGAGAAGTCTTCATTCTGATGAAGTCACAACTTATCTTTCTTCCTTTTTTTTTTCCTATAATCTTCATACCACTCAAGAAATCCAATCAAATTAGAGTTCTTGCTAACGAACTTGACTGTTCATTCCATGTACGGTCCATCAGCATGCCCTCCAGACCCCAACCTCTTACTCTGCCAGTTGAAAAAGAACTGCAAAAGCTAAGGGCTTATAAGGGATCCAGCATGCCCTGAATCAGAAGTGGAAGTATGAACTTAAACAACACTAAAGTTGAAGTATTACAAGAAGGATTTGAAAAAACTGTAGCTGATGTCAAGAAGGAAAAGCTCTCCGATCAGCTTACCAGACATAGTATTAGATATTGCATTAAAAATTTAAGAAGAAGCAAGCTGCATCCTCATATAACACTCATCCTCTACAACTCATTCATTTCTCAAATAATCTCAACACATAATAGAAGCCTAGAATTAGTGAAGGCAGTAAATGTCATCTTTGCCACAAAATGCCATACACCAATTCAAATGAAAAAAGTGCACAAAGCAAGTAATGTACAGATACACACAAAATAAACACAAAAAGTAGATTAAATTCATGAACTTTGATTAAATTCCAAAACATAGACAATAAAGGTAGATAAGAGAAAAAAAAAACATCCTCCCAAAACATAGACAATAAAAGTAGATAAACCAACAATAGTTCCTTCCATCCCATCCTAACAATGCATCATCAATCACGATGGGGGATCCAATGAGCCAAAGACCATTTGCATGATCACTGCCTTGCGTGCTTCAGATGGCAATTGAAGAATTGGTCTGAGTTTGTCAACATCTTTCATTAGAGAGCAAAAAATTTGAGCTGATGAGTTTGCATCAATGTAACACCTCGAATTTGTAAAATACCGAAAATATTTATTTTTATATTTTGTAGGGGAGAGAATTACTTTAAAGCTATATTTTATTATTATTATTTTTATATTGATATTGGTATGGATATTTGTGGTTGATTGGTGTTATTGATATATTGGGGGCTATGAGTTGAGATTTTATGTGAATAATTATTGTTCATTTATTTTATTATTTTGGAGGATTATTATGGGATGTTTTAATATATTTGGTATTGTTAAAAATAGAATTGAAGGTTTATTTGAAATATTTTGGAGATTGGGGGTATATGTGTAAATATACTTTATTAATTATTATATATTATTATTATTATTATTATTTTTTAATATCCCAAAACACCCCCCCTTCCTTTCCCTCATCCTCCCGTTTCTTTCTTTTTTTTTCCCGATGGCAACCGAACCCAATCGGGTGGCCCTTTCCCCCTCCCAAATCTCTTCCATTTCTCCATTGTTTTTAAATTAAACTGAGGAGTATACTAATTGAAGGGTTCTCTACAACGTGGTAGCATCGGATTTTCGAACGGATGTCGAAAAGGTATACCCTATTTTATTTATTCGTATAAAATTTAGTGTGTTTAGTTTTATTGAGTAGGATTATTATGGAAGAGTGATTTAGAGGTGTTGGAAGTGGAAGATTTGGGAAATTAGTGGGTTGTTAGAGAAATTGCAATTTGTTAGTAAATTAGGATTTTGGGTTTGTAAAATAGAGATATATATATATATATATATATATAAGAATTATCTCTGGTATGGTGGTAAAAATTGTAGTGAGTCATTAGAATAAAATGGGGAGTGGTGATTTTGGCATAAACTCGAATTATGGAGTTTATGAAATCAGGTAGAAAACTCGATCCAAATAATTGTAGGAAATGCATATGAGGGTGTAGAGTATTATGAAAGGATTAATATAAATTTAGGATGATTTTTATAGGCTTCCAGCTCAATTAAATTGAGTGAAATGAATTATAGGTGAAAAGTGCACGCCGGGTGTTCGGTGAAATGCCCGCGCGATATAGAGGTGAGAATTTGATGAGTTCGGAGGTATAGTTGAGTCTCATTATTATTACTAATTCTAATAGGTGAGATTAGGAAAAAGAGGATTAAAGAAATTAGAAATATGAATTTTTTTTATGAGAAAGCCTCCGATCAATAAGGGAATGTTTGTATGGGGACCCAAATTCGAAATCCGTCGATGTAGCTCGGCTACTTAGGTCGTTTGTAACGTGTGGGTGAAGACGGATTCGAGTTTGGAGGTTCGTAGGCCGAGTTTTGAGTTTTAAGCTAATCGGTCCTATAATTTCCTATTTAGGTGGAAAAAGTCGAACTTCGACTGGCTACAAGACGGACGTGGGACATCGTTTGCTCGATCCGTCAGGTGAGTATGTTGTATTTATAAATATTTTATATTGTGGCCGAATTTCGTGGCTTTGTGATGTATTTCATAGAAATTATGTTAAAAACTGATTTTGAATAAAAATACGGATTTTTCAGGCCCGAAAATGGGATTTTGAGATATTTGATGAAATTAACTATTTTAAGTATATAAAACCTATATTATGGGTTAATGTGACGTGTTGAAGTATAAAAACTAAATATATTAAATTATTTAAGCATATTTTTACCCCTTGCATGTTTTGTGCATGTTTTTGGGGTATATAGGCCGATATAGGCAATCGGGTATATGCGGAGCCTGGTGTATGGGCTAGCATGTCATGGATGGATGTTATAAGATGTAATTAGACGAATTTAGCGATTGTGATCATGTTTTGAAAATCTGTGTAATTATAGTACACGTTTGTGCATGTTTTGGGGCATATAAGCCCTTATAAGTGATTTTACTTATATGAAACATGATGTATGAGTTAGTATGCTATAATTAGATATTATAAGACTTAATTAGAGGAAATAAGTGGTTTTGGCCCCTTATGATGGGAAACCCGCATGTGTGATGTTTATTTGTAATATATATAGAGATGATTATGATGTGTGATGCAATAATTGACGTAATTAAATAAGTGGGTGCATGTTTACATTTTAAATATGGTTGAAATGAATTAATGGGCAATAATATGACATGTTGGTTTATATGATAAATGACTTGGTGTATGTTTATATGGGATTTAATGAAGTATCGAATAGCATGGTATTCATAATGGGTGATGTTATGGTAAATTAAATAACATGATGGTTTCTATGTTAAATGACATGGTGTATGCATATATATATGATACAACGAGATGATAATCAATATCGTGGACATCAGATGTGCATCAAATGCAAGATAAAAGGTGAGATGGTAAGTGTTAATAAAATGTGTTATTATTTTTGTGAGTAAAGTCAAGGTGTGGCAATTATTGAATTCATAAGTGAAATGCGTGTGTTGATAAAGTAAGCTGAAAAAAAAAAAGAAATGATTAATGCTTATAACAGATGGCTTTGTTGACCAGTACCTACAGCAATCCTGGGGGTTTGGGCTAGACCTCCTAATACCCAAGGACCGGCTTGGGGCACGAGGACCCAAACTATGTTTGGGGCACGAGGATTTTATCGCCCAAGCTATCGGCTTGAGGCCCGGCTTTCCCTCGATGACAGCTGTCGCGAGGAAGTACCCAGTCTATCTGGGGTCAGTGGTTTTTCCTTCCTGGCTATCGGCTGGGAGGAAGTACCCAATTTATCTGGGGTTAGTGGTTTTTCCCTCGATGACAGCCATCGCGAGGAAGTACCCAGTTTACCTGGGGTCAGTGGCTTTTCCCTCTTGGCTTCGGCCGGGAGGAAGTACCCAAGTTCTACTTGGGGTTAGTGGTTCCCTCGCTAGTTCGGCTAGGAGGAAGACGTAGCCTCGGACGAGTAAGACTTTGTGTGAGCATCGGTCCGCGTGTTTTACTGGGCTGTCGGCTTTCAGTATGTTGGGATACTGTGGCTCACTGGCCGACAAACTAATAAAATAACTAAGTGTTAATAATAAATGTGAATTGTGCGTGGAAAGGAAAGTAAATAGTAAAATGTGAATTGCGTGTGGAAAAGAAAGTGGAAAGTGACTTGTGAATTGTGAATGACAAAGAAGGTAGTTGTGAATGAAATAAATGTGAAAGAAAATGAGTTATGAGTTAGTATATGAAAAGAAGTGATAAATGCAGTGCGTGGTTAATTTAAAATGATAATAATAGAGGAGACATGTGTTCTTACGAATAATACGAAGTAATGGTAATAGGCGTGTGATCATTAAAGTAAAATACAGTTGATGTGAGTTTGTGTACCTTGGAATTGTGTCAAGGAACTACCTACCCGCTATTTCTGTGGAAATGGTGGGAACTACCTGCCTTGGCATAATTCGCGGGGTGAGTTGTTGTAATAGTGGTAATGATTGATGGAAATGAGAAATAAAGTAAAGTGAAGATGATAAGTGATTGAAGTGATTAATAACCAAGCTATCGGCTTGAGATGTGATGTGATATTACCCAAACTGTGTGTTTGGGGTGCGGTGATTATTACCCAAGCTATCGGCTATGGGGTGTGATATGTGTGGCCCCATATTGTGTTTGGGGATTAAGTGAAAATGATAATAAGATTTATTGTTTATAAGAATGAGAAATTACTAAAGTGATATAATAAGATGTGAATGAGCTATAAAACATGGTTCAGATGCAATGAGTATAAGTATTCTAATTAATGAGGTGTTAATGATGTGATGAAATGTGAGTAAATCGCATGGGCAATGAGATGTGGTAATTATGTCATAAGATATGAAGGAAGGTGGTAGTATAAGAATAGATGCATATGTTTATGATGTGATACTTTATAACATAATAAAATAAATACCTGTATTATGAGATTGGGTATGAAAATGGTTATTAAAGAAAGTATGTTGTGATATGAGTTTGTGTACCTTGGAAGTGTGTCGGGGAACTACTCGCCTGCTATTTCCGTGGAAATGGTGGGAACTACCTGCCTCGGCACAACTTCCAAGATGAATGTGTGTGTTGATGACATAATATAAGTAAATGAAACGCATGGCTAAATAGAGTTGGAGAAATGATGTAATAACATCATGTAATTATTTTAATATAAATAGTGAAATGCTGAGATGACGATAAGTGTGGAAAGATGAATATTCGTATTATGCGAATGTAAGATAAGTATATTTATATATATATACGAGGTTGATGTGAAGTGTATTATGAAATGTGGGAAGTATGGATGATTAAATAATTGAATGCAGGATTGGCAACGTATGTGATTTATCACAGTATTGACGATGTTGTTGTGTTCAGGATTCAGGTTGCACTATCTTAATTTGGTATTCGTAAGTTTAAATTATTTTCTTTATACTATTTTAAATTTGTTATTTGATTAATAACTATACTCACACCAGAAATGGCTAACCCCTTAGTGTTTGGGGGGTTAGGGGAGTCTGAGGACTACCCTAGGTCCCCCACTATTGCAGGTTCTCATCAGTGCAGAGGTGAGGCGTGGAGTGGTAGTATAACTTTTTATTTTAAAAATTTGTATTATTTAGTTATAGGAATAGTGAAATTTATGATTTAAATTGTATTATGAGTGTATAAGCCTGTATATGACGATGATGAGTATAGTATGAGGTGGTGTAGTATGTTGGTGACCCGTACCCATCTTGTCGTGGAGTACCAGGCTCTGTGGTAAGTCTTACCATGATTTTTCTAAGATTTTACCTCGTTTTTCAAAGAAATTCATAGTTTTTAATTGATATTTGATAATCCGTTATGAGTTTGGCCCCCAGAGCATTATATTATATTGCCTGTGTGTATCTGCTCATTTTGGCCTGGGGAGCCCATGAAAATATTATGTGGTTTGTGAGCTACGGAATTTTAAGCAGAATTCCGTAAGCTTTTTGTGTTTCGGGGCAAAATTTACAGGGGAGACTCTGTGAAAATTTTTCCTGGAATATAACTTTCTTAGTTTATGATTAAAGTGATATAGAAATTAAAAGAATTGAATTTGGAGACTTAGTTTTCAAAAAAAAAAAAAAAATTGGGGTGTTACAATCAAATCCACATTCTTTGATTAAATTCCAAGTTTCTTCCCCTGAAATTGGAGGCAGCTTGTAGTTTTGTTGTTCTCTCATTATGCCATTGCCTTCTTTCATTATGGTATTGCCTTCTCTTAGTGCCTCTGAAACAGCATACATTGCCCCTGTAATTTCACTTGCTTCACTATCTTTCTCTTTGTTGCTAGCCACTTTGAATTTCTTCCTTTTGTTGCCAGTACTTCCTATAGGTGAGGGTTCTTGTGATTACATTTCAGGAGCTGAGAAATTAAAACTGTTACCATTACCATCATCAACAAAAGCATCAATATTCTCCAAAAAAAACCTCATTCCGAGTGATGCGATTATCAAGATCATCAATGGATTCAAACAAGTCTTGTTCAGTGGCTGAATATCCTCGTTTTCTCATTTCAGAAGCAGTCTCAGCTTCTTCTCCAGTAGCTCGATTAATCCCATAAAGTTTCACCATCTTCTCATAATTCGGAATTGGAGTATTTTTCCAGTATGCTGCTTTAGGTTTTGACTGGAAAAAGGTAAATTTTACTGCTTGTTAGACACTTACTTAATAATGATATACAAATGTGAGAAACAATATTTATGGAACTTTAACTGAATCAGAGCATCCCAAACTTCAGGCTCAGCATCCCATAAATGAGTAGTTGGATTCCAAGCAAAACCACTCATACCATTTTTAAAAATATCGTAAACATCTGAAAAGTTCTTTTTCAATGTTTTCCAACGATTTTTCACCTTATCTTTGTCAATTTTCCTCCCAAACAATACACTAAGCTCATTCACAATGTTATCGTACGCAGTGGTGGTAAAGGTACCACTAACTTTGTTACCTTTTTCACACTCGTGCATGAAAGCATCGATAAGAGCATCATCCATGCCTCTTGTCCAGGTCAAGCTTTCCCTACCATTGTTTGTCGATAATTGTTTTCTTGGTGCCATACCGTGATATTTATTAAATATAGCATAAACAAAATTAATAAAATTAGAGAAGGAATAAATTAACATTTTAATAATAAAGACTTCATGTCTCATTTAAACAAAATCAGCATTACAACATACCAATATAAAATCATACATTTAAAACTTCTGACTCGAAGGAAAGACAACATACAGTAATGTGAAAAAACCACAATAACAACATTCATTTTCATCATAATTCAGTCTAAACAATCATTTTGATAATCCGTCCACATTTGATTTGCTAAACTATCTCTTATAAGCTCACCCTGAGCAACCTCCTCATTATCGCCTCTTGGAGCTTGATAATTGTCGTGAGATACATTTTCATTTGCAAGTTCTGCATCTACTTCAGCTATGAGCTCTTCATCTGGGTCTATGCTCATTAGATAATTATGGAGAATGCAACATGCAATAATGATTAGTTTTTGAGCTTTGACTCCATAAGTAGGCTCTGTTGAATTAGATAAAATTTCAAATCTTTTTTTTAATACACCAAAGGCTCTTTCAATTGCATTGCGTAATGATGCATGACGAAGATTAAATAATTCTCTATGATTTTGAGGTGGATTTCTTCCTGAATATTCTTTCAAATGATAGCGAACTCCTCTATAAGGTGTAATCAGTCCACTTGTCAACATGAAGCCAGCATCCACAAGGTAATATTTTCCTATAGCCAAAGTAAACAATGAATGTGATAGTTTGAAAATAAACAAATAAATAATTTCAATGTATTATGAGGTCTTAATTACCTTGAGGAATTTTAAGCCTATCTTCTCGTCTTAATGCATTCTTTATAATTCTTGAGTCAGATGCAGTGCCTTCCCATCCAGGGAGCACATAAGTGAACCTTAAATCAAATGTGCATGCTGCTAACACATTTTGTGTTGGGTACTCTTTCCTACCACGATATCGGGGAGCATCTTTAGAAGATACTTTGACACGTATATGTGTCCCGTCTATGGCACCAATACAATCCTGAGACAACATTTTTAGATTAATAAAATATTAATGTATCATGACAATGTTTGAGTGTATAGTAATTTAATGATAACTGTTTACCTTGAAATATGGGTAAAATCTACTGCTACCATCTATTTCAGGAGGAATTGTTGAGCCATCGGGTTGTACAAGGAACTTTTCTTCCAATTGGAGGATAGCACTCAACACTTGATGAAGATGACGACTAATCGTCTCGCCAGAACGACGGAACCAAAAGTTTACTTCACGATTTTTAGCATTATGTGTTAATATGTAAATTGTTTTTGCAACTTGTTCTTCCACACTTGACCATCGTGTGGGTCGTAACCCACCCTCATTTTCCAACATACCACACAAGGTTAAGAAAGCTTGAGGACCCATTCTTAATATATTTCTACTAGTTTCACTGCTACAAATTCGACCCATTATTTCTTCACGTACCCTTTCTCTCTCGGAACTCATACTATAACTAATTTTTCTCTTCCGACACATCCTAACATAGTAATAAGCAACAACACATATGAATGTTGCTACAGCTCTTCGGCGCAAATCAAACCATCTATTGCGTGTTATTTTCCAATCTTGATTATCCATCTGACACAATGAAACATTCACAAAATTAAATTAGAATGAAACATTGTATACAACTAGTTACAATCTGAACAAACATTCACCGGTGTTTATTTGCCCCCAGAAAATATATGACAGTCCATTAAAAAAATTTATAACACATTGAATATGGCATCATAATGTAATTGAAACACAAATAAAAATTTCAATCATAAAAAGGTAGAGAAACTAGAACCATTCTATAGTCATCAAAATCTATTCTTCCCCAACCAAACTCAAATTCCTATTTATTTGAGTGTCTAAAGTTAGTAATATCATTAATCAAACATGAGTAAATTATATGGTATTGATAAGATTTTCACTTGAAAGGTTGGGGAGATCTGATTGAAAGAGTAAAAGTAAACTCTACACAGTTGGCAAAAATTTCAGATTCCCACTTGTGTTAACATGGGAAGATCTGATTCCTATATTAATATACAGAAGATGAACCTTCCGGACAGTTGGCAAAAACTGCTACCATCATAGAACGTGAAGAAAATACCAACCAAACCAAACTCAACCCAACACCAAACCCACCAAGAATACATCGTTAAGAAAATACCTTGATGACTGCGGATGGCTGACGACGGACAGCGGAGTGCAGACGGCGGACGGCGGAGTGCAGACGGCGGAGTCGAGGGCGACGAGGATACGGAGAAAGAGAGAGCGGGAGAGAAACAGTCGGCAACTAGATAGGGAGAAAGAGAGGTTTTTTATTATATTAGGATTTAGATTTAAAGGGCAATTTAGTCCAACCACTTTAAAAAATTAGCCCTATTTTCTCTTCCCTTCAAATCCCCCCACTTTTGGAGGGGAGCCAAAATTGGCTCAGGAGGGGTGTTGCACCCCCCATTTCCCTCCCCTCCCCTCCCCTCCTAAAAAATGAACCAAACAAGAAAAGTATTAAAAAACCTCTTCCCTCCCCTCCCCTTCCCTCCATTACCCTCCAACCAAACAGTGCCTTAGGTTAGTTATAGGATTAAATTAATTAGTTAATTAATTAATATAAGATTGAGATTAATCTTATAAATTAATAACTAACTAACTTAAATTCATAACCAACTCTTATTCGTACTCTTTCTCTTTTTTGAAGCACGTGCTGCACACAAACAAAAATAAAATAAGAATTTAGAATTTAAAAATAAAAATAAAATTAATTAGTTTAAAATTAATTAAACTAACTAAAAATCATATTAACTCATTTAAACTCTTCTAAAATTGTTTATTGCACTTTTAGCTCAATTGGCAAATTAAAATTTATATTTTGTTTTTCTCGTTGCCAAATTGTAAAATTTAAATTCAACAAATCAATAAAAATAAATAAACGAATGTTTTTGTTTTTTTTGTTGATTTTTACCAAAAATATTCACTTTTTGCATCAAAATATCTTATTCCTTCAAAACTAATTAATTACTTGAAATCTTATGGAAATAAGATAAATTAAATACAATATAAACGAATACAAGCAATTTTAATGGGTAAATGAGTACAAATATTTGTATAAAAGTTAGACACATCATCAACCGTCGGTGCTTTAGGTGTGGCACTGCTGACCATTCAGTGCGGGATTGCTTGCAGCAGCAGCCGGCTCTTCCAACCAGGGGTCCCGTACAACAGGTGGCTTCCGCTCGCGGTCCAGTTAGGCCACCGCTTCCTCCGCAGTGCCAGATTGTCGGTCAGAGGACCGCTGCCCCCAGGAGAGGTCAGGCTTTCAACCTGACTACTACTGATGCTGAATCAGCAGAGGGTGTTGTTACAGGTATATTTTTGCTTTTATTGTTTTATTGTTTCATTGTTTCTCTTCTACTCTTTTCATTTGCCTTGCATTTATTCTTTCATTTATCTTTCTGCATTGTGTTTTCCCTCACCTCTGTTCAACTCTTTTTCTCCTTGTCTTTTTGATTCCATCTTAGGTGTTGTCCTTATTTTCTCTTTCCCTACTCATGTCCTTTTTGATTCCGGAGCAACCCATTCCTTCGTTTCTTCTCGGTTCGTGGCGCGCCATCAGTTGGAGTGTAGCATCATGTTGGAGACTTGGAACAATGTGTTAGGTGGTGGTGTTGTAATTTTTTTCCGGAAGTGCAGGCAGTGTCCCGTAATTATTGGTAGCACAGATTTCAAAGCCAACCTGATTATAATTGGAAATTCAGGATTTGACGTCATTCTCGGTATGGATTGGTTGGGTGAATCCCATGCCATTATTGATTGCCATGCTAAGAAAGTTGTATTCCGGATTCCAGATCGTGCAGAGTTTGAATTCCATGCCGGGGGATGTTCCTTGGCTGAGCTGAGACTGCAGCTGACCAGGAGGTTTGTGCGATGGAATTGCACTCATGCTGTGAGGCTGCACCTCTAGTAGTGTGGGATTTCCTGGATGTTTTTCCAGAGGAGTTGCCTGGCTTACCTTCTGATAGGGATGTAGAGTTTGGTATTGAAGTTCAGTTGGGTACATCGCCTATATCGAAGAGTCCCTACAGGATGGCACCGGTTGAGTTAGCAGAGCTTAAAGTACAGATTCAGGAGTTGCTGGATTTGGGATTCATCAGACCCAGTGTTTTGCCTTGGGGTACTCCAGTCCTTTTTGTCAACAAGAAGGATGGTAGTCGTCGACTGTGCGTGTATTATCGGGAACTAAACAGAGTTACTCTGAAGAACCGGTATCCGTTGCCCAGGATCGATGATTTGCTTGATCAGTTAAGTGGAGCTGCTATTTTCTCAAAGTTGGATCTTCGTTCTGGGTATCATCAAGTCAAAGTGAAGGTGAATGATGTACAAAAGACTGCATTCAGGACCAAATATGGGCACTATGAGTATCTTGTGATGCCGTTCGGGGTCACAAACACGCCTGCTGTATTCATGAGTCTTATGAACCAGATCTTTTTTCAGTTCTTGGATAGATTTGTGGTGGTCTTCATTGATGATATTTTGGTGTATTCTCAGAATCGGGAAGATCATGCTGAGCATCTTAGAGTGGTTCTGTAGATTTTGAGAGAGAATCAAGTCTATGGGAAACTCAGCAAGTGTGAGTTTTGGCTCGATAGAGTTTCTTTCTTGGGGCACATTATCTCCGGCGATGGTATTTCTGTGGATTCGACCAAGGTTGAGGCTGTAAAGGATTAGCTAGTTCCCAAGTCTATTTCAGAGGTGCGAAGTTTTCTTGGTCTAGCTGGCTATTATCGGAAATTCGTCCAAGATTTTTCAAAGATAGCAGGACCATTGATTAAGTTGACTGGGAAGGATTAGAAGTTCTATTGGTCTGAGGCTTGCAGTGAGGCTTTTGCTGAGTTAAAGAGCAGGTTGACGTCAGTGCCTGTGTTGACTATTCCAGATGGTTCAGGCGAATTTGTAGTTCACTGTGATGCTTCTGGTAAGGGTCTTGGAGCAGTTCTGATGCAAAAGTGCCAAGTCTTTGCTTATGCATCGAGGCAGTTGAGGCCGCACGAGAAGAACTATCTGACTCTTGACTTGGAGTTAGCGGCAGTGATCCTTACTTTGAAGCTGTGGAGATATTATTTACTTGAAAACCGAGTGGAGATCTTTACAGACTACAAAAGTCTCAAGTACGTCTTCACCCAGAAGGAGTTAACATGAGGCAAAGGTGTTGGTTGGAACTTATGGCCGATTATGACATCAGTTTGCAATACCACTCTGGTAAAGTAAGCTTGGTGCAAGATGCTTTGTGTAGGAGACCGACAGTTATGTTCCCAACTTAGCAGAGGGATCTGATTGAGCAGATGTGGAGGTTGGAGTTGGATGTTTTGTTGCCAAGTTCTGATTAGAGTTGTTTTGTGCTCCAGCTTCAGTCGTCTCTTGTTGATCAGATCAAAGAGACGCAGGCTGGTGATGGACAGTTGTAAGGTTTTTGAGCTGAGGTTGAGTCTGGTTCCAGAACGGACATGGTTATTCATGCTGATGGATCACTTCGTTTTGGGTCCAGGTTATGTGTTCCGAAGGATGAAGTTCGTCAGAGGTTGCACGAGGAAACCCACCAGTAATCGTATTCTATCAATCCTGGCGTTACTAGAAAATTTTGCCGTACTAGGCTACTTTTTGATAGTATTTGCGTTTTTAGGCCAAGTCCCAAACTATTAGCGTTCGTGGGCTAGCCTTTGCCACGTCAGCAATGGCCGCTATTGGGAATAGCGGCCTCTTCATAGATAGGAATTTTGTGCTCCCACACATGGCTGTGTACGAAGGGGATCAAGGCTGAAGACCTAATGAAGTGGTCGCTAGTGGCACTAGCGACCTCTTCTAACTGAGGTCGCTAGTGGCAATCGCGACCTCAGGTGAGTTATATTTACAGAGAAGAGGTCGAGAGCTACTTCTTCTCTGTCAAGATGACTCAAATTGGGTCTCTACTGTGGCCGCGAATGCCATTAGCGATCACAGTTAACTGTGGTCGCTAATGGCATTCGCGGCCACAGTAGGGACCCAATTTGAGTCATATTCCTTATGGTTACAGCATAATCGCTGATGCCATTCGCGACCTATATTAGCTGTGGTCGCGATTGCCACTAGCGACCTCAGTTAGAAGAGGTCGCTAGTGCCACTAGCGACCACTTCATTAGGTCTTCAGCCTTGATCCCCTTCGTACACTGCCAAGTGTGGGAGCACAAATTCCTATCTATGAAGAGGCCGCTATTCCCAATAGCGGCCGCTGCTGACGTGGCAGAGGCTAGCCCACGAACGCTAATAGTTTGGGGCCTGGCCTAAAAACGCAAATACTATCAAAAAGTGGCCTAGTACGGCAAAAAATTAGCGGTACTAAGATGTATCGGAATTCGAAGCTTTATTTCTGGTGGCATGGTATGAAGAGGGCTGTGGCTCGGTATGTATCTCAGTGTTCGATCTGCCAGCAGGTTAAGGCAGAGCATCAGAGGACTGCCAGACTTCTTCAACCGCTTTTTATTCCGGAGTGGAAGTGGGAGCATATCACTATGAATTTTGTGACCGCTTTGCCAAGGAGTCCTAAGGGTCATAATGCCATTTGGGTGATTGTCGACCGATTGACAAAGAGTGCTCACTTCATTCCCTTTCGTGTCGGGCAGTCTACTGAGAGCCTAGCTGAGAAGTACATGCAAAAGATTGTCAAACTTCATGGGGTTCCAGTTAGTATTGTATCCGACAGGGATACGAGATTCAGATCTTAGTTTTGGGAGAGTCTTCAGAGCACTTTGGGGAATAAATTAAAGTACAGTACAGCTTTTTATCCCCAGACTGATGGACAGTTAGAGAGGACCATCTAGATTCTTGAGGACATGTTGAGGTCCTGTATGCTGCAGTTCCGTGGATCATGGGAGGACCATTTGCATCTCGTAGAGTTCTTGTACAATAATAGCTTTCAGGCCAGTCTTAAAGCTGCACCGTTCGAGGCACTTTATGGGCGGAAGTGCAGATCGCCAGTGTGTTGGGAGGACATTGGTGAGAGGAAGTTGTTGGGTCCAGAGTTGATCACCAGGACAGTTGATGCGGTGGTTCAGATCGGAAAGCATTTGCAGGCAGCTCAGGATAGGTAGAGGCGATGGGCTGATGTCCACCAGAAAGCTTTGGAGTTTAAGGCTGGTGACCATGTTTTCCTAAAGGTATCGCCTTGGCGGGGTGTCATTCAGTTTGGTGGTAGGGACAAGCTCAGCCGTAGGTTTATTGGACCGTTTGATATTGTGGAGCGAGTAGGCAAGGTGGCCTATCGTCTTACATTTCCGCCAGCTTTATCAGGAGTGCACGATGTTTTTCATGTCTCACAACTCAGGAGATATATCCGAGATGAGGGCCACGTGATCGACTATTCTGAGTTGACCGTTCGGCCGGATTTGACTTGTGAGATTCCGCCAGTTGCTATTGTGGATCGGCGGGAGAAAGTGCTTAAGAACAAGGTCATCAAGTTGGTTTATCTTTCTTGGAATCCTCACTCGCCGGGTGAGTCGACTTGGGAGCTGGAGGAGGAGATTCAGCAGAAGTTTCCTCATTTGTTTGTGTAGCTTTTTATTTTGTTATTTCTTTTCTTTTTGGGGTTATCCTATGTATCTTCTTGTTTGAATTTCGAAGAAGAAAATCTTCCTGTTAGGTGGGTAGGATTTTTAACCCCTGTTTTTCATTTTCTGTATTTTGAGCATATTTTTTTCTATGTATTTGATTCTTATTGTATCTCTTTTTGGACCGTATATGGATCTCATTTTTCAATATATTTATTTATTTGATTTGTCTTCTCTTTTATTGGTCTTCTTGATTCTTTTGCCAGTCTTTTGTTCCGTCTCCTTTTGATCGAGTTGTTATTTTTGACCCTCTTTATTTTAATTATCCATACCCTATTTTATCTATCCATTTGTGCCCATCTCATTTTATTTGGATCTATTTTTTTCCTAATCCTATTCAAACCCTACACTTATACCCTATTGGATACCCATTAAACAACAAATACACCTTAATACCATTACCATGTTTATAACCCACTAACCTATTACACAACCCAAAACCCATTATAAAACCATCAGCCTAAACCATTAACCTACTGTTAATTACCCAATACCTAACTACCCGCAACCCGGTTGTGCACCCGTTATCCTTTCAGCCGTCATCTCCCCCCATGAACCCTAAAACCTATACCTATATATAACCTATGCTGCTTCGAAACCCATCTACCCTAGCTGCTCATATCTCTCTTCCCCGACCTCCAAGTCCCTAGCCGCCTTCTACCCTAGACAATCCCGATCCTCCTGCACCTCCTAACACCCCCGACCTTGCCCTGTGTTTCCCTATCGCGCCTGCACCCCCGTGCACTCCCCTCTCCCTGTCGTTCGGCAGCAGCAGCGGTGGCACAGCGACCGCGTTGTGCTTCTCCCCCTCCGTCGCCGGGACCCGCTGCCATCGTCTCTCCCCTATCGCTTTCTTGGTTTCTCATGCGAGAGTTTGCACGTGTTAGTGCGTGGTCACGAATTTAGTTTGTTGTTCGTGAGTTTGGTCCGTGGTTGCGTCGTTCGTTCGGTTGAGTTCGTTGCCCGAGAATCTGTTCCCGTTATTCTTGCTCTTGCTTCGTCGTTTCCGTCGTCGTCTCTCAGGCAAGTAACTTGTATTCTTTTCTTTGTATAATATAAGTACTAAATACCTCTTGTAGTGTAGTTGGGTTCTAGAGAAAATTCGTGTTTGAATCCTCTGTTATATATTGTCTCTATTGTTTTGATTCAACCACAGTTGCCTCACGACATACATGACATGAAACAACTAGGGATGACCACTTTTTGGATGTATATATGCATGTTGTTCATATGATATCCTGTGCTCGATGTGTTATTCATGTTATACTTGTCGTGGACTTGGAAAATAACATATACCATATTGTTTGGACATCTAGTACACTATATTTCATGTTTGGTTTGATTTGGATGAGTTTGACTTGAACTAGATGATTTTATGTTCGAAGAATAATTATGTATTTTCTGTTACCTTACTTTTGATCAGTATTTTAGACCCTATTAGGGTCAGTATATGAAAATATTTTATGAACATGAACTGTAGAGAATTCTTTCTGTTTTCCAACCCTTCTGACAGATCTCAGTTTCATTTTACGAGTTGTGAGTTATGTCTATTTTACTACAGAGGTGTAGAGAAATTTTCAGATCTTATTTTCTGTGACTTCTGAAGAGTAATCTATTTTTATCATGATGTTAAAAGTATTATTTTGATCCAATATTTTGTACAATACAACTAGACTTGATTGGGATAACCCTGAATTTTTGTGGATTTATTTGATGAGTTTTACTAACCGTTCTATATTACCAAACAATTACTATATATACAAAATTTTCATACTGTTCAGTAAAGAAGCTGATTTTGACCTAATTCTACTTGCTGATTGTAAAATATTTGTGAATATGAAAATTAGCCTACTGTGTCAAGTTTATTACCCTTTCGTTGGACTTGGATTTCGATTTATGGTTTGTGAGATATTGCTATTTTCGTACTGCAGTGTTTATAATTCCAGATTTACAAAACTACTGCATCTTGATGGTTTCTGATTTTTATTGACTAAACTATTTATATTGAAAAATTATGAAACTTTATATTCTGATGTTGTACATATAGGGAAATACACCAGATTTTTCCTGGATTTAATTAATGAGTTTACATTCTGTTTTCCTAACTGTGAATACAAAATACTGATTTATGACTGAACACTTTTTCTGGATTAAAACCTATCTTGAGTTATGTTTTTGTGAAATATCATATGACTTATATATATTTTCTGGATTCGGCTAGAAGTCTATTTTCCAGATTCTTTGACGGATCCAGATTTACATTTTTCTAGCAACGGAAATCCCAGTTTTAGTGCAGTACTGTCTTGCTGTCCTGAACTAGAATTTTCGTTGTGCTATTCTTTTATGAGTTATCCTTCACCTGTACATATTTATCTTTCACCCTGAATATGTTACTTGTTTATACCATGTTATTCTTGTCCTGTTTGTGACACATACATGCCTGTCTGATAATAATAATAAATAACCAAGCTGGGGTTTCAGTGAAAGATCTAGTAGTGGGAAATTATAGAAATGTGTACTTGGAAGGGGGCCCGTGTTTCCCATACTAAGCTTCTGTTATGTGATACGATACTATTATACTGATTACCTGACTACATACTTCCCTATAGGAAGGTGTACTCGGAGGAGGACCAGTAGGTTCTTACAGTCTGATTTCTGTTACTGATTACCTGACTGCACACTTCCCTATAGGAAGGTGTACTCGAAAGAGGACCAGTAGGTTCTTACTGTCTGATTACTATCTGATTACTGAAACCTGAGTACACGGCCCTATATGATCTCCTACGAAATCTAAATGGAATTTGTTTGAATGTAGCAACCATGTGGTAAGAACTTGGGACACATGAAGTGCTACTTAGATAGTAATAAGTACAAGACTGTAAGAAATGACATCTGTTACACTGTTATCTGACACTGTTTTCAGTTACTGTCTGACTGTTATCTTACATTGATTTTGTATATCTCTCTGTATACTATTTGTGTAACACCCCGAATTCCAAAATACAACTGAATTCGAAGTTCCACAGGATCTTTACACTTCTCTTCGTATAATTTTACAAGGAAATAAAAGCTTTTTGTTACATCAGAGTTTACACTTACATTACATTTTTACAGCGAAAGCAATTTACAACAATTTACATGAATTGAAATGTACAACTCTGGAATCAATCTTTAATCAGTATGCATTATTTAGTCTTGTTAATCACTTTACCCTGCATAGAAACTGTGGGCGCGTCAGTTGCTTACAACCGACGAAATATTATACACGACTATCCTCTCTATGCCGAAATAGTATAACGATTCTCAAATACTTAAACAATCACAAACTTGATCACAAATAGAAACTACAAGGGACTATCCTATAGATGTCGTGTTGTGCGGTGCACTTAGTCCTTAATGCAGTTGTTTATATTAGATGACACTAATGCGCACTGTTTAGATTTTATGCATCCCATACTATATAGGTCTGAGGGCAAGCCCTTAACCGTTCTTCATCTTGTAGGGTTCAATCCCTCGTCATGACTTAACTACTACTGTAACTACGATAAGTATCCTAGATGTTCTATAAGTTACGAGCTCATGTCCAGACAGCTTATAGGGGAATCCCATGTCATGTCACGACGCATCGTGAAGAACCTATGGACAATTCAGCCTCCATCATGGGACATGACACCACCCGTAGTCACCAAACACTCCACGAGCATTGCCTGCATTACGGACTCCTGGAGACATATCCACGTCATGTCACAACGCATCGTGAAGACAGCATGTGAATACTCTCACACCGTAGCTCTGAGGCCCTCATACTCGTGTTTTTCTCTTATTTTCATCTCCTCTTCACTATGTATCTAATCCTTAGTTATTTGAATCATGAACAAAATCAATTCTCTAGAGTTAGCCCTTCCACTATACCGGTCTTAACCATTTATTCAACATGACCCAAATCTTGGTCTTTTCATTTCAAATTTCATTTCAACACATTTCTTTTCAATGCCGGTATGAGGCTTAACTACACTCTAGTTCTCAATTTCAATTCATAATCACAAAAATTGAGTCTTTATACTCATAAATTAATTTTCACAATTAACATGATTTCTTTTCATTTCTATGAATCAAAACTCACATATCAAGTTCACTTTCAAATCTTATACTTCATGCTCACAAATTTCCTTTCCATAAGCACAATAAATTCTCATACTATAGTTTCCTTCTTACTTGATTCCATAATGACAAAATAGCATTTTTCAACATTCACAATAGGCAATAAAATTCATAGATAACCCATTTAAAATTTTCTTTCATTCAAGATTTCGCTGTTATAAATTAGTGTAATCTTTTCATGAAAAATAATCACCTTTTATTTTATACAAATATCATCTTTATGTAATTTTACTTCTAAACCATCTTTATTTTAGTCAAATCTTGTCCCAAATATTTTTCATCAAGTCCACATAATTTTAGAATAATTATAGTATTTTTTCCCAATTTTTACAAGTCAAAAAATCACTTTAAACTAAAAACCCCCAAAAAAAAACTGTTTTTATTTGCCGAAACCCAACATCGAACCCACAACCCAAGAGTAGTCAACCGTCATCGAAAGCCAAGAAGGCCTAGGCATCAACACGTCATAGCTAGGGGTTAATTAAAGATAGGTGTATCTCGGGTTTTGGATTTCTTTTGAAAAAAAGAAAACGAAAATGCTTATGCCCAGTTTCGAACCCAAGACCACCAAGGTCACCCGCAAGCTATAGTAACACCAAGCACTGACTAACCAGTATCGCCAAGTGGCCAATCTGTTATGTTGTGGGCTATGGAGGTTATAACCTAGGTCTCTGTTCTTTTCGAATTTTTACTAAAACAATTGTTTTTGAGTTCTCCTTCTCAAAATTTATTCAAAAGTTCCATATTTTATTTTTCATCTTATTACAACATTTCAGTAAGATAAAAATTTGATTTTTGATACAGGACAACATAATTTGCTCTCTACTTCATTTTATTCTTCAATTTCGAATTTAGGAAAAAATAAGCATAATCTCCTCATAAATTACACTTAAAATTTTCCTATATCATTTATAATATTTTTATTAATATTGTACAATTATCTCAGTAATAAATTTCATTTTTCATGTCATTTAACAACAAATTAATCAAAATCACCATATCCATAGTTCTTTATTCAATTGTTCAACATACAAGCATGTATTTGTTTATCTAGCACATCACAACAAAATTGAGCATGGTAGCATGGTAATCATTTAACAAATCATAATTTGGCAATCAAATTAACACTCTTTTAACATATTATCAAACTATTAGCAATTTGTCTCATTCTCATAATGAATGGCTATATTAGTTAGAGTTTCTTCTTAACTTGTCAACCACATCCTAACATGATGTCTAATTAGAAGTTTAAGAGAAACACCCACCTTAAAATGGAGTGAAAAATCGAAAGAACTCCTATAGAATCTCCTACAACGAATGAGCGAAGCCTTCTCCTCCTAGATCAAGCCACCTAGTTGTGCCTCTCCTTGTTGAACCTTGAACCCGAGCCTCCCCTAGTGCACTTCCGGCATCCTCTCCTTGGGTTGAAGAACAAACACAACACTCACTCTTTCAACCCACAAAACTTCTCAATTTTTGCCTTACAACTTGTATTTTTTTCTCTCTTTCTTTTCATTACAAAAATTTCTTAGTGTTGTATGCATACAAGTGAGGGGTATTCATACTAGTTTTAGGATGAAATGGAGGGCTAGGATTGCATTGGGAAGTTGTAGATAAATGGCTAGGATACATTGGGAAGTTGTAGCAACCACCCATGAACAAGTAACCACCCATCCACTAAGCCATATCCCCACTCTCCTTGACTCCATTTTCGGCCAAATGAGAAGGGTGTGCAATGCACACTCTTGTGCATGCACGTGCCAAAATGTAGCACCCCTAACTACTACTTGTGCATGATCATTTAATTAATTGTCTAAAAAAATGATCAACACAACAAGTCATGTTATTTAAAAGAGAAAATAATTAGTGGGCTCAAAATTCAATGGGCTAAATGAAATAAATTAAATAATTAGGATGGGCTTTTAAAATAAACAATTAGGCTTTCAAAAAAAAAAAAATAAATAAATAAAAGAGAGATGGAAGATATTTACTCATACAAAATAAATAATTTTTTCATAAAATGAAACTGAATTAATACGTGCAATGCACGTAAAATTCATAAAATCTCATAAATGAAAACTAAGGTGTTACAGTTTGACACTTGATACATGTTACTTGCATCAGTTAGTATACCATACTACTTAATTCTGTTTGCCTAATTCATGTTAGATATTCTATTTTGTTGACATGCCTATACCATGCTATGTTTGTTTCCACTTTTATTCTATTTTGTTTATTTTATCCCTGTACTTGTATCCTGCACTACAAGCGGCCCGTAACTTACATTGACGGGAGTTTGTTTTTTTTTCTTCTTCCTGCAATTTATTAAATTGCAGATCAGGGTGATTAGCTGCCAGATGGTGTAGGTGATCTAACTTATTAATTGCTGGAGTTTTTGCCATTATTAGTTCATGATGCTTATTTGAACAATTGTATTTGATACTTGAATTTATTTTTGTATTTGGGCAATGTGACCCAGGATTATTGACTTATTCTGAGCTGATTTATTTGAGATTATTATTATATTTTGTTTCATGTAAATTTTGCTGGTATTGGTTCATATATGCATGCTTGGTTGACTTCTTTTGCTTCCGACTCTGATTATTTCTGTGAGATATTGTAAAGATTCTGAACAGCTTATGGATGATGAAAAAATCATTCGCTGGGCTTAGTCACGTATTCGTATTCCATATTCTATTTTTGGGAAGCGGGGCGTGACACTGTTAGGAATAGATACAGTAGATAATTGATTTACAAATAACTTATTTAATTCTGACAAGCGATGAGTGGATACATAATTACTCATGGGGTATTTGACGTTACTAGTGGGATCACGTTCATAAGTGGATTTTGGAATATCTCTATTAGTACGGTGCGGGAGTTCTCTTCTAGGAGCTTCGGACAATGATGAATGGTTGTGGAGTTCTGACGGTTCACTTTCACTGAAATTTGGTACTGGTTGCAATTCTTGAAGAAGGCCTTCTTCAAGAGGGTCTTCTTCCCTTGGCTGAACTTCTTCATGAGGGTCTTCCTCCCTTGCTAGGTCTTCAATCAAGTGTTCGCCATTATTTGTATCCAGTTGTTCGTTCTGACTGGTAATTACTTCATCATACCCAAGAGGCTAAACTTCACTAACCCCTTCATCATACCCAAGAGTCTGAACTTCACTTCGGTACTCCCCCTGGGGTTCAGTCGAAGAAGAAGAAAAATACATCTCATCTTCATGGAACACAACATCCATAGTCACAAATATCTTTTGAGTTGGTGGGTGATAGCACCGATACCCTTTCTTATTCTATGCATATCCTATAAAAACACTGCGGACAGCTCGATGAGTTAACTTATTGCGTTCATGTTGATGAAGATGAACAAATGCAACACACCCAAACACACGAGGTGGCAAGTTGACAACTTTTGGTGCATTCACAGCTTCAGTTAATGCTTGAAATGGTGTGAGGAAGTTTAGGATACTAGAAGGAACTCAGCTGATTAAGTATGTAGCAGAAGCAAGGGCTTCCCCACAATAAATGAGTATCATATTTCCATGGATAAGAGAAGCACGGACCACCTTGAGCAAGTGTCTATTTTTTCTTTCTGCAATCCCATTCTTTTGAGGTGTATATGAGCATGTAGTCTGGTGAACAATACCGTGTTCCACCAAATATTGTTGCAGATTCGAACTCATGCCATTATCACTCATGAGAACTTGAATCTGTGATTTATATTGAATCATAACATGCTTGTGAAATTTTTGAAACAAAACACTAACTTCACTTTTCAACTTCATCAAACAAATCCAGGTCATACGAGTACAGTCATCAATAAACGTCACAAACCATTTGGCTCCTCCAAATGTAGTGGTTTTGGATGGACCCCAAACATCAGAATGAATAATCATAAATGGAAGAGAGCTTCTACTTGGACTTAGAGGAAAAGAGATACAGTGACCTTTTGCGAGTTCACACACATCACACTGAAAGGCAGAAATATCCAACTTCAAAAATAAACTTGAAAATAATTTCTTCAAAAAAACAAAAGAAGCATGCCCTAGACGTCGATGCCATAGACAAATATCTGATTTCTTCTTCTCATCTTCGGATCCTTCCACACTTAGAGCTTGAGTCAATTTGCTTGAACTTTCAAATTCTAAATCTAGGTAATAGAGTTTCCAGTGTCTAACCCCATAACCAATCGTCTTGTGAGTTCGAATATCCTTAAACACATAATGCGAAGGCCAAAAGACTACAATACAATGTAAGGCAGTAGTTATTTGAGCAACAGATAATAGGTTAAAATTCAAGGATGACACAACTAGGGCAGTATCTAAGGTTAGGTTGTTTGTGAGATGTATGGTACCCTCTCCAGTAACAGTGGCAGGATCACCATTGGCAGTGGACACAGTTAATTTGGTGGATGGTTGAAAATTTTAAACTTGTCTAGAATCAAAAGTCATATGATCGGTAGCACCCGAATCAATTATCCATGCATTATTCATAACAGAGGCAGAAATATTAAATACCTTACCAATATTACCTGCAGCTGTAACTAATGTAGAGGCGAGTCCAATACTCTTCACAGCTCCATCAGTTTGTACCATGGTAATGGCACAAGAAAAACAACGGATTTGATCTTGAGTAACCAATAGCAAACGACACAACTTGGCCAAGAACAGCTCTAAGTCTTCAACAAACTGCAAACAAAATTTTGATCTTCAACACACTTGATCTTCAACATTAACAAACAATGGATCTGGATCGAACGGATCTAATATGATCTGGCGAATACTCAGATCTGACTTCGAACACAGATCTTATCTTGCTTCAAAATGAGTGGGGAGATTAAATCTGACTGTAGAAGGGGGACGTTGGGATCGGAACCTTCAAAAAAAAGGCATCGGGATCAGAGCCTTCAGGAGCATCGGGATTGGCAAAGGGGTTTCGGGGGTTCGGAGTTGTGGGAGTTAGGGGATGGTGCCAGGGGAAGTCGGATGGATCGAAGGTCGGGGATGTCAGGGATTTGATAATGGCGACGACGACGACGATGGGGAGGGGCGTCGGGGTTTCAGAGTTGCTGGAGTTCGAGGATGCTGCTAGGGGAAGTCGACGACAAGATCGGGGTCGACAACGGCGATGGGGTCGACGGCAGGAGATTTCAACGGGAGTTCGGGGATTTTCGGAAACAAGAAGAAGAGTGATCAGAATCTTCTTCTTCTTCTTCACTTAGCCTAGAATATTTTAGGCTCTGATACCATGTTGAAAACAGATTTGGGGGAAATTAATTATTATTGTTATTGATTTATTTCTCTATTGTATACATCTATATATAAGAATTACATTCTTGGAGAAGAAGAAAGGAGATTGAGAGATGATTGGGGAGATGAGAGATTTGGGGAATCTGTTTCCTATAGATTAGAAAACAAAATATACAATTACTATATTCCAACAGAGAATAATAGTGAAATTGGTAGTGGATGAAGCATTACTCTTGTTTTGGGCATTCACTTATTCCGATAATTTTGATCAGGCCCTTACTTGGACCTTAATTTTGTATTGGAAACTTTGCTTGTTTCTTTCTAAAACAAGCTTTTCTTAAGAAAATACTTTGTTCTTTCAAATATATATATATATATATATATATATATATATATATATATATATATATATATATATATATATATATAAATGTTCCGTTGTGTACTAGTTCTTTGTGTGCACTTGGTCTTCCCGCCTTCGTATTGACGATCCGAATCGTTCACATTCATTTACACGTTTAAATTAATCTAAATATATAAAATCAAATTATTTGAAATTTTTTTGCCCATATATATATATATATATATATATATATATATATATATAAATGTTCCGTTGTGTACTAGTTCTTCGTGTGCACTTGGTCTTCCCGCCTTCGTATTGACGATCCGAATCGTTCACATTCATTTACACGTTTAAATTAATCTAAATATATAAAATCAAATTATTTGAAATTTTTTGCCCATCCATCATGTGGCTATAAAAAACAACGATTTTCAGCCATACAATTTTGTAACACTTCAATGGATGGGAAAATGAATTTCAAATAATTTAATTTTACATATTTAGACTAATTTATATGTGTAGATCACTGTGAACGGTTTGGATCGTTGATACGAGGGCGGAAAGGCCAAGTGCACATGAGTGCACACGAAGGCCTAGTGCACAACAAAACATTACTACATACATACATATATATCTATATAATAAAACACAAAGAAAGCTATCAAGTGGCTCACATTCAATCTATCCCAAAATCAATGGACCGGATCTACTCTCACAAAACATATTTTCCCGCTCAAAATTTCAAACCCAAAATTTCAAACAAAGAATCATAACTCTCTCTCTCTCTCTCTCTCTCAACTCAGAAAATACCCTCCCCGATACCGCTTCTCTCTCGCTCTCTCTCTCTCAAAACCCCAACTCAGAAATCCTTCCCCCATACCGCTCTCTCTCTCTCAGCAACGTCGTCTTCTTCCTCCATTTCCCGCAAAATCGTCCCTCCCCCATACCGCTCTCTCTCTCTCAGCAACGTCGTCTTCTTCCTCCATTTCCCCCAAAATCGAAATCCCTCCCCCATACCGCTTCTCTCTCGCTCTCTCTCTCAGAACCCCAACTCAGAAATCCCTCCTCCATACTGCTCTCTCTCTCTCTCAGCAACGTCGTCTTCTTCCTCCATTTCCCCCAAAATCGAAAAATCAGCTGTCGTCTTCTTCCTCCATTTCCCCCAAAATCGAAAACGAGATCTTCAGCAAAATCGAAAATCGAAAAAGCAGCCGTCGTCTTCTTCCTCCATTTCCCCCAAAATCGAAATCGAGATCATAAGCGAAATCGCAATCGAAGAAGATGAGGAAGTTCGATCCATGGCCAGTGTTCTTCAAGAGGGAGTAGGCCCGCAATTGGCCGTTCATCGCTGGATTCGCCATCACCGATGCCCTCATCACCAACTTTACTGCCGAGCTCACCGGTAACAAAAGAACCCCATTTTTTAACTTCAAAGATCACATCTTTTTTGCATTTGAGTTGAACCCATGTGTCTGTTTTTTTTTGCATAGGAAGATTCCAAGAACTTCCGCTTCGTTCAGGAGCACAACAGGAGGTATGGGAATGTTTCATTGCTTTAAGATTAGGATTTAGTTGACAACTATGGATGTAGATATACGGGTTTGTTAATGTTTAAAATGGGCAAATCTAGCATGTACCCATAGTTGGCTACGGGCAAATCTAGCAAATCTAGATTTTTAGGACTCCGTCACTCTCATGTAAGTTAACCTTAGTCAAATTTTAGAATTTCATGGTTAAATAATTTTTATGCGGATTAAATGCAAGATTTAGTGTTAGGGTTTTTGCTGAATTTTTTATGGATTGGGGGTTATGTAGGAGGTGGAGGGGGAGGAGGTGAATGGGGTGATGAGGAGGACGTCGGTGATGATGTCGCATATATTCTGCAGTTGGGTTTGCAAATTACAAAGTTGGGTCATGAACAAAAATCGATTACTAATCCTAAAATTTTGTTTCTAATAGCAGCAGAATTAGGGGTTGTTTCTTAATACATTCAAATTTACTGTTTCCTTCTTAGTTGATTGTAGATTTAAGGTTTGTTGTTTCCTTGCAGAATCCTGGATGGGGCTTCTGGGTAGTGCTTCCGTTTCTTATGGTTCTTAGAACGGAGCATCCGTGTGGCTTTTCAGCATCTTCCTAATCATATGAGGTAATCTGTGTTCATCTTTTACTGTGAAATTTTAATAATTTTAGTTTGTTTGTTTACGTTCTCTTCTCGAATGATATTTCATGTTTCTTAGTTCTTGGTAATCAGATCTTCATATATTCATTAAGTGTGTTTGGTGAATGGGACGCCCAACAAGAACAGTCAATGGGTCAAAGGTATGAGGGTTGATGACTTTACTTTCTTCATATTTTTCTCTCTAACCTGATATTTGTGGGTCATTAGAAGTAGGTAGTGTTTGAATTCTCAATATATGCTTATATATTATTTTATTTTATTTATTCTTATTTTTAGGATAATTTTTTGAAACACATTAGGGCCACTCCACATCATCTAAAGAGATCACGCACTACCCCCTCGAAAGGTAATTTTATTATACTTTTACTTTCTGTACTCATCATCTTCGATAAGAGGTGCACAAATGAAATGAAACATTTTTATTGTAGGAACTGAAATTGGATGGGTTGAACCATATAGATTTCTGGGTTTGGAGCGGATCAAGATCCTCTGGTTTATGTGCGGCTTTGGCTTCGCAGGTTGAATTCTCCAATCTTTGATTTTTGTTTTTGTAGTTAAAATTTTGAAATTTCTGATGTCACATGTTGACGAGGGATCTGAAAGTTTGGGTATGAAGCATGTTACGGATCAGGAAGTTTAAGAGGCAGTGTATACATACAGTTGTGTATATAATAAAACACAAAGAAAGCTATCAAGTGGCTCACATTCAATCTATCCCAAAATCAATGGACCAGATCTACTCTCACAAAACATATTTTCCCGCCCAAATTTCAAACCCCAAAATTTTAAAACCCTCTCTCTCTCTCTCTCTCTCACTGTCTCTCTTAATTATGAATACAGAAATTTCATCAAAAAAATTATGAATACAGAAAAGAGCTCATCTCCAACCAAACTGATGATCCCGAACCCGACTCTCCTCCTCCAGCCTCTTCCCTCCTTCTCTCGACTCGGCGGCGGCCTAGGGTTTCCGCCACCGCTGCCGCTGGATTCCGCAGCAGTGATCAATGGATCATTGCCGGAATCGCTATTGAAGGTACGAATCGGCCCGATCTGATTCGATCTGATCTGTTGTGTTTGGTTTTATCTCGAATTTTTTCTTCTTCTGATTTTAGTGTTTTTTTTGTTAGATCAGATGGAGAGTCAGAGAAGCAATGGAGAAGGATCCAAAAGGTTTGGTTTTTAATTAATCTTTCCTGTTTATTTAGGGTTTAGGGATTGGATTTGCTCCTCCTCCAGCCTCTTCGCCTCCTTCTCTCGACTCGGCGGCGGCCTAGGGTTTCCGCCACCGCTGCCGCTGGATTCCGCAGCAGTGATCAACGGATCATTGCCGGAATCGCATCGGCCCGATCTCGATCTGATCTGTTGTGTTTGGTTTTATCTCGAATTTTTTCTTCGTCTGATTTTAGTGGCTTTTTTTTGTTAGATCAGATGGAGAGTCAGAGAAGCAATGGAGAAGGATCCGAAAGGTTTGGTTTTTAATTAATCTTTCCTGTTTATTTAGGGTTTAGGGATTGGATTTGTTGCATGTGTATGTAAAGGTTTGATTTTTATTCTATTTATCGGAGTAAATTGCAGTTTGAGTTGACATGAGCTGTGTGATGTTGTTGTTTTGTGGTTAATTTGGAGTAATTTCTCTGCTTAGTTGACATGCGTGGATTGTAATAAATTGTAGTTATAATTTAGGTTAATTGTAATTTTTCCCAATTGATCCCGACCACAGCCTGAGTTGATCCCGATCACCGATTTCCCGTCTCTACATCTCAGATCAAAATTTGTTGGGTTTGTGTTGGATTTTAGGTTAATTGTAGTTATAATTTAGGTTAATTGTAATTTTTTCCAATTTCTTACAGAGGCCAATCTTTCAACCGAAAGCTTAGTGGCCAAAAAAGCGATTAAGAAGGTGCTTATACTAATTTTTTCGTGTAAAAGATAGTTTGGTTGCATTGTTCACTATATTGTTTGGAAACTTCACTAAATTAAACTTTTTACAAAACAAAAACTTCAAATGCTTTGATTCTTTACAAGCGAGTGCAGGGAAGTTTATGAGCATTCTGAATTAATAAATATTGTCTTTTTTCATGAACACACTGGACTAGAACGTTATATCTATATAGCTAAAAACATGAACATGAAACTATCATAAGAGCTAAAAACACGTGCAATTACAGGTGGCATCGATATAGCTAAATATTGTACCCCAGGGGATGAAAAACCTAATGAACTACATCAAGCAGAAGTATGGTAATCTTCCAGTATACATCACTGAAAATGGTAAGCCCTGATGTGATGGATGTGTCTTCTTTTCTTTCTTTTTCTTTCTTTTTTTGTTTCTTATGCTCATAATATATTTGCTAGATTTTGTAGGAAATGGATGATTCAAACAACCCGTTTGTCCCAATTTCCCGTGAATGTCAGTGTTAGTTCTTCCATTCTTCATTCATTAAGTGGTTGTCATGAAGCTTATAGTAGTTGGTTCTGTTGAGAAACGTTCGACATAGTTCTAAAAGTAGGTATTTCTTCATGAAAGTCAAACCATCAACAAACAGAAGTTGGTACAACTGAAAGAACAATATAACCAAAAAGTTATTGCATATATAAATTTGTGTTTTCCAATATAACCACAAAATATGGGAAGAATCCTTGCCTATCTTCGGATTTTTCTCCCAAGATTGTTTCCTTGCCAAACTCTCCACAAATTCAACCTTTGGATCTTGAAATCCTCTGTTATTTCTTAAAAACTTCTATATTGCTTGGGAGTGGTGGAGATTGAGGATGGGAGTTAAATGACTTTGCTCTCAGAGGCTTCATTCTGCACTATTTTTGTAGTCTTTTCAATTTGAAATGAGTATCGCGATGTTTGATTAAATCGCGAAGGAATGTGTGGTGTTTCACCGATGAAGTTTCAAATGAGAATTCTCATGCTTTTGGTCTGAGTTGTGTATGCAGATGATTTTGACATCTAGGAAAAACAAGGCAATGAAAGAAAAAAAAGACAGTTGATTGACTAAATGGAAAAAGGAAATTAGCTATGACTGTGAGTGTGTATTTAGTGTTAATGTTAATAGTTTCAAATTTTATTTTGGTCAGTGAACGAAATGTTTAATGGGTTTTAGATAGCAAAAATTGACTTCATAAATGAGATGCATGCATAGCAGACCTACTTAAGTGGGTCATATACACATTCCATATACAATCAGCAACTTGGAGATTTAGTAGGCCAGTAGTGGTATTTGGAAGGAGTCGAGAAATTTTTTTACTTTTAATAATCTAACCGACACGAGTTGTTTATTGATTAACTCAGTTACATGATTAAACATACTTGGGGACCAATATATACTCCTCTTGGTTTTTTTCTTTTCTTTTTTATATTCGGCTAGCCCTTATTTCTTGGTAAATGTTCGGCTAAACATCAAATTTAATGTAGTGGAGATGTAATGAATTCATAATTTCTTGGTAGATTTTAGAACAAAAATCCAATGATGTATTTACATCTCCAATATGGCCTTCTGCTTGCCTCAAGTATATCATAGGAAAGCGCCAAGCTACTAACGAATGTTTTTCGCGAGGCAGTCCACCAGATCATCTCATGGTTTCCTTGAGATTTTCCATAATTGTCACTTAGATACCGGTAGTCAACCTTAGTTTGGATATTCAAGGGGTTCGACCTCAATACCCTTTTCCATGAACAACATCAAGTAACAACTAAAAAGCCATCCATTACATTTATTTAATATTATTAAAACAAACAAATCTTCTCAAGAAATTTATATAGAATTATATTACATTTGCAAACAACTTTGAGATAGAAATATTATGCATGAATGATGCGCCTCGATCACACGTTAGATTGATGTTCTTAAAATCTAGACCTTAATTTACAAGTTATAGCAGACAATTGATCTATCTTTGCTTTCTCCTGTAATATCTCCCTTTGTAGGGTTTTTTCCCAGCACTCAAGGACGGCATTATTGTTGATGCATCCAGTGTTCCAAGAGACTTTCCATTTTCCCTGTGGCCTCATCCAGCCATGTGTCCAACAGCAATACAGTACTGTTGTCACTCTCCAACCTCTGTTTCGATTCGTCGATTTCAGCTACAACAGACTGAACCTCATGAAACAATCCGGTGTCCAACAAACAATTGTTCCAGCTGCCACAGCTTCCCATATTCTCAAATGGCAGCCGAGGTTCAATCCGTTCTTTTGTGAACGTGCAGGTGTTAATATTTTGTTCTTGCTGTGGTGGCTTCCGAACAGTATCTGTATTTGAGGTAGGTTTTGTCCAACCTTTCAGAAGTCTTGCAATGTTCTCAGTGCTTGAAGCGTATGTGGAGGAGGTATTTATCATCGGAATCTCTGTAGCATTCCTCCACTTGCCTTTATCTGTTCCAGGTTGAAGATGGAAGTTAGTGGATGGTTCTGATGAAGCCATCGTGCTGCTGTCAATAGCTTTCTTCATCTTTTTCTTGAGGTGGGTGTTCCAGTAGTTCTTGATGTCATTGTCTGTTCTCCGAGGAAGGTACGATGCTATTGCTGCCCATCTATGTGAAGAAGACAACATAACAGAATGACTGACCTATAAATAAAAGTATATGAAACTGGACGAAACAGAAATTTGCTTAGACACAGATTGTTTTTTTTTTTTTTTTTTGTGGTTCTCAGTCGTTCTGTAGTTATTAACAAATTTATCAACTTAAGAAGCATATGAGCATGTACCTATTACCAAGTAAACCTTGGAGGTGGATAATCATCCTTTCTTCATGTGGTGTGAAGTTTCCTCTTTTGATTCCAGCTCTGAGATAGTTTGTCCACCTCAGCCTGCAACTCTTGCTGTATCTCATCAGTCCTAAAGGAAACAGTTTCCAAAACAAATTCAGGCAGTTGCATTAGATTTACAAATCAAGAATGAGATTGAATTAATGAAAATGAGATTACAGGAGATGGAAGTATACCAGGCTGCAAATGAAATAAGGTACTTCTGAAGCATTTTATCCCAGTCCCAGACAATCCAATTGATTATAAGATTATAGTTAATTAATCTTATTTTCACCTGAATTGGAAACTTTTAGGGCGAAAGAAAGTCTGGAGAATGATTGAATCTTATGTCTCAAAGTTGTGTAGATACATAAATCTTCCGCCATGTACACAGTGAGATATAATACTTTATATTGCAAACATGCAACACATCTAATAAAATATGCAAAACAAATTAACTTGAAAAAAAAAAAATAACCACAATAACAGCTATTATTGCCATGGCATCAAGTCTCGGCAAATACCAAAATGCATTGGCTGCACGAAACAATAGAAAAATGCATTAATGCATTGGCTAACAGCCTAGGTTCGAGCATTGGCTGCACGAAACATTGGCGGCAAATACCAAAATGCATTGGCTAACAGCTATAGAAAAATGTTCTATGAATACTTGCCCACAATAACAACTTAATTAATTAATCATTCTTCGCGATGGCGTGCTGCACGAAACAATTTAAAGGTGAATGTATTAAAAATAATTAGGAAACAATAAAATTTCGAAGGAGGCCTATATAGAGAAAATGATTGTATTAGAAATGTGGATGTATTTGTTTACATTCAGATTTTTTTTTGGCATAGTGCATATTTTTAATGGATGTGCTCACATTTCCTGAAAAATAGTTATGTTTTATTGACATGTGCTCACATCACATGTCAATATTGAGATATTTAAGGGCAATAAAGATGAAATAATTAAAAAACTGAAACAATTTAACAAAGCTTTGTTAAAGAGGCATAGTGAATGACTCAAAATAAATGCATAAATTTATATGTAGTTCGTACAATCAAATAACTACAAATAAAATTATATGTAGTTCCGAATACGTGCCGTAGGCACGTGCCACGGGCATAACTAGTATATATATATATATATATATATATATACTAGTTATGCCCGTGGCACGTGCCTACGGCACGTATTCGGAACTACATATAATTTTATTTGTAGTTATTTGATTGTACGAACTACATATAAATTTATGCATTTATTTTGAGTCATTCACTATGCCTCTTTAACAAAGCTTTGTTAAATTGTTTCAGTTTTTTAATTATTTCATCTTTATTGCCCTTAAATATCTCAATATTGACATGTGATGTGAGCACATGTCAATAAAACATAACTATTTTTCAGGAAATGTGAGCACATCCATTAAAAATATGCACTATGCCAAAAAAAAATCTGAATGTAAACAAATACATCCACATTTCTAATACAATCATTTTCTCTATATAGGCCTCCTTCGAAATTTTATTGTTTCCTAATTATTTTTAATACATTCACCTTTAAATTGTTTCGTGCAGCACGCCATCGCGAAGAATGATTAATTAATTAAGTTGTTATTGTGGGCAAGTATTCATAGAACATTTTTCTATAGCTGTTAGCCAATGCATTTTGGTATTTGCCGCCAATGTTTCGTGCAGCCAATGCTCGAACCTAGGCTGTTAGCCAATGCATTAATGCATTTTTCTATTGTTTCGTGCAGCCAATGCATTTTGGTATTTGCCGAGACTTGATGCCATGGCAATAATAGCTGTTATTGTGGTTATTTTTTTTTTTTCAAGTTAATTTGTTTTGCATATTTTATTAGATGTGTTGCATGTTTGCAATATAAAGTATTATATCTCACTGTGTACATGGCGGAAGATTTATGTATCTACACAACTTTGAGACATAAGATTCAATCATTCTCCAGACTTTCTTTCGCCCTAAAAGTTTCCAATTCAGGTGAAAATAAGATTAATTAACTATAATCTTATAATCAATTGGATTGTCTGGGACTGGGATAAAATGCTTCAGAAGTACCTTATTTCATTTGCAGCCTGGTATACTTCCATCTCCTGTAATCTCATTTTCATTAATTCAATCTCATTCTTGATTTGTAAATCTAATGCAACTGCCTGAATTTGTTTTGGAAACTGTTTCCTTTAGGACTGATGAGATACAGCAAGAGTTGCAGGCTGAGGTGGACAAACTATCTCAGAGCTGGAATCAAAAGAGGAAACTTCACACCACATGAAGAAAGGATGATTATCCACCTCCAAGGTTTACTTGGTAATAGGTACATGCTCATATGCTTCTTAAGTTGATAAATTTGTTAATAACTACAGAACGACTGAGAACCACAAAAAAAAAAAAAAAAAAACAATCTGTGTCTAAGCAAATTTCTGTTTCGTCCAGTTTCATATACTTTTATTTATAGGTCAGTCATTCTGTTATGTTGTCTTCTTCACATAGATGGGCAGCAATAGCATCGTACCTTCCTCGGAGAACAGACAATGACATCAAGAACTACTGGAACACCCACCTCAAGAAAAAGATGAAGAAAGCTATTGACAGCAGCACGATGGCTTCATCAGAACCATCCACTAACTTCCATCTTCAACCTGGAACAGATAAAGGCAAGTGGAGGAATGCTACAGAGATTCCGATGATAAATACCTCCTCCACATACGCTTCAAGCACTGAGAACATTGCAAGACTTCTGAAAGGTTGGACAAAACCTACCTCAAATACAGATACTGTTCGGAAGCCACCACAGCAAGAACAAAATATTAACACCTGCACGTTCACAAAAGAACGGATTGAACCTCGGCTGCCATTTGAGAATATGGGAAGCTGTGGCAGCTGGAACAATTGTTTGTTGGACACCGGATTGTTTCATGAGGTTCAGTCTGTTGTAGCTGAAATCGACGAATCGAAACAGAGGTTGGAGAGTGACAACAGTACTGTATTGCTGTTGGACACATGGCTGGATGAGGCCACAGGGAAAATGGAAAGTCTCTTGGAACACTGGATGCATCAACAATAATGCCGTCCTTGAGTGCTGGGAAAAAACCCTACAAAGGGAGATATTACAGGAGAAAGCAAAGATAGATCAATTGTCTGCTATAACTTGTAAATTAAGGTCTAGATTTTAAGAACATCAATCTAACGTGTGATCGAGGCGCATCATTCATGCATAATATTTCTATCTCAAAGTTGTTTGCAAATGTAATATAATTCTATATAAATTTCTTGAGAAGATTTGTTTGTTTTAATAATATTAAATAAATGTAATGGATGGCTTTTTAGTTGTTACTTGATGTTGTTCATGGAAAAGGGTATTGAGGTCGAACCCCTTGAATATCCAAACTAAGGTTGACTACCGGTATCTAAGTGACAATTATGGAAAATCTCAAGGAAACCATGAGATGATCTGGTGGACTGCCTCGCGAAAAACATTCGTTAGTAGCTTGGCGCTTTCCTATGATATACTTGAGGCAAGCAGAAGGCCATATTGGAGATGTAAATACATCATTGGATTTTTGTTCTAAAATCTACCAAGAAATTATGAATTCATTACATCTCCACTACATTAAATTTGATGTTTAGCCGAACATTTACCAAGAAATAAGGGCTAGCCGAATATAAAAAAGAAAAGAAAAAAACCAAGAGGAGTATATATTGGTCCCCAAGTATGTTTAATCATGTAACTGAGTTAATCAATAAACAACTCGTGTCGGTTAGATTATTAAAAGTAAAAAAATTTCTCGACTCCTTCCAAATACCACTACTGGCCTACTAAATCTCCAAGTTGCTGATTGTATATGGAATGTGTATATGACCCACTTAAGTAGGTCTGCTATGCATGCATCTCATTTATGAAGTCAATTTTTGCTATCTAAAACCCATTAAACATTTCGTTCACTGACCAAAATAAAATTTGAAACTATTAACATTAACACTAAATACACACTCACAGTCATAGCTAATTTCCTTTTTCCATTTAGTCAATCAACTGTCTTTTTTTTCTTTCATTGCCTTGTTTTTCCTAGATGTCAAAATCATCTGCATACACAACTCAGACCAAAAGCATGAGAATTCTCATTTGAAACTTCATCGGTGAAACACCACACATTCCTTCGCGATTTAATCAAACATCGCGATACTCATTTCAAATTGAAAAGACTACAAAAATAGTGCAGAATGAAGCCTCTGAGAGCAAAGTCATTTAACTCCCATCCTCAATCTCCACCACTCCCAAGCAATATAGAAGTTTTTAAGAAATAACAGAGGATTTCAAGATCCAAAGGTTGAATTTGTGGAGAGTTTGGCAAGGAAACAATCTTGGGAGAAAAATCCGAAGATAGGCAAGGATTCTTCCCATATTTTGTGGTTATATTGGAAAACACAAATTTATATATGCAATAACTTTTTGGTTATATTGTTCTTTCAGTTGTACCAACTTCTGTTTGTTGATGGTTTGACTTTCATGAAGAAATACCTACTTTTAGAACTATGTCGAACGTTTCTCAACAGAACCAACTACTATAAGCTTCATGACAACCACTTAATGAATGAAGAATGGAAGAACTAACACTGACATTCACGGGAAATTGGGACAAACGGGTTGTTTGAATCATCCATTTCCTACAAAATCTAGCAAATATATTATGAGCATAAGAAACAAAAAAAGAAAGAAAAAGAAAGAAAAGAAGACACATCCATCACATCAGGGCTTACCATTTTCAGTGATGTATACTGGAAGATTACCATACTTCTGCTTGATGTAGTTCATTAGGTTTTTCATCCCCTGGGGTACAATATTTAGCTATATCGATGCCACCTGTAATTGCACGTGTTTTTAGCTCTTATGATAGTTTCATGTTCATGTTTTTAGCTATATAGATATAACGTTCTAGTCCAGTGTGTTCATGAAAAAAGACAATATTTATTAATTCAGAATGCTCATAAACTTCCCTGCACTCGCTTGTAAAGAATCAAAGCATTTGAAGTTTTTGTTTTGTAAAAAGTTTAATTTAGTGAAGTTTCCAAACAATATAGTGAACAATGCAACCAAACTATCTTTTACACGAAAAAATTAGTATAAGCACCTTCTTAATCGCTTTTTTGGCCACTAAGCTTTCGGTTGAAAGATTGGCCTCTGTAAGAAATTGGAAAAAATTACAATTAACCTAAATTATAACTACAATTAACCTAAAATCCAACACAAACCCAACAAATTTTGATCTGAGATGTAGAGACGGGAAATCGGTGATCGGGATCAACTCAGGCTGTGGTCGGGATCAATTGGGAAAAATTACAATTAACCTAAATTATAACTACAATTTATTACAATCCACGCATGTCAACTAAGCAGAGAAATTACTCCAAATTAACCACAAAACAACAACATCACACAGCTCATGTCAACTCAAACTGCAATTTACTCCGATAAATAGAATAAAAATCAAACCTTTACATACACATGCAACAAATCCAATCCCTAAACCCTAAATAAACAGGAAAGATTAATTAAAAACCAAACCTTTCGGATCCTTCTCCATTGCTTCTCTGACTCTCCATCTGATCTAACAAAAAAAACACTAAAATCAGAAGAAGAAAAAATTCGAGATAAAACCAAACACAACAGATCAGATCGAGATCGGGCCGATGTGATTCTGGTATTATAACTACAATTTATTACAATCCACGCATGTCAACTAAGCAGAGGAATTACTCCAAATTAACCACAAAACAACAACATCACACAGCTCATGTCAACTCAAACTGCAATTTACTCCGATAAATAGAATAAAAATCAAACCTTTACATACACATGCAACAAATCCAATCCCTAAACCCTAAATAAACAGGAAAGATTAATTAAAAACCAAACCTTTCGGATCCTTCTCCATTGCTTCTCTGACTCTCCATCTGATCTAACAAAAAAAAGCCACTAAAATCAGACGAAGAAAAAATTCGAGATAAAACCAAACACAACAGATCAGATCGAGATCGGGCCGATGCGATTCCGGCAATGATCCGTTGATCACTGCTGCGGAATCCAGCGGCAGCGGTGGCGGAAACCCTAGGCCGCCGCCGAGTCGAGAGAAGGAGGCGAAGAGGCTGGAGGAGGAGCAAATCCAATCCCTAAACCCTAAATAAACAGGAAAGATTAATTAAAAACCAAACCTTTTGGATCCTTCTCCATTGCTTCTCTGACTCTCCATCTGATCTAACAAAAAAAACACTAAAATCAGAAGAAGAAAAAATTCGAGATAAAACCAAACACAACAGATCAGATCGAATCAGATCGGGCCGATTCGTACCTTCAATAGCGATTCCGGCAATGATCCATTGATCACTGCTGCGGAATCCAGCGGCAGCGGTGGCGGAAACCCTAGGCCGCCGCCGAGTCGAGAGAAGGAGGGAAGAGGCTGGAGGAGGAGAGTCGGGTTCGGGATCATCAGTTTGGTTGGAGATGAGCTCTTTTCTGTATTCATAATTTTTTTGATGAAATTTCTGTATTCATAATTAAGAGAGACAGTGAGAGAGAGAGAGAGAGAGAGGGTTTTAAAATTTTGGGGTTTGAAATTTGGGCGGGAAAATATGTTTTGTGAGAGTAGATCTGGTCCATTGATTTTGGGATAGATTGAATGTGAGCCACTTGATAGCTTTCTTTGTGTTTTATTATATACACAACTGTATGTATACACTGCCTCTTAAACTTCCTGATCCGTAACATGCTTCATACCCAAACTTTCAGATCCCTCATCAACATGTGACATCAGAAATTTCAAAATTTTAACTACAAAAACAAAAATCAAAGATTGGAGAATTCAACCTGCGAAGCCAAAGCCGCACATAAACCAGAGGATCTTGATCCGCTCCAAACCCAGAAATCTATATGGTTCAACCCATCCAATTTCAGTTCCTACAATAAAAATGTTTCATTTCATTTGTGCACCTCTTATCGAAGATGATGAGTACAGAAAGTAAAAGTATAATAAAATTACCTTTCGAGGGGGTAGTGCGTGATCTCTTTAGATGATGTGGAGTGGCCCTAATGTGTTTCAAAAAATTATCCTAAAAATAAGAATAAATAAAATAAAATAATATATAAGCATATATTGAGAATTCAAACACTACCTACTTCTAATGACCCACAAATATCAGGTTAGAGAGAAAAATATGAAGAAAGTAAAGTCATCAACCCTCATACCTTTGACCCATTGACTGTTCTTGTTGGGCGTCCCATTCACCAAACACACTTAATGAATATATGAAGATCTGATTACCAAGAACTAAGAAACATGAAATATCATTCGAGAAGAGAACGTAAACAAACAAACTAAAATTATTAAAATTTCACAGTAAAAGATGAACACAGATTACCTCATATGATTAGGAAGATGCTGAAAAGCCACACGGATGCTCCGTTCTAAGAACCATAAGAAACGGAAGCACTACCCAGAAGCCCCATCCAGGATTCTGCAAGGAAACAACAAACCTTAAATCTACAATCAACTAAGAAGGAAACAGTAAATTTGAATGTATTAAGAAACAACCCCTAATTCTGCTGCTATTAGAAACAAAATTTTAGGATTAGTAATCGATTTTTGTTCATGACCCAACTTTGTAATTTGCAAACCCAACTGCAGAATATATGCGACATCATCACCGACGTCCTCCTCATCACCCCATTCACCTCCTCCCCCTCCACCTCCTACATAACCCCCAATCCATAAAAAATTCAGCAAAAACCCTAACACTAAATCTTGCATTTAATCCGCATAAAAATTATTTAACCATGAAATTCTAAAATTTGACTAAGGTTAACTTACATGAGAGTGACGGAGTCCTAAAAATCTAGATTTGCTAGATTTGCCCGTAGCCAACTATGGGTACATGCTAGATTTGCCCATTTTAAACATTAACAAACCCGTATATCTACATCCATAGTTGTCAACTAAATCCTAATCTTAAAGCAATGAAACATTCCCATACCTCCTGTTGTGCTCCTGAACGAAGCGGAAGTTCTTGGAATCTTCCTATGCAAAAAAAAACAGACACATGGGTTCAACTCAAATGCAAAAAAGATGTGATCTTTGAAGTTAAAAAATGGGGTTCTTTTGTTACCGGTGAGCTCGGCAGTAAAGTTGGTGATGAGGGCATCGGTGATGGCGAATCCAGCGATGAACGGCCAATTGCGGGCCTACTCCCTCTTGAAGAACACTGGCCATGGATCGAACTTCCTCATCTTCTTCGATTGCGATTTCGCTTATGATCTCGATTTCGATTTTGGGGGAAATGGAGGAAGAAGACGACGGCTGCTTTTTCGATTTTCGATTTTGCTGAAGATCTCGTTTTCGATTTTGGGGGAAATGGAGGAAGAAGACGACAGCTGATTTTTCGATTTTGGGGGAAATGGAGGAAGAAGACGACGTTGCTGAGAGAGAGAGAGAGCAGTATGGAGGAGGGATTTCTGAGTTGGGGTTCTGAGAGAGAGAGCGAGAGAGAAGCGGTATGGGGGAGGGATTTCGATTTTGGGGGAAATGGAGGAAGAAGACGACGTTGCTGAGAGAGAGAGAGCGGTATGGGGGAGGGACGATTTTGGGGGAAATGGAGGAAGAAGACGACGTTGCTGAGAGAGAGAGAGCGGTATGGGGGAAGGATTTCTGAGTTGGGGTTTTGAGAGAGAGAGAGCGAGAGAGAAGCGGTATCGGGGAGGGTATTTTCTGAGTTGAGAGAGAGAGAGAGAGAGAGAGTTATGATTCTTTGTTTGAAATTTTGGGTTTGAAATTTTGAGCGGGAAAATATGTTTTGTGAGAGTAGATCCGGTCCATTGATTTTGGGATAGATTGAATGTGAGCCACTTGATAGCTTTCTTTGTGTTTTATTATATAGATATATATATATATATATATATATATATATATATATATATATATATATATATATAATGTGAGCCTCATATTTCTATGAGAAAATTTTTCTCATACAAAATGATTATATTCACGTGATGGGATCCTCATGGAGATCCACTCTGTTCATCATGCCAATGGATATATGTGTAGAAAAAATCTGTTCATCACTTATGTATCATGCGGGTCTAATTTGTGGTTTGATTTGTAGCATTATTGAAATCTTTTATTTTTCAACCATATGATGCATGGGTGAATGACCTCCAAACGACTTTTTTTTTTTACACATACATCCATTAGCATGATAAACATGATGGCGGAATGGATCTTCCATAAGGGCTCCACCAAGTGAGTATAATCATTTTGTATGAAGAAAATTTTCACATACTCTATATGATGCCCACTTCCATATATATATATATATATATATAGGGAAAGGATCGGTTGAGCACTCCTCTAGTGCTCACCACGTGAACACTAGGCCTTCGGGCATTCATATCGAAAATTCGAACCGTTCACATTGATCTACACATCTAAATTAGTCTAAATATGTAAAATCAAATCATTTGAAATTCATTTGACCATTCATTGAAGTGTTACAAAATTGTATGGCTGAAAATCATTGTTTTTATAGTCACATGATGGATGGGCAAATGAATTTCAAATAATTTGATTTTACATATTTTGACTAATTTAGATGTGTAGATCAATGTGAACGGTTCAGATTTTCGATATGAACGCCCGAAGGCCTAATGTTCACGCGGTGAGCACTAGAGGAGTGCTCAACCGATCCTTTCCTTATATATATATATATATATATATATATATATATATAAAATTCTTTTATTGCAAACGTACTGTAGCATTTGCAAATGTGCAAATCGCTTAACACGTTATTGACAACAACCAGTTAAGGCATATTAAAAATGAACCCGTTGTTGTTAATGACGGATTAAGTGGCTTCCACGTTTGCAAACGCTACAGTGGCGTTTATATATATATATACTAGTTGAAATTTACCATGCACCAAATACACGTGGCTTGGTGCACATGAATGTTGAATATTTTAACAATCTTTTATGTTGTTGAGAAAATCAATCATAGAATAATTTTTATTAAGAACCAAAATGATTATATAGTATAATCACTATATATTAATTATGTCCACAAAATACTTAAAATTTTAAAACTAACAACTCAATATTATGATTAGTAAACAAAATAACATGTACATAATAGTTTCATCTAAAACATAAAGATATAATCATTGTATTTTTCAAAAGATTAATCAACTCTTTCGACTTTAACATTCTTGAACTTACAACTGATATTAAAAAAAAGATATTAAAAAAGAACAAATTGGTAAATCATAAACTTATATAATTGTATTTTTTATAAGATCAATCATCACTTTCGACTTTAACTTTTTTGAACTTAAAACTGCTCGTAACTCATATTCATCTTTTTTTATTTTCATGTAGTCAATGTTCTTGTAGTTGTTATTCCATACGTAACATCTTGTGATTTGATAAAAAAAAGTATACTCATCTTCAATGCATTTCTTGGTCCTTCTATCGAATTCTTCAACACTTTTTTCTTGCATATAGAATTAAGTAATTCGCTCTTAATCATTTTTAACATTATGAGAATAACATATTATACCTTATTCTTTTGTTGAACAGGTTTTGCATGCAATGTAACATGAATCTCTACCGTCTTTGACACTTTTGATCAAACTTTGCAATAGTAGTATTTTTCCTTGAAATATTATATAAAATTTGAAGCCATCAAAATATTTCTAAACATATAGAGAATTGAACCAAATATTTAAAAATAATTTCATTATTTATAGTACCTCAGAAGAATCATCGTCTGCGCAATAGAGAATGTCAGTTAGTTTCACTTCTTCCACATCCATTACTATTCTTTTGTTTATTTGCAAGGAATTACTTTTTAATAAAATTTCATTATAGTTTATCCTGAAACAAACAAAAAATTTTGCTAAATGATACTCCATAAGGCAAAAATTAAATAATTAAATATACATAATAAAATATATCATACTCGAATTTGATCTGCTTCTGGTTCATTCAGATTTATCTCTATTGTAGTGTTGTTTGTTGATGTAAGAGAGAATCATGTTAAAAAATCAGTAATAAATAAATAAAATATATAACAAATAGCATTATTAATTTTTGTTGTATATAATTGCATCCAAAGTTTGAGGATTTTATAGAGATAATTGCGATAATTGGCTTGTTGGTTGATAATTTTTTTAGAGTTTTTTTCTCTCCATTGATCGCTAGTTCTCCCCATAATATATGTAAAATTATTTTTGGCCTTCAGACAAAGCATATGAATTCCAAATAATTTTGTAAATTATTATACAATAATTAATCGATATTACTTGAATCCTACAACTGTAAGATTTCGCTTTTCGACTTTATTACCATATTTTGAGTCTACCTTATCTACTTCTCCTGTATTAATTACTTCTAAACAAAAATCTATAGTTCATTGTAATTAGTATTTGATATCCTGTATCAGTAATAGCCAATTTGATATATATAATAAAAATGGTTAACATAATTTTTTACCTTTGAGTTGCAAATTTGTACCTATCCTTATTAATGATGTGATCTTTCTCAACTTCATCTATAACACTTTCCAACTTCAAAATGATGTCAAATTTATTATGCATTGGGTTATATCTTTTGTCGACAATTTCCAGTATTCCATTAGAAATTAAGTAAGTTTTATGCTCCTCAAGCGTATGTTGAAACGCTTCCACCGCTTCATTAAACATTATCGCCAGGATTCTAGTCCTTACAAAAGATGAAAATTTAATAATAATAATTATTTATGTATGTATATGTATGAATATTTTAAAAAATATTTAAAGTATCTTACCTCATCATTCATAAGTGTCTTTACTGTTTTTGTATTCTTTTACACCATAATGTTTCGTAACCAAAATTTTAATAGTCCACAATTGTTGATTTTCTTGCAAGAAATTGGTAGAGGAATATTCATAGACGAAATTGTTCATTGATATAGACAATCTGAAAAAATATATAATTATTAATAAGTTTGTTTTTGTCAAACAAATTTTATTAATAAGTCATTAGTTAAGTTTTAGTTTTAGCGATCAGAAATAAAAAATCTAACTACAATACATTATTATACTATAAGTAATCCAAAATTTCAGAAACAATTTAATGATGATGAATAAAAGTTGGCAAAAAACAAAAATAATTATAATCAAATTGAGAGATGGGTTATAAAAAATTAAAATTTAAACAAGAGTAAACTATTTGGTGCAAAACTTTTTTTCCTTTTCTTCTGAGAAGTTTTTATTAACTTTTTTTGTGTGATAATCCTCAAACTTTATTAACTGGAGTACTATTTTTGCAAAGATTTTCTGCAGTAGTCTTATCATATACATGTAAAGTCATAATGACATTTTTTTGTAGATTTTTGTTCGATAGTGTGGAGGGTTCTCTAATGATACCTAGTGGAATTACCACTTTAACAAAAGAAATCTAGATAAAGGAAAAAATCAGCATCAATAACAAAGATTAGTTACTCGTTTGTAGTGTGTGATCAGAAGGTCTTTTCTGAATTCAAGATACAGGCATCAAAATCATGATATCAAATACTAATTATAATGAACTACAGTACCACAAATACTAATTACAATATGTGTAATAATAATAATAATTAGTATGGGCCATGAAACAATAGTATAAGGGCTGTGTATATAATTGTGTGGAATATTATACATGGGCACGTGAGGGTGTATGAATTAGGGGAAAATACACTCGCATGAGTGTAGTGTATGAATGGATATGTGGGGAAAATCTTCATCCCCACGTCTAGAAGATGAATAGAGAAATAGAGCATATATATAATATTGCCTATGATCATAAAATATCTATAAGCTATAACACCTTTTGTGAGCTACGTCTGTGGTGGACCGTTGTTAGGATTTATTTTGTTCGCGTGTACGCGCACGCTTAGGAGTAGGAGCGTGCGCAGCTGAGCCGGGCTAGGGGCATTACAACTCTGGTTTTTTTTTTTTTTTTTTTTTTTTTTAATATCAAATACATGTAAAACCATAATGAATGTTTTAGTTGAACTTTGTTCGATTAGTGGGGAGGGTTCTCTATTGACAATACTAGTTTACATTGCATTATGACATTTATTTCATATACGAGACATTTTATTTATTGTGTTATTTATTATGATTAAATGAACATAATAAAATACTTAGAATAGTAGGTTCAATACCATGGGACATCAAGTGCATGACTTGATTGTGGCATCCTATTGGTTGTAATCAGAACACTATTCTTAAATGTCTATAGTCAAGTATTATTATGAATTAGGATAACAATAATATATAAAGACTAGTATGTGCGTAAACTAATGACCATATCTCACGGGTCATGAATATGAGATATCAAGTCTTTACATAAGTACATATTAGAGTAATAATGTACTGGACTGACCTACCTTGAGAACGCTGCATGAATCGTTGCGTGAGAGTCATAAGCAGTTCTCCCAGTGACCATGGTGTACGTAGTCCTTTGACTTGAAGTTACTACATTTTCCTACATAAGAAGTTATATGTTATAATGTCGTCAAACGTTGCATGTAATAAGGTGATTATAAAGTTGACTATTGGATATACTAAAAATCATACACAAGAATGTGGATGACTTAGATATGATTCGTCCCTCCTACATAACATGAGCGATATCTACAAACTCCTTGATTGAGTGAGAATGCAAAATGTATGACCATGCTCAAATGATTCAATATGAGATATTGATCTCATATGTTTTATTAGGCCTACTCGGACATCAAGAAACCAAAGATTAAACTAGACATGGGTGACACGCGCTATGCCTTGTGGTCAATTAAGATATCTGGACAAAATGACTAGACTACATGTAACATTGGTCATGGATAAGTTATGTCAAATCACTGACATTCCCGTTACTTGAGTAGCAGTGATGTATTGCTAGATACCGTTCATTATTTGTAACACTAGAATACGATTTTAGTTTACTGTCAACATATTGAGAACCTACAGGGTCACACACTTATAATGAATCAAAATTTAGATTTAAATTCATGAGATGAATTTAATTGGGAATCCTAGTAAGACTCGGATTCCTGACATGGTTGGATAATTAATTAGATTAAATGGGCCAACTAAAGTTGGAGGCCCACACACGAACCTGACCCAGGTCAGATTATGAGTCCAATCGCCTCACCACTCTCTTAGGGTTGTTTTTCTGCACCTATATATATGATATATTTTTGTGAAAAAGACGCATGAGATAACCCTAGCCGTCACAGAAACTGTGAGAGAGAGAGAGATCGTGAAGGACAAACCCCTTCCTGTAGCTAGCACCGTGGCGTGAGGGAAAGCTTGCTTTGATCCGTTCTTGTGAATACAGTAGAGGCACCGTCACCTTTGTAGTGCTGTGATTGGCATATTTTGGAGACACCAGATCCATCTTTAAGTTATAATTCCTAAATACGATTTATGGTTTTTCGCTTAGATACATGACTAGGTTTCGATATTTTGTGATTTTTCCACAGTGTTTTTGATCTGTGATTGCCATAGAAACCTAACAAATTATGGTTCTGTGTTTTCAAACCCCAGCCCCATATGTTGCTTTTATAGGAGAGTAAATTGACAAGAATTTTTTTTTTGTTAAAATTAGTAAAACAAATATTTTATTGGTTGAAAAAACATTCAATCAATATAAAACTGAATACTTTAAAACTATTTTTAATAGTAAAACTGTTTAGTTCATTCAAATTCAAATTTGATATCTTATCTACAAATAAAAACTTTAATTTGTAAAATAAGCACAAATTAAACTTTCTACAGTTCTGTTTATGTATGCATAATTACATCATGCATATATAAATCAGTATTAGTGAGAAATAACCACATCCGCAAAAAAAACTTATATTTATTATCATTATCCTGACTCTTACCTTCTCATGATACCTTAAAATCCATATCCATATCTATATTTAAAATTTATCTACCCTTCTATCTTAGTTAGCTACACCAATTGAAGTAGAAAAACTTTTATCAGGAAAGTCTTGTAATTCCCAATGGTAAATCTGGATCATGATGTTCCTTAGTGCCAAAAATGGTGACAACATAATTAACCAGAAAACATAATGACAAAATGTCAACACTTTCTAATAGCAACAAGCCAACAATAGAATTAACTGGACATAACAGAGATAGTTGCATTCAGCACCATCAGTGATACTACACTTTGCTTACTGACGGTACTCTTTGAGTGTAGATAGTTTCCTGATTTTCACTTTTTTTCTTCTGTTAATTGGTGGATGATTCATGGTTCTCCGTACAATATTTATTTTTCCACAAATATTTAGATAATCACTACAATATCATTTCAACCATTCTTCTGCTTTCTAATACTTTTTCCTAAGTTAAAGTCTATAGATCGACTATTTTCCTTCTATGCGGTTGACTGATCTAATCTTTTTTTTTTGGTAAAAAAATTAATAATAATAAAATAAATGTTTTGTGGAAACTCGGGATTACTATCAAAATCTCTAATAGTATCGGTCTCAAATTGTGAAAAATAAGGTGTGCAAAATGTATTGGTGGACTCTTGTCCACTTGGCTATGACCGCTACGTGATCGTGATGATGCCACTAGGGCATGAAAATTATAAAATTGAATAATTGATATGAAAAAAAAGTATATAAGAAATTAATAAGGTAAAAATTAATAACTAACAAATATTAATTGAACTATAAAAATGGTACCACATTTCAAGAATTGCAAGAGTCGATAACTAGATTGATATTTGAGATTTGACAGAGTTGAGACATGAAAATTGAAGCTTATTGAATGTTTTTTCACTTGATCACTTGTTTTTTTCTACAAAGTGCAGGAGAAGATCCCTAGAATGAGACTTAAGAGAGTTGAGATCTGATCAGAAATGAGTTGTTGGAAACTTCAAAGAATGTTTGGAATGAATTGAGGGAGTATTGTAAGTTTTGGTATGAAAAAAATTGTATGGAATGGGTGACTATTTACAGAATTTCATAATTTTTGGGTTTCCTATTTTACCCTAAAAAACTAGCCGGTTTATAGCCGTTATGGGGGTAAATAGGAAAAATTTAGAATTAAATAAGAAAAAAACAAACAAAAAAAAAACCTCAAACTAACGGTTGGCCCGGGTGCGCCGACCGTTGATCCCGCGGGCTAAATTGGACTAGATAGTTGCGGTCCGATCCGGTTTCAAGACCGAGTGGGCCCTAACCCGATGTGGTTCAGGTTGAAGCTTGTTCCAAGCTAGTCCCGGTAGACCGTGGGCCAGATCGGCCCAGTAGCCAGCCCTAGTACTATGAGATAGATTGTCTTACAACGAGTATTGTTTAAACTCACTGTCTCTCTGTGGGGAGTTTTATTTAAATATTTTATATTTGAATTAGTTAATGGCTGAAAAATGTTTTTCATAATATGCATTAGCATCTGCACAAGTTATTTCTCCTGTAAGTTCCTTCTGCAAAATGTAATTCTGTTTTTCATAATATGCATAAGCATATGCACTAGTTATATATATATATATATATATATATATATATATATATATATATATATATATGATCAACTTGCTCATTTAGTAAATGAGCAATTGATGAGGTGTCATATATGTGATACATTGGACGACTAACCATTTTTAAGATTTTCCAATCACATGCATGACACTTCATCAATTGCTCATTTACTAAATGAGAAAGTTGCTCATACTCATTTTCCCCATATATATTTGTCCCACACCGCTTCCCAAAATAAGGAAGTACGAGCACTCAACTAAGACCGAACGAATGATTTACATCATTCATAAGCTATACAATACAAGTAAGCTCAACAATACAGGTAACAATAACGATCATATGAACAAGAAACATAAAGAATAACCCTCAACAATAACCATCATCTGGAAATACATAAACTTCAGATCTAAAATGCCCAGAAATACAATGTACGAAATGGTAACGATAGTAACAAGGAAAGCATAAAACAAGATAATAAATGTAGGCTAAAAACTGGCTTCGTCATCTAGAAGATTTGTTTACCAAGTTCCTCGGTTGGCTCTTCTTCTGTACCTGCAAGCTTAACATCTAAAATTTTGTGGGGGGGGGGGGGGGGGGCATTAGAGCAAGCTTCGAACAACAAATTGTAACAAGTAGTGAAACAATAAGATATGATATAATAAGGAACTTGAATGATACAAGTAACAACTGTCAACTTGTAAATAGGAAACATGATAATGGGAGTTCAAGATATAATCAATCAGTATGCAATGGTCAATAGTCGTTTACAGGATCAATAGTCAATAATGCAATAGTCAATAAAAAATAGTCACTAGTCAATAATGCAATGGTCGATAAATAGTAGTCGGTAACATGATCAATAGTCAGTAAACAATAATCAGTAATCAGGGATCAATATTCAGTAATCAGTGAAAATGTTCAATGTCAATCTTAGGTCTAGCAGTCTTTTATTAACCTATCTAATACATTCAATCATGTGTCGCATACCACATGTTCAGATGCATAACAATCAAGTGAAGGTTTTAGACTCTAGTAGTAAATTCCATAGGCCATGTACTCGGGAAAACATGTAAATACGAAACAATATTCGGTGAAAGCTATTCAGTATCCAGTTATTCAGTATTCGGTAACAGTAGGAAACCACGAGCTCCTTTCCGAGTACCACTACAACACTAAACGTCTTCCTCGACGGGTTTTTCCGATTCCCCGATGTTTACAAACGCTAGTGTAGCCCATACCGACGTTTTTGAAAATGTCAGTAAAAATGCCGGGGAAGCGAGTGTCGCGGTAGTGTGGGGGTCTATACTGGCATTTATAGGAAACACCGGTATAGATCAAATCCTACCTCGACATTTTAAAAACGCCGCCATAAGGGTATATTCATTTGGTTTTTTTCTTACAACACCAATCCTGGCGTTTAAAACTCCGGCGTAAGGTCTTAAAATTTTGGGTAAATCTACCCTTGCGCTTTTAAAAATGCCGGGGTAGGTATATATATATATATATTTAAAAATATTTTAATTTTTTTAAAAAAAAATTATGAAAGCAAAATAAGACATCAAGGTTCAGAAACCCTAAAAAATGGCTTTGTGTCTCCGCCGGCTTCCTCTCCCAGATCCCGTCGACTCCCCCCCTTACTCACTTTCTCTCTTCTTTAAGTTTGCTGTGCTTGGGATTCCCTACTGACCCATCTCCTTTTTCCCGTTTCCCCTACTCTGGTCCTTGACCTCCCCCTCCTCTTCAGCCCCTCTTTGCTTTGTTGGCCTGGCCACAATGCCGTTTCGCTTACCTGTCCAGCTCCTGTGGCCATTCCCCTCGGAGTTCAGCACCGCTCCCCCCTGCTCGCATTTTTGGGCTCCCTTTGAGGTCGTGAGCACCGGTTTGGTGGTGATCTTACTTGGTGCTTCAGCTTCGGAGTCTTCCATCTTCTCTCTCTGTGGCCGTTAAGGCTTGTGCTGCATCCCAGCCTAGCTTCCTAATAGTCTCGTGCCTTCCTCGGACCTTAGCAGCGGAGCCTCGCTAGCCTATCACTGTAAGTTCTTGTGCAATTGTTTTTCTATTGGTGGTTCTAGTTTTCTCGATTTCTGGCTCCATTACGATTTTGGTACCTTTGTTATCCCTCTCGATCTATTTCTCATTCTCCCTTTTGTTCCTTCTTCCTAAGCTCTAGTTCTTCTTTTGCTCTCACTGAGTCTAGACTGTGTGGTTGTCGTGACCGACCCTCTTGTTGGTCGTTAGTGTTAAGCAAGGTGGGATCTTCTGATCCTCTTGGCAAGATCTATATTCTCTTTGTTCTTCTTTCTCTTTAGCTCTGAGAGCATTATTTTTTCATCAATTCCTTTGTTTTTGGGTTTGGTTTGGGCCTGGACCGCTATGGGCTCGTCATGGGTTGAGATAGTAAAAAAATGCTAATAGAGTTATTTCTCAATTAACCCCCCTCCCTTCGAACCTGCCTATTGCTCGACCCACTTCGCAGAAGCTTCTAGGGCGCTTTCCTTCCTCCCTTTACCGCCCTTTCAACTCCCTCGCTTGTTCCTACTCTAAGCGCTCTTCCTCTTCGCGCGCTTCCTCTTCTTCACCTTCCTATGCCCTGGTCTGTTACCGTTGTCTCCAACCTGGGCATCTAAAGGCATTTTGCACCTCCAACATGAAGTGTTTGTTCTGCCTGAAATCAGGCCACTCCCATAATCGCTGCTTCTCTCTTCAACAAATTTTGGGTCTCTCCATGGGGGTTCCTATTTCCGACCAAGTGATGGCAGCGCTTGACTTCCCCTCACTTCAATCCAAGCTTGCGGATCTTCAACCCCTCAAGCCTAAAAGGGCCAAGTTGTCTTCTGCTTCACCTCTTCTTCCTACTCCTCCAGCCTCCCAGTGTATTTCAGTTGCTGCGCATCCTACCCCCCAAGCGCATTCCTTTACATCCCCTCAAGTGTTAAAACCTGAGGTCAACCTCGTCTTCATCTCCGCTACTAAACTTTCTGATAAAATGATTAAGTTTGAGTGCTACGGTGTTGTCTCCTTCAGCGGAGGTTCGGTCTCCAACTTTACTTTAGACTCCTTTCCCTGCAATTCGTGTAATGTGAAAGAATGGGTATGGGCTTTCAATTCATGTTCTAATGGCGAGGTGGTTATTAAGTGTCACGCCCCGCTTCCCAAAAAAAATACAGAATACGGATACGAGACAAAAGCCTAGCGAATGATTTTCATCATCCATAAGCTGTTCAAGAATCTTTTCAACATTCACAAAATAATCAGAGTCGAAAGTAAAAGTATCAACCAACAAGCACATATGAACCTGTTGCCGCTGAATTCGGGTGTGGGGGCAATAGATGAGATTTGTAGGTTCGTGAGGAACTTACAAAGATCGACCCCTTCTTCTTCCTTGCAAACTGGTTGGCTCTGTGGTGCTCCCTTGCGACCTGCACTCGAGACGCCGGGATGGATTCCGGTGACGAACCCTCTGACGATCAAGTCAATATACAGAAAAAGAGAAGGGAAAAGGCTCAAGTGTGCAAAGTGTGATCACCTTTTATAGTGGGAGGTTAGGGGGGTTTTATAGTCACCAATGGGATCTCTTTCAGGATCAGAGAGAATCCCTACTTCCCGGTGTGGCAGGATACGGGTGGTTATAACCACCTCCTCCAGATCAGGAGGAGCCAGGATTTCCTCCAATCCTGTTGAACTGGCCCCTAACGGGTTGAGACCCGTTCTCAGCTGGTCAGGTCCGTTCATGGGTTAGCGGGTCCAGAAGGAGGGACCCGGTTCCCTATTCGGACCCGTCTGTAGGCAGAATTACCATCTTGCCCCTAGGACTTTGAGATTCGTGTCCGCTTTGAATGGTTCCGATTTAACCCCTTTTCTAGCCATATCAGAACCAAAATACCAACAAGAATACTTGAAACCAATTATATAAATCTCATATAGTCATGATCTGAATAAGACAAAATCTTGGGTCACATTGCCCAAATACAAGAATAAATCTAAGTCTCAAAATACAATATTGTTCAAACAAGCTACAATAATTAATAATAATAAAATCCAGCACTAATACTTCATGTCACCAATATCGTTTGGAACCTGTTCTCCAAAATCTGCAATTTAACGAATGCAGGAAAGAGGGAAAGAGAAAAACAAGTACCCATCAATTACAAGTTACGGGCCACTTATAATGTAGGATACAAGTACATGGGGAAACTAACTTATAACATGGAGTAAGCATGATGTCAAAATAAACAACTAGCATGACAAAGTGAACAAGTATAAATGGCATGAATCAAGTGTCAAGTAATCAAGTATCATGTAAACATGTATCAAGTGTCAAGTATCATGTAATCATGTATCAAGTGTCAAGTATCATGTAATCATGTATCAAGTGTCAAGTTTCAAGTCTCATGTATCATGTAGTCAAGTATCAAGCAAGCATGTATCATGTTCAAGTATCATGTGTCCAGTCTTGTAGTGATTACTATCTAGGTAGCACTTCATGCAGCCCACCTTACATGGTTGCTACAGCAAACAGTTTTGCTTTAGATTTCATAGTGGACCATAAAGGGCAGTGTACTCAGGGACAAGTCAAGTAATCGAGCTCCAAGCTCCAAGTATCAAGTATCATGTAATCACGTGTCAAGTTATGCAAGTGGCAAGTATCGTGTCTTACGTGTAAGTATCAAGTAATCACGTGTCAAGTATCATATCTCAAGTAATCACGTAGGATCAGTGGATCCCTTTCCGAGTACATATTTCTGAATTATCCACTATTAGATCTGTCCCTTAAATCCCGGCTTGGTTATTTATTATTAATGTCAAATAAGCATGTATATGTGCAAAATATATCAAGAATAATATGGAATTATCATGTGACAAGTGCAAGTTGCAAGATAAACATGTACAAGTGCAAGATATCTCATAAAAGAATAAAATAGACAAATCTCAAGTTCAGGACAGCAAGATCATACTGTAGTAAAATAGTGATTCCCAGTGTTACAAACATGCAAATCTGAATCCATCGAAACTTCTAGAAAATAGACTCCCAACCGAATCCAGTGAGTATAAATAAGTCATATATTAATTCACAAAAAAACAGCTCAAAACTGATTTGAATACATAAAATAGGTTCAGCCAGAAATCAGGAAAATGAATTCAAGAGCAGAAAAATGGCATGAAAACTCAATAAATAAATCCACGAAAAATCTGGAGTATTCCCCTATATGTCCAGCATCTAAATATAAAGTTTCATAATTTTCCAGTAAACTTAGATCTGTCATCAAAAATAAGAAAACATCAATAAACGAGAGTTTGGCAAATCTGGAATTCCCAACACTGCTGTACAAAAACTATGATATCTCGCAACCAGTGAAACGAAATGCAATTTCCGCCAGAGGGATATGAATATAGATAAAATATAATAACTTTCATATTTCACAAATATTTTTCATACAATAAAAGGAATCAGGGTGAAATACGATTCTTTACAGAACAGCGAGTAAAATACATCAACTATAGTTTTCATAAACGAGCATGAAACGACATATAAAACTCATCAATAAAATCCACCAAAATTCTGGGTAATTCCTAAGTAGATATAGAAAAACTGACTAAAGTTTTGGATCAAAATAATATGTGTAGCACAGTTATTAAAATGATTTAGTCATAAAAAATACAAAGAAACGAAATCTGAAAAAGATCGGCACCTCTGTAGTAAAACAGTCATAACTCACACATACGAAAACGAAATCAAGCAAGGTCAGCGGGGTTGGAAAGTAGACGAATTTCTTTAAAACTCATGTTTTATACTGAAATTAAGATACTGACTTCAAGACAGTCCAAAACAGCAAACAAAACAGATCAACGACAAAATACAGATTTTTCCTTTTAAAAACAACTCAACATATATCATACAAAACTTGTTCAAAACACAACCAAATATGAAATTGAGTCTACCAAGTGTCCAAACATCATGACTTAGGTTATCTAGCATGTCCACACCAAGTATGTCACATGGGTCTCAACAAAATCACGAATTCTCACAAAAATCTCACATACATGATCAAATCAAGAACAGGTAAAACCTAAGTTATTTCATGTCAAATTTTATGTCGTGGGTCATCTATGGTCAAATAGCACTATAGAGACAAAACCCATCAAGAATAACACAACAAGAGTCGTCTCTAGACCCAACTACACTATACGTGGTATTTTTGACTTGTATCATACAAAGGAATTTGAGTATAAGTTACTTGCCTTAACCGAAGATAGAGAACAATGAAAATCAAGAATAACGGGAGCGGATTTCCGGCAACGAACCAAAATTCACGAACAAGAGATCCACAAATCAAGAGCAACGATCCCACGAACAATTGCATGAACACACAACACACTTCTCAAAGCAAGAGAAGAGAGAAACCAAAAGAGACAGAGATGAGTGGCGATGCTTGAGGCTTGGGGGTTGGTCGGCCAAGAGGGGGAGATGAGCGGAGAGGTAGTATATGGTGGTGATCGGATGAAGTAGGGGTTGGAGGATCGGGTGTGGGGGTTTGTGTGGCCGATGGGTGCAGCCAAGAAGGGGTGAGCTCTCGGCCAAGATACAGGCCAGGAAGGGGTCGGGTGTGCAGCACGGCGCCGCCAAGGGAAGGAGGGAGAGTATGGAGGCCGGGGGCTAGGGTGCAAGGAATTAGGGTTAGGGTTTTGTGAGAGAGGGATTAGGGGTATATATATGAGGAGATTAGGGTTTGAATATAAGTTGGGTTGTGGGTTTAATTGGGTATTAGGAGTAATAATAGGTTATACCAATGGGTTGTGGATGTAGGTCAAATCAAATAGGAATACAAATAGGATTTTGGTTTAATTAGGCTTTGGTAAACAAATTGGGATAAAAATAATGAGATTGAAAAAGGGAATAAACCACCAACACACCACATGCACCAAAAGACAACAATAAAGGGAACAAAACACAATTGGAGAGCGAAACTACGACAATAATCAAGAACCAATCAAGAAACAGAAATAAGGTCACAGAAGATCAAGATTGAGCCACAAAATGAATATATATATATATATATATATATATATATATATATATATATTGAAAATATCCCAATATATGGATTCAGAGAAATACATGAAGGAACAAAATACTCAAGGAAAAGGAAAATAAATCAAAAATACAAAAATTGAGAAATAAGGGTTACATTCAGCATCCTTCCCTTAAAATCCTAAAGGACTTTATAGCCATCAAATCTCTTTCTATTGGCTCTATCAAGCTTTCCATCCGCAAATGGGTGCATCAAGGTCATCCTCCCCCATCCCTGATCCAGTCCCCTATCAAAGCCACTCTCTTTGGTCTTCCTCCATTCCGTGACTCACTTCGTGTCGTCGCGGATAGGACTAAATGTGTTGGAGAGTTGCGTCGAATTTCTTCCTCTTCCATGTTGGCTTCAAGCTGCCTCTAGGTGGAAGCAGAGTTCTACTGTCCTCCAGTGCATGAAAGAATTGAAGCTTTCTCGTTGAGAGATAATAAGTCCAGTTTTGCCATCTCTGTTATTTATCAAGACTATTCTAAGGGAGGAGTGACACCAGCTCTGTTGCTCCTTGGTGGTTCTAAGACCTCTATGGATGCATCTCCTCTTCCCATTACCTTCTCGGTTGGAGCTTCTTCTCATTCGACAGCTCTTTCATCCAAAATTAAGGCTTCGCGCATAGCACCTTCTAAAAAGAAGGTCCCACTTCAGCGTAGAGATTTTACCTCTCCCTCCAACTCCAAAATTTTCTCTTCTAGAGCTCCCAACCTTGTCTGGATTAACCTAGACATTGCTACTGTGAAGCACAATCCCCCGAATCTATCCGGTCCTCTCGAGCACCCGCCTAAGCTCCCTCTTCCTCCTTTGTCGAGGACTCAGACTTCCCTCACTCTCGCAGCTACTGTTGCACCATGCTCTGTGACTTATGTTCCCAATCTGATTGAATCAGATGTTAAGTGGCCAGCTTGGGAAGTTAACCTGCATTTCTCATCCGATTGGGATAATTTCAAGTTAGCTGTTCTTAGCACTCCCTCTTCAGGGTCCAAATCTAATCCAGCTCCTCTGAAAGCTTTATCCTCTTCGACTCCGAAATCTGAAGCTTGGATCGAGCAAGACAATCTTTTAGACGAAGATGTCGCGAAACTTGATCGATCCCATTCGCAACAGCAGGTAACATTTTCCTTTCATTCTGTTGTTATTAAGTTTCGCTCTTCAAATAACTCTTCTTTAACTTGTAGCTGTTATCTCTGTTTTGTTCTTTACTCGTCCTTTTCTACTACTTATTCTCTTTCGTACTGTCTTGCTACTTATTATCACCATAGTTCTCGATATTGGTCTCCTGCATCGATTTCGGTGGGTTTCCATTCACCCCGACGCTGTAGAGAGAACCCCTTTCATCCCTGTCCCTCTTCTCCCACCACCACCACTTCTCTTCCTTCTTCGTTCACTTCTCCAGGTCCACTTAATTGGGTAACCTTCAATTCAACCTCTTCAGCCGTTCTCCCTGAGGCGTCGTTGCCCGCAGCTACTATCGTCCCTCTCGGGAGGCAGCAGACTGCTAGTTTGCTTAAAAATCCCATCTCCATCATTCGCTCTAGTGCTCGTATTCGAGCTAAAAGAGCACCGATACTTGCAGCAGAATCTCAGGCATCCTTTACGGCCCAGCTTCGCAAGTTGGATATCCCTCCCCCTAATCATTCCATTTCGGGGCAGGCTCATCTAGGTTCCATCTATCAAGTGCATTTCGACACCCTCTCTAACCTAGATATGCTTCGCCTTACTAAGGATATGGGGTTTCTGGTTAATTTGGATAATTTTGTAGATTTTGATTCTATTCGCCTCCGTAAAATTTATAGAGCTTTTGAGTCTAATGGTTTTAATGATTAGCATCTCTTGGAATATTCGGGGTCTGCGGTGTGCGACCAAGCAACAAGCTGTGTTTCAACTGATTTATTCTTCCCATTGTGATTTAATTTCCATTCAAGAATCGAAACTCGATTCCCTGTCCCCATCCATCTTACGTTCGATCGGTGGATCCCTAATCTCTAATTGGATCTCTCTTGATGCCATCAAATCAAGAGGAGGAATTCTCTTCGGTTTTAATGATTCCCGCTTCTCCCTCATATCAATACATCGATTAACTTTCTTTCTCATTGTTTGCCTTCACTGGGTCGAATTCAATTGTGATCTCACTGTTGACTCGGTCTACGGTCCATCCACTGCGGATCGTCGTAATTTGTTTTGGAACGAATTTGACTTCTTCAAAAACAACATTAATGGTTTCTGGTATTTCTGTGGTGACTTTAATGTCACCAGATTTAACCATGAAAGATCGGGCAACGCCTCTAACACCTTAGACTCATCCCGCTTTAATGAATGCATTCTCTCCCTCCATTTGACTGATCTTCCTCTTAACGGCAGATCATTTACTTGGTCTAACATGCGTCTGTCGTCGACTATGGCTAAGCTCGATCGCTTTCTTGTTCCCTATGATTGGATCAACTTTTTTCACAACTCTTTTGCCTCGGCCATGCCCAATACGTCGTCTGACCATGTACCTATCTCTTTTTTCTCTAACTATAACTTCACAAGATCTTTCGAATTCCGTTTTGAAAAATTCTGGCTGCAAGACCAAATCTTCGTCAATCTCATCACTGAGTGCCTCTCCTCTATTACGGACTCTTCAGGACTTGGCCGCATCCTCCTTAAGCTTCACGCTATCAAACACGGTTGCAAAATTTGGCGTAAAGATAGAGTTGCTAATACAAATTTCCTTTAAAATGTCAGTCTTTCTTCCATTGACTCTATTGATAAACTTGAGGAGCTTGGTCCTATTTCGGAATCTCTTCGCTCTGAACGTGCTTCTTATAAGAGAGAATATGCTTCCATTCTCCACAACGATCACATTAAATGGATCCAGAGGGCTTAGTTCCGTTGGCTTAAGGAGGGTGATGGCAACACCTCCTTTTTCCATAACAATGCGTCGCATCGTCAGCGAAGCAATCGTATTTCCTCTATTGTAGACATTGGCATTGAATTCACTACAGACTCTGAAATCCATGCTACTTTCCTTTGATTCTTTAAAGAACTATTGGGATCTCCAAAACATCGTTCCTTTCATCTGGATTGGATCCAATTGTATGGTCAGCATTCTAATGATCTGTCTAGTCTGGAAGAACCTTTCTCTTTAGAAGAGATTAAGTCTGCTGTTTTTCGTTAAAAATCGATTCTGCTCCAGGACCGGATGGCTTCCTTGCCTTCTTCAAAAAATTTTGGCATTGTCTCAAGATGGCCTTTTCAAGATGTTCTCTGATCTTCACCAAGGGTCATTCTCCTTTGACCGGATCAACTACGCGCATATCGTTCTCATCCCCAAAATCTTGGGAGCGCACTTGGTCTCCAACTTTCGGCCGATTAGCCTCCTCAACACTACCTTCAAGATCATTATGAAAGTTTTGTCCAACTGTCTCAGTGCTATCATCTCTCCCTTGATTGATCCCGCTCAAACGGGTTTTACTAAAGATCGTTTTATCCTGGATAGTATGGCACTGGCCCAAGAAATTATAACCGAATGCCATAGATCAAATTCCGAGGGTATCCTATTAAAATTATATTTTCATAAAGCTTATGATAATGTTAGCTGAGATTTCCTATTCGAAATCTTTCTTTATCGTGGTTTCGGGCCTAAATGGATCGCTTGGAATAAAATTCAGCCTTTTCGCTGGTACCTCTTCCATCCTTATTAATGGTTCGGAAGGTCACAAATTCAGGTGTAAGTGTGGCCTTCGCCAGGGTGATCCTATTTCCTCTCTTTTATTTCCTCTTGTTGCTGATTTGTTCAGTAAGTTACTCCATTATGCTTGGGATGCGCATGTCATCGAAGGACTTGGGGGTTCTCAAAGCTATCGAGGGGTGCTGAACCTTCAATACGCCGATGACACTATCATCTTTGCGAAACCCAATGGGTGCACCTTAAGGAACCTCAAGTTACTTCTTTATATTTTTGAAAGTGCCTCTGGTTTATCCATTAACTTTCAAAAAACTTCAATATTTTAGCTTGGAGGTTCTCACAACCGGCAAGTAGAAATTGCTCAATTCTTCAACTGTGCCTCTGCCTCTTTTCCTATTCAATATCTGGGAATTCCCTTGGGATGGGGGAGGCTTCATAAATATGACTGGAGGCCGATGATTGAAAAAGTTGAATCTAGACTTAACTTGTGGTCTGGAAAGCACCTCTCTCGCGGAGGTAGACTTATTCTTGTTGATATGGCTAGAAATGGGGTTAAATCGGAACCATTCGAAGCGGGCACGAATCTCAAAGTCCTAGGGCAAGATGGTAATCCCGCCTACAGACCGGTCCGAATTGGGAACCGGGCCCCTCCTCCTGAACCTGCTAACACATGAACGGACTTGACCAGCTGACAACGGGTCTCAACCCGTTAGAGGCCAGTTCAACAGGATTGGAGGAAATCCTGGCTCCCTCTGATCTAGAGGAGGTGGTTATAACCACCCGTATCCTGCCACACCGGGAAGTAGGGATTCTCTCTGATCCTGAAAGAGATCCCATTGGCGACTATAAAACCCCCATGACCTCCCACTATAAATGGTGATCACACTTTGCACACTTGAGCCTTTTCCCTTCTCCTTTTCTGTGTATTGACTTGATCGTCGGAGGGTTCATCGTCGGGATCCATCCCGGTGTCTCGAACGTTTGTGCAGGTCGCAAGGGAGCACCAAGGAGCCAACCAGTTTGCAAGGAAGAAGAAGGGATCGATCGTTGTCAGTTCCTCACGAACTTACAAATCTCATCTACTGCCCCCACACCCGAATTCAGCGGCAACAGATTGGCGCCGTCTGTGAAAAACTTTCACTCGACAAGCAATCTCGTCTTCCTCTTTCAACCCACAAAACTCCTAGCCTTGCCTCCCAAGAAGAGACCCATGAACTCCAATCAAAGGACAACTTCCTCTCACCCTCCTCGCCTCCTCCTGCGCAGGGGGATCTCTCTCCTCCCAACCAACCAACCCAGTAGCCCGATCTTCGGGCTCCGCAGTCCGTTCAGCAGCCTTCGGGACCCCGGGCTGTAGTGGGGGAGCCCTCCCAACGGAGTCGCCACAAGCAACCTGTCCATCAGGTTCGAGTCTCAATCTATAATGCCGACACCAACTCTATGGCCTCTTATACCCCCCCCCACTCCAAGGGACCTGCGAAACGTGATCAACAATCGGTAGACCGAGCACAAACCCGATCTCCGTACTCATCTGGAGGAAAGGCAGGCCCAAGGGTCGAACCCTCGCCGCGAGCTGCCCTGGGACCATTCACTGCCCCGATCCAACCGAGGAGGGTCCAACTTTCCCCATAGACAAAGGGAGTCGCCCCAAAACTGCCAAAGATGGAGCCATTCCCCGACAGGTTGCCATGCACCTCGGGACCATCGTGAGCAGGAGGCCCCCGTTACAAGGGCAGAATTCTAGCAATTTCAGGAGGCAATCCTCCGGGCTCTCAATGCTGCCCCTAACAATGCCCATAGGGCCCCCAATCCTCGACCGGCTCCTCACCATCCTCGTCGATCTCGCAGTCCTCGACCGGCTCCTCACCATCCTCGCCAATCCCGTAGTCCTCGACCAGCTCCTCGCCATCCTCGCTGCTCCAGAATTCCTAGGCAGGCTGCGAGCCATCGCTGCCCCTCTCCTGATCACCACCGATGCTCTCGCAGTCCGCGCCCTACCCCAAGTCACCCTCGTCTCTCGGTCAGTCCACCTCCCACTCTGAGCCATCACTGGCATAGCCCCAGCCCTCCTCAACATGAGAACGAGTCCTGGGGTTCGGCCAGACAGAACCACAGGGAGGACTCGGTCTACTACCGTCTCCACGAGATGGAGAGGCGCCTCAGCCAGCTCGACCGAGATGAGGGGCGGCTTGCAAGGGACCTTCGTCCATGCAGGCCGCCATTCTCCTTTACCATTATGGAGGCTCCAGTTCCTGACAACTTCAAGCCTCCACATTTCGAGACCTATAAAAGGGAGTCGAACCCCACAGATTACATTGAGAGTTTTAAAACTCTCATGATGATTCACCATGCGTCCAACTCCTTCCTCTGGAAGACCTTCCCGGCCACACTCAAGGGGTCAGCTCGGGAATGGTACTCGCAGCTTGCACCGGCATCCATCTTCTCCTTCGACCAATTCGAAGGTCTTTTCCTCACGCATTTCGTGAGCAGTCGGCGCGCTGAGAAGACGAGCAACACCTTATTGTTCCTCAGCCAAAAGAAGGGCGAACCACTAAAAGATTATGTTAAACGATTTACTGCCGAGGCTAGGTCCATTGCTTCTTTGGAACCCTCGGTCGCCACCCTCGCCTTCCAGTCTAACGTCCTTATTGCCGACCTCAGGGCATCCCTGGCCAAGAAGCCCCCTCAGAACTTCTCAGAGCTCCTGCTTCAGAGCGAGAAGTACATCCGAGCGGAAGAAGCCGTCCGCTGCCCGAGCTTCGAGGCCTCCTCGTCCAAGAACAAGCGGAAGGGTGCAGAAGAAGAAGGAGCTAAGAAGCTCTAAAAGGACAATAGGGGTCAGCAGCGTCCCCCTCCTCGGTTCGAAAAATTCACTCTGCTTAACGTGAGTGTATCGGCCATCCTCATGGAGATAGGAAACGATGGCCTCCTACCACCTCCCTCAAGGATGAACACTCCGGCAAAGAAGAGGGACCAGAGTAAGTGGTGCCATTTCTATCAGGACCACGGGCACGATACAGATGAATGCCGGTCCTTGAAGGATGAAATTGAGGCCCTCATCCAGCTAGGACAACTCAACCAGTTCGTGAAGAGAGACCGAGTCGATCTACCCCCGCCACCTTGGGGGGATAACAGGCGAAACGAGCAGTGCACGGAGCCTCCGGAAGCCAAAGTGAAGGGCATCTTGCACTTGATTCACGGGGGCCCAATGGGGATTCCAACTCCTCCCGAAAAGCCTTTGTAAGGGAGGTTAACTCCGTACAGAACCATCCTCCCCCAAAGGGCGTTGGAGTCCCAGTGACGTTCTCCGACAGGGACCTAGAGGGCGTCCACACGCCCCACTGCGATGCCCTCGTTATCAATCTCCACATGGCGAACTTCGAAGTTCATCGCGTCTTAGTAGATAACGGTAGCTCCGTTAACGTACTCTTCTTGGAAGCCTTCAAAGGCCTCCCGCTGTCCAGGGATCGGCTCAAGCCCGTGGGCTACACCCTCCACGGGTTCACAAGGGTCCCGGTTACGGTCGAAGGAATTATAACCCTCGACGTAACGGCTGGAAAGGCCCCGACAACTCGTACGGAGCAAATGGACTTCATGGTGGTCACCGTCAAGGCCGCCTATAATGTTATCCTGGGTAGACCAGGTTTGGCCGCGCTTCAAGCCATCCCTTCAGTCTACCATATGAAGATGAAGTTTCCCACCCCCTCAGAAGTGGGAGAAGTGAGGGGGAGTCAAGAAGCGGCTCGAAAGTGTTACATGATCTCGGTGGGGGTCCATTTCTTTCTTTGGAGGCGCTCGAACTTCCTCAAGAAGGAGGTCAATCTATCTCCGAGCCCGTCGACGAGTTGGAAGAAGTGGCCTTCTCCGAAGAAGACACCACTAAGACATTCCGCGTCAGCGAAACTCTCTCCCTCTCCATAAAGCAAGATATCTCCCGATGTATACGGGAGAATCGTGTCCTCTTCACATGGACTGCAGCAGACATGCCCGGGATCTCGAAAAAATTCTCAATGCACTATCTGAGCGTCACCCCTGGGGTCAAGCCTGTCCAGCAGAAGAGGTGAAAGTTTGCCCCCGAGAGGCAAAGGGCGATCAAGGAGGAGGTTGAGAGACTCCTCAACGCCCGCTTTATTCAGGAGGTGAACTACCCTGAGTGGCTCTCTAACGTAGTAATGGTCAAGAAGGCCAATGGAAGTTGACGGATATGCATTAACTTCACATATCTCAACAAGGCGTGCCCGAATGACCCCTTCCCTCTTCCCAGCATCGACGCCCTCATCGACAAGACTTCCGAGCACGAGCTACTCAGTTTTATAGATGCCTTCTCGGGATACAACCAAATCAGGATGTTCCCACCAGACATCCCGAAGACCTTGTTCGTGACGGACCAAGGCCTTTACTACTACCGTGTTATGCCCTTCGGGATGAAAAATGCGGGGGCTAGCTATTAGCTCTTGGTGAACAAGGTCTTCCGAGACCAGATTGGCAGAAATATGGAGGTCTATGTCGACGACATGTTGGTCAAGAGCACTCGAGGGCAGGAGCACACCCTCGACCTTCAAGAAGCCTTCGAGGTGCTCAGGAGGCACAATATGAGACTAAATCCGAACAAGTGTGCGTTCGGCGTCTCATCAGGAAAATTTCTCGAGTTTATGGTCAGCCAGAGGGGAATAGAGGCCAATCCTGAGAAGATCCAAGCCATTCTCAAAATGGCTCCCACCTCCAACGTCAAAGAGGTGCAGAGGCTCACTGGGCGCATCGCCGCAGTCGGGCGATTCCTCTCCAAGTCCGGGGAGAAGTGCCTCCCCTTCTTCAAAGCCCTCAGGGGGGCTCAAGGCTTCGAGTGAGGGCCGCAGCAACAAGAGTTCTTTGACAAGCTCAAAGAGTATTTATCCAACCCCCTACTCGAGTATTTATCCAACCCCCCACTCCTGAGTAAGCCGGCACCTAGAGAGCTCCTTTACCTCTACATCGCAGCTTCGGACCAAACGCTCCGCACAGTCCTCGTAAGGGAAGAGGATAGGATGCAAAATCCCATCTATTACGTGAGTAAGGTGCTCCGCGACGCCAAATTCTGTTATCCGAAACTGAAAAAGATGGCACTCGCCTTGGTCATGGTGGCTCGTAAGCTTCGCCCCTACTTCTATTCCCACTCGGCGATCGTCCTTACCGACCAACCGCTAAAACAGGTTCTCCACAAGCCGGAAACATTCGGATGGCTCATGAAATGGTCCATCGAGCTGAGTCAGCACGATATCAGCTACCAGCCCAGGACGGTGATAAAAGCCCATACTCTGGCCCAGTTCATCATGGAGAACACCATTCCCGACTCGTTCGAGTCACCAGCCGACCCCTTCGTCTGGACCGTCTATGTGGACGGGTCCTCCTGCATCGATGGAAGCGGGGTCGGCGTCATCCTAACAGGCCTCGACGCCTTCGCCCTCCAGTATTCCCTTCGCCTCAACTTTTCGATGTCAAACAATGAGGCAGAATATGAGGCCCTAATTGCGGGTCTCTATTTGGCTCGCAAGGTGGGTGCCGAACCGGTCAGGGTCTTCAGCGACTCTCAGTTAGTTGTTAATCAAGTGTCCAGGAAATATGAGGCGAGAGATGACCGAATGGCAAGATACTTGGCAAAAGTGAGGGAACTTTTAGCTCTATTCAGAGATGTTCAACTCCAGTGGGTTCCCTGAGAGGAAAACGTGCATGCGGATGCCCTCTCTAAGCTCGCCTCCTCGTCCCTCCAAGGTCTAGAATAGACCGTCCTAATAGAAGTCATTCTCAAACCTAGCATCGACGAAGATGGCTCGGAGCCAATGGAAACCTACCCCCTAACGCTTGGGGAAAACTGGATGAAGCCCCTCCTTAAGTATCTCCGAGATGGAGTCCTCCCCGAAGATCCGAAAGAAGCAAGGAGGATCAGGACACGAGCAGAGCAGTACACACTCATAGACGGGGTCTTGTACAAATGCTCCTACACCCAGGTCGACGGTCGGCCCTATCTGAGATGCCTCTCCCCGGTAGAAGCGTTCTATGCCCTAAAGGAAGCCCATGATGGTTTATGTGGGGCACACTTGGGAGTAAAATCACTTGCCCAGAAGCTTTTGAATTACGGGTACTTTTGGCCGACACTATTAAGTGACTCCGAGGAGTATGTCCGCCAGTGCGATTCCAGCCAAAAGTTTCCCCAATCCGTCGCCTGCCTCAAGCGCAACTTGCCTCCCTGGCAAGTCTAATCCCTTTCGTAATGTGGGGGATGGATTTGCTCGGACCATTTCCTCCGGCACCAGGCCAGCTAAAGTTCTTGGTGGTAGCAATAGACTACTTCTCCAAATGGATAGAAGTCGAACCTCTCTCAACAATCACAGAGAACAGGGTCCAGAAGTTCTTTTGGAAGAACATTGTCTGTCGGTTCGGGGTACCTCGCATTCTCGTAATTGACAACGGGACCCAATTTACAGGAGCTACTTTTCACGACTTCTGCACCGATCTCGGAATTCAACAACGTTTCTCTTCAATAGCACACCCCCAATCTAATGGCCAAGAGGAGAACGCAAACTGTCAAATCCTCTCAGGTTTGAAGAAGAGGCTCGACAAGTCTACCCAGGGGCTATGGGTCGAACAACTCTCCAATGTGCTTTGGTGCTATCGCATCACCAAAAGAACTCCGATGGGTGAATCCCCTTTCAACCTCACATACGGATCAAAAGCTCTTATCCCTTTGGAGGTGGGTCTACCTTCCACTCGTCTCATAGCTTACGACGAGGCGCAGAATGCGAACTAGCTTCGCAACTGCCTAGACCTCATTAATGAGATCCGCGAGAGAGCCGCAATCCGCCAAGAGACCTACCGTCGTAGGATCACTCGAGCTTACAACAAGAGGGTACGGCCGACTAACATAAAGGAAGGGGACTTAGTGCTGAGAAAGTTATAAATTTCGGATCCAAGCAAGAGAGGCAAGCTGGTACCCAACAGGGAAGGACCATATGAGGTCTCCAAAGTTATACGCCCGGGCGCGTATCAACTTGAAGACCCGGGGGGCAGGACGATGCCAAGGACTTGGAACGCCGAGCATTTGATGAAGTACCGAGAAGGTGTCTAAACGCTGCTCCAAGCTTCTTCCCCAGGATTGCAAAAATCTTACTTGTATCTTCCTTTTTATCAAAATGTAAAAGGCGGTCTGCAACTTAGAAGCGGCCACCCAGTTATTTTCAATAAAAGAGAAATTTTCCCCCTTTAACTTATCTATCTTTCGAGTAAATTCTCTATTTTTCGGGTAGTCCAACTCTACTTACAAAAAATTTTTAATCGACAAGCTCAGAGTCCAACACTTGGCTCGACTCCGCTTCTACTACTTGCTCATAAGCGAGTAAGAAGTGGTTCGCGATTCGGAATTGCTCCCACAACCGTTGACTCTCTCTTAAACGACAAAGTTCGGAATCTAATACTTGGCTCGACTCCGCTTCTACTACTCGCTCATAAGCGAGTAAGAAGTGGTTCGCCATTCGGAATTGCTCCCACAACCATTGACTCTCTTTTAAACGATGAAGTTCGGAATCCAACAATTGGCTCGATTCTGCTTCTACTACTCGCTCCAAGCGAGTAAGAAGTGGTTCGCCATTCGGAATTGCTCCCACAACCGTTAGCTCTTTCTTAAACACGAAGTTCGGAGTCCAACACTTGGCTCGATTTTACTTCTACTACTCGCTCATAAGCGAGTAAGAAGTGGTTCGTCATTTGAAATTGCTCCCACAACCGTTGACTCGCTCTTAAACGATGAAGTTCGGAGTCCAACACTTGGCTCGACTCCGCTTCTACTACTTGCTCATAGGCGAGTAAGAAGTGGTTCGCCGTTCGGAAGTGCTTCTACAACTATCGACAACCATAGATGCTAACAAAACACACAAGTACAAAAAAAAAAAAAAAAACGTTTCATTTCTATAAAGTTTGAGGAACAAGTCAGATTACAAGACTAACTACTCATCTTTATGACGAATAACAAAATTTTGAGAAGTCAAAATTACAAGACTACTTCAACGCCTCCTAGGAAGTGGGATACTCCTCTTGAGCGACAAACGAGGACGGCGAACATTCTGTCGTTGCGACCCCGCACCCGTTGAGCTTCCCAAGCCGGCGAGCCTAGTTGTGTCTCTAAGCGTTGCGCCGGCTGAGGCTTCGCTCGACGAACCAGCCACTTCGCTTTGAGCGTCCCCAGGACAACCTGGCATGGGAGGCGAACGCGATGCTAACTCGTGGAACGATCGTCCCTACGAGTACTCATCTCGAGGGCAAGATGTGGTCCTGACGTTGCTCCCCTCTGAAAAATGTCGTAGTCGGTGAACCTCCGTCTCTAGCTCAAAATGCACTCCCTTAGCGAATCATCCGTTACTTTGACTTGTAGGAAAGGAATTCTTCTCGTACTACCCATACGAGAAGCTTCAGTGATAGTTCACCAAAGCTGCGCCGTCTCCAGGCTCTTCTCGAGCACCATATTCTTCAGACCATCTCTCTCCATACTGACGTCGAATAGGGTCTGCCAAAGTTACTCCACCTCCCCTTTAGGGGGGGCTTCTCGAGCTCGTTTCTTTAGTAGCTTCAACTCTGAGTTGCGCTTCGCCAGCGTTAGCTTGAGATGATCTAATTCTAGCTCGCTCTTGAGAAAACACTCTCGACTACGAGAAAGGGCCCACTTCGTCGCTCCTAAGTCAGCTCAAAGACGAGAGGCCTCGGCCGCTACCATGTTCAGCAATGGCGCGACCAGACACAACTCAACGATCTGAAAGCAAGAACACAACAATGCTGAGCTCGAGCAACACTTAGTTAAATTCCAAAGCGAGTTGTTTTCAACGCTTAGCTAAATTCCAAAGCGAGTTGTTTTCAATACTTAGCTAAATTTCAGAGCGAGTTGTTTTCAACACTTAGCCAAATTTCAAAGCTAGTCATTGTAAACTTGGGCCAAAATCTCAAAAGTTCTTCGTTTCATTGAAGTTCAAAAGAGTAAAAAAGAAAGCGGTGGCCAGTCCGCTATTAGGCATTCAAACAAAAAGACCCTAGATGAAAAACTACTGCTAAAATACAAAAGAAACTCTAAGGGAGTTGAGTGTCCACCTCGGCGGATGGATCCACAAGCGCTAAGGCACCTTCGCCGCCCTCAACTCCCCCTATCGCCGGCGCCATAGCTAACGGCGTCTCAGTCACTATGTCTTAATCGTCGACGGCCTCCTCTTCTCCTTCATCTTCTTCTTCTCCTTCGGCCAGTGGTTTCGCCTCGTCGGGGAATAAGAAATATCCCCAACAATCGAAGTCGGGGAGACGCTCGCCGACATCCTTCAGTGCCTTGGCATAGGCCTTGCGCATGTTCTGCTCAAGATAGCTGATCGCCTCCTTCTCCGCCACTACCTTGGCCTCCTTCACCGCCATGTCCATCGCGAATGCGGCCTTCTCCCGCTCAGCTGCCCACTACCGAGCCGTCTCCTCTTTCTTTGCAGCGGCGGAGTCCTGCACCTTCGCTAACACCTCCTCCAATAGCCGGATCTCGATGGGTTGCATTTCGACCATGAGAGTGGCCGCCTCTAGCTCTCTCTCAGCCTTCGAGCGCTCCAACCTCTCCCGATCCTGAAGAGCTTTCAGCTCTTTCTCCTGCTTCGCCACTCACTTCAGCAAGTGGCTGAAATGACAGATCGCCTGCGAAAAAGGCAGTGGTTTAAGAGTGGAACACAAAGAAGAGGACAGAGTCGAGCGAAAGGTTAGGGCTTACCGTCATATGTGCTTTGGCGATCTCCAATGTCGAGTCACCCACTGTCCCATGCTCCATCGCTGCCTTGTCTTTGGGAGTGGCGAGACTGCGGACGGCGTCCATGCAACTCATCGAGTCGCTGAGGAAATCGTCGTGCCTAAGAACCTGCCAATCTGGCACGAAGATCCTCTTCAGCTTGCCCGTCAATATCACTTCGGCCGTCGCCGTGCGAGGCAGAGCTGACAGGGCGAGAGTGGCCGAACAGTCGAGCTCCTTCTCTGGCGTAGCAACGGAAGAAGGAGCAGCCTCCAAGTCAACGACGGGGGCGGCGACACTCTCAACTCGAGCTGCCTTCGACGTAGTTGGCTGAGCAACGGCGCGGTTCCTCTTTTTCTCCTCAACGTGCTTGCCACTCAGCGCCGATCGCCTGTTCATGATGTCGTCGAAGTCCATGGTAGTAGATCCCGCGAACAAAAAAGATAGAAAAAAAGAGAGATTAGAATTTTATCACTACTAAAATACTTAGAATACGGTCGATGAAAGAGAACTCGTACTAGGATCCATAAGGCTAAGGCCTCCCCCGAAGAGGCTCTCCTCGGTGATCTCCTTCAAATGCAAGGTCGGTCGATCCAAGAGGATGCCGACCATTTTGTCCTCCTCTGAACTCAAGGACGGCTCCATCTTCGCCCTCTTCGGCACATCCTCTCTCCATACCATGGGAATGTCCCACGGCTTTTCACCCCGAACGAGGAAGTACTTGTCTCGCCAACACTTCACGGAGTCAGGGTTGTCGACCAACTTAACGCCCTTCCGAGCAGTGAGGTAGAAATGGTACTCCGTCCTCGTCTTTTGATGGATCTTGTACAAACGACGAAGTACGCTGATCCTAGGTTCGATCTCGGCTACCTGGCAATGGAGAACGAACCCCGTCACATGCCTCCAAATGTTCGGCATCAGCTGAATAGGGCAGACCCCATACCATTGCAGCACTCCCCTTATGAAAGGGTGTAGAGGAAGGCGCAGCCCCGCATAGAAAGCGTCATAAGGGAAAATGCAAGTATCGGAGGGGAGAGAAGAACAAGACCTGACCCCTGGCCCCAGCACGATGAGTTCAAACTCCGGAGGGATCATGAAGCACATCCGAACCATTCGCAGATCTGACTCCTTTAGGATGCTGATGATTTCGTTTGCCTCCGTGTGCTCCCTCGGATTGTTCCCCTCGTAAAATTGAGCCAGACCTTGCTCTGTTCTCCTCAAATCCTCTGAACTATACTGCCGAGTCCCTCCAAGGGTAGACACAGCGATCGGATGTTTGCCGAATGCACCGATCTGCCGATCTCTCTCCACTATCGTTTCCACCACTGTCGAAGAGAGAGCCACCTCGCCACCTCCACCCTCGACGACGAGATCACCTTCCACTTTCGGAGAGGACAGGACAATGGGAGCCTTCCCCTTATCGAACGAAGAAGGAGTCGATCGGGGAACTGACTTGAGGAGGAGGCCTCTTCGCCAGACGACACCCTAGACATCTCTTTAAATTAAAATAAATTACCTGGAAAGTGACAACCATGGTCGGAGTGCTCGTCGGAGAACGAGAATGACGCCGAAAGCTCTGTGAAGAGAAAAAATCTCCGGTGAAGAAAAAGTGAGAAAGTGAAGTCAAAATAAGAGGGGTGGGGACTTATAGCAAAACTTGTTGGGCTTGGGCCGCATAGCTTGACCGGCCTAACAAGCACAGAAGTCTAAGCGGTTAGAATGTGAAACGAAAAAAAGAAGCGACCAGAAGAGGCTCGAAACAGTTGACCAGTCAACGCTCATCGAGTTCGCCGCTTCGTCTGATTCACTCGACACAACGTTCGCCAAGCTCACCGTAATATCCGAGCAGACGTGTTTACGAGCTGAAAACACCAAAAAATGCGTTGACCAGTCAACGCCATTCCAGTTTGCCACTACGTTCGCCAAGCTCGCCGTCATATCCGAGCATACGTGTTTCTGAGCTGAAAACACCAAAAAATGCATTGACCAATCAACGCCATTCCAGTTCGCCACTACGTTCGCCAAGCTCGTCACGAGCTCGCCAAGCTCGCCGTCATATCCGAGCAGACGTGTTTTCGAACTGAAAACACCAAAAAATGTGTTGACCAGTCAATGCCATTCCAGTTCGTCACGACGTTTGCCAAGCTCGCCGTCATAACCGAGCAGACGTGTTTCCGAGCTAAAAACACCAAAAAATGTGTTGACCAGTCAACGCCATTCCAGTTTGCCACTACGTTCGCCAAGCTCGTCACGACGTTCGCCAAGCTCGCCGTCATAACCGAGCAGACGTGTTTCCAAGCTGAAAACACTAAAAAATGCGTTGACCAGTCAACACCATTCCAGTTCGCCACTACGTTCGCCAAGCTCGTCACGACGTTCGCCAAGCTCGCCATCATATCCGAGCATACGTGTTTCCGAGCTGAAAACACCAAAAAATGTGCTGACCAGTCAATGCCATTCCAGTTCGCCACTACGTTCGCCAAGCTCGTCACGACGTTCACCAAGCTCGCCATCATAACCGAGCAGACGTGTTTCCGAGCTGAAAACACAAAAAAATGCATTGACCAGTCAACGCCATTCCAGTTTGCCACTATGTTCGCCAAGCTCGTCACGACGTTTGCCAAGCTCGTCGTCATATCCCTTGAGATGGGGGAGGCTTCATAAATCTAACTGGAGGCCAATGATTGAAAAAATTGAATCTAGACTTAACTTATGGTCTGGAAAGCACCTCTCTTGCGGAGGCAGACTTATTCTTGTTGATATGGCTAGAAATGGGATTAAATCAGAACCATTCAAAGTGGGCACGAATCTCAAAGTCCTAGGGGCAAGATGGTAATCCCATCTACAGACGGGTCCGAATTGGGAATCAGGTCCCTCCTCCTATACCTGCTAACTCATGAACGGACCTGACCAGCTGAGAACGGGTTTCAACCCGTTAGGGGCCAGTTCAACAGGACTGAAGGAAATCCTGGCTTCCCCTAATCTTGAGGAGGTGGTTATAACCACCCGTATCCTGCCACACCGGAAAGTAGGGATTCTCTCTGACCCTGAAAGAGATCCCATTGGCGACTATAAAATCCCCCTGACCTCCCACTGTAAAAGGTGATCACACTTTGCACACTTGAGCCTTTTCCCTTCTCTTTTTCTGTGTATTGACTTGATCGTCGGAGGGTTCATCACCGGGATCCATCCCGGTGTCTCGAACGTTTGTGCAGGTCGCAAGGGAGCACCAAGGAGCCAACCAGTTTGCAAGGAAGAAGAAGGGGTCGATCTTTGTGAGTTCCTTGCGAACCTACAAATCTCATCTATTGCCCCCACACCCGAATTCAGTGGCAACACTTGTCAACTCAGTCATCTTTTCTGTTCCTTTATATATTATGTCCTTTTTTTACGTCCCTTCTTAGGTTATTAAGAGGATTGATCAAATCAGAAGGAACTTCTTTTGGTCAGGTGCTGATACTTATAGAGCTGGTACCCATCTCTACAATTGGAAGTTGATTTGCACCTCCAAGGCAGCGGGTGGCTTAGGGGTTCTTGACCTCAGGCACCAAAATTTAGCCCTCTTGGGTAATTGGTTATGGAGAATTCTGAAAAATGATATTACCCTGGGCTCGTCTTATCACTCTTAAATATTTCTCCCGGTGTAGGATTTGGGATTTCTCCCCCTCCCTTTCCCGTAAGGCCTGTCCGTTTTGGAAGGGGGTCTGGAAAGCTGCCAGCCCTTTTCACTGTGGCATCTACCATGTTTGCGCCGATGGTTCTGAAACCATGTTCTGGGACGATTTATGGTTCGGTAATATTAAGATTGTGTTGGCCTTCCCCTCCCTCCACCAAATGGCCTCTAACCCTTCGGCCTCGGTGGCAGATTATGTTACCATCCTCGACGACCAAAAGTTCTGGTCTATACCTTTCACCAGTGTTCTTCCTTCATCCCTTGAGACTGAGCTCCATGAGCTTTTCGCTAGCTTAAACCTTTATTCCTGGTATCCCACTGAAGATTTTAAATGGCGATGGACCAGCTCAGGAGACTATTCAGTTAAATCTTCTACAATTTCCTTAATTTCGGGAGTATCAATTCTCAGCTTGCTAAGTCCTTATGGAGTTGTGTTCCCTTGAATTCTAAAATCCTCACCTGACTTGCTCTTAACAGCATACTTCTTACCGTTGAGGTTCTTAATATAATGAACCTAACCTTGGGCCAATTATGTTCATTATGTTCTTTCGAGCATGAGGATGCCGAGCACCTTTTTCTCCAGTGCAACTTTATTCAGCCGTTGTGGAAGATTAGCGTTCTCGCTTGGCAAGCTCCTTCTATCCCCATCTCCTTTTCATCGTGTTGGATGTCTCACTATCTCAGGAAAGAGTTTTGCAAATCTTGGGTCCTTTCTATTATGGCTATCATTTGGGTCACTTGGTCTGAAAGGAACAAACATATTTTTTCTCACACTGCTTCTATGATCGATACCATTATTGATGAGTTTTTATTCTTTACCAAATTTTGGCCATCCACTTTATCGCATGAGAAAGTGGTAGCCCTACAACTTTTTCGCCTGGATGAGGCGTCCCGCATTTTTCGTTCAACTAACACCAACTTCCTTTAGTATTATTCAGTTCTAATTATCTCTTTTTTCTCCTCTTCTTTGCAGATTTGAAGTGGTTGTAATCTTTCTTTTGCTCCATCTCAGGAGGCTTTTAACCCGTTTTGATTGTTGCTTTAGAGTTGGGGCGGGCATCTTGCTTCTCTACTGCTCTGGATACGTTTACTATGTTCTTGTGGTTGTTTGTTCTTGTTTAGATGATGGATGGCCTTATTTTGTTACCTGGGTTGGATGTTCTTAGTTTGGTGGTTTATGTTCCTAGTTACTGTTCTTGTTGCGGCATCCGCTATCCTTTTTTGGAGCCTTGGCCTCCTCTCTGGTTTGCGTTCAGTATTTTATCCTAGCTTCTGTTATTGTATCATGTGGTTTTGTCTAGGGATGGCAACTGGGCCGGGTCAACCAGCGACCCACCCGCGAACCGGCCCGCCAACCCGGCCCGTTAATTTGCTCCGCGGGTTCGGGTTGAACCCGGTGAACAGTACCGGGTCGACCCGGGTCGCAATTTACGCGAATTGAATTCGCGAAACCCGGCCCACGAACCCGGCCCAATTCGCGAATTGGACCCGCCAACCCGCGGGTCGACCCGCCGGTTTCGACCCGTTCGACCCGTACGGGTCGAACGTTCGACCCGTGACGGGTCGACCGTTGTCCCGCGGGTCGAACGGTCGAAATTCCCGTTGCACTGCGCCGCTACTGATGCGCTCTGTCCCAAGACAGAGCCGTTGCATTTTTTTTCCCCACTTATTTAGCCTATAAATATCCCCAAAAATCTCATAAAAAATCACACCTCACTCTCTTACTCTCTCTACTATTATACATCATTTGTAAAGAATTTTTGAACAATTGTAGTATTCATCAAACAAGTGTACAAGGAGGCATATACACGATCACATTTCGGTCGTATCGGAATCAAAATTACTACATTATTTTTTTTCACATACTTTACTTTAGCACATTACTACATTATGTCTAGATCACGCGGTAGCGGTCGTAGCAGACAAGATTCCTCATCCTCTTCACGTAGGCCACCAATTGTCCCAACTAGTGAGCCCGCCCAATATTACATTGATCCTACTATGGAACAATGGGGTACACACGACATGGATGTTGTAGGTGACATACAATTAGAAGAAGAAGAACAACAACAACAAACCGAAACCACACAACCCCGTAGTAGTAGGAAAAGTAGAGGAGAAACTAGCGATTGACATAAGTTTTATGATTATATCCCGGACGAACGTACTCCGGGTATAGGTTTGAAAGTGTGTAAAACATGTAGTAAAACATAGAAATTCAAGAGGGGTGACGGCACCGGTACAATTAGTAGGCACATACATCATAATCATAAAGAACTTCTTGATCAAATACAAGGCCAACAAAAAATCAACCCTAGGACCGGTCAAGTAGATAGCCACCCTTATAATCCAGAACTTGTTCGTCGGGAAATGGCCCGATTAGTCATTAAGGAAGAGTTGCCATTTTCCTATCCCGAGAGTAGGAACTTGGAAAATTTTAATCAAACGGCCTTAAACCCTCATTTTAAAAGAATTCCGAGAAATACTTGCAAATCGGATTGTTTTAAAGTGTACATGGAAATGAAGAACGCTTTGATTGCAATTTTATGGAGTTTAACTTGTAGGGTTAGTTTAACTTCGGATTGTTGGACGGGTGTCAACAATATTCTAACGATGAGAATAACCTGTCATTGGATCGACAATGATTGGATTCTTCAAAAAAGAATCATATCACTTGCGTCGTTGCCGTATCTCCATAGTGGCACTGAAATAGCAAACCGTATTATAGAAATTTGTGATGTTTTTCATATTCGCGATAAAATTATGGCTATTAGTTTTGATAATGCATCTAACAACAATGTAGCAATTACTACTTTAAAATTTGTATTAAACCCTCCATCTGATAATATTTTTCATGTTAGATGTGCATGTCATATTATAAATTTATGTGTTCAAGATGCATTAAGAATAGCTGATCCATATATAGTTAAAATTAGAAATTGTGTACATTTCATTGCATTAAGTCCAAGCATTTTACAAGAATGGAAAGCTTGGTGTAGGGTTAGAAATGTTCATTTTAGAAAATTTCCAAAGGATGTTAGACACCGATGGAATTCTACTTTTAATTTACTAAATGTTGTCACCGATTATAAAGCAGTTGTAAATGAGTTTTGTATCGCAAAAAATATGCACAATTTTGAAATTACTCCCCCCGATTGGTTTTTTGCCGAATCTTTGTTGAAATTTTTAGAACCTTTTAAAACCACAACTTTAAAATTTTCAAAAACATATGAATCTACTTCTAGTAGCATTTTTATTGAATTAGTTAGCATGATGCAAATATTTAACGAAATGTTAAATGATCCCTATATTAGTGACATTGTAATACATGCATTTCAAAAAATTTTGAAGTATTATTTTCCTCCTCCTATGTTGATTTGTGTTGCTACTGTTATGGATCCCCGTATCAAATTAGAAGGTACGAAGAATTTGATAGAAATGTTTTTTTGGATATTTAGAGGACAATGTAGAATTAACAACTGATTGCGCTACTTTTTTAGTTCAGTTTGAATCTACGTTAAATAACCTGTATGGTTATTATGATAGACGTTTTGCTTCTAGTAGTACAACTTCTGTAGTTAGTTCTTCTTCTGGTAGTTCTAAAGGTAAGGGTAAAAGTAGAATTGGTGATAGAACATTTAGTTTACTTGAACAAATTCAATCTAAAAAACCTAGGACTAATCAACCAAATGAATTAAATTGGTATAACCAACAGGATACTGAGCCTACTCTTTCTCCACTAGATATTTTACAATGGTGGAAAGAACATGAACACACATTTAGTATTCTGTCAATTATGGCTAAAGATTTACTAACTCATCCTGTCTCTACATTTGGTTCTGAGAGTGTATTTTCTACAAGTGGCAGGGTTCTATCTAATTATAGGAATCGGCTGAAGCCCGAGGCGTTAGAGATGCTCGTTTGCACAGAAGACTGGCTGAAGGATGAAGATAGGACGCAAGGGAAAGCACTATCGAGTTCCACAAGTGGGAGCAACTCGCCCGAAGAACAACAACAACAACAACAACAACAACAACAACAACAGCTTTGCTTGTTATGTCAAATTAGAAACCTTGTACTCAATTAAAATTGTATATAAGAAATATGTTATTTATTTGTGAATTGAATTCTTCATTTCGTTATAAATTGTTCAAATTGTATAACTTAAATTTATATGAATAATATTTCAAAATTTGTTGTCAATTTCACTCTTTCAATCTTATTATTATTATTACGATTTTTATTGTTTATTAGTATTATTACTTACGTAGTATTATAATTATAATTATTATTTTAATTTAAGCTACCAAAAAAAAAAATTATTAAACGTGCCAACCCGCGGGTCGACCCGGCCCAACCCGGGTTGAACCCTAAAGGGTTCACGGGTTGGGCGGGCCACCCAAACGAAAAAACAACCCGGCCCGGATAAGAATGCAACCCGGCCCGGACCGTATAATTCTACATGCCAACCCTTACGGGTTGGGCCCGACCCGGCCCACTCGACCCGTTCGCCACCCCTAGTTTTGGTCTCACTGCCTGTGCTTTTTCAGGTTTTGATTAATGGATGGTGTGAGCAAGATTTAGGTTGCTCTTTGGCAGATCTTGGACTTTAGTTGGAGTCCATGGCAATGCCCTTTGTTAGCTACTTTTTGTGTGTTAGCTTTTCTTTGTGTGGTGCTCAATGTTTTTTGAGTTGAGTGGTTACCGCACTTGTTCTTTATAGGCGGTTTTCCCTCTCCATTATAGCATATATTCTTAGCGTACTTCGGGAGCTACTTTGGTTTGGTTCCTCCTAGCAGAGGGTCCATTTCTGTTGGGTATTGTCCATTTCTGTTGGGTATTTCATCAGTTTGCACTGGTGGCATCAGTGCCATTTTTGGCATGCTGGCCTTATATCGCAGCTACTCCGGGTCAGCAGTGCGCTCATTCTCAGGCCTTGGTCGGTTGATCTCCCAATCTGTTTTGTGAGTTTTTGGCTCTTTGGCTGCTGCTATTATGTAGTCTAGTTCAACCAATCGTTAGCATGGTTGCTGCGTCTTGTTCTTGTCGCTTGGGCTTCATCGACCCCAGGTTCGATTGGGGATTCCCTCAGCTACTCTTGAGATGCAGAGAGCTGGGGTTTGATCGGCCAGACACTGAGGGCGTCGGCGATGTGGCAGTCATCGCTCTTTGTCCTGATCGACGTGGTTGTGGATTTAGGCTCTTTTTCTGTTTTGGGATTGTGTTGTATTCTCTTGGCAATGAACTCAATTGCTAGGGTGTTCTATTAGTTGTTTCCTTTGCTGTCTGCTTACAATTTCACTTTCGGTAAAATTGTACCTCTTTGTATTCCCACCGTTTTATTAATTTATTGGGCTGGAATCTAACGATTCTATCCTCGTTATCAAAAAAAAATAAATTATGAAAGCAAATATATATAAATAAAGAGAGATAACAACAATTACAGCCACACTTACAATCAAACATATACTTCACAATCAAATATAAACTAATTAATAATATGCTCCACCATTACATGTTGTTATATAAATAAACATCAAATGAATGAGAAAAATAAATATTAAAACACATTTTAAATTATATACATAAACGTTTTTTTACACTAAGGCAACAAATGTATCTGCTTGATAAACCAATCAAACATTCTAATTCACATTCTGGGGAAAATAGTTCCACCCAACTTAACTATTTCATATTCAACCAAAATTAATGGTTTTTCACATAACATTTTTAGCAATCACCTTCAATACTATCGTTACAGTCAAACCAATGCATGTAAAAGCTAATAACTACTAAACATCAATCGCAAATAAAAAATTAGCCCCAAAATGTCCAATTTCAATAAGATTCCATTAAAGATGATAAATTTGCTTCACAATCACAAACACACAAAATGCCCAATTTCTCTTGTAAATACTATCATTAAAGATGATAAATTGACGGCCATGTTCTGAAATAGGAAAATTGTCCCAGCTCTGTTTAGAGAAACAGAGTATGCGCGACTTGAATTCTAAATTGTTTAGAGCCTTTCAGTGCATCTAACGTCCAGACATTTGTCCAAACAATTTACATCTTAACCAAGAAAAAAACTATAATAAAAGTTTTCCACAGAAGACTCTTAGATTAGGATTTGGGTTTCATTTCATCAATCCAACCTGCGTCTTAGTATCAAATCTAAAACCAATATCGCAAACTCCAACTTCAATTCACTTTTATTTTTATTTTTTCGTATAACCTTGTAACTGGCTCAGTACTCTGAGTTTGTTTTATTAATCTCTTATTAATGAAATAGGATGGCCATACTCCACATTTTCCTTAAAAAAAAAAAACACTCCAAGTTCAATTCCTAGGAGAGTTGTCTCCATTAACAATTTCACATTGCTAAATTAAGTGAGATGCCAATCATAAGCTAAAGCTGATGTAGGCTGTGTAGCTAGAGCGAAAACCTAGTGGATTGGAATTACTAAAGTCTGCTGTCATATTACAACCCAAAAGTTGTAAACAAGATTTAATCTCGCTTTCAAATAGCTTAAGGACAATAGCTTAGGCACAAGTTTGATCCTTGTAAAACAAAAGTTGGGAATAGATTAAATTTACACTTAAAGATCATGTTCAACCACATTCATGTTCTGGATCAGATTACTAAGCATGACGATATGTATGATGATAAAGAGTTCTAAGTCCAATTCTCAGATCAAAACATCAAACGAAGAAAGTGATCCCTTCAAAATTAGCAAGTCATAGATAAATACTAATTAATAAGCAAACTACAATATCACAATCTCATATTTCAAGACAACAAAACTAACAATTAATACATGCCTGACCTCCTACTACTTCTCCAATCACATCACAATAAAACCAAAAAAAAGAGTTTTTAATTAAAAAAAAACACTCAACGATCGCTTACATCGAGAACCGCCTCATTCATCCAAGCTCTTCCACTCGCCACCGATCCCACATCAAGAACAGATCTACATAAAATCGACGAAATTAAGGATAAGCAAACAACAACAATCCAAGACCTACATAAAAACATAACTTTAGGGTTTGAAATTTGTTACTTGATTTGATGGGATTAGGGTTCAGTTCTTGAGGCCGATGAAGTTTGTGAGAGGGAGAGAGAGAGAGGAGATTGGGGGGGGGGGGGGGGGGGGGGGGTGGGGGGGGGGGAGGTGACGGGGTACGAGCGGCGGGGGACGATGACGGCTGAGGTGTAGTGATTGGGTGACTGGGGGGGGGGGGGGGGGGCAGCTAGGGTTTGTGATAGAAAGAAAGAGAGAGGAGATATGGGCCGGCGAAGGGGGCATGTGACGACGATGGGGAAGGCGGCTAAGTTGGGTTAATGAGTGTGGAGGGAGATTGAGAGGTAAAAAAATAATTGGGGGAATGTAAAATGAGAGGGGGGGCGGGGCGGGGCGGGGGGCAGCTAGGGTTTGTGATAGAAAGAGAGAGAGAGAGAGAGGAGATATGGGCCGGCGAAGGGGGCATGTGACGACGATGGGGGAAGGCGGCTAAGTTGGGTTAATGAGTGTGGAGGGAGATTGAGAGGTAAAAAAATAATTGGGGGAATGTAAAATGAGAGAGGGGGGGGGGGGGGGGGGGGGACACTTATCTGAAATCTATCCTGGCGTTTCCACACAAAAACGCTGGGGTATCCCTCACCTATTCCGGCGTTTTTCGAAAACACTGCGGTAGAGTTGGATTTTTTTGTTCTTTCGAATTGCTGGTCTTTTTTTATAGTGTACAGTTTCCTATATTGTCCACTATCGAGTCGTACCCTTATTATCCCGGCTTGTTATTCTTTTACATTGCTTACTCATGAACATGCAACCAATGGAAATGAGTATCAAGACAATGTCAAGAAGGTATCAGGAGTTATGCAATGTGATATACAAATGCTAAAAATAAATTTATTTGTATTTAAAATCATAAAGATGTAATTTCCGGACAGCAGTACACTACTGTACTAAAATCCACTTTTCCGCTGCTATTGGAAAGATAATCAAGTTCCGTTATGGGTTCCAGAAGATAAATCCTTGCCGGTTCCAACGCATATTCACACGACACATTTCAATTACAGCAGCTAGGTCTATCAGGCGGTTATTTCCTGGTCTATTGTTCAGATAGAAGGTCAGGATCAAGTTCTCATGCATATAACGAGACTAGAAATTCATTAAAAAATCTTATAAAAATCATAAAATGACTGCTAATAATGTTCAGTAACATCCTGGTTAATCTCAGGTCTAGATTCTACTGATAACATATTATTTTAATCAGTTAATCACAATGAGATACTTCTAAACAGTAATCTAGAATTAAAACACCACAATACTTAAATCATGATATCTTGCACTCTACAAGTCGGATTTCAGATATGTCAGTTGATATGGATTCCAGACACAGAGGGTTACAACTTTCATGTACAGGGTTCTAAATATAATGATGGAACTAGATCAAAATCTCAGTACAAGTTCGAGTAAACAGCAGGACAGAGGTCTGAATATGCGGTAACATGGTGAATTAACGGTTCAAGACTTGAATCAATAACATGTCACGATAAAGAAACTATGAATTAGATTCACCGATGAATCAATGGTAGAAGTCGAGAATGAACTCAACGAAAAATCGAGAATATAATTCGATGAAACAATAAACAATAAGAACTACTTGCAAGAGTTCAATAAATATTTTCTTTAACATGAACAATAAATGGGGTTCAAGAGATGCAGGCATTTTAGACGACGATTATGAATGCAAATGATCAACGGGGAGAAGAGAAGCACCACGACAATAACGGCAAGATGACCGCAACAAGGGAGGCGACGGTAACAAGCAAGCACAACGGCACTAACACGAACATCAACGCAGTAAGCGGACTTCGGGTCGTCGGGTTGGCAAAGGCAGCAAGGTGGTGAGCTTACTGGGTTGTTAGCTGTCCGTGGAGGCAGTGAGGAGGTGCTAGTGCGATTGAGGCAGCAATTGGGCGTGAAAGAAGCTGTTGATGATGGAGAATGGCAGTGGAAGGAGGCAGGGTCGGGTTGGCTGTTGTGAGGTGGTGCTGAGATGGTGGTGTGGGGGCTGTTTAGGGTAAGGCAGGGAGAGGTTGGGGTGATGGTGGAGCCGTCACAAGGTGGAGTAGGAAGTTGAAGGAGTCAGACAGTAAGGCGAAGGAGGAAGAAGAAGGCAGTTGGGGGTGTTGCTCGGAGGTTGAAGGAGGAAGAGGTGGAAGATGCGGGTGTTTGGAGATGAGGCAGAGGAGGAGGGCCTACGGGTGTTCAGGGTGGTTGTTGTTGGCAGTCGGTGGCACGCAGGAGGCTGGTCGGGGGAAGCGGCAGTGTTTGGCAGAGGAGTGCAGTCGTGGTGCTGTCATTCGGTGGGGGTGTGGAGCTTCGGGTTGGAGGATGGCGAGGAAGAGCAGCAAGGAGGACTTCTGGTTGTATGGGTTTCGGGAAAAACAGAAGAAGAAGAAGAAAGATGGGTGGCGGCTTAGAGAAGGAGATGGGATTTATTTAGGGCTAATTAAATAGGGTTATAGAGTTTAAGCGCGCGTTTGGGAACCCAAAAAACTAGGAAAAAGAATGGAATACTATGGATGGACCCATCTTATCCTATTCCACAGCCTGTTTGTTTTGAAAAAGAAAACAAAGGAAACAACTAAATTTCATTCCCTGGAGAAAGATTTCAACCAATTTCTATTCCAGCTCCACCCCCCTCGGAAAGCTGTGCAAAAGAATGGAAAGAGAGCTGAGATTGACGATGACTCCATGAGCTTGCCACTAATAATTCAGTTTTTGAAACTTTGATCTTTCAACATTACTGAACTCAGTGTCTCATGGCAAGACCTCGAGTTAATTGCAAAAAACTTCAAATCATTGATTTCTTTGAAGATTTCTGAGTGTGGTATCTCCAACCTTGTCGGGTTCTTTTGTGCAGCTACATCACTCGAGGAGTTTGGTGGGGGCTCGTTTGATGATTCCATAGGTGAAACAAACAAAAGGATAAAATACGTTACTCTTGTAGGTTATGCCACTTAGATTTCAGCTTCATGGGAACTAATGAGATGTACATCATATATCCATTTGCTGATTCTCTAAAGAAACTGAACTTGTAGTACACATGTTACTACCGAGGATCACTATGAACTGATTCAACAATGCCCTAATCTAAAAATTCTTGAGGTATTAACCAATTGTAACATTTCGACTAGTTTTTCCACATGAAGTGTTTTATCTTTTTTTGAATTTCACATCGAGGGTTCTCAGCTGTTGCCCAAGGCTACTTGGAACTGGAGTATCTAGCCGAATATGTTTTAGATGTCATGAATTCTGCTCTGTAGTGTATCGGCACTCACACCAAGAACCTGTGATTTTAGGATTGTCTTGATAGAGAAAAGAGAATTACCGAATTGCCTCTTGACAATGGCGTGCGCGCTCTTTTGTGCAGATGTACCAAGCTGAGAAGGTTTGTGCTTTGTCCGAGACCCGTTGGGCTGACTAATGTTGGTCTCGGCTACATCGGTGAGTTTAGTACCAATGCCCGGTGAATGCTTTTAGGCCATGTGGGTGAATCATACTTCAGGCTTCTTCAACAGAATGTCAAAAGTATGCTTTTTCATACTTTATATTTGTCATAATCCATACTTTGTTGTGGGAGTGTCAAAAGTATGTTTTTTCTCTACTCAACTCAAAATGCAAAATGTCAGAAGTATGTCCATGTAAAAATGTTATAAAATGTTTTTCAAAATCCCGTAATCCATAGTATTCCATTGTTTGTCAAACAAGACTAGAGAATAGAAACAAAAAAAAGTCAATTCCATTCCATCAGTTGCCCAACACACACAACATATAAATTTAATTCATCACTTTCCCTTTCTTTCCATTCCTCTCCATTCATTTTCATTCCATTCCTTTCCATTCCCCAACTTAAATGTTTCCAAACTGACCCTAAATAGAAATTAGGGAAGAGAGATAGTATGCAGCATGTGGGCTACGCCATATGGGCTTCACAATATCAATAATTTGAGTTGGGCTTATACATTATTCAAATAACTAATAGTAAACATTAATTAAATAATTAAATAAAACAAAATAGAGTCTTTGGTTACACACTTAATAATTAATCAAAATAATAAGGTTAGATTTGATTTAGGCTAAAATATAAAAATTAATCAAATAAAAAAAGAAATAAACTTATAGAATGGAATAAGATTTGTGTTAAAATATATAATTATTTAAAAATAGCAACAAATACAATTGATGATTAGAAATGACTTTAATAGGAAATCCAAAATGAATTTAAAACAAAATGAATTTAAGAGCAGAAAAGAATTTATAAAGAATCGAAACACAGAAATACACAGAAAATATGTATATGCAGAAATGGGGGTTACAAAAAAAAAAGAAAAAAAAAGAAAAAGAAAAATATATATGTGTGTGTGTGTAAAGGGCCTGTGATAAATAGAGGGGGGGAGGGGGGCTAGAATACAATATTTCTATAATTTAGGGTTTTTTTTAAAAAAAATCCAGAAGATTAAACCCTCATATTAGCTCAGAGTTTCTTTTATGACTTTTGACTAGGATGTAAAAAAAAAGGCCCAAAAGCCCAAGCTCATGTATAGCCCCGTTGATCCAACCCTTTAAAATGCCCAGCCCGACCCTTCGTACATAATGGCTGGGCTTGGATCTTGAGTTTGAAGTCTGGCCTGACCCAAAAGTCCAGGCTTTACCGTACATTGGCCCATCCATAAAGCCCAAGCTTTAGCCTGTTCATATAAAATCTCATCTAATTTTATACTATTATAGCACAAATTAATTCTAATTTATCTACTAACTTCCACATACATAGTTATATCATAGTTCAAATTAATTCTAATTTAACTACTAGCTTCTGCATGCATAATTGTATAATAGTTCTATCGCTATTACAAAATTATTACAATTACATTTGAAAATTAAAGTTACTATAAATCCTTATCATAACAATAACAAGTATCTCATTATTTAATTAGTTAGTTTCTATTAAAGTAATATAATTACAAAAAATAATCTATATAATAAATCACATGGAAATTTTAAAAAACTATCAAGTGGCTCTCCTTCAATTGAAACAAAATCAATGGCTCAGATTCACCCTTCCAAAAGATATTTTTTTCCTAAAACTTTTTCCCCAAAACTAAAATTCTTCTCACTTTATTACTATCTCTCTTTCCTCTTTTCTCTTTTTCAGTTCTCTCTCTCTCTCTCTCTCTCTCTCTCTCTCTTTCTTTCTCTCTCTCTCTACCTAGAAATTTAGATTTTCAGATTTCAGATTTGTAATTTCCGGATTTTTCAGATTAATAATGCTTCTTTTTATTGCTCAGGTAGAAAATTTTACTGAGTTCCTGATTGATTTAAAATGCAATGGAAGATTTAATTAGAGATGTTTTATACTTCTTTTGATTGCACATGTAGATATTCACTTAGGTAAATTTCATCATCTAAAGTTACATTGAAAATAGCAAATATCTCCAAAGTTAAATTTCATCATTTTGCACACTCAAAGTTCTAAGAAGTTGAATTTTACACCCCCATTTAAAATTATTTTTCAACATATGCTGATGGAAACATGGACTTTTATTTACAACTAATTGTTCTCTAACTATTCAAACTTGAGCTACATAAACTCCATGATGGAAGTTTTAAATTCCTGCATCCGAAATGCTGGAAAGTAAATGTACCCAGTATTATACATGAACATTATTATGGTGTACATCTCAAAAAGTATATTAATATCTGATAGTAGAATACACTGAGAACACCAGAGTTAGTCGTCAAATATTTTTACCACCTTGATGTATTGGACAATACTTTACTGGTAGATTTCTTGATGGTCGGGCTTATGTGTTTTGTGTTAATCACCCTATGTACTTATTTTAGGGAGTTGAGGCTAATTTTACAGTCTCTTTTGTTAATTTTATCGGCATGTAGCTCTTTTTTTGTATTTATAACTATATTCTCTATTTTAATTATATTTTTTGTTAGTTCTATATAGATGTGTTAGCTGGAGCTTTGATAGCTATATCCGTAAGATATTAAAAAAAAGAATTTAGAGATACCTATGCGATTGTTTTATGACATTCAAATTATTTTTTATAACTTATCGGGGAGTTTATAGCATGGTAGTATTGCATATAAATGTTGATACCTTTGTAATTTGTTAGTCAAACAGGATTACATATATTTTACTGTTTACATGCTATTCATATGTTGCATCGTTCCGAAGACGTGTCGTAGCCACGTGCCCACGGGAAAACCTACTTTACTAAATAAAACACAGGTAATTCCGCCAACGTAGTATTGATATATTTACTCTATGTGCCGGTCGGTCCCATTATCGGACAAAGGAGTGCTTATCAAGTATCGGCTAATGAATCAAACGATTAACAAGTTTGAAATTATTGGAATGTAGATTCTTTAAATCATTGATAAAATAAGTAAAAAAAAGGATAGTTATTTAACTAAATAAAAAAATATCATATAATTTTCGCTTGTGCTTATGCTCGAACTTGTGCGCCGGATAAAAGCTCGAGCTAAGGGCTAGATATGTACTTCATAAAATTACAAGTAAGACGGCTTTGGTCCTACTCGACCCTTGAGGAGATCGATAGGGCTTAGTCGCGCCGGGTCTAGGCCTGCATTGTCGAGGGCCTGGCGATCCGGTCTGATTCATTTTACATTCCTACCGTGGACTTAACCCAAAAAAGGAAAAGAAAAAAAGAAATGAAGAAAGAAAGAACCTTTTGGTTTGTAAAGGAGTTTTTTTTTTTTTTGAAGGAAAAGGTGGAGTCTGGCCACCCTGTTTCATTAATCAGCGATTAATAAACAAAACTCAGAGTACTGAGCATACATCAAAAGGGTTTGTAAAGCAGTTGAAGGAATTGTTTCTCGATAACAAACTGTGACGACGTATAGTATTCCTGTTTCCGAAAAATAATATTTTTTATTGTAATATTCTATATTTGTGCTCAAATTAATTATCTGTTTGGATTTTGAAAACCTCTTCTTTTGTATACGACACTTCTTCACAATTTTTTATCGGAGGTATTTGTAACCTTTAGCCCTTTATTTGATCCTGGTTTTTCATTTAGTACATTCGATGTGTAATTTACACTTCATATCTATTACATTAAAGACAAAAAATGCTCCCCCTTATTGTCATAATTCACTTATAAAAGAACCCTTTTCGTATATTGAAAATACATCAAAATGAATAATGCCCGCATTATTATTACTGGCAATATGCACATGCAATTCATGTTTTAATAATTTTTTTATTATAAAAAGTAAATACTAAGACGTAATCTGACCTCGAACTTGAGACCTTCCTTTACTCATCATACATTCTTTACAAATTAGCTCTAGTGGCACCAACTTTTATTTTATATGAGTGACACTTTGTAAATAATTATGTCGTAAATAAATTTGAACTTTGAAGGTATTATGGTAACTAACAACAATTGATTAAATGAATGGTTAATATAACTCCCACTTTAAAATAAATGGTTGAGATTAGATAGTTCATTATCTACAAATTACAGTTTGTCTACGAATTACCCAACCTCAACTGTAACACCCCACATTTTATTTTTAAATTAAAAATGCATTTTTTGATTTTTTTCACGTATGATGCACGTGCAAAATTTTATTCTCATTTTATTACTCTCATTATCTATTTTTAGCATGCAAAATTTTTTTTGTTAATCCATGGACCTAAAGATTAAATTCTAGCCCATTACACTACAACATTTTTTGGGTACCCCGGCGAAACTATCTCGGCATGTTGGTAGTAGCGCCGGCGTAGACCTGAACCAAACGAGGTTCAAAAGTGTTAGTAACCTGAACCAGCATTTTTTGTAACAAACGTCGGGGTATGTGTCTGCAATAAATAAAAATCCGAATCCCTAACATATCACTCATTCCCCAATTTTTTTTTAATATTCTCTCGCTCTCTCCCGCGCTCTCCATCAACGACTGTCATCTCCGTCGCAGCCCTGGCCGCCGTCGAAGATGAAGACGGCTGTCATCCCCCTTCTTCCTCCTTCTTTCTCTCTTGTCAGGGATGCAAGAGCTCCGACGATCACCTGAGTAGCTCCAGGCGTCTGCAGAATCCATGAGAATACAAGGAGAATTAGCTTAAGAGTCTGTATCAGTGTCTGTATCAATATTTCAGTAGTTTACATATAATGCATGTGTATTTTGAATTGAATTGAGGTGGGTGAAAAGGAGTGCGTAGCGCACAGGCTGTTTGGCTTTGTCGTTTAGCGTAACTAACTCCTTCACCTTGTCTATAAAGCAGGTGTAATACGTTCTTGATTCAATATAGAATTTGTTGATTTCTGATCATCCCTAACCTCTCTTCACTCCTCTAACCTCAGATCCCTTTCTTCTTCCCACTCTCTTTACTCCTTCTTCATTAATGGCAAGATCTAGAGCTGGTCGAAAATCCAGATCATGACAATCTGGTATCAGAGCCAAATGGATCCGATGGCGATGGACGAGATGAAGGAAGCACTTCCATGGAAGGCGATGTGGCTAATTTGAAGAGCCAGATGGCAGCGGCTCAATTGCAGAATGGATTCCTCACCGAGAGAGTGGAGGCGATTGCTACAAGCATCGGTGAGAGGTTCTCAAACATGGAAACAAGAATGGAAGCTATGATGACGATGATGCGTCAAACTCAGGCTTGCCTTCATAATCCTCCACTTCTACCCAATTCAACTCAACCAATATCACAACGGGACGTAACATTTCCCTACTCCAGCTCAATTAATTCCTCAGGATATGGTCATAGTGATGCAGCGTTCAAAACTCCCTTCAAAGTAGAATTTCCTGTGTTTGAGGAGGGAGATCCTACTGAGTGGATTTGTGGAATAGAACAATTTCTCGAATTTTATGAAGTGCCAGAGAGTAAGAAGTTGAAGTATGCAGCATTGAATCTTCGTGGCAGAGCAGCACAATGGTTTCGAAGGTATATTAAACCCAAATAAGTGAGATGAACTGGCCAAATTTTCTTGAGGAACTGATCAATAGGTTTGGACCTATTGTGTTTCAAGATTATGAGGGAATGTTAACCAAATTAGAATAGAAGGGAGAGTTAGAATCCTACATCCAAGAATTTGATCGGTTATCCAACTTTGTAAAAGATTGGACTGAGTCCCATTATCTCAGTACCTTTGTAAGTGGCTTGAGGAATGAGATTAGGTGGGATGTGAAATCTCAAAGGCCAAAAAATGTGAATGAAGCTGTGGGATTAGCTAGAGGATACGAAGAGAAGATTTCATGCTTGAAGAAGAGTTATAAACCTGCTTTTGTACACAAACCAACCTCTATTTTTAACCAATCCATTCCCAATCCTTCAAGACCCCCAAGCAACTCCATAACAACCACTTCCAGTGCTTTCCCTAGAAGACTGAGTACCCAAGAATTGAGAGAGAGAAGAGCTAAGGGCTTGTGCTTTAATTGTGATGAAAAGTATGTACAAGGTCACATTTGTAAGGGCCAGAAGTTTTATTTTCTAGAAGGTCTAGAAGAGGATGAATAGGCTAGTTATGAAGTTACTTGTGCTCATGAGTTCCCTCATCAAACATACACTCCTACGCTACCTTCCCAGTCATTACAACCTATACTACAAGCTTCCCAACTAATACAGTCTACAATCCCACCTCAAGAGCACCCTGAAATTTCTCTCCATGCTCTTATAGGCTCCCAAGTTTATCCACAGACCATGAGGGTCAAGGGAAGGATCAATGGAAGAGAAGTGAGTATCTTGATTGATACTGGATCCACCCACAATTATCTAGACCCCCAAACAGCTGAAAGAGCCAAATTGATTGTTGCAAAGGAACCCCGATACAAAGTTACTGTAGCCAATGGGGAATGCATGTACAGTGAAGGAAAAGCTACAGATGTAAATTTCCTGGTCCAAGGAATTTCCCTTAAAGCTGAGTTGTTGCTTTTACCTCTGGGTCCTGCACAAATGGTGCTAGGAGCTCACTGGTTAAGGACTTTGGGACCAATTACCATGGATTTTAATCAGATGATAATGATTTTTGAATTGGCTGGTGAAAAGAGAAAGCTGCAAGGTATCATTGACCCTCAGTTGCAATGTATGGAAGCAGAAGAGATAATGAGGTTTGGAAGTTATTCTTGTCAAGCATTTGTACTACAAATAGAAGAGGTGTTAGTTGGAGAAGACCAACCCAGCCCTTCTTTACAGCTGATGAATAACAAGGAGGATATACAATTAATCCTACAGGCTTTCCCTGAAGTATTTGCTGAACACATGAATTTACCCTCTCGAAGAGATGTAGATCACCAGATTCCTGAGATAGAAGGAGCTAAGCCAGTTTGTCTCAGACCATATAAACAACCTCATCATTATAAAAGTGAGATTGAAAAGCAAATCAAAGAAATGCTCACATCTGGTTTAATCAGGCCTAGCAATAGCCCATATGCATCACCTATAATCCTGGTCAAGAAAGCAGATGGAGGATGGAGAATGTGTGTAGACTATAGAGCATTGAACACTCAAACTGTGAAGGCTAAATTCCCAATTCCTTTAATAGATGACCTGTTAGATGAGTTGAATGGTGCCAAGTACTTCTCCAAGGTGGATTTGAGATCTGGTTATCATCAAATAAGAGTTAAAGAAAGTGATATTCCAAAAACTGCTTTTTGCAGTCATCATGGGCATTTTGAATTCCTAGTCATGCCCTTTGGACTTACAAATGCTCCCTCCACATTCCAATGTCTGATGAATAGTGTGTTCAAAGAACATTTGCGCAAGTTCATTTTAGTCTTCTTTGATGACATTTTGATTTTCAGCCCAACTTGGGAAGACCATCTCAAACACTTATCGAAGACACTGGAGATCCTTAGAAATAATAAGCTGATTGCAAAGCTAAGCAAATGTAGCTTTGGCCAAACCTCAGTTGACTATTTGGGTCATGTAATAAGTGCTGATGGCATTGCAGTAGATGCTAATAAAATCAAAGCTATAGAAACTTGGCCTAAGCCTAAAACAGTGAAGGAACTAAGAGGATTTCTTGGACTCACTGGATACTATCGAAAGTTTGTGGAAAATTATGGTAGTATAGCATTCCTTTTAACTCAGCTGTTAAAGAAAAATTCCTTCCTGTGGACAATAGCTGCATCCAAAGCATTTGAGGCCCTCAAGAAAGCTATGTCATCTACTCCAGTGTTGAAATCCCCAGATTTTAACTAGCCCTTTATTATAGAGACTGATGCTTCGCAACAAGGAATTGGTGCTGTCCTCCTTCAACATTGCCATCCTTTAGCCTATATGAGCAAAGGTCTAAAGGGTAGGAATATAGCTTTATCTACCTATGAAAATGAGGTTCTAGCTATAATACAAGCCATCAAGCATTGGCGACAGTATCTACTGGGTAATACCTTCACTATTAGAACTGACCAGCAAAGTATCAAGTACATTCTGGATCAAAGAATCAACACTGAAACGCAAGAGAAGTGGCTCTGGAAATTGTTGGGTTTCAATTTCAAGGTAGAGTATAAGAGGGGAATTGATAATAAAGTTGCGGATGCTCTTTCTAGGAAGAAGGGAAAACACCATTCTTACTGTGAGATAACTATTGTAATCCCTCAATGGGTGCAGGAGATCAAACAAATGGTAAGGAGGGAGGAATACTTTGCAAAGCTACATGAGAAGCTGTAGAACAATCAGCTTGATGCTGATAGATATAAGCTGATAGGGGGAGTGTGGTACTATAAGGGTAGGATTTTGATAAGCCTCACTGGTGATTTGAGGAGAACAATATTTCTAGATCATCATTCCTCCAGTGTAGGGGGTCACTCTAGTTTTCACAAGACTCTTCAAAGAGTAAGGAGAGTATTTACATGGGAAGGAATCTCCAAGGACATAAAAAACTTCATCAAAGAGTGTATTGTATGTCAGCAGAACAAGCAAGAGAATATGCTTCCTCCAGGTTTGTTGCAACCCCTACCAGTACCAGAATTGATATGGGAAGAGATCTCCATGGATTTTATAGAAGGACTTCCAAAGAGTGGGAACAAATCTGTGATCATGGTTGTAGTGGATCGTCTCACTAAATATGCACACTTTATGGCTTTATCCCATCCATACACAGCATAGATGGTGGCTCAGGTATTTGTGGAAGGTGTTTATCGATTGCATGGCATGCCCAAGACTATAGTCAGTGACAGGGATCCTATTTTTATCAGTAAGTTTTGGAAGGAATTCTTCTCTATGCACGGTTGTAAGCTACACCATTCCACCGCATATCACCCTCAAAGTGATGGACAAACTGAGGTTGTTAACAAGACCTTGGAGATGTATCTTCGATGCTTTTGTGGGCAAAAACCAGTAGAGTGGGTTAAATGGTTACCTTGGGTTGAATTTTGGTATAACACTTGTTGGCACTCTTCTACAGGAATTACACCTTTTGAGGGTGTATACGGAAGACCTCCACCTTCCTTGTTGCACTATGTGAAGGGAACTTCTACTTTACCAACAGTTGAGGAGACACTGCTATCTAGGGATGTAATTTTGAAGCTACTGAAAGATAACATCACCATAGCTCAAGGCAGGATGAAAGCATTTGCAGATAAAAGAAGGAGAGAAAAGGTATTTGAAGTGGGTGACTTGGTTCTTCTTAGATTACAACCATATCGGCAAGTCACGCTGAGGAATCCCTCACCTCAGAAGTTAGCAATGAAGTTCTTTGGGCCTTACAAGATCTTAGAGAAGATTGGCACAGTAGCATATCGATTGAAATTACCACCTCACACAAACATTCATCCTATTTTTCATGTTTCCAAGTTGAAGAAGTTTTATGGGTCTTAGGAGATTTCTTCAACACCTGAGTTGCCTCACTGGTGGGTCCACGATGCACATGTAGAAGAACCAGAAGCCATCCTCGACAGACGCATATTCAGGAAGCAAAATAAAGTGGGAATCCAGCTGCTGGTTAAGTGGAAAGATACAGGAATTGAAGACGCCTCATGGATGGATATTGATGATTTTCGTGCGAAATTTCCTACTTTCGAGCTTGGGACAAGCTCGCTGTTATGGGGGGAGGAGTTGTCAGGGATGCAAGAGCTCCGACGATCACTTGAGTAGCTCCAGGCGTCTGCAGAATCCATGAGAATACAAGGAGAATTAGCTTAAGAGTCTGTATCAGTGTCGGTATCAATATTTCAGTAGTTTACATATAATGCACGTGTATTTTGAATTGAATTGAGGCGGGTGAAAAGGAGTGCGCAGCGCACGGGCTGTTTGGCTTTGTCGTTTAGCATAACTAACTCCTTCACCTTGTCTATAAAGCAGGTGTAATACGTTCTTGATTCAATATAGAATTTGTTGATTTCTGATCATCCCTAACCTCTCTTCACTCCTCTAACCTCAGATCCCTTTCTTCTTCCCACACTATTTACTCCTTCTTCATTAATGGCAAGATCTAGAGCTGGTCGAAATCCAGATCATGACATCTCTTCTGCGAAGACGAAGACGAAGGAGAGGAAGTTGAAGACGACGGTGAGATGAGCGGTCACAATTCGTAGTACTTCTCGACGACGAAGAAGGTTGAGATCCCCGAACTCAAAGAGGAGCTCAATTCCCAGTACAAGGTATGGATTCTACAGCTCGATCCCGATCTGATGCAAACTAGAGTTTCAGATGTTGTACGAAGTCGGATATTATTCGGATCACGCAAGATCTAGTGAGATCTGACTGTTTATCTTTTTGAAATCGTGTTATAATTCAATCAAATTGGTGTTGGAATTAGGCTTAAAATGAAGGAATGAATGGATTGCAAGATTTATTTTGTTTATGAGATCTAGTTTAGTTAGTGCAGTAGCAAGAATTGAATTCGTGTGTTTTGGGTTTGAAAGTAGAACAATTGGGCTATGGAATTAGATTATGGAAGTAAAGTAGTCAATTTCGATGAAAAAACTTGTTTGTCGTTGTGTGTGGATAGATAGTTGGAACGGCAAGTTATAACAAGAGCTATAGTTAGGTTTTAATTTTTTGAAAGAAAAGGTGAGGTACACCCACCATAAGAATATAGAGTTAGACAGAGATGATTGGTTTTGCTGGCATTATTATCCAGCGATATTCCAAGTAAAATCCATATTATGAATGCAAGCATTCTCGATAATTAAACCACCAGAAATATAGCACCCTTGTTACTTATTAGACTACACAGGTTATAATTTACTCAAGGGGCTATGTCAAAACCACTTCACTCAGAAGCTTGAATTGATGGGTTCGTGGAACAACAATATTATCACAAGCAAACTTTAAACGTAGAACACTCACATCTAGTCTTTAGCCCATGTTCTCCATAATGCTAGCACACTGATCCCTTATATATCATATTGAAGTAGGAGAAAACAAGGACTGATCCTTTTAGGAAAATTATAATATGCATCATAAATTGGAGGCGAACAATTAAGAATTTAATAGCAATATACAGTCATTAAGAAACTTCAGGCATATACAACATAAATGAGTAAGACCTTCACAATCAAACATGCAAAAGATAAAATAAACATTATAAGCAAGATCTTTAGAAAAAGTGGTGTCTATATATGGACAATCATATTCATTGAGACTTTCATATAATATAACTTCTTTATTACTGTAGAAATTTACTCTGTAATAGAAATTTAACGTTTTTATAACTGTAGTTTAGGTGTGTCAAAGCCCTGCATTCACTATATATGAACAAATAAATTAATCATACAAAATGAAAAGGTAATGAAGTGAAAACAATGGAGGAAACCACTTCAAATTTTGCTAGATGACATATGGTACCTATTCTGTCTCCCCTATATGATCGATCATTCACAATCCTCTCCTATGTGTATTCCAACAAGTTGATCTTACCATCCTTTTCTAAACTATCAGCATAATATGCCAAAGTGCAAGAAGCCTGACACTTTGTTTTGAACTCTTTGCATTTCATTTTCTAATTCAAAATTTCAATTTCCCCTGTGATCTTGTTATAATGGTTTAACTTCTTTGGAATTTTACTAATAGCTCCATCATAGGCCCCTTCCCTTGCACCACCGACATATTGCAGCTGCAAGTGTGCGGCTTCTTTGGAATTTTTTTTTATCAGCAAAGTATTAAAAGTTTTTTAGAAAAAAGAAAAAGAATAATAGTAGAAGTTGCTAATTATTTTTTAGTCAGTAAAGTTTGCTAGTTATAACACCAAATGTGATTAATATATAATTAACTTTATCATGGGAAGAACTATTTTTGGTTCAAACTAATATATGGTATAGGTTTTCATTCTGTTGTTAATCTGATCATAGAGTAGCATAAAGGCAAAATGTAATATGATATGATGCTAGTCAATCTTTTCCATTCAATAAAGCCAAACTTTTTAGCTTTATGTATGACATGATCAATTTTCTTTCTTTCTTTCTTTCTTTTCCTTGTTTTTTTTCTCAAAGGAAAAGAGAACAAAAAGCTCATCTTTGCAGGGAGCTTACAACTCATATTCATCCTTCTTTTTATTGTTGTTGTTTTTCTGTCAATTTTGAAGCTGCCATCAAATTCATTAAGTGGAGTTACAGTCGAGGCAAAGAGAACAAACAATGACCATGAGGATAGCAGAACATATTAGTCAACAGCGAAGAAGCCTCAGTTTGAGTCCCGTTCCTCATTCACTCCATTTAAGGTACACCATTGAATTGTATGCATATACTAGCTACACAAGCTATGTATGGAAGATATTTGGTAAAATTTTTTTTAGAACCATTGTATCCTAGTTTTCATTTATGGATCACTTCCTCCTTTCTAAATTAACCATTTTTCTTAACGATATAAGTAACAGTATGAATTTAGAAAACAAGGTTATAGTAATATTGTTGCTAGTCTCAGTAACAGTTGATATGGTGATGCTAATTAATGGTGATGCACCGACTCCAGGTATACTTTCTTTCTTGCAAGGTTATAATAATATTGTGAAGCAGATTACAAGAAGGTACCAAATGTCAGAAATAATGAAGGTAATAACTCTGTTACCTTGAACATGTAGTTTTATTTGTTTCATATTTTGATTATATTCTTGATTTATAATTAACTAGCTAACTTAAGAACAAAATTTAGTGGGATAAGATTGTTAGTTTGGATCATCAGTAGCACATATTGATGGTGATACAATCTGTGGATATTGATGGTGATACAATTTAGTGGGAACAGAATTTAGTGGGATACAATCTGTGGATATTTAAAAAAAAAAAATTATTTACACCTACCCCAGCGTTTGTAAAGCACTGGGTAGATATACCCAAAAAAAATTAGACCCTTCGCCGGCGTTTTAAAAACGCCGCTGTAGGTGTTGTCAGGGAACGAAACCAAATGAATATACTCCTACGGCGGCGTTTTTAAAACGCCGGGGAAGGTTCTAACCTATACCGGCGTTTCATAAAAACACCGGTATAGACCCCACATCTACAGCGACGCCCGCTTCCCCAGCATTTATACCAGCGTTTTCAAAAACGCTGGTATGGGCTACACCGGTGTTTATAAACGTCGGGGAATCGGAAAAAACCTGCCGGGAAAGACCTTTAGTGTTGTAGTGTTATGAGAAGAGCCCACTATGTAACACCCCGTAGTTTCAAAAACATAGTATAATATATATGGATATATATATAATATATGAAGTGGGCTGTTGATTTATATGCCATGGCATATGGTAATGTATGTGAATTGATTAAGGGGGGCCTACGTTGAATTCTTCAACAGAAATGTGCCTGTGTGCTTTCATTTGAAGGTTGATGTGGCCATATTGCCATGGGGCCCACCTTGCTTCCCCTGTGTACTCACGCCAGAGAGAGGAACAGAAGAAGGTAAGCACATATTGTCCCATATCGGTAGATTGCTAGAATAAAATAATATATGAATAATATAGCCTATGATTAAGAGTTACCTAATCGGTTAATCAACTTTTGAGAGGCAGTCTGTGGTGGACAGTTGTACTATATAGTATCTAATTTGTCTTATAAATTATATAAATTGTCTGAGCTGGGGGCAGGGGTTAAGTGAAAGAAAAAGAAAGAGAGAAGAGTGGAGGAGTCTTGCTAGGAGGAGAAGGTTTTGCTAGGAGTTGCTTTGGAGCTAGAAGTGGTGTTCCATCTTTCTTTTAATTGTTCAAACTTCAATTAAGATGGGTGATCTATTCCTTTCTAAAGTAGGAATTTGCATGCTAAATAGTTTAAATGAGTAGTATAAGTTGAATGAGATATATGTAGATAAAATCCATGCTAGCCTAATATGCAATGATCTTATTGAGACTTAGTGAACAATTGTTACCATGCTAATTAAAAAAGAGAGTTCAACTAAAGAATTATTCATATGAATCATGTTAGAATGTTTGCAGATTTTATGTTTGTCAAATGTGTGATTTTTCTTTTATGAGAACTTGTTGAAGAATACTATATTTTTGACATATACTTTAGAGACATGATGATTAAGAAAGAAAAAGAAAAGAGAAAAATAAATTTTTATTATTGCCATGAAACATGTCGACATATGTTAAAAATACAATTTTTGCATGAAAGAATTTCCTTGAGATATTCATGATCAATTAAGCGACATGCTTGATTTTTTTTTATCACAAAAATGTAACTAGTATAATGGAGAACTTAAACTAGTTTTAAATGAACATGTTTCTTAATTTTTCGAGTTTTGAGAAGAAATGCAAATTTGGTAAAGAAAGAAAAAATCTATTTGAAAAGGAAGATATATTCAAAAAATAAGTTTGAACTTGCTTATTATTATTTTAAGATTTCATTCTCAGTCCAAAAGAAAAGTTTTATCCCATATCCTAAAGGATTGAATTATTGGGAAAATGAGTTTTTGTTAAAAGGAACTAAATTCAGAATAGTATAAACAAAAGTACATTAATATAACTCTTGAATAGAAATTACACTTGGACGTACTGGTTAGCCAGTGCAATATAGAGCATTGTTGAAAGAGATCCTAGGTTCGAAACTTGATAGTTACATTCACTTTTGTTTTCGTTTTTTAAAATACCGAATCTGAAACTTGATTTAAGTATATTTCGGCATACAAATTTGACACAAAGTCCACATGGACTAAATGGCTAGTGGGTTCAGGGTCTGGGTGCCGGCTGTGTGTTGCCGCAGGTCCTGGGTTCAAAACCCAGGCCTCACTTTTGATTATTTTGTTTGGTTTTTAATCATGAATGGTTTTTGAATTGAAATAAAATTCTTAGTAGCAATATAAATAGAAAGATAATATTAAAAGATAGTTTTCTTGTAATTTTTTTTAAAAAAGGAATGAAATTTTTAGAATAGAACTTTGTGGTGAAGAGAAGAAAAATATTATTTTGTGAAGTGATCTTTTTAAAGAGATTACACTTGTATTTTGTTTAAGAAATATTTTAAATGAATTGAGACTTTGAAATAGCTTGGATTGATTATAAAATTTCATGTGATGAAATTGTGTTCTTTAAAGAAATATTTTTTTTGCTTGTAAAGATTATGGATGGATGAATAAGATCATGAATAGTGATAAGACTAAGCAAAAGATTGTCTTGTGGATAAAATATTGATATTTTGTGAATAAGTGGAAAGATGAGAACATCTAAGTTTAAGACATGTTTATTGAAGGGTATGTGTATCCATGATTTCTTGTACATGACAAAGTTGTGATTTAGAGTTAGTGAGACCTCGGGTACCGACATTATTAAATTGAAAAGAATTGAATTATATTTTTGAGATATGGCCATGGATCTATCTCGGTGAATGTTGATTAAGCTCGGTAGGAAGTAATACTAATTCTAGGCTTGGAAGAATATTCATGTCTTGAACTAAATAATTAGGCACATAAGTGAAGATGTAGTGAACCTGGGCAAACATAAGTGGGTTGCTTCTATATTGTCGGCGGTGGATCTCCGTGGCGATAGACTCAATCGGCGGTGAATCTCTGTTACTGTGGTTGCTTTATAGGAGATGGACTTTTAATCCGGGACTTAGCGTAGTCGGGCGGATAGTTTGCCATACTCCTATGTATATACGTATACCGGGCTAGAAGGGCACTTGCGGGATGATTCGCACGATGTGGGATCTGTTATAACAGTTGGCGGTGGATCTCCGTGGCTGGGATCCATATTCGTAGAATGATCTAAATCTTGTTTTATTACTGGGTAGTTGTCATGGCGAGGGATCGAGCGCTTTATTATGGAGTACGTAGGTACTTGCCCTTGGACCTATGTAGTATGGGATGCATAGAATCCGAACAAGTATGTATTTGTATCATCCTAGTATAGAAATCTGTGCATTAGGCATTAAGGCATGGCATTCACTTACATGTTTAGCGTAGTCATGATTTAACAGTTTATTGTTCATTCAACTCTTGTGATTTGTTAAAGTAATGAGATCGTTATATGTACGACATAGAGAGGATAGCCGAGTATAACATTTTCGTCAGTTGTAAGTGACTGACGTGTCCACAGCTTAATATGCAGGTGATGGACTATTCATGAAGGAATAAAGATATTGTGAAGAAATCGATGACTTATTTTTGATAAAGTTGTATAAGTTGTATTTTGTTTTCAATGTTGTAATCTTTTTATTCTTCTGCTGTGTAAAAGTGTAATGAACTCTGATGTTGTTGAAAAAGTTTTAATTTCCTTGTAAAATTGTACGAAGTGAAGTAAAGTTCCTGTGAAATTTTGAATTTGGTCTTATTTGGAATTCTGGGTGTTACAGATGGTATCAGAGCAAGCTTCACAAGAAGTACAAATTTATGAGGACCGACACCCTAGAGTGGGGCTTATGAGTTTCAACTTATGGAGATTTAAACTTATGTTTGCGTTGCTCTGTGAGATGACATTTTTCCTCCTTTTCCCTATAAGATGGCCAATCAGCATGATCCCCAGAATGAGACGCCTTGGTTTGTCCACTTCGAGGATGAAGAGAAAGAACCAATGGAAGAAGAAGAAGAGGACCCAGAAGAAGAACTAGAGGAGGAGGAAGAAGAAAAACCATTTGAGATAGAAGAGGAATTTCCCAAGTCTTGGGAGATTACTCCACCTCCACCTGACCTTCCCGAAGACTCCCCAGAAGAAGAACTCGTCCCAAATAACCCAAATGACATTGTTACTTCTCTTCGACGGGAATTGGATGCTCAAAAGTGGAGAGTTAACCACTTGGAGTTACAACGGACACAGGACAAGGAGCGCATCTGGGAGCTAAACTTTCAAGTGTGCGAGCTTGAGAAGGTCCGACTCGTGAATGATCGACACTTCGCCAAGTTGGACCACATCACTCGCTGGGACAAGGAAGAGCCACAACAGAGCTTTGAACACATGAGGAAGGAAATCCAAGAACTACGGGAAGAGCTCATAGAAGGCAAGAGAAACTGTAGAATCTAGGATGATTTATGTAATGGATGTATTGGAACAAAATTTTTCCTTCTGAATGTAAAGAGTTTAAATTTTAGAATGAATAAGATTTTGTTGAAGCGATGTTATTTGTGTTATCTATGATGATTAATGATGAATTTTATGGCTCAGAAATGGCACAAAGGATCATGAACGGCGAAGAGCAAAATGGTGAGAATGGGCTGGATCTAGAGACTAAACTGGCCCGAGTCTATCAAACTCTAAATGCTGTCGTCGCAAACATCACTGGAAACAGGGGACCAAGGCCAGCAGTGCATGTTCCGAAGGCAATCAGGTTGGTTGAATCGTTCAAGAGGATGAAGCCACCGGTGTTTGAAGGACAGGCCAATCTAGATGTAGCTGACGACTGGATCAGACAGACCGAGACAGTTTTTGATGTACTAGAAACTCCAGAGGCCAGTAAGGTGAAATTAGCTACTATTCAACTAGAAAATGATGTGGGTGTTTGGTGGCAATCGCTAAAAAGGACCTTGGGCATTGTACAACTCTCTTGGAAAGAGTTTCCAGATGAATTCAGGAGCCATTACTTTCCATTGGACGTTCAGGAAAAGAAGGCCATGGAATTTCTGAGCTTGCAACAAGGCGGAATGTCGGTACGGGAATATGAGACCAAGTTCAACCAGCTCAGCAGGTACGCACCTGAAATGGTACAAGATGAAGTCAAGAAAGCGCGCAAATTTGAGCAAGGGTTGAGACCGAGTCTGAGATCCAGGATGATACCTTTGGGCATTCGGAGGTTTGAGAAGGTAGTCAGAAGGGTTGCTGCAACTGAGTCTGACATGAACCAGTTCCAGGCTGTGCAAGTCAAGCGGAACAATTAGAGCACGGGTAAGAGGCCTGCAGCACCAAGCAACTATAGAAGTCAACCCCCAGCACAACGCTTCAAGCCAACTGGAGCTAATGTTGTTGTAGTGGCAGGTAGGGTTCCCACTTGCTACAGATGTGGAGAGTCAGGCCACCTATCTACTGGGTGCACCAAACTGCAATCTTTGAGGACTTGTATTCTGTGTGGCAAGGAGGGCCACTTCAAGTCTGATTGCCCCCAGCTTCAACAGGGAGGATCGAGTCAGCAGTAGTCCAATTCTGGGCAAAAGCAGTTCAGGCAGGGGCGGGTGTTTGCCTTGACAGAAGCAGATGCAGATGATGTAGACAATGTGATCACTGGTATGGAAGATGAAGCCTAATTGTTTTGTTGCTTTTTCCACTTATGTAATAAATGTTATGTAATGAGAGCACTCATATGTAATCGGAGACATTCTAATAAATGGAATAAAAGCTTCAGTATTATTTGATACGGGATCATCACACACTTTTGTGTCGCCCTCATTTGCAAAAAGATTGGAAGTTGAGCCTAAAATTTTTCCTGGCAAGGTTCTATCTGTGGCTACTCTGTCAGGAGAAAACTTGAAAACTGATCGATACTATGAAGGGTGTGATCTTGAAATCAGAGGTAGGCTCTTGGGCATCGACCTAATTGAATTGGCAGTTCTTGGAGTCGACGTCAATATTGGCATAGACTGGATGTCAGTTTACAGTGCCACTATTGAATGCAAGAGTAAGAAAGTCGTGGTGAAGGCTCCAGGAGGACCAGCAGTTACATTTCAAGGTAAGAGAAAGTGTAAGCAGTTGGTAGCAGCTTTGTCAGAGCAGAAAGTTCCAGAAGAAGTGAAGCAGATCCCAGTTGTCCGAGATTTTCCAGCAGTATTTCTTGATGATCTACCAGGGCTTCCCCCTCATCGAGATGTAGAGTTCAGCATCACTGTTCAGCCAGGAAGTGCACATAATTCCAAGGCACCATACAGAATGGCACCAGTTGAACAAGATGAGATCAAAAAGCAGATCGAAGAATTGTTGAGCAAAGGATTCATCTGGCCAAGTGCATCATCGTGGGGAGCCCCAGTCCTTTTGGTAAAGAAGAAGGATGGATCAATGAGGATGTGTATCGGCTACAGAGAGTTGAACAAGGTTACTGTACAGAACAAGTACCCAATTCCTCGAATCGATAATTTGTTCGACCGTCTGCAAGGAGCAGCTGTATTCTCCATGATAGACTTACGATCAGGATATCACCAAGTCTGAGTAAAAGAAGAGGATGTGCACAAGACGGATTTTCGAACCAGGCATGGTCACTATGAGTTTCTAGTCATGCCATTGGAGTCACAAATGCACCGACTATTTTCATGGACATGATGAACAGAGTTTTGCGGCCTTTCATCGATTCTTTTGTCGTTGTATTCATTGACGACATATTGGTCTATTCTAAGTCAGAGAAGGAGCATGCTGAACAATTAGCAGAGGTTCTGAAGAAGCTACTGGAGCATCAGCTGTATGCAAAGTTATCCAAATGTGACTTCTGGAAAACCGAAGTCGCCTTCCTGGGTCACATCCTTTCTAAGGAGGGAGTGGCTACTGACTCGTAGAAAGTTGAAGCTGTGAAAGATTGGCCAAGACTGACCACAGTGAAAGAGATCAGGAGCTTTCTGGGTTTAACTGGATAATACAGAAGGTTCATTCAGGGTTACCCCCAACTAGCTGTGCCACACAGGGCTTAGAAGGAAGAATGTGAATTTCAAATGGTGGGAGCAGTGTGAAACTAGTTTCCAAGAGTTAAAGGAAAGGTTGACTACCGCTCCCATTTTGGTGTTGCCAAGAGCAGGAGTCGACTATGATATCTACAATGATGCTTCCCATTGCGGATTGGGCTGTGTGCTGATGCAGGAGGGGAAGGTAATAGCTTATGGTTCTAGGCAGCTGAGACCACATGAAAAGAATTACCCAACCCATGATTTGGAGCTGGCACCAATCATCTTTGCTTTGAAGCAATGGAGGCATTAAGTGTACGGAGAGAAGGTCAACATGTACACAGATCACAAAAGTCTGAAATTAATCTATCAGCAGAGGGACCTGAATCTGAGGCAGATGAGATGGTTAGAAGTGTTGGAGGACATCTGACCTGAGATCACATACCATCCAGGCAAGGCAAATGTTGTGGCAGATGTACTCAGCAGAAAGTGCAGTTTGTCCTAACTAATCACAACTCAGAAGGAATTGGCAGAGGAGCTTGATCGAACTGGAATTGAAGTAGTTTTGTAAGGTGTGGAAGCATCCTTGGCTCAGTTGAGGATTCAACCTACCTTGAGAGACAGAGTTATTGACGGTCAAAAGGCAGATCCAGAGATTTAGAAGATAATCGAGCAGGTTGGGATTGGCAAGTTGGCAGAGTTCCAAGTGAAGGATGCAGTACTGTGGTTTGGCGAGCGGTTGTGTGTGCCAGATTTAGCAGAACTAAAGGAGAGTATTCTTCAGGAAGCACATGTTACTTTGTTATCAGTACATCCAGGGAGTACCAAGATGTACAAAGATATAAAGCTATACTTCTGGTGGCCAGGGATGAAGTGTGATTTAGCCGAGTTCGTTGTCAAGTGTGCCAGTTTGTCAGCAGGTCAAGGCAGAAAATCAGAAGCCCATCGGTTTGTTGCAGCCATTACCCATCCCAGAGTGGAAATGGGACTGTATCAGCATGAATTTCATCATGGGTTTACCCAAGAGTTCCAAAGGCAATGATACAATTTGGATGATAGTGGACCAACTCACCGAATCAGCTCACTTCTTGGCAATGAAGCTTACTTTGTCAATGGAGAAGCTGGCAGAAATGTATGTTGGTGAGATTGTGAAGCCTCATGGAGTTCCACTGTCAATAGTATCCGACCGAGATGCGCGTTTCACTTCGCTTTTCTGGAGAAGTCTTCAAGCAGTTTTGGGGACAAAGACAGATTTCAGTACCGCCTTTCATCCTCAAACTGATGGGCAGACTGAGAGAGTCAACAGGGTGCTAGAATATATGTTGAGATGCTGTGTGTTGGATTGCGGTGGCAGCTGGGAGAGGCATTTAACAACAGTTTCCAAGCAAGCATTAGGATGACGCCATATGAAGCTCATATGGAAGGAAATGCAGGACACCGGTTTGTTGGTGTGAAGTGGGAGAGTGGCAGCTGTATGGACTAGAGATTGTGCAACAAATCTCAGAAAAGATAGAGCTTATCAGGAAGAGGTTGGTCGACGCACAAAGCAGGCAGAAGAGTTACGCCGACAACAGGAGGAGAGACCTGGAGTTTGATGAAGGTGACTATGTCTTCATGAAGGTATCTCTGACCAAAGGGGTGATTCGGTTCGGAAGGGGAGGAAAATTAGCCCCGAGATATATTGGACCCTACAAGATATTGAAGAGAATTGGAAAGGCAGCCTATCGGTTAGAACTACCGAAAGAGTTGGCCCAAGTACACAATGTCTTTCATGTGTCCATGCTACGAGGTTATGTCCTAGATCCGAGTCATCATTTACCAGAAGTACCTGAAGGTTTGCAATTAGATATGAGCTATGCTGAGCATCCTATTGAGATCGTAGATCGTCGAGAAAAGGTCTTGAGAAACACGACGATACCAATGGTCAAAGTCATTTGGAGGAACCAGTTTGTTGAGGATGCCACTTGGGAATCAGAGGAAAAGATGATGAAAGATCACCCTGAACTCTTCCACTAAAATCTTTGTAAACTATTTTCTTTTCTTTCTTTGTATTTTTCTCTCTCCTAAGTGTAGTTCCAGGGACGGAACTATTCTAAGGAGGGAGTGTTGTAACACACCACATTTTATTTTTAAACTAAAAAAGCATTTTTTGTTTTTTGCACGTATGATGCACGTGCAAAATTTTATTCTCATTTTATTACTCTCATTATCTATTTTTAGCATGCATAATTTTTTTTGTTAACCCATGGACCTAAAAATTAAATTCTAGCTCATTAGGAGAAGAGCCTACTAGGATAATTTAATTAATTAATTAGAAGAGAGCCCATGAATCAAGCCCATTAGTAAAATCACAAATTTAAGTTGAGCTTGGACTAATACATGACAAGTTACAACTTTTTGTACACATTTAGTACTATAAAAATGTACTTAATTTGTATGTGCATGTGTGCATGCACACACATATGTTGGCCGGGTTATGCTAGGTGGTGTAGGCCGGTTTTGGGCTAGTGGGGGAGAGGAAAAGTTTGGAGTTTTGGGAGTTGAGATTGTGAAGGGTTGGGAGCATGAAGAGTTGGAGGTTTTAGGAGTTAAGAAAATGAAGGGTTGTAAGAATTAAAAGAGAGAGTTATTAGGTGGAGATTTATGCATATTAGACCCCAACTTTACCCTATAAATAGAACCTCAGTTCCTACTTCTCTTTTGCACAAAAAATAACATCAAATTAAGTGAAAGAAAAAGAAAGAGAGAAGAGTGTTCTCATCTTGGAGGAGTTTTGCTAGGAGGAGAAGGTCTTGCTAGGAGTTGCTTTGGAGCTATAAGTGGTGTTCCATCTTTTTTTTTATTGTTCAAACTTCAATTAAGGTGGGTGATCTATTCCTTTCTAAAGTAGGAATTTGCATGCTAAATAGTTTAAATGAGTAGTATAAGTTGAATGAGATATATGTAGATAAAATCCATGCTAGCCTAATATGCAATGATCTTGTTGAGACTTAGTGAACAATTGTTACCATGCTAATTAAAAAGGAGAGTTCAACTAAAGAATTATTCATATGAATCATGTTAGAATGTTTGCAGATTTTATGTTTATCAAATGTGTGATTTTTCTTGTATGAGAACTTGTTGAAGAATGCTATATTTTTGACATATACTTTAGAGACATGATGATTAAGAATGAAAAAGAAAAGAGAAAAATAAATTTTTATTATTGCCATGAAAAATGTCGACATATGTTAAAAATACAATTTTTGCATAAAAGAATTTCCTTGAGATATTCATGATCAATTAAGCGACATGCTTGATTTTTTTTTATCACAAAAATGTAACTAGTATAATGGAGAACTTAAACTAGTTTTAAATGAACATGTTTCTTAATTTTTCGAGTTTTGAGAAGAAATGCAAATTTGGTAAAGAAATGAAAAATCTATTTGAAAAGGAAGATATATTCAAAAAATAAGTTTGAACTTGCGTATTATTATTTTAAGATTTCATTCTCAGTCCAAAAGAAAAGTTTAATCCCATATCCTAAAGGATTGGATTATTGGGAAAACGAGTTTTTGTTAAAAGAAACTAAATTCAGAATAGTATAAACAAAAGTACATTAATATAACTCTTAAATAGAAATTACACTTGGACGTACTGGTTAGCCAGTGCAATATAGAGCATTGTTGAAAGAGATCTTAGGTTCGAAACTTGATAATTACATTCACTTTTGTTTTCTTTTTTTTAAAATACCGAAACTGAAACTTGATTTATGTATATTTCAGCATACAAATTTGACACAAAGTCCACATGGACTAAATGGCTAGTGGGTTCGGGGTCTAGGTGCCGGCTGTGGGTTGCCGCAGGTCCTGGGTTCAAAACCGAGGCCTCACTTTTGATTATTTTGTTTGGTTTTTAATTATGAATGGTTTTGAATTGAAATAAAAATTCTTAGTAGCAATATAAATAGAAAGGGAAATATTAAAAGATATTTTTCTTGTAATTTTTTTTTTTAAAAAAGGTATGGAATTTTAAGAATAGAACTTTGTGGTGAAGAAAAAAAAAATTATTTTGTGAAGTGATCTTTTTAAAGAGATTACACTTGTATTTTGTTTAAGAAATATTTTAAGTGAATTGAGACATTGAAATAGCTTGGATTGATTATAAAATTTCATGTGATGAAATTGTGTTCTTTAAAGAAATATTTTTTTTGCTTGTAAAGAATATGAATGGATGAATAAGATCATGAATAATGATAAGACTAAGCAAAAGATTGCCTTGTGGATAAAATATTGATATTTTGTGAATAAGTTGAAAGATGAAAACATCTAAGTTTAAAACATGTTTAATGAAGGGTATGTGTATCCATGATTTCTTGTACATGACAAAGTTGTGATTTAGAGTTAGTGAGACCTCGGGTACCGACATTATTAAATTGAAAAGAAATGAATTATATTTTTGAGATATGGCCATGGAGCTATCTCGGTGAATGTTAATTAAGTCCGGTAGGAGGTAATACTAATTCTAGGCTTGGAAGAATATTCATGTCTTGAACTAAATAATTAGGCACATAAGTGAAGAGTAGTGAACCTGGGCAAACGTAAGTGGGTTGCTTCCATATAGTCGGCGGTGGATCTCCGTGACTGTGGTTGCTCCATAGGAGATGGACTTTTAATCCGGGACTTAGCGTAGTCGGGCGGATAGTTTGCCATACTCCTATGTATATACGTATACCGGGCTAGAAGGGCACTTGCGGGATGATTCGCACGATGAGGGATCTGTTATAACAGTCGGCGGTGGATCTCCGTGACTGGGATCCATATTCTCGGAATGATCTAAATCTTATTTCATTACTGGGTAGTTGTCATGGCAAGGGATCGAGCCCTTTATTGTGGAGTACGTAGGTTCTTGCCTTCGGACCTATGTAGTATGAGATGCATAGAATCCGAACAAGTATGCATTAGTGTCATCCTAGTATATAAATGTGTGCATTAGGTATTAAGGCATGGCATACACTTACATGTTTAGCGTAGTCACAGTTTAACACTTTATTGTTCATTCAACTCTTGTGATTTGTTAAAGTAATGAGATCGTTATATATACGGCATAGAGAGGATAGCCCAGTATAACATTTTTGTCAGTTGTAAGTGACTGACGTGCCCACAGCTTAATATGTAGGCGATGGACTATTCATGAAGGAATAAAGATATTGTGATGAAATCGATGACTTATTTTTGATAAAGTTGTATAAGTTGTATTTTGTTTTCAATGTTGTAATTTTTTTATTCTTCCGTTGTGTAAACAAAAGTGTAATGAACTCTGATGTTGTTGAAAAAGTTTTAATTTCCTTGTAAAATTGTGCGAAGTGAAGTAAAGATCTTGTGAAATCTCGAATTCGGTTTTATTAGGAATTCGGGGCGTTACATCAACTCTCACATTATAGTATTAGAGATTAAAGATAATTATTATTTTAATTATTATATGTCTAAAATGTGAAAGAAAGTCAAGAGGTGCTAATTACATTAAGGGGGTGTTTGATACGCGGATTGAAGAATTCCTTGGAATGACCAGATTCATGGGAATGTTCCAATACTGCCTTTGATACAAAATATTGCACTCCAAGGAATATTTTATTATTGTGTTTGATATAGATTAATTCATTCTCATCAATCCTTCGCTATAGTAGACATTACCGAAAATACCTTTTTGGCTTTATTTAAAAAAAGTCAAAGTAACTGTTATCTACTTTAGTAATCAATGTATATGCGTGACACGTGCAAAACCAATATTGATATATATCTTATTAAACGTGAGTACAGTAACAAATAAATGACTTTAAAAATTACATTATGATTCTAAAATATTTCAACTAGTAGATAAAGAGCATAACAAAATGAAAAAATGAAATGCATGTAGTATAAATACATGATCTTAGGCATACATGAATTATAAGTATGAATGAAATATATTATTTATGACTTAGTAGCCAGAGGGTGTCCCCTTCAATTCTTTTATAAATAATGGTGAGTACTTTGTTAAAATTAATACATTATGCTCAAATATATATCATACTTAATTAATTATGTTCAGTCTCTAATTGAACGTTTCTCTTTATATATAAATATGCACAAATCCCACCCTGGTAAGACAAAGTAACAAATTTGTTAGAGACTTGGAGGGAACATAGAGTGACAATATGATAAGGCAGAAAGATTATCAAAATTCTGGAGGGTGATTTATTATCGTGATAATCTCGGTTATTTTTTATGTGGAGGATTCCACAAATCCCACTATTTTGAAAATGAATGTGTATCATTCCCAACTAAGAATTTTGATTCTCATGAAAATTTAAAATATCTTCCAAAACTCATATCTTACCATACTAGGTAATCCAGAGGATAACCATAATATTTTTTGTATATTACCGCGTATCAAACACCCTAAAGGTTTGTACAACTGCAGCTCTAAAATAAAATTATCCTATAACCTTAGTAGGGCTGCAAACGAGCTGAGTCTCTTGAGGTGTGATCTCGGCTCGTTAAACAACCGAGATCGGTTCCCAAGCTCAAGCTCGTCTCGAGCCGAGTAGCTCGCGAGCTTAGCCTAACAATCACTGCAAGTCCAAGTTCAAACTCGGCTCATTAAACTATCGAACCCGAGTTTCAAGCTCTTTGACCGAGCTCGAGCTGCTCAGCTCGCGAGTAGCTCGGTTTCTTTTGCAGCCCTGAACCTGAGTGGCATTCGAATGTGAAATGGAGGGCCTTCAAGAGTGTCAACTTTCAAAGTGTCAATGGGTCAGTCGTTCAATATGAACTCAGAATTCTACGTCAATTTTCTTAGTTTTGACTGATATTTTAATAAATACTAATTAAGAATCCGAAATTGACTCTGAATATCTGACAGGGGACATAAACTAAATAATCAGGAAAATGAAATACTGATAAAGATCTAAAGGAGTTTAGTTGACCAAATACTCACAAAATGCGAGGAAATGTATGCAAAAATATAAAAGGTGAGGAGAAATATTAAAACTGCACAAAGTCATTCATAACGATTGAAATTTCACATATGTTTTCCAAAAAATTACAATTTTTGTCTTTGTCGCTCCATCAACTCCAAAAGTCCCGAGTGGGATATCATAGAAATTCAAATTGCACCAATATTGGAGAAAATCTTTTAAGTAGACGGGTCTAGCAGAGAATAAAAATGAAAAGCTAGAAAAACTATTTTGAGTGAAGGAGGCTCCTTTATTTAAAATATTTTTCTTCAATATTGATTTATGGATTAGAATTCTCATGATATTTAGAGTTGCGTCTCCAACTGATCTGAGGAGTTCATCCAGGGATTGGGCAGTGAGATACTTGGATCTTGCCCTACGGCAACAGGTTCGGATTCGGGTTCGGGTCCGGATCTATTTAATTTTTGCGGATCTGGTTCGATCGGTTCTTGGGTATCTAACCGGTTTATTAATATAGGACAATAATTGTTTTTTTTCAAAGTGTACAAAAGTTTTCAATATTAAAATTTCTAACATATATTTTTTTTAGAATACCACATGCATTAGCTACTTAGAGCATCCACAATCGTTTGCTAAAAATATGGCAAAATAGCAAATGAGAAATAACAATTTGACAATCTCTTGCAATGATTCTTTGCCATAATTTTGTAATTTTTTTTTTAAACGGGTGTTGTCCCGTCTCACTTCAATTTTTTTATTTTTTAAAACCTTAATTGTACATTAGTTAAGTTAATTGGTAATTAGTAGTATATTTAGAATATTAAATTATTAAGTAGGCAATTAAATAGGATAATTAGTGATTAATTAGCATTAGATTAATAATTAAAACACCACGTCCAAGCAACTTTTTGCTTAAAATGGGACAACATGTCTGGTTTGAGATTTTTTCTTTTTTTATTATTTTTATTATTTTTATTTTTATGCGACAGTACAACATGTACCGACCGATCATTAAAAAAACAAAAAACAAAAAACAAAAACATGAAACAATTTGTTTCCTTTGATCCCATTAAAAAAAAGGGACGAAACAACATGTCTCGTCCCCTATAATTTCAGAATCGTCATTTTGTTTCTCAAATTTGAGATGTGACTGTAGCAATTTTGCCAAAAATATGGCAAATTAGCAAACGAATGCAGACGTCCATTTCTTAAAATATGGCAATTTGGCAAATATAGTAAATGACTGTGGATGCTCTTACTGAAAGAGAAAATAAAATTAATTAATATGTAAATGAATATAAGTAAGTTGATTTTATAAAATAAAGATTATAGGATGCAAATTGAGAGTAAAAAAAAAGATTGCACACTTCTTATTTAGTTATATAAACATATTAAGCTTTATTTTCTATCAAAAAATTAAAATCTCTTTTAACACATACAACTACCTTGTTCTAATGTATTAAAATTTTAGCTATTGGTCTACTAACAGGTCCATGGGTTGGGTCCGGGTTGGGCCGGGTCCGATCGGGTCCAAAATCAGCGGACCCTAATTCTATTCGTCTAGAATCGGGTCATTTCCGGTCCAATATCAGGTCCGGAGTGGGTCCGGGTCTCGGCTAAATTTGACAGTGCTACCAGGGACGATTATGAGTTTTACTTTCCACTGTGCAAATAAATATGCCATTGGTGATAGAATATAAATATTAAAACCCTCACCCTTACCCAAACTTCGGAGTTTTGGTCCATTGCTGGGTCATTAATATGGTATCAGAGCAACCCAGGTTCGAATCTCACAGGCTGCGCAATTTAAATGCAGATTAAGAAAAATATACCGCTGCGCCAGGTCTTGGCCCAAAAAGATGGCTCTCAACTTGCGAGGGCGTGTTAGAATATCTCTAATATTATAAATGGAGAGTTGGGGTTGTCATTTGTAGACAACTTGTAATTTGTAGACATTAATTCAACCATCTAATCTCAACCATTCATTTTTAAGTGGGAGTTATATTAACCGTTCATTTACTTAACTGTTGTTAGTTAGCATAATATCCTAAAAGTTCAAATTTATTTACGACATAATTGTTTACATAAATGTCGTTCATATAAAATATAGTTTGTGCCACTATGGACAATTTGTAAAGTGTATCTTATTATTTACTATATTAAATTTTTTTAATAGAACGTGCATTGTACGTGCAGTTACTAGTAAATATTAAAATCCTTATCCTTACCCCAACTTCGAAGTTTTGGTCCATTGACAGGGTTATTAATAATTGGAATAGGTTTTGCTCTATCGCAGAAACAAAGTGATGGGTCGCCTATTAGCGATGTAGTGAAAGAGGAAAGAAGATCTCCTTCAACCCGATTGGATTTGTCAAGAACGTGCTGACGGGCTTTTTCTTCTCTTCTCAACAGTAATGAAAAATATGCTGCCTAGGAGCCCCTATATAAAATTTCAATGTTTGTGCAGAACTCTTGTGAAAAAATCCATACAAAACTTTATATAAATTCCAAGAAATTACATAGCCATAATAAAAAGATAAATGTAACTGAAACACAGTATCCTTACTTTAGGTCGGTGCTTCATTTGGCCCACCAACTTTGTGATCTTTAGTTTGACTCAATAGTTAAAAGGAGCTACTGAAACTACTAATAAGGGGTCTAAGGAAACTATCAAATTTATCAGACCTAATCTATATAATAAAATACAAAAAAATCTATCGAGTGGCTCTCATTCAATATAGTTCAAATCAATGGTCTAGATCTAACTCCACAAAACATATTTTTTCGTCCAAAAGTTTTCCCCCAAAACTCAAATTCAAATTCCCAAAATAACTCCTTTATTTATTTATTTCTCTCTCTTTCTCATTCTCTCTCTATTTACTTAGAAATTTATATTTTCAGATTTCTGGTCGTAAATTTTCATATTTTTATGATTTTTTTTAATTTCTCATGTTTCATTGAAAATAGTAAATATCTCATCAACAGTTAAATTTCATCATTTTCCACACTCAAAGTTCTAAAAAGTTGGATTTTACAACCCCATTTATAATTATTTTTCAACATATACTAATGGAAACATGGACTTTTATTTACAACTAATTATTGTTTTACCTTTTCAAATTTGAACTACATAATTGTTGTTTTACTGTTTACAACTTTCATATACTGTATCGTTCCGAAGACGTGCCGTAGGCACGTGCCCACGGGCAAATCTAGTATTAGAATAAATTTCCAGGAAACTAACTAGGGATCCAAGCTAGTTGTTGCTGCTATTTTCTGCATGGAAGCAAATAGATACTATGAATTCTTTTGACATTTACTCTTTCCAGATGTTGATCGCCATAAACTAATGTTGATTCCGAAATCTGACTCGTGTGAATGCTTAGATCTGATATGAACGATTGACTTGCAAAACAGTCTGAAACCTCAGTGACAGACCCTCCGATGCCAAGTCAGAAAACTCAGAATATATGAAGAGTTTTGTTAGCAAAATTTACATCATCGCAAAATTGTATGGCTAAAAATTCTACTCCATTTGATGGATGGGTAAATGAACTTCAAATGACTTGATTTATTTATGTTATGCTATCTAAGACGTGTAGAACGAGATGGTCAGTTCAAAATTTTTCAAGAGGGGTCTACTCCGTGAGTTCTCGTGGAGTTATCACCAAAATTAGTTTTCAACTGAAGGACTGCCTATATATATATATATATAACTGCCTATATATATATATATATATATATATATATATATATATATATATATATAAAATTTCATTCATAGACATGGCCGAAAAGTTTAAAAGAAGTTACATCAAGAAGTGTACAAGAAGAAATACGAGAGAAGATGGAGTAAAGATGTTGACAGTAATTATTGTTATTGAATACTCGTGGTTTAGATTAGAAGAAGGTAAAATGAAGCACCGAGGTCGAAGCATCGAAGTGAGTAGAAGAGAAAACAGCAACAGCTGCAGCCAAAGAAGGAGTCGGTCGACTGCTTGTAGTACAAGGATTATCCGAGAGAGGGACGGTCGACTGATCTTGTTGGACGGTCGACCGACCGCGGTGCTGTGTTCGTTTTGGGCCTCAATTTGTTAGGTCGTTTCAGCCCAATCTTCAACTCCAAGTTAGATTGTATGACTCCTATTCAGTTACTTCTTTTTCATGTTATATCAGACGACTGAGAATCAAGATTAAGCATAGGTTTCTCTCTACTCTTCAATATATATTGTAAACTCCTCGAATATGAGAGTAGAGTACTTCATAGATTATTTTCTCCAATGCAAAGAGACTCGAGAGAGAGATAGTTCTTGGTGAGTGAGTTTAATTCCTTGTATTGAGTGAATCAATAACTCCTTATAATCTCTTCTAGTTGATTATTAGATCTCCCTATATTTCCCCCCGAATTAAGCAAAAGCTAACCGGGTTAAATCCTCGTTGTGTTTGTGTAACTCCTATTTCCCCGTATTTGTATTTTGTACTGTTTTGTGCCTTATTGTACTCTCTCGTCTATTTTGATATCATGTAATTTCTTCTGATTGAATGGAATTATTATTCTTGTCTCAACTCGAATTTGTGGGTTCTTTTATCAACTTCGATTGTGTGCCACTTGCACCGTTCTTCATGAGAAATAGACCGATTCTTCTCGTTTATCTCTCTAATCCCCATTATTGTGCATTTTGACCATTTCTTCTGTTGGACTCTTTTTGAAACGGATCCCCAAAACCCTTGAACCCGCAAACCCGCTAACCCTAGTATATAAACCCCAACCCTAACCCTAATCACTGGATACTGTTTAAACCTAATCCCTAAACCCGCCGCTAATCATCTTCTCCGCATCACCAACCCACCTCCTCCACAACTCCGACCTCCATCGCCCATACCGTTCGCCTCGCCTTCAGTCGCTCCCTCACCGCCATCCTCGTCAACCCCTCGGCGCCACAACAACCACCACCGCCATCTCCCTATCACCGCCGAACCCCAATGCCACTCCCGCTCTCACCCTCTGTTCGAACCCACGAACAGAGCAGCCTCGCCATCGCCGCGCCGTCGCTTCTCGACGTCGTCGCTGCCGTCGCCGCACTCCGTCGCTGCCGCAGTCACCGCCAACGAAGCATCCCGCCGTTGCTGCTCTCTCTCTCTCGCGCTCTGTTCGATCGAACGAAGAAGAAGGAGGAGAAGGCGGGAGCGGATCACAGCCGTCAGATCGCGTCAAGATCCACGCCGTGATTGCTGTTCGGTGTTCGTCCACACCAGATCCGAAACCGCTGTACGCTGTTCTGGCCTCAGATCCGCTGCTTCACAGCGATCTGATTCGCCGGCTTCGTTGTTTCCTGTTTTGGCCGCACCGGATCCTACTTGCTGTTCGCTGTTCTGGACAGATCCTGTGTGCGGGAAAACGTGATCTCCGATCAATTTTTGCACGCGCTTTTTGAGGACATTTTCGGGGATTTTTCTACTCAATTGCTTCAACAAGCGGAGTCTATAATCGTCGATTTAAGGCAAGTATTCATCTTGTACACTTTATTGCTCTAGTACAAGTTTTCTTGAAAATACCACATATAGTTAGATTGTGACTCCCTTTGAAATATCATAGTAAATCAATTTGAACCTTCAAACCCACAATTCTAAGAGTCACAAAACTTCCTCGTATTAAATAATAATCAATTGGACTCTTTTACTCCCTTGAACACATGAATCACATGGACATATGAATTAAGGAGCCCTAAAAATTGTAGATACATATATATTTAGTATTTTGACGAATTTGCGACTATTATGACTTGAAAAATATTTATTAGTTGCTTTCTTGACATCCATGATTATGTATTTATGCTACTTAACAACTTAGACACCAAATTACATATTTCCATGAAACCTACATTAGTAAATAAATTCTGAGTGTTGCTGTCTGAATATTCTTTTGCGGTTTCGACCCTTTTATCATTGGAATTTGGGCCCGAGCCCTGAATATAAAATGTAGATCTGGATGTGTAGATATTGATAGACTCCAAGTTGATCGAATTTGGAGCTACGGTCTAGGAGTTATGGCAGTTATACTGCAGCTGTGTCAGTAGACGCAGTTTTGCAAAAACTGCTGTATATATTTACTTTGCGAATTATTTTAGCTGTGTAAACAGCGAGCGTTTGACCCCAAATTTTATATGTAGCTGCTGGAAACTATATAGGACATCCCCAAATTTTTCTAGAATTAAGTCACAATATATTACACTTGTATGCTTGCTTGATAAGAGTTAATAAAAATAACAAGCCGGGGTTTTGGGAAAGATTATAGAGTGGACAATATAGATAAGTGTACTCGGAAGGGGGCCCGTGTTTCCCAATACTTGGTTCATGAACTTGTTGTATCTTGTTCGATTCATGGAGTCGGTTACTCGGCTCATGAACTTGTTTGATTCATGAACGCATTGTGCGGTTCTTGAACTTGCTTGTGGATTCGCGAACTTGCTTCGTGAACTTGTTATTTAATTTTCGATTCATGAACCATGGCTTGCTTGATACTTGATACCTGAGTACGCCGCCCTATAAAATCCATTACTAGGTCTAAACGAAATTGTTTGACTGTAGCAACCATGTAGTAAAAGAATGGGTGCATGTCGTGCTACCTAGATAGTAATCACCACTAGATTTGAACTTGATAATTTGAACTAGATAACTTGATACTTGAGACTAGATAACTTGATAACTTGAGCTAGACAACTTGATACTTGGACTTGACATTTGAGACCTGACATTTGAAATAACATATGACACTAGACTTGAGGTTGTCGCTTGATATTAAATACCCTTATAGGTGTACCTGACATGTGTTTCACCACTAGCAGTTGTTATCCAATCTAGTTATTAAGATGTTCCCTTTTGCTAGCTAGTCTTTGAATTTGCCTACTACTTCTTATAACTCTGCTTATTCTTGATTCCAATTCTTGTTTTTCCCTTACTTGTACTTGCTTTCACTATTTGTGGCCCTAGCTTGCACTAAGGGCATTTTCTCTTGTTTTCCCTCTTGTTTTTCTGTTTATATTTATTAAACAGACTTTGGAGACGAGCTGCCCGCGGGAATTGGTGAGCAAAGGTTCTAGTTTCCAAGTGGAGAAGGAACTGACTAGAATATTTAAATTCTTGCATTATTTGTTTATTTTGGATTATTATTTCTTGAGATTTGAGAATTTGTAACGGGCTGATGTTCCCGAGTTTACTTTGATTCAGACTTGAAACTACTTGGATGTTTTATCATATTTCAGTTGTTTCTGTTGCTAATAAAGTATTCATGCATGCTTGGTTTTATATATCTCTCTTGTTATATACTTGTTGTGATGCTGAGTCGATCCTACAGCTTATGAATGATGTTAAGATCATTCGCTGGGCTTCGTCATGCACTCGTATTTCCGTATTTTGGGAAGCGGGACGTGACAAGGTTTTTAGTGGTATCAGAGCCAGGTTGTGGCTAATGTATTAGTTAAGTAATACATTAGACGGGCCTGACTCAGTCAGGGTTAACTCAGCATTTGACAGGCCATGAAATTGCATGAAAAATTTTATCAGCAACTCGATCTGGATCCTGAATATTTTGGGTTTGTGCAGGACATGGCTCGAAGGAACGCTTCGTCTTCCCAGACTGGGGGTGATCAGGCAGATCAGCCCGCCATTGCGCAGCTGTTGCAGATGCAACAAGAACAAAATGAGCGTCTCGCGCAGCAGATGATGCAGATGCAGCGAGACCATGCCGAGATGATGAGGGCAGCCTTAGGAGCTGCCAACAGAGAGCCGCTTGCACCTGCACCCGGGGGATTGCCACCTAGACCGGGTAATGTAGCCGATTTCATGAGGCTACATCCCGACAAGTTTACGGGAGCTGAAGGTCCACTGGAGGCTGAGCAGTGGCTCATCAGGACTGAGCAGCTGTTGTTTGCTGCCAGGATAGCTGACGTGGACCGAGTGGATGTTGTAAGCATCCAGCTGGTGGATCTCGCCCATATCTGGTGGCGATCTGAGAAGGAGAGACTTGAGCGCCCCGTCGCCTGGGCCGTTTTCAGGGAGAGCTTCCTTACTAAGTTTTTCCCTGATGTCATCAGGAACGATATGGAGCGGCAGTTTGTTGCGCTCACCCAGGTTCGTCAAATAGTGTTTTATATGCAAAATTTCACTTGTCAGTCTATGATATACTGATGCTTGACTAAAACACTATCTTGAATCAGGAAAATCGGACCGTGGACGAGTATGTCGCGGAGTTTACCCGTTTGAGCCGTTATGACACAACTATGGTGGCTGATGATGAGGCCAAAGGCCGTCGCTTTTTGCTGGGCTTGGATATCGACATCTAGGATCGCCTGGCTGCTTTGAGGCTTCGTTCCTACCCCGATATCTTAGAAGCTGCCAGGAGCCAGGAACAGACCAGCAAACGGAAGCGTGCTATCAAGCAGTCTGCCCCGCTCCCTGTCGCTGCTAGGCCCACTGGAGGGCCAATCAGGAGGCCAGTTCCAGCCCACCCTGCTAGGACTGCTCCTTACCCTGCTGCTCCACAGAGGGGGACCTACTGTGACTTCTGTCAGATCCCGGGCATGTGCGCAAGGATTGCAGACGGGCTAACCGTCGATGTTTTGAGTGTGGCGCTGGAGATCACACTGTTCGGGATTGTCCGCAGAGGAGGGCTGCGCCAGCTCAGGGTCAGGCCAGGCCACCACTTCCCCCTCAGCATCAGATCGTCGGTCAGAGGACCGCTGCCCCGAGGAGAGGTCAGGCCTTCAACCTGACTACAGAGGAAGCTGAGACCGCGGAGGAAGTCGTTGCAGGTATAATTGTATTTTATTGTGTGTTATTTATTTTATGCTCTATTGTTCATCTTGCATTATACCTTGTGTAGTTCCTTTCACATCAGTATTTACTATCCTTTATTATCCGCATATTCATCCCTTCCCGTATTTTGACTCCATCATAGGTATTATCCTAGTCCATTCCTTTCCTGCCCATGTCCTATTTGATTCCGGGGCGACCCACTCTTTCGTTTCCTCCCGCTTCGTGGATCAGCATCAACTGGAGTGCAGTGATATGCAGACGGCTTGGAACATCACTACAGGTGGCGGTGTTGTCGTTTGCTCCAAGGAGTGTAAGCAGAGTCCCTTGATTATTGGGGACAGGGATTTCAAGGCAGACCTGATAATGATTGGCAATTCAGGTTTCGATGTGATTCTCGGCATGGATTGGCTGGGGGAGTCTCATGCAGTCATCGATTGCCGAGCAAAGAAGGTTGTATTCAGGATTCCGGAGCAGGATGAGTTTGAATTCCATGCTGGGGAAACACCTCTTGGGCGAGGTAAGAGGGTGGCTATTGATGAAGATTGTGCAATGGAATTGAACACAGGCTGTGAGGCTGCGCCTCTTGTAGTGCGGGAATTCCTGGATGTGTTCCCAGAGGAATTGCCCGGGTTACCTCCAGATCGAGAGGTGGAGTTTGGTATTGACGTTCTGCCAGGTACAGTGCCTATATCGAAAAGCCCGTACAGAATGGCGCCAGTCGAGCTTGCAGAGTTGAAGGTACAAGTTCAGGGTCTTTTGGATTTGGGTTTCATCAGACCGAGTGTGTCACCGTGGGGAGCTCCTGTGCTATTCGTCAATAAGAAGGACGGAAGCCGCAGGTTGTGCATGGATTACCGAGAGCTAAACAATGTTACTGTGAAGAATCGGTATCCACTACCCAGGATCGACGACCTATTTGATCAGTTGGGCGGTGCTGTAGTATTTTCGAAGTTGGACCTTCGCTCGGGGTACCATCAGGTGAAGGTAAAAGCAGCGGATGTGCCGAAGACTGCATTCAGGACCAGGTACGGGCATTATGAGTTCTTGGTGATGCCCTTCAGTGTCACGAATGCCCCAGCAGTATTTATGAGCTTGATGAACAGAGTCTTCTCCCAGTTCCTTGACAGATTCGTGGTGGTCTTCATAGACGATATCTTAGTGTATTCGCGGAATCGAGAAGAACATGCGGAGCATCTGAGAACAGCCTTGCAGACTCTAAGGGAGAACAAGCTCTATGGAAAGCTCAGCAAGTGTGAGTTCTGGCTTGATCGAGTTCCATTCTTGGGACATATTATCTCGGGCGAAGGAGTCTCAGTTGGTCCGTCCAAGATTGCTGCAGTGAAGGATTGGCCAGTGCCAAAGTCAGTTTCTGAAGTGAGGAGTTTTCTCGGGCTAGCAGGGTATTACAGGAAGTTTGTACAGGATTTCTCGAAGATTGCTGGGCCGTTGACTAAGCTGACAGGGAAGGATCAGAGGTTTGAGTGGAATGAGGACTGCGGTGAAGCTTTCACCGAGTTGAAGAACAGGTTGACTTCAGCACCCGTGTTAACTATACCAGATGGTTCGGGTGGCTTCGTTATTCACTGCGATGCTTCAGTCAGAGGTCTAGGTGCAGTGCTGATGCAGAAGGGTTGGGTGGTTGCTTATGCATCCAGGCAGTTGAGGCTGCACGAGAAGAACTACCCTACTCACGACTTGGAGTTGGCAGCAGTAATCTATGCTCTGAAGTTGTGGAGACATTACTTGCTGGGAGACCGAGTGGAAATTTTTACTGACCACAAGAGTCTCAAGTATGTCTTCACTCAGAAAGAGCTGAATATGAGGCAGAGGCGCTGGTTAGAATTGATGGCTGACTACGACATCAACTTGCAGTATCACCCTGGTAAGGTGAATATGGTTCCAGATGCATTGAGCAGGAGACCAGCCGTCATGTGTTTGACTCAACAGAAGGAACTTATCGAGCAGATGAGGAGATTAGACCTGAATGTGATTTTGCCAGACACCGATCGCAGTTGCATGATGCTTCAGTTGCAGTCATCTTTGGTGGAACAGATCAAGGAAGCTCAGGCAGGTGATGAGCAGTTGCAAAAGTTCAGAGTAGAAGTTGAAGCAGGTTTGAGGACCGATATGATCATTCACTCCGATGGATCACTTCGCTTTGGGGCTAGGCTGTGTGTCCCAAAGGGTGAAGTCAGGCAGAAACTGCTCGAGGAGGCCCACCAGTCAGCTTATTCTATTCATCCCGGTGGTACCAAGATGTATCGGGATTTGAAGCTCCATTTCTGGTGGCATGGCATGAAGAGGGCAGTGGCCAGATTTGTGTCTCAGTGCTTGATCTGCCAGCAGGTGAAGGCAGAACATCAGAGAACTGCCGGGTTGCTCCAGCCTCTTTCCATTCCGGAGTGGAAGTGGGAGCACATCACCATGGATTTTGTGACCGCCTTGCCACAGAGTCCCAAGGGTCACAATGCCATCTGGGTGATTGTCGACAGACTGACGAAGAGCGCTCATTTCATCCCCTTCAGAGTTGGTCAGTCTACTGAGACTCTAGCAGAGAGATACATGCAGGAGATTGTCAGACTCCATGGGGTTCCAGTCAGCATCGTATCCGACAGGGATACCCGGTTCCGATCTCAGTTTTGGGAAAGCCTGCAAAACAGTCTTGGGAGCAAGCTGAAGTACAGTACAGCATTCCATCCTCAGATAGATGGACAGTCAGAGAGGACCATTCAGACCTTGGAGGATATGTTGAGGTCGTGCGTGCTTCAGTTCGGAGGATCTTGGGAGGATCACCTACACTTAGTTGAGTTCTCGTACAACAACAGCTATCAGGCCAGTCTTAAAGCTGCACCGTACGAGGCATTGTATGGTCGGAAGTGTAGGTCGCCAGTGTGTTGGGACGACATTGGTGAAAGGAAATTGTTGGGGCCAGATTTGATTATCAAGTCAGTCAACGCAGTGGCTCAGATTAGAAAGCACCTTGTAGCAGCTCAGGACAGGCAGAAGAAGTGGGCAGACCTTCACAGGAGGCCATTGGAATTTGAGGTGGGAGACCATGTGTTCCTCAAGGTATCGCCGTGGAGAGGCGTTATCCGGTTTGGAGGTGGAGGCAAGCTAAGCCCCAAGTTCATCGGGCCCTTCGACATTGTAGAGCGAGTAGGCAAGGTGGCCTATCGACTCGCGCTGCCGCCAGCCCTATCTGGAGTGCATGATGTCTTCCATGTCTCCCAGCTCAGGAGGTACACCAGGGATGAGAGTCATGTGATTGACTACTCGGAGTTGTCGGTACAGCCAGATTTTTCTTGTGAGATTCCGCCGGTCACTATCTTGGACAGGCGAGAGAAGGTGTTGAAGAACAAAGTTATCAAACTGGTTCGGGTTGCATGGAATCCTCACTCGCCGGGTGAGTCGACTTGGGAATTGGAAGAAGAGATCCAGAAGAAGTTCCCGCATTTATTTCTGTAGTCTTGTTGTTCTTTCTTTTCTTTTGGGAGGTTACCCTATGTACTACAGGTCTGAATTTCGAGGACGAAATTCTGCTTGTTAGGTGGGTAGGATTTGTAACTCCTATTTCCCCGTATTTGTATTTTGTACTGTTTTGTGCCTCATTGTACTCTCTCGTCTATTTTGATATCATGTAATTTCTTCTGATTGAATGGAATTATTATTCTTGTCTCAACTCGAATTTGTGGGTTCTTTTATCAACTTCGATTGTGTGCCACTTGCACCGTTCTTCATGAGAAATAGTCCGATTCTTCTCGTTTATCTCTCTAATCCCCATTATTGTGCATTTTGACCATTTCTTCTGTTGGGCTCTTTTTGAAACGGATCCCCAAAACCCTTGAACCCGCAAACCCGCTAACCCTAGTATATAAACCCCTACCCTAACCCTAATCACTCGATACTGTTTAAACCTAATCCCTAAACCCTCTGTTCGAACCCACTCTCACCCTCTGTTCGAACCCACGAACAGAGCAGCCTCGCCATCGCCGCGCCGTCGCTTCTCGACGTCGTCGCCGCCGTCGCCGCACTCCGTCGCTGCCGCAGTCACCGCCAACGAAGCATCCCGCCGTTGCTGCTCTCTCTCTCTCGCGCTCTGTTCGATCGAACGAAGAAGAAGGAGGAGAAGGCAGGAGCGGATCACAGCCGTCAGATCGCGTCAAGATCCACGCCGTGATTGCTGTTCGGTGTTCGTCCACACCAGATCCGAAGCCGCTGTACGCTGTTCTGGCCTCAGATCCGCTGCTTCACAGCGATCTGATTCGCCGGCTTCGCTGTTTCCTGTTTTGGCCGCACCGGATCCTACTTGCTGTTCGCTGTTCTGGACAGATCCTGTGTGCGGGAAAACGCGATCTCCGATCAATTTTTGCACGCGCTTTTTGAGGACATTTTCAGGGATTTTTCTACTCAATTGCTTCAACAAGCGGAGTCTATAATCGTCGATTTAAGGCAAGTATTCATCTTGTACACTTTATTGCTCTAGTACAATTTTTCTTGAAAATACCACATATAGTTAGATTGTGACTCCCTTTGAAATATCATAGTAAATCAATTTGAACCTTCAAACCCACAATTCTAAGAGTCACAAAACTTCCTCGTATTAAATAATAATCAATTGGACTCTTTTACTCCCTTGAACACATGAATCACATGGACATATGAATTAAGGAGCCCTAAAAATTGTAGATACATATATATTTAGTATTTTGACGAATTTGCGACTATTATGACTTGAAAAATATTTATTAGTTGCTTTCTTGACATCCATGATTATGTATTTATGCTACTTAACAACTTAGACACCAAATTACATATTTCCATGAAACCTACATTAGTAAATAAATTCTGAGTGTTGCTGTCTGAATATTCTTTTGCGGTTTCGACCCTTTTATCATTGGAATTTGGGCCCGAGCCCTGAATATAAAATGTAGATCTGGATGTGTAGATATCGATAGACTCCAAGTTGATCAAATTTGGAGCTACGGTCTAGGAGTTATGGCAGTTATACTGCAGCTGTGTCAGTAGACGCAGTTTTGCAAAAACTGCTGTATATATTTACTTTGCGAATTATTTTAGCTGTGTAAACAGCGAGCGTTTGACCCCAAATTTTATATGTAGCTGCTGGAAACTATATAGGACATCCCCAAATTTTTCTAGAATTAAGTCACAATATATTACACTTGTATGCTTGCTTGATAAGAGTTAATAAAAATAACAAGCCGGGGTTTTGGGAAAGATTATAGAGTGGACAATATAGATAAGTGTACTCGGAAGGGGGCCCGTGTTTCCCAATACTTGGTTCATGAACTTGTTGTATCTTGTTCGATTCATGGAGTCGGTTACTCGGCTCATGAACTTGTTTGATTCATGAACGCATTGTGCGGTTCTTGAACTTGCTTGTGGATTCGCGAACTTGCTTCGTGAACTTGTTATTTAATTTTCGATTCATGAACCATGGCTTGCTTGATACTTGATACCTGAGTACGCCGCCCTATAAAATCCATTACTAGGTCTAAACGAAATTGTTTGACTGTAGCAACCATGTAGTAAAAGAATGGATGCATGTCGTGCTACCTAGATAGTAATCACCACTAGATTTGAACTTGATAATTTGAACTAGATAACTTGATACTTGAGACTAGATAACTTGATAACTTGAGCTAGACAACTTGATACTTGGACTTGACATTTGAGACCTGACATTTGAAATAACATATGACACTAGATTTGAGGTTGTCGCTTGATATTAAATACCCTTATAGGTGTACCTGACATGTGTTTCACCACTAGCAGTTGTTATCCAATCTAGTTATTAAGATGTTCCCTTTTGCTAGCTAGTCTTTGAATTTGCCTACTACTTCTTATAACTCTGCTTATTCTTGATTCCAATTCTTGTTTTTCCCTTACTTGTACTTGCTTTCACTATTTGTGGTCCTAGCTTGCACTAAGGGCATTTTCTCTTGTTTTCCCTCTTGTTTTCCTGTTTATATTTATTAAACAGACTTTGGAGACGAGCTGCCCGCGGGAATTGGTGAGCAAAGGTTCTAGTTTCCAAGTGGAGAAGGACCTGACTAGAATATTTAAATTCTTGCATTATTTGTTTATTTTGGATTATTATTTCTTGAGATTTGAGAATTTGTAACGGGCTGATGTTCCCGAGTTTACTTTGATTTAGACTTGAAACTACTTGGATGTTTTATCATATTTCAGTTGTTTCTGTTGCTAATAAAGTATTCATGCATGCTTGGTTTTATATATCTCTCTTGTTATATACTTGTTGTGATGCTGAGTCGATCCTACAGCTTATGAATGATGTTAAGATCATTCACTGGGCTTCGTCATGCACTCGTATTTCTGTATTTTGGGAAGCGGGGCGTGACAGTTTGTGTTGGATTGGTGGATCTACTTGCTTGCTCAATTGATTGGTCTCATCTACTTTGAATTCCTCATTGCTTTATTTAGTTCTGCTACGACAATGGGTTTTTGTTGACACCCCAATCCCAAAAACTGGTATCAGAACTTCAGGTTGCCGAGTTCCTTGGTTAAGATGTCAGGCCACAGTATTTTGAAGATCAAGCAATTCGATGAAAAGATCAATTTCAATCTTCTGAAGGGTGACAAGTATGATGTCCTTGTTCAAAAACGTTTGCAGTTAGCTATTAAGAAGAAAGAAAAGCCATCAGATATGAAGGAGGATATTTGGGAAGATATTCATGAAAGAGCCATAAGTCTGATCCGACTATCATTGGCGGACGAGGTCAAGTGCAAATTTCTTGAAGAAACTGATGCGGCGAGTTTTGAGAAAAAAATCATAGCTGACTACTCAAGTTCGTCGTTATTAGATCGGATGCATTGGAAGAGGAAGTTATTCCGTTAATCTATGAAGGAAGGTACTGATCTCCATGACCACATTACAGAGTTCAATAAGGTATTATCTGAACTTTGGGCAATCAATGCGGATATGTGTGAGGAAGATAAAGCTTTCAACCTGATATATTCATTGCCGGATTTGTATAAGCCTGATCACTACCATGCTACACGGTAGATCTGTCAAGGAGAGTATTTCGGCAGATGGTGTAATCAAAGTATTGAAGAAAAATAAACTTAGGAAGGAGTCTCAGAAATCATCCTCTATTCCCATAAATTGTCTAGCAGTGGATGGTCATTCAGGGGGAAGGCAAAGTGCTATGCAAAAGGATTCGATCCGTTGCCGATATTGCAAGAGGCCAAGGTATATCAAGAAAGTATGTTGGAAATTGCAGAATCATGAGAGCACCAAGAATGAGAATTCAGCCGCTAATGTGGTTAGTGCCTTTGATTCAGGTGATTCGTGTTTTCTTGTGTCAAATTCTTTAGAAGTGGATTATAGTTGGTTTCTGGACTCAAGAAGTTCTTCTCATATTTGCTCCTTGAGGGAGTTGTTTTCTACTTATAAGAGCATCCACTATCGTTTGCTAAAACCCTAAAATATCAGAAATTTGACCAAAAATCCGCCACTATCGTTAGCCAAGAACCATTTTTTGGCCAAATGTGAACAGTAGATTGCTATATATAGCAGAGCGAAATAGCAAATGCAAAATATAGAAGATGAAAGATGATCTTCCGTCTGTACACAATTTGGAAATGTTTTCAATATAAAATTACGATAGACGAAAGAAGATTATCCGTCTCTCCAATTTATTTATTTTTTTTAAAAGAGAGTCCGTCTCTTTTTTTTTTAAAGATAAAATATTGAAATAGACGGAAGATTGGTGATTTTTTAAATGAGAAAGAGATAGAAGATTTTTTTAAAAAAAAAAAAATTCTTCACTTTTCGTCATTTTCTTAAAATTAAAAAAAGTCACCAAATCACCCAGATGGAAGATGATCTTCCGGCTGGGTGAAATTAAAAAAAAAAACTCCCCAGATAGAAGATCATTCAACCGTCTAAGTTGTTTTTTTTATTATTAAAATAGCGAGCTCTACCTCCAATTTTTTTTTAAAAAAATTTAATTTTTTAAAAGGGAACACGTTCTTCTGTCTATCAAATTTTGGGTATTAAAAAAATTAGTTTTTTTATTAGACGGAGGGTGTTATTCCGTATTTATATTTTATAATTTTTTAATCCAAATTTTAGCTTCAACGACAGAGGCGCAACCCATTCATTATAAAAACCTATTGCCAAATACCTATAATTTAGCTCTTACGATATTGGATGCTCTAAGTCTACTACAGGGGGTTGTGTGAGAACGGAAACTGGAGAGATTTATGAAGTAGTAGGTGAGGGGACAGTTGAGTTGAAGATGTCAGGTCTAAATATGTTCACTTTTAGGGATGTTTTGCATATTCCTCTGCTAAAATGGAAACTGATTTCCTTGGGAACTCTTGATGCACATGGCTGCAAGTACACAGCTCGAGGTGGAGTTATGTCCATTTTTCAGGGTCGTAGTAAGGTTATTAGAGGTATGAAAGTGGTTGGGCCAAGCCAAAACAATATCTACAAGCTTTGGGAATCCGAAATACTTGCACAAGTGTTGCTCCTTATCTCGTTATTCCTACAAGCTCATCTAGTTTACCGCAACTAGAATCATCGAGACGAGACTACGACGTTCGAATATTGTCGAAAGGTGGAGAATGCCTAAGGGTAGGTGGAGTTCGTGCGGAGGTTGGCAACTCCGTGAGTACATCTACGGAGGTATACCCTTGAAGGGATATACTAGATCGGTGAGATTGGGTAGAGATCAGTTCAGCTAGAAGAAGAAACTATTGTTCTAAGTGTTTTTGCAAGTAAAGTTCATTTGAGTTTGGAGATGAATAATCGCATAATGTGATAGCAATCGTATGCAATCCAAGGTGGAGTTTGTTAGGAATGTGTCTTGAATACTCGTGGTTCAGATTAGAAGAAGGTAAGATGAAGCACAGAGGTCGAAGCGTCGAAGTAAGTAGAAAAGAAAACAGCAACAGCAACAGCCAGAGAAGGGGTCGGTCGACCAGTCTTGGAGACCGCACACCCCGACCGCTCGTAGTACAGGGATTATCCGAGAGAGGGACGGTCGACTGGTCTTGTTGGATGGTCGACCGACTTCGGCGCTGTGTTCGTTTTGGGCCTTGATTTGTTAGGTTGTTTCAGCCTAATATTCAACTCCAAGTTAGATTGTACGGCTCCTATTCAGTTACTTCTTTTCCAGGTTATATCGGACGACTGAGAATCAAGATTAGACATAGGTTTCTCTCTATTCTTCTATATATATTGTGTACTCCTTCAATCTGAGAGTAGAGTATTTCATAGATTATTTTTTCCATTGCAAAGAGAGGCTCGAGAGATAGATTGTTCTTGGTAAGTGAGTTTAATTCATTGTATTGAGTAAATCAGTAACTCCTTGTAATCTCTTCTAGTTGAATATCAGATCTCCCTATATTCCCCCCGGATTAAGCAAAAGCTAACCATGATAAATCCTCGTTGTTTTGTGTTGGATTGGTGGATCTACTTGCTTGCTCAATTGATTTGTCTCACTATTTCGACTTCCTCATTGCCCTATTTAGTTCCGCTACGACAACGGGCGTTTGTTGATGCCCCAATCCCAACAATTATTATAACATCAGAACTAGATCATAGATATCTATATTTTCATTGATATGAAGTTGACTCCTCCACACTATTAATTATTAGTATAATGTATGTGCGATGTACGTCTATAAAAAATATAGTCATTAAATTAAATAAATTGCTCATAAGAAAAGATATAGTAAATTATTAAGAAAGATCAAATTTTATATAGGTTACAGAAATTTTATATTGATAAATTAAGATGAAATAAGGAATATATGCTAAACTTTAGAATGAGTTTATATAGGCTAAAGACATTTTGCTTTTAATTTTTTTTTAAGGTCAAGCATCTTGCTTTTGAATATCTTTTGATAATTTCTTAATCGATGTCTCTAGATTTTAATGATAAATAAGAAAATGTCGATTCTTAAAATTATTATTAGTGTTTTGGTGTTGCTATGTAGAGCTTGAGGGGTTTGTAAAAGATCGAGGCTACTTCATAATTTACTATATCTTTTATTATAGGCAATTTATTTAATTCAATGACTATACATTTTGTAGGCGTGCATCATACATGCATTATACATGCACAATGCCATTATAGGGCAAAGTTATGAACATCTTGATCTAAAAAATATGTATGTGTTTTATGTCCGGTTCTTTCGCATAGGGTCATCAATTCAAAACTTCGATTGTTGTGGACCTTGATTGAATTTTAATGTAAATACACTAAGTGATGATTCAAGTCCAGAAGACATTTTCATTTTATGTGCATATTTTCGGGACCTTTTTTTTTATTATTTGAAATTTGGGGAGAACATTATTGAATTTTAATAAATTAAATTTGTTTTGTTATTGATATGGCTAAAAATGGGATTAAATCGGGACCGTTCAAATCGGACACGAATCCTAAAGCTCAGGGGTAAAATGGTAATTTCATCTACAAATGGGTCTGAAATGGGAACTGGGCCTTTTTCCAAAAGCCCAATAACCCATAAACGAATCCATCTTACTGGGTACGGGTTCCAACCCGCAAGAAATCCAGTCCAGCTGGATAGAATTAGGGTTTATGATTGTCCCTAATCAACAACTCTGATCACTTCTATCCATCCACTGGGAAGTAGGGATTTGATCTTATTCCGAAACTGATTCCTAAGGCGGCTATAAATACTCCCCTCCCCCCACTGTTATAAGGTAATCAATCTTTTGCAAATCAAACCTTTTTCATAATCTTTCCGATTACTGACTAGAGCGTCGGAGGGTGCGTCACCGGGATCAACCCCGGTGTTTCGTACTTTTTGCAGGTTCGAAGCAGCGGCAAGAGACCAAGTCAATAAGTTGGTGAAGGTCAACAGGTCAGCAGGTTTGCTTTATTATTTTCTTCAAGAATCCACAAATTCATCTGTTTGCTCCCACACCAAAATCAGCAGCAACAGATTGGCGCCGTCTGTGGAAAACGAAGAAGCAACCTGACCTAACTTCATTAGCGAGACTAGTTTCAAGCCATGCACCCAAAACAGAAGGGGAAGGCAGCGGTCTCCAGCCGAAGAACCACTTCTTTTCCTCCTCTCCCTTCTCCAGCTCAAGGTGCTCCTCCTCAATAGGCCCCTCTAGGGTCTCGGGGGGCTGCTCAGGGGGGTTCCCGTCAGAGTCGTCCAAAGCAACATCCTCCACATGACCATGTCGCGGGTCCCAATCCTTCAGTTGAATCTATGTCTTCTCGAAGTCCTCCTGAGCGGGATCTTCGTCAAGTGATTGCCGACCGCCAAAAGGGGGTCGACCTCCGAACTTGCCTGAATGGATGGCGAGCCCTTATGGGAGTCCATCAACCTGAGCACCTAGGGGTCTCAAGAGTCTGGACCCCCCGCCGACCGAGGACCAGAAGATCCCCTTCCCCGAGGAGGCGACGAGAGTCCCCTCAGCGTCATTGGCGGAGAATTCATTCTCCAGTAAGCCGAGCCATACATAGGGACCGCCAAGCTGGAGAGGCACCAGTCACAAGGGCGGAACTTCAAGACTTCCAAGCGGCAGTCTTACGGGCCCTCAATAATGCCCCAAATAACGACCAGAGGCCACCTACCTAAGAGCCAGCTAGGAACCACTACCTTCATACTCCCATTCCTCGTCCATCTCCAAGCTACCATCGCCGCAGCCCCAGTCCACCCTCGTACGAAGATGAGTCCCGGGGCTCGGTAAGATATAATCAAAGAGAAGACTCAGTCTACTGCCGTCTCCATGAGATGGAGAGGCGCCTCGGCCGAATTGACAAGGAAGGAGGGCAACAGGCGATAAACCTCCGCCCGAGCAGACCTCCATTCTCCCGCACCATCATAGAGGCCCCTGTTCCAGAGAACTTCAAGCCGCCTCACTTCGAGGTGTATACCGGGGAGTCGGACCCCGCGGATCACATAGAGAGTTTCAAAACCCTCATGATGATCCACCATGCTTCAGACGCCCTCCTCTGCAAGATCTTCCCTGCCACACTGAAGGGGCCTGCGAGAGAATGGTACTCTCGACTTGCCCCGGCCACCATCTTCTCATTCGATCAGTTCGAAGGGCTCTTCCTTACTCATTTCATGAGTAGCCGCCAGGCCGAGAAAATAAGTGTATCTCTGGTGACCCTCAACCAAAAAAAGGGTGAACGCCTAAGGGATTACGTTTGACGCTTCACCGCCGAAGCCCGGTCCATTCCCTCCCTCAACCAATCGGTAGCCTCTGCCGCATTCGAGCGCAACGTCACCAACGCTCGCCTCAAGGCGTCCCTTGCCAAGAAGTCTCCTCGGGACTTCTCAGAACTCCTACTTAGGGTGGAGAAGTACATATGAGTGGAAGAGGCTCTCAACCCCCCTACTCTTGAAGAATCATCTTCCGGAAACAAACGGAAGAATACGAGCGAAGAGGGGTCCCAAAAATCCCAGAAGGACGGCAATGGCCAGCGTCGCCCGACTCCTCGTTTTGAGAAGTTCATCCCCCCTCATTGCTAATATATCAGAAGTTCTTATGAAGGTGGATAAGGAAGGGCAACTTCGCGCTCCCCCTAGAATGAATACCCCTGGCAAGAAGAGGAATAAGGATAAGTGGTGCCACTTTCACAGGGACCACGGCCACGACACGAATGATTGTCGGGCTTTCAAGGAAGAGATTGAAGAACTCATATAGCTGGGACACCTGACCAAGTTCATCCAAAAAGATGGGACCGAGCTTCCCTCCTGAGGAGCCTACAAATGAACAGAGAGGCCCGCCGAGCTTCAAGACTCAGAACCTGGGGCCGTCTTCCACCTCATCCAAGGAGGTCTAATGGAGGGAGAACCCAGCTCCTCCCAAGGGGTCTTCACCTTATCGTAGAAGTAGGATCTTGATTTTCAATAAGCCTGATGCTTGTAACCCGGCCAATAGCATGTAATAATGGCTCGCCCCATTGAAGCGGCCACTTAGTTTATCTCAATAAAACTTTATATTTTTTCATTGAAAATTATTGCTCTTGCTTCATCTCTATCTCTCCGAGTCACATATATGACTCGTTAAATGGTGAGCTCAGAATCCAGCTTCTCCTACATGGCTGCTTCCGCAACTTACTAAGCTCAAAAAAAGAGTTTGGAGTCCAACACTTGGTTCGACGTTGCTTTAGCCGCTTGCAAACAAGCAAGGGTGGGGCAGCTCACCATTCGGAATTGCTCCTACAACTCGCTAACCTCCTCTAATAAAGAGTTCGAAGTCCAACACTTGGCTCGATTTTGCTTCAAATTACTCGCTCATAAGCGGGTTAGAAGTGGTTCGCCATTCGGAACTGCTCCCACAACTGTTGAATCTCTCTTAAACGACGAGTTCGGAGTCCAACACTTGGCTCGATTCCGCTTCAAATTAATCGCTCATAAGCAAGTAAGAAGTGGTTCACCATTCGGAACTGCTCCTACAACCGTTGAATCTCTCTTAAACGACGAGTTCAGAGTTCAACACTTGGCTCGATTCCGCTTCAAATTACTCGCTCATAAGCGAGTAAGATGTGGTTCGCCATTCGGAACTGCTCCTACAACTGTTGAATCTCTCTTAAACGACGAGTTCGGAGTCCAACACTTGGCTCGATTCCGCTTCAAATTACTCGCTCATAAGCGGGTAAGAAGTGGTTCTCCATTCAGAACTGCTCCCACAACCGTTGAATCTCTCTTAAACGACGAGTTCGGAGTCCAACACTTGGCTCGATTCCGCTTCAAATTACTCGTTCATAAGCGGGTAAGAAGTGATTCGCCATTCGGAACTGCTCCCACAACCGGTTATTCTCTCACTTAAACAATAAGTTCGGAGCTCACAACTCTCTCCTAGAGTTGCTCCTCAAACTTGTCTCCCAAATGGCTCTCTCCTAGAGCCAAGCTCTTCGCTCCGCTCACCTGCAAAGCGGACCTCTTCTCAACGAGTTCGGTGCTCACAACTCTCTCCTAGAGTTGCTCCTCAAACTTGTCTCCCAAATGGCTCTCTCTTAAAGCCAAGCTCTTCGCTTCGCTCACTCCCAAAGCGGACCTCTTCTCAACGAGTTCGGAGCTAAAACTCTCCCCGAGAGGTGCTCCTCAAACTTGTCCTCCAAGAACGGACTTTCCCTAGAGCCATGCAAAGCTCTTCTCAACTTCGCAAAAAAGAAGATATTACGAGACTATCTTGACATTGAGGAAGGAGGATTCTCCAATTCATCTCTGAAGAGAACTTGTAGATCTTCGAAATAGCTTCGGAACAAGGGGTCATACGCTCCGATCCGACCTCCGTAGCACTGGGAACATCGAGAAGAACTCTCCCTAGACTTCGGCACACTCCGCCGAGCGTTCTTGGCACCGACGCTCAAACGTGAGAAAAAAATTTCGCGTTGGACCTCGGCACACCTTGCCGAGCGCTCTTGGCACCGACACCCAAACATGGAAAAAATCCTTACATTGGGACTTCGGCACGCCTTGCCGAGCGCTCTTGGCACCGACGCCTAAACATGGAAAAAATCCTCACTTTGGGACCTCGGCACACTTTGCCGATCACTCTTGGCACCGACGCTCACACATGAAAAAAATCCTCACATTGGGACTTCGGCACGCCTTGCCGAGCGCTCTTGGCACTGATGCTCAAACATGGAAAAAACTCACTCCGGACTTCGGCAAAGACTTGCCGAACCCCTTCTTTACACGTGTCGCCACGCCGAGATATCTCTGCACCTCGGCAGCAGACCCCGAACCCCCCTGGACTGCGGCCTCCTTCCTAACACATATTTGGAGGGGGCCGGCAATGTCGCCGAAGCAACTTGCCATCGGAGCTCAAATGAGAGAAATTTTTTACCTCGGAATTCGTGCTCAAATACGATATGCGGCTCGGATCCGATCAATCAAAAAAAATAAAAAATAAAAAATAAAGGTGCTAAACGGGTCGGTTTGGACCCGTTAAAGGACCCAAACCCACTTCAGCTTTCATTCTTCTTCTCCATTTCCCGCCAAAAAAACCAACATCTCCTCCAACCTCCCGATCTCCTCCTTCAATGTTGAAGCTCTGAACTCTCCGCCATGGCCTCGCCTTCATCGAGCTCCGCCGTGTCTCCCCCTCAAAGGAGCTCCGCCGAGCACTCTTCTACCTCGGCGAGCTCTAGCAAACGAGCTCCACCGAGCTCCTCCAGTCGCCATGCTCCAAGCTCGTCTCGACTAAGCTTCGAGCCAAACTCCACTTCGAAGCCCCGTAGTCGAGACACAATCGGACGTCGTCGCCACTAAGCTCCGCCACCATCACGATTCGCTAAGCTCCGAGTCTTCGCCGAGCTCAACCTACCATCGAGCTCCCCCTCTACTCACAATTGCCACTGTCGAGCTCCTCCATCTTCGTCGAAGCTCCGAACCCAAACCTCCTTCGCAAAGCTTCACCGTCTCTGCCCATCACCATGGCTCCGACGAGCTCCACAGTGTCGCCGCCGAGCTCTGACGAGCTCTTCGCCACAGCAGTCGAGGTCCTCCGCTCCCGAAGTCGCGAAGCTCACCATCAAAATCTGAGCGCTCTCGTCACCGAAGCCCAAGCATGAGAAAAATTCCCCATCGCGAGCTCCTCAATGAGCCGCCTCTGATGTCGGCCTCCACTATCGTCGAGCCCCATTGGCGATGGAGCGTGATGGTCGGCAGTGATCGCCGAGCATTCGTGGCACCGGAGCTCAAACGAGGAAAAGCTCCAACTTCAGTCTTCACCGAGCTCCGACGATCTCCTCTCCATTGCCGACCTCCTTGGTCAAGTTCCCCTAAGATCCATGTCCGATGAACTCCGCCATGGTCTCTCCAAACCCATCACCGAGCTCGAGCTTCACAAGCACCACCTCCAGGCCAAAGCTCCAAGTTTCGCCGAACTCCCTCCTCGACCCTCCTCGTCGAAGCCGGTCGACGAGTCCACTGTTGAGCTCTCATTCACGAGTTCTCTCATTCGACGAGCATGGCGAACGTCGAAGGACGTAGTCCACGTCTAAGCTCGTGGAAGGAGTTGACGTAGAAGAAAAACGAAGAAGAGGAGAAAGGAAGCAGAGGCAGGAAGGAAAAAAAAAGTAATAAAAAAAAGGTCAACAAAAGCCGTTGACTTTGCCACGTGGCGCCGATGTGGACTTTGGCAACTCTTGCCGAGAGTTCTTGACACCGGAGCTCATATGGGAGAAAAAATGACCTCCTGATGCGCGCTCGCTTGATCGTGATCAACGCACACGATCGCGCCATGTTTCCAGGTATTTATTTATTTATTTATTTATTTAAATAATCGAATTAATTATTTAAAAAATCCAAAAAAATATTTAAAAATCGGAATAAATTAATTAAAATTCTAAAAATAATTATTAATTCAAAAAATAATTTTTAAATTCTAAAAATAATAATTATTAAATTAGAATAATTAATTAAATTTTTCGATAATTAATTATTTTATTCGAAAATTAAATAAAAAATTTGAAAAAAATTCAGAAAAATATGAAATAATCACAAAAAATCCAGAAAAATCTAGAATAATTTTGGGCATTTTACAAGCTTAGAATAACACTGTTACACCCCGAGGTAGATCCAACTCCCCCGAGAACTCCGATAAAATCCCGTACGCCATTTGAACAACAAACTACTCCTCAAAGGCTGTTAAACTCAGTCTTCAGGAGTGGGGGACTCGTGATATGGCTAAAAATGGGATTAAATCGGGACCGTTTAAATCGAACACGAATCCTAAAGCTTAAGGGTAAAATGGTAATTTCATCTACAAATGGGTCTGAAATGGGAACTGGGCCTTTTTCCAAAAACCCAATAACCCATAAACAGATCCATCTTACTGGGTGCGGGTTCCAACCCGCAAGAAACCCAGTCCAGCTGGATAGAATTAGAGTTTATGATTGTCCCTAATCAACGGTTCTGATCACTTCTATCCATCCACTGGGAAGTAGGGATTTGATCTTATCCCGAAACTGGTTCCTAAGGCGGCTATAAATACCCGCTCCCCCCACTGTTATCAGGTAATCAATCTTTTGCCAATCAAAGCTCTTTCATAATCTTTCTGATTACTGACTAGAGCGTCGGAGGGTGCGCCGCCGGGATCAGCCCCGGTGTTTCGCACTTTTAGCAAGTTCGCAGCAGCGGCAAGAGACAAAGTCAACAAGTTGGTGAAGGTCAACAGGTTTGCTTTATTGTTTTCTCCAAGAATCCACAAATTCATCTGTTTGCTCCCACACCAAAATCAACAGCAACAGTTATTATGTTTTATAAAAATTCAAAATAGTTAGTTATTTTTGAATGGTTAGTTATTTGGTTGTTATTTTGAATAGGTTCTATTCATGAAAGGTTGTGTTTATTCATAAAGAAGCTATGTCTTTTTCTCAAAAGTTGTCTTTAGTGACAAAAGGGTGTTTCGAAGAGTTGTTTTAAATTATATAAATTGGTGGTTTTTTTATCGATATATACAGTAACTTTTTTCTCTCCTCTATTTTCTTGGTACTTAAATCAGATCAATAAGTATTCTGGTCGATTCCCCGGTAGTGCAAAGCGGCAAATCGAATACACAAAAGTGACTTGTCATATCTTAGAAGCAAATTTTATTGTCTTGTATAGTAGAAGGGATGAGTATTGATTTAAAGATAGCGTACATCTTTAACGTGCTTCAACTCACTAATTTGTGTTTATCTTATTTTGTCTTATTATTTATTATTCTATTTTCTACCATTGTTAAATTTTACACCAACAAAATTCAGTTTCACTTTTGGAAAACGATACACACATTCACACTTAACACACAATATGAACAATTAACAATTTGAAAAGAAACACTGAAGAATGGAAATATATAATTAAGAGTGTCATTGCCTGTGTTTGAATTTCTCCAGTTATAAAGGCAGATACATACAACAACTAGATAATGGAATAAAATGCAATATGACCACATCAGTAATATGAAATATACTGTACTCTAACAAAACATCATATGCTTTCCATCAGTCAACCACGTGAATGTTTCGATATCTTTGAAGGTTCAACATGAGATCCAAATAGTAGAAAGTATAACAAAACATCTTATGAGATCCACGTGCAATTTTTATACTAACATCAGTTGCCACCATTGCTTAAATACCACAATCATCAATGAATTCATATTTTCTATTGTAATTATCCATATAAATAACTCAAAGTGGCTATTATGTTACGTATGCTTATACATTGACATACCTTCGAATTTCGACTGCCTCACTTAGTGATGTGGTTTGTTTTTGGTAAACGTGTGGATGCACCAGGCGTGAGTTCTTACTCGATTTGTATTGAAGGAGGAGACTCCTATGTAGACGAACCTCGACTGGACGAACGGTACTGGGGTAGGCGGTATTGAGGTGGAGGCTGATGCTCGGCTTGGATGTTTGGGGCTCGGATCCGAGGGTCTCGTGTACCTGCAGATGGTCTCGGAACACCGGGGTTGGTCCCGGTGGCAGACCCTCCGACGATCAAGTCAGTCACTAAAGGAGAGTAACAGTAACTAGGGTTTGAGTGCAGAAAGTTTGATTACCTGGAGAAGGAGTAGGGGTCTAGTATTTATAGAAGATGCCAACTGGGTCTGGACCCGGTTGCCAGTGAGACTGAAGCGGTGGAAACCAGGGCGGTATAGGGCTGACGTGGCAGATGCCCGGGCGGTTTCCGGGCTGACGTGGTAGCGGCCCGGGCGGTTTTCCGATGCTGACGTGGCGAATCTGGGGGATCAGAAGGTGCGCGTATCCTGAGGGGATCCCGTGGCCTAGGATGGGCCACGTCATTTCTAATCCATATCACAAGCCCCACACTCCTGTAGGGCTGGGTGAGCCTGCCGTGTAGGAGTGATTCTTCGCCTCTGTAGGAAGAGCAAGGTGGAAGGTTCGGTGAGAAAGTAGATTTTGCTATTCTCAGAAGAGGCCAGGGGGTAGGAAGAAGGGATCCCTTATTGGAGTTTGCACGAGATGCTAAGTGTAGAAGAGTCGGAGTGACGCTCGCCGGGCCTTAGGGTCGGCAGACGAGCCTTGGGGGTCGGCAGACGATCCTCTCGCTAGTTGGAAGAGCGAGGGGACGTCGAGGCCTGTCGGGATGGGGCACGGTTTGCCGAGCGTCTGGGGTCGGTAGATGAGCTCCGAGGGTCGGCGGACGATCCCTTCGCTAGTTGGAAGAGCGAGGGGATGTTGAAGTCTGTCGAGTTGGAGCTCGGTTTGCCGAGCGTCTGGGGTCGGCAGACGAGCTCCGAGGGTCGGCAGACGATCCCCTCGCTAGTTGGAAGAGCGAGGGGATGTTAAGGTCTGTTGGGTTGGAGCTCGGTTTGCCGAGCATCTGGGGTCGGTAGACGAGTCCCTCGTGACAAGAGGGGGGCTCATGGGGCCCGCGGTGTTAACCGAGCGCCGAGCCCTTCTGAACAAAGGAAAGTAACTTGGGGCTCGCGGTGCTATCCGAGCTCTGAGACCCTCTAAATCAAAGGAGGGCAGTTGGGACTCGGGGTGCTATCCGAGCGCCGAGTGCCTCTGAATCAAAGGAGGGCAGTTGGGGCTCGGGGTGCTATCCGAGTGCCGAGCACCTCTGAATCAAAGGAGGGCAGTTGGGGCTCGGGGTGCTATCCGAGCGTCGAGCGCCTCTGAATCAAAGGAGGGCAGTTGGGGCTCGGGGTGCTATCCGAGCGCCGAGCCCCTCTAAATCAAAGGAGGACAGTTGGGGCTCGGGGTGCTATCCGAGCGCCGAGCGCCTCTGAATCAAAGGAGGGCATTATTGGCTCGCGCTTCTATCCGAGCGTCGACCCTTCTGTGAATAGAAGAGGAATTTTGTGGTTCGCACTTCTATCCGAGCGTCGACCCTTCTGTGAAATAGAAGAGGAATTTGTGGCTCGCGGTTCTATCCGAGCGTCGACCCTTCTGTGAAATAGAGGAGGAATTATTGGCTTGCGCTTCTATCCGAGCGTCGACCCTTCTGTAAAATAGAAGAGGAATTATTGGCTCACGCTTCTATTTGAGCGTCGACCCTTCTGTGAAATAGAAGAGGGATTTTGTGGCTCGCGCTTCTATCCGAGCGTCGACCCTTCTGTGAAATAGAAGAGGGATTTTGTGGCTCGTGCTTCTATCCGAGCGTCGACCCTTCTGTGAAATAGAAGAGGAATTGTTGGCTCGCACTTCTATCCGAGCGTCGACCCTTCTGTAAAATAGAAGAGGAATTATTGGCTTGCGCTTCTATCCGAGCGTCGACCCTTCTGTGAAATAGAAGAGGAATTATTGGCTCGCGCTTCTACCCGAGCGTCGACCCTTCTGTGAAATAGAATAGGGATTTGTGGCTCGTGCTTCTATCCGAGCGTCGACCATTCTGTGAAATAAAAAAGGAATTATTGGCTCGCGCTTCTATCCGAGCGTCGACCCTCCAGACTTGTCGAAAAAGCCTGTTTGGAGAGAAAAGGTGGAGGGGTAGTGGGGTAATTTTATGCCTATTGCTTACGTCATGGGCGCAAAGATCAAAGTGTTTTCAGATCTTGGTGGCCGCTGGATCTTAACAGTTAAGATCCAATGGCTAGATCTTTTTTTGCGGAAATCGAGGAGTTGCTTTTCCTCTTTAAAACCCCCTCCCCCTCCCTTATTTCTTCTTCATTTTATTTTACTCACTCTCCAATTTTAACAAGAGCGGGATTCTTATTTGCCGTCGGCGATCTTTTCCGGTGACCGTGAATTCCTATGCTCCAGGTTAGTTACTTTCTTTTTAGTAATGTCACGAACTAAGTCTGGTTCCGAGGCTAGCTCGTCAGGCCGTTCAGCGGAGGAATCCGATCAGGAGACGTCCTCGTCCTTGAGTAAGTATAAGGTGAAGGAGGAGGTTCTGACCGACCCCGGGTCGGACGATGGTGAGGCGTAGTCTTCGTGGTGTCTCCGCTGAGGTCCAGAAGGCCGGGAAAGGAGCCCATGGATGAGGGTGAAGAGGAGGAAGAGGACGAGGGGGAGCAGGACCAGGAGGACGATGAGGAAGAGGAGGGAGAAGGCACCGAGGGCGAGGAGGAAGACGAGGAGGAGCAGGGTGCCGAGGATGAGGAGGAAGACGAGGAGGAACAGGGTGCCGAGGGTGATGAGGAAGACGAGGAGGGTCAGGATCCCGAGGTCCCGGGTGTTCACGATGAGGAAGATGAGGTCGACGAATGGGAGGCTGACCAAGGAGACGCTGGCCAAGGAGAAGATCTTCCACCCCTTCCCCCTTTGTTGACGCTGTCTCCCGAGCGTAAGGCCCGCCCTCGTCGGAAGAAGAAGGTCTTGACCATACCGCATAGCCCTTCCTCACCAGATGAATACGCACCGAGACCGAGTTTCGAGTTTCCCCCGGTCACCTTCAGGAATCCAGGGTCGATTCGGATGTATCCCGACGACATTAAGGACATCGGACCGATCCTTCCAGTGCCGGGCGAAGACACTCGGGTGAAGATTCGTGCTGATAGCATCCCGAGCATTTTGAAGGCAGAATATTTGAACATTATCAGGGTCGCCTACTATATTCTGCAGGAGTTCGAGCTCTTCATTCCGAGCCCAGGTATTCAGCCCACCACGGCTCTGGTGCCGGGTTACTGCATGTTCCTCGAGGACGCCTTCCTCTCGGGGCTGGGCTGCCTCTTCATCCATTTGTGAAGAGGGTTCTGAAGTGGGCGGGGCTGTGCCCTATGCAGTATGGTCCGAACTCTTGGAAGCATCTAGTCTGCTTCATACTAAAGTGCCAAGAGAAGGGAGTGAAGCCGAGGCTGACGTATTTCCGAGCCGTCCTTGGGATCCGCTCGCTCGGAGACCAGGAGGGGATCTTCTACTTTTCACCGATGCCGCATAAGAAGGTTATGCATGGTCATCCGGACTCCATAAAGGGGTGGAAAGAAAAATATTTCGTGGTTCGGACGGAGGGGTCTTGGGGAATTCCGACCAGGTGGAACTTTGTCAAGCCGAACCACAAGCCTCCGAAGCGGAGCGACCTGACCGCCAAGGAGTGGAAGAGGGTGGAGAAGATAGTCGGGGAGCACAGTATCGCATGGCCACGAGTAACCGAGATACACCTCGCCCGGGCCGGACTGAGTCAAGCCCAAACCGAGCGAGGGACGGATGCCGAGCCCCCATACCGGTGAGAAAGACAATTGCGGGCGTAGTAGAGGGTTGCCGCCGAGCGTCAAGGTCGCGGTGCCTTGAAGAAGGCACCCGCCTTGCTCGGGGCCGACACCGAGCTCCTGCATATGTTCTCGGGGAGAGACGGTGCGGGCGTGGTTGGCGGATGTCACCTCGTACATAGGTTGATGAGCTTGAACAAGCCCAAACCGAGCGAGGGACGGATGCCGAGCCCCATACCGGTGAGAAAGACAATTGCGGGCGTAGCAGAGGGTCGCCGCCGAGCATCAAGGTCATGGTGCCTTGAAGAAAGTACCAGCCTTGCTCGGTGCCGACGCCGAGCTCTAGCACATGTTCTCGGGGAGAGACGGTGCGGGCATGGCGGTCGGATGTCGCCTCGTACATGGGTTGATGAGCTTGAAGAAGCCCAAACCGAGCGAGAGACGGATGCCGAGCCCCCATACCTATGAGAAAGACAACTGCGGGCGTAGCAGAGGATCGCCGCCGAGCGTCAAGGTCGCGGTGCCTTGAAGAAGGCACCCGCCTTGCTCGGTGCCGACGCCGAGCTCCAGCAGTTGTTCTCGGGGAGAGACAGTGCGGGCGTGGAGGTGCTGTTTTGTTTGATTGTATGCACGTTACCAAAAAACCAACCAGGCCGAGCCGCCCGAGCTCCGAGCCCCAAGCTTGTAAGGGAAGCTTTTTGTGCTCGCGCTGGTATCCGAGCACCGAGCCCCAAGCTTGTAAGAGAAGCTTTTTAGGCTCGCGATGTTATCCAAGCACCGAGCCCCAAGCTTGTAAGAGAAGCTTTTTGAGCTTGCGATGTTATCCGAGCACCGAGCCCCAAGCTTGTAAGAGAAGCTTTTTGGGCTCGCACTGTTATCCGAGCACTGAGCCCCAAGCTTGTAAGAGAAGCTTTTTAGGCTCGTGATGTTATCCGAATGCCGAGCCCCAAGCTTGTAAGAGAAGCTTTTTGAGCTCGCGATGTTATCCGGGCACCGAGCCCCAAGCTTGTAAGAGAAGCTTTTTGGACTCGCGCTGTTATCCGAGCACCGAGCTCCAAGCTTGTAAGAGAAACTTTTTGGGCTCGCGCTGTTATCCGAGCACCGAGCCCCAAGCTTGTAAGAGAAGCTTTTTCGGCTCGCGATGTTAACCGAGTACCAAGCCCCAAGCTTGTAAGAGAAGCTTTTTGGGCTCGCGTTGTTATCCGAGCGCCGAGCTCGAGATATGTTCTTTATTTGTTGCAAAATAGAAAGCCGTAGGCTTGTTTTAAGAAAGCTGGCATATTTACAATATATTTGAACTTTACAAAAGACTAGGCACGACGTGCCGATTACAATCATGATAATGTACATGGAGGCTACTCTCCTCCTAGGAACTTGATTAGGTGTTCCGCATTCCAGGGCCTCTTGATGGGCTTGTCTTCGGCACTGGTCAGGCGGTACGTGCCTGGGCGCACGACTTCGGATACTTTGTAGGGGCCCTCCCAATTTGGTGCCAACTTTCTCTTTTGGCCGGGATTGGATACCGCCAGCTTTCGGAGGACAAGATCTCCGAGTTTGATGTCGGTTGGGCGCACCTTCTTGTTGTAGAACTTCTCAATTCTTTGTTGGTAGATGCTTCTTCTAATGGCGGACTTTTTCCTAACCTTGTCTATGAGGTCCAGGTCGGCCCGCAGCTGTTGGGAGTTGGCGGCTTCGTCGAAAGCCATGATTCGGGGTGAAAGGATCCCGATCTCCAAGGGAATGACGGCCTCTGCACCGTATGTCAGATTGAAAGGGGATTCTCCCGTGGGGATTCTCTTTGTTGTTCGGTGGGCCCAGAGAGCACTGGGTAGCTCGTCGACCCATAACCCCTTGGAAGAGTTATCGAGTCGTTTCTTGAGGTCGTCGAGGATTTGGCGGTTCGCATTCTCGGCCTGACCGTTAGACTAGGGATGGCACACTGAGAAGAAGCGTTGCTGGATCCCAAGGTCTTCACAGAACTTGCCAAAATGCTTACCCGCGAATTGAGTCCCATTGTCCATGATGAGTACCTGCGGAATTTCGAACTAACAGACGATATGTTTCCAGAAAAATTGCTGAGTCTGTTGCTCGGTGATCGTTGCTAATGGCTTGGTCTTGATCCACTTGGTGAAATAGTCGATCGCCACAATGAGAAACTTTCGTTGGCCCGATGCTTTTGGAAATGGGCCTACCAAATCCATTCCTCACATTGCAAAGGGGGTCGGACTGGCCATGGACCGGAGGTTCGCCTGAGGAGCCCTCTTCACGGGGGAGAACCATTGGCAGGGGCCACACTTCTTCACTAGGGCGAGGGCATCTTGCAGCATAGTGGGCCAGTAGTACCAGTGATTTAGCTCCTTCCGTGCTAGTGAATGACTTCCCATGTGACATCCGCCGATCCCCTCGTGCAGCTCCTTGAGGGCGTACTTGGCTTCGTCTGGGCTTAGGCAGCGGAGGTAGGGTCTGCCATCGGTTGTTGTGTAGGATCTTTTGAAGAGAGTGGCATTGATGACCGCGAACCTTTCGGATCGGACCCTGATCCGCCTTGCTTCAGCTCGGTCTTCAGGGAGCTTTTCCTTGACTAGAAATTTTTTGATAAGAGTGGTCCAGTCATCAGGAGGAGCTCCGTCTTCGACGCACAGAACCTCCGGAGAGTCTGTACTTGGCTTCAACCAGACTTCAATCAGGACCGTGCAGTCGAGGCCTTCAAAGGATGAGGAAGCCAATTTCGACAGGGCGTCGGCCTTGGCGTTCAGCTCCCGGGGCATTCTTATGACAGCCGATTCGTCGAAGGACGATAATAGGCGTTGGACCATGGCTCGGTACCGGATCATCCGATCGTCACGGGCCTCGTAGTCCCCGGTGATCTGGCTGACCACCAGCTGAGAGTCGCTAAAGGCCCGGATCTGTCTGGCACCGGCTTGATAAGCCAGGTTGAGCCCGGCGATCATCGCCTCGTATTCAGCCTCGTTGTTAGAGGCCGGGAAGTTGAGGCGGAGACAATACTGGAGAAGGAAACCATCCAGACCTCGAAGAATGATGCCCACACCACTTCCCGTTTTGCAAGAGGAGCCTTCGACGTAAACTTCCCACGTCTGGTCGGCTTCTTTGCTCGCGGGTTGCTCGGAGATGGTACATTCTGTGATGAATTCGGCGAGGGCCTGCCCTTTGATGGACGCTCTTGGTTGATAGCCGATGTCGTACTGGCTGAGTCCGATCGACCATTTGACTAGTCGTTCGGAGCTCTCGGGTTTGTACAGCACGGCCTTCAAGGGTTGATCCGTGAGCACCTGGATCGAATGTGCCTGAAAGTAAGGGCGGAGCTTTCACGCGGCTATGACCAAGGCGTACGCCACCTTCTCCATCCTGGAATACCGGGTCTCGGCATCGAGCAGGACCTTACTCACATAGTAGAGGGGCTTTTGAACCCCTTCCTCTTCGCGGACGAGGACGGCGCTGAGCACGTTCTCTGAAGCGGAAAGGTAGAGCCAGAGTGGCTCCCCTGGTTCGGGCTTGCTGAGGAGGGGAGGGTTGGCAAGATACTCTTTCAACTGTGTGAAGGCCTCTTGCTGTTGAGCACCCCACTCAAACCTTCCGGTGCCGCGCAGCGCCTTGAAGAACGGGAGGGACTTCTCTCCTGACTTGGAGAGGAAACGGTCGATGGCCGCCAGTCTACCCGTTAGCCTCTGGACCTCTTTGACATTCCAGGGAGGGGCCATGTCTATTATGGCCTGGATTTTTTTGGGGTTTGCCTCGATGCCGCACTGGCTGACGATGAAACCTAAGAACTTCCCCGAGGAGACGCTGAAGGCGCACTTCGCCGGGTTGAGCCTCATGTTGTGGGTTCGAAGGACCCCAAAGGCCTCTTCCAGGTCGGCGACGTGGTGCTGTCCTTGTCGGCTTTTGACGAGCATGTCGTCGACGTATACCTCCATGTTACGCCCAATTTGATCTTTAAAGACTCGGTTGACGAGCCTCTGGTAGGTGGCTCCGGCATTCTTCAGCCCGAAGGGCATGACCCGGTAGCAATACAGTCCCTGGTCTGTGATGAAGGACGTCTTGGCGATGTCTGGAGGAAACATCCAGATCTGGTTATAGCCTGAGAAGGCATCCATGAACGATAAGAGCTCGTGACCCGAGGTCACATCGATCAGGGCGTCAATGCTGGGGAGAGGGAACGGATCCTTGGGGCATGCCTTGTTGAGGTCGGTGAAATCTATGCAGATCCTCCAACTCCCGCTCGCTTTCTTCACCATGACGACGTTCACCAGCCACTTGGGGTAGCTGACCTCTTGTACAAAACGTGCAGACAAGAGCTTGTCCACTTCGGCATATACTGCCTGTTGTCGTTCAGGAGCGAACTTGCACCGCTTTTGGATGACTGGTTTCGACCCGGGAATCACGCTGAGTTTGTGCATGATGAGATTTTCGGAGATACCGGGCATGTCAGAGGGCTTCCAGGCAAAGAGGTCGACATTGCGCCGAATGCAGGCGATTAGGGCAGACTTAAGGTTGGGGGCGAGGGAGCAGCTTACTCGAAAGTGCTTCGATGGATCCCCTATCTCGAATGAGACATCTTGCAGCTCGTCTGTCGGCTCTGGCTCTGGTCGGGTTCTTTCGAGCTCCAGCTCGACGGCATCGAGGGGAAACACCCCGCTTCCGATCGCCATCATGTAGCACGAGCGTGCTGCTTCCTGGTTCCCACGGACAACTCCGACGCCTGTATTAGTAGGGAACTTCATTTTCTGATGGTAGGCCGAGGGAACCGCCTGGAGGGAGCAGAGTCCCGGACGGCCGAGGATGGCGTTGTAGGCTGCCTTGACATTCATAACCATGAAGTCCATGGACTCGGTCATTCTGTTCGGGGTCGTGCCTGCGGTGACGTCGAGGGTGATGATCCCCTCTATAGTTACGGGGACGTCGGAGAATCTGTGCAGGGTATACCCGGCTGGCTTTATTTTTTCACGGGAGAGCTTTAGGTTCTTGAATGCTTCCAAGAACAGAATGTTAACCGAGCTCCGGTTGTCCACGAGGATCCTCTGGGCATCGAAGTTCGCCATGCTGAGGTTGATGAAAAGTGCATCACAATGAGGGAGCCGGACCCCTTCCAGATCCTCGCCTGAGAAGGAAACAGGGAGTTGCTGGACCTGGGGGGAGAGAGGGCCCTGTACGGTGTTGACATCCCGGACGAAGGCTTTGCAGGAAGTGTTGGATTCCCCTCCCATGGGCCCTCCATGGACGCAGTGCAGGATTGCCTGTCCCTCGGGTACTTCGGGCTCCGGATCTTGCTCGGGACGACGACGGTGCATTCGAGGAGGAGGGGAATTCCTCCTGTTTCTGTTGTCCCTCTGTTCCTGGGCGGCTTCCCTTTTGAATTCTCGGAGGTACCCTCATTGAATGAGGGCCTCAAGTTCGTCCTTTAGGGCGCGGCAGTGATCTGTGTCGTGCCCGTTGTCCCGGTGGAATCGGCAGTAGAACCGCTGATCCCTCTTCTTGCTGGTGTTGTTGGACGGCCGAAGAGGGTGCTGGATGAGGTCGCTGCCTTCAATCTCTAAGAGGATTGTCGACACGTTCTGCGTCAGCGGAGTGTACCTCTCGAAGCGGGGGATCGGCGGAACCTTCTTTGCGGAGCCCCCGTCTCTTGGAGCTTTTTTCGCCGGCTCAACCTCATCGGCCTTACGCTTCCCCTTCCCGGGAACTTCCTTCTGGTCCTCTGGATTGAGGGCCTCTTCGGCTCGAATATATTTTTCGACCCGGTTGAGGAGATCGGGGAAGTCTATTGGCGGCTTCTTTGCTAGAGAGGCCTTCAGCTGTCCATGTCGGACGTTGTGGCGGAAGGCTGCCGAGGCAACGCCGGGGTCGAGGGATGAGACTGACCTCGCCTCGGCGGTGAACCGTCGGACAAATACTCGGAGTGGCTCCCCCTCCTTATGCCGGAGCCCAAGTAGGGACGCGCTCGTTCTTTCGGCCTTCCTGCTGGTTACGAAGTGGGCGAGGAAGCTGCCCTCTAGCTGGTCGAAAGAGTAGATGGAGCTGGGGGTGAGCTTGGAGAACCATTCCCAAGCCGGACCTCGGAGTGTCGCGGGGAAGGCTCGGCACAGGAGGGGATCCGATGCGCTGTGAATCATCATGAGGGTTTTGAAGCCCTCCATGTGATCAGCAGGATCGCCCTCGCCGTCATATGTCTCGAACTGAGGCAGACAGAAATTGCGGGGTATCTCTGCCTGCAGGATGAGGGCGAAGAAAGGAGGGCGAACCGGCCTGTACCCCTGGGTTGCTCTTGGGTCGCCGTTACCAATGTGGTCGAGGCGCTCCTCCATTTCTTGGAGGCGCTTCAAAATGTCGCCATCGTACTCTGAGGGGATTGTCACGGGGCGAGACACGCTAGCCTCGGCCTCCGACCGTGTGTGGGAACGGCGGGCATTCTCAATGACGGGGACCCCTCAGATGGCACCCAAGATTTCCCTTCGGAAGTCCTGGAACTCCTGGTGGGTAACCGGGGCTCCTTCGGCCCAGTTTGGTTGGGCAGACTGTCGCCGACCGACCCGGCTGAGCGCGGGCTCCCGCCCTTGGGACGGGGGTCTGGGATGGTTCGGAGCCGAGTTGGAAGCGGCTCCTCCCCTGCCACGGTTGGCCTGTCGGCTCGAGATTACCCCCCGCAGGTCTTTCTGGACCGGACGGGAAGCATTTGGCTGGGGCCCATGACTGACCCCTTTGTTGTTTGGTCCCTGAGCATCGGCGACGATGCCTTGTGGAGGCACGTCCTGTCGGTGTGCGGAGGTAACAGCTTTTGCGGTCTTGGGCGCCATGTGAGCTCGGGTCGACAGGGGTGCCGACAGGGGCGGAGCTCGGGTCGGTGTCTACGAGGGTACCGTTGGAAGCGAGGCTCGGGTTGGCTTCTACGATAGATAGTTTCCCACAGACGGCGCCATCCTGATGCGGTTTGTTTTTGGTAAACGTGTGGATGCACCAGGCATGAGTTCTTACTCGATTTGTATTGAAGGAGGAGACTCCTATGTAGACGAACCTCGGCTGGACGAACGGTACTGGGGTACGAAGTATTGAGGTGGAGGCTGATGCTCGACTCAGATCTTTGGGGCTCGGATCCGAGGGTCTCGTGTACCTGCAGACGGTCTCGGAACACCGGGGTTGGTCCCGGTGGCAGACCCTCCGACGATCAAGTCAGTCACTAAGGGAGAGTAACAGTAACTAGGGTTTGAGTGCAGAAAGTTTGATTACCTGGAGAAGGAGTAGGGGTCTGGTATTTGTAAAAGATGCCAACCGGGTCTGGGCCTGTTTGGGGCCAGGTCTGGACCTGGTTGCCTGTGAGACTGAAGCAGTGGAAACCAGGGCGATATAGGGCTGACGTGGCAGATGCCCGGGCGGTTTCCGGGCTGACGTGACAGCGGCCCGGGCAGTTTTTCGATGCTGACGTGGCAGATCTGGGGATCAGAAGGTGCGCGTATCCTGAGGGGATCCCGTGGCCTAGGATGGGCCACGTCATTTCTAACCCATATCACTTAGAACCCTCGATTCCAAGCCCCAATGCTGTTCTCAAACTTGAAACAATTCCCACTTCCCACCTTTCCAGGTCTATTCCCTTTCGAAGTCTTACTTCGATTTGAGCTACAAAATCAACCCCACTCACATCTGCAAAATCCCCAAAAATCAAAGTGTTTGAAATAGGAAAAATACAGATGAAATTAGGATTTAGGAAGTTACCTCAAAATTGGAGATCAAAAGAGGGAGAGAGAGAGGAGACATTTTCGATGCCGAAGTTTGCCATTTTTGAGATTTGGGGATTTCGCTTAGGGTTAGGGTTCGCGATTTGAGAAGACTGGGGTTTTGATTTGGGGTTCAAGTAGGGTTTTCGATTTTGGTATTTTGATTTCGGTTTTGGCTTTTTGGTTCGTAGTTAGGTAGCACCAAAACCGAAAGTGAGTTTACGGGCGGCGGCACTATGGTGAGGCCCGCCGGGGGCGTAGTGGGGAGGCACGGTGGGGGCGACGGAGTGGCAGAGAGAGAGAATCAGCGGTCGTGCAAGAGAGAAGCAGAGAAAGCGTGAACGAGAGGTATAGACGCGAAGGGGATAGGAAGAGACGAGTTTGTATATTGTGATTTGGGCTACACGTGCTTTGCGCATGTTTATATGTTGGATTTAGTTTAGACGTGTATTGCACGAATTTGTTTGGTTACAAAGTTAGGATTTATTTTGTGACAAACTCCAACTCTCCCATTAAAATAGTAGAGATAATAAATCATGTTTTTTCTTTGCAAGCCAGTACAAGTGAAAATTATTTTTATCCCATACATTTTTTGTAAGCGAGTTTTAGGGGTGGTCTGGTTGGTTGTAAAAAAAATCAAGAAAGGGAGAAACATTGTAGCGAAAGTAAATCATTGGATTTGATTTATGAAAATAGTTTTGGTTGAATGTAGATTTACTTTAGCAGAAATAGTTTTCCATGAAAGGTTAGCTTTGTTTGAGTTATAAGATTACTGTAGCGACCGTAATTTAAAATACTTTTTAGCTTTCTGTTTTATTTGAAATTAATCTCAATTAATTAGGGTTTAAAGTAATTAAAATAAATTCATCTTAATTAATTAAACAAAAAATCGAAACTCAATTAACATCTGCTTAATCTTAATTAAATTTATCTTAATTACATTGTTCTTAATTAAATTTTAAAAAACAAAACCGAAACTCAATTAAATTAAACAAAGAAAAAATCGAAACTCAATTAACTACACCCTTAATTTTAATAAATTGATCTTAATTAAATTAAACAAAAAAAAAAAAACCAAAACTCAATTAACTAGTTTTTTGGTTAACTGAATTAAACACACAAAAAAATATACCAATATAACCAAATTAAACCATTTTTTTTGTTAACTCAATTATCTTAGTTAAAAAAAATAAAAAATAGAAACTATTGCAAAAAAAACCAAAACCTCTAGTTTTTTTGGTTTTGAGTGTGGGGACCTTACACATCGGCCAGGGGAGGGGGTGAAGGTTAGTTTAAATAGGTTTTTGTTAGAATAGAAGAAGACAAAAGATACTTGAGAAGTGGAGAGAGAGAGAGAGCAGAGAGAGAGATAGAGAGGAATAAACTATTTATGAACACTATTTGCGCGTCTATTTTTCGAATAAAAAATGCAAAATGAAAACAGACAAAAAATACATATACGTGCAATAATGTGGCTACAGTAATATGCAAAACAAAGTCAACTGCAGCCAACCAGAGCACTGCGACAGTGCTCCCCCAAGGAATTTTTTTTGTATCATCTTTACACGCATCCAAACACAACCCCTTAGTGAAAATTATTTTTGTCTTAGTAATGTATGATGAATTAATTTGCTAAGTATTATGATGAATAATAATACGAAAGATATGAAGGATTAGAGTTAGAGTTTAGACAATGTAATATATATGGTTCTTGAGACAAAGGAGGTTATCTGTCAGATGGGTAAGGAGAAATCGCCTGGTCCGGAGGGTTTCTGATTCTTTTCTATCACACATTCTGGGAGGAGATTGAGGACAATCTATTGTCAGTTATGGCCAAATTCAACGACTCCAGACTCAAGTTAGGTAGACCTAACTATGCAGATGTAGTCCTTATCCCCTCCCCCCCCCCCCCCCCCCCCCCCCCCAAAAAAAAAAGAGTCGTCTTGTGCAGGAGAATTCTGACCCATGACCCATCAACCTCCCTAACTGCTCAGTCAATAGAGAACATACCAGTTTTATCAAAGGTTGATGCATCAATGACTGCATTGCTATGGCAGAAGAAACCATCCCCACCAATGTCACTTCTAAAATGTCAGGAGCTACATGCTCAAGTTGGATTTCGAAAAAGCCTACAACTTGGCTGAGTGGTACTGTTTAATAGAAGCACTCAAGGGCAAAGGTTTTGGCGACAGGTAGATTTGGTGGATCCGACACTGTTTTACCACTAGTGGGACGTCTATTTTGGTAAATGGAGGAGCAGGTCAACCATTTTTATGTAGAAGACGACTGCGACAAGCGAACGTCCTTAAGTCCTTGATGGATAACTGCAAACATGAGGGATGGATCACACAAGTTGTCAGTGGAGGAAATCTCCGAAGATGTACAATATTACAATATGTAAATGATATTTTACGGTTTGGAAATGGAGATCCAGGCAAAACTATCACATTTAAGGGAGTAATTTACAGTTTTGAAGCCTAATCCCGCCTCTGAGTCAACTTCAACAAGAGCGCACTTATACCCATTGCTCTGTCCATTGAGGAGGTAGAAGAGCATGCACTCATCCTAAACTATAAGATTAACTCCCTGTTAAACCAGGAAAATTAAAGAAATCAGACTGGTTTTCGATCATTGATTGTGTAGAAAATAGGTTAGCCGGGTGGAAGGTGAATCCCTATCCCTTGGGGGGAGAGTGGCCCTAATCAACTTTGTTCTTTCTAACATACCAACCTACTTCCTTTCCTTTACTGAAATGCCCAGCTGGGTTATCAATCAAATCGATCGAGTTCGAAAGTAGTTCCTATAGAGAGGGGTCGACATTGATAAAGGAGCCACCATCTCATTAGATGAGAAAAAGCTTGCATGAAAAAGATACACGGAGGACTGAGCATCATAGATCTCAGAGACATGAAATCGGCTCTCCTCGAAAAGTGGTGATGGAAAGTGTTCCACCCTCAATGTGAAGGGTGGCAAGATTTCATTCACTCTTATCTTCAAGGGAAATGATAGCAAAATTTAGGCTTTAGGGTTGGACCTAGAGTCTCCTAGTTCTGGAAAGGAGTTTCTACACCATACGATCAGTTTAGAAATTGTGTAACTGTAATACCCCAGATTTTTAAATAATGATTTTGAGATTAATAAATGAATTAATACAATTTTTTGTGATTTAATAAATATTTTTCTGAAATTTATCTTTTTACACATGCAAAACACATGCAATTATTTTCTTGGAAAGTTCAAAGTCAAAAATTATTTTGGAAAAACATATTATTTATCATTAGATATTATTTGTGATTTTTTTTGGATTTTTCTGATAATTATTTGACCTATTTGCAAATATTACAAAAATAAGGATTTTTGTGCAAAATTACCACTTGGTGTGAAAACTTCAGATTTTTTGATTTTGGGCTGAGCATGATGCCTAGTCAATTTAGAGGTAAAGGGTTTACTTTTTGTTTTAATAAATTTGGTTTATTTTCTAAGTTTTGATAAAAAAGGGTCTTTTTTGCAAAATAGCCACTTAGTGGGCAAAAAGTATAATTTTGTTTTTCTAAGTTTTACAATAGTGCCAGCCAGATCTGGAGTGTTGGTTTTGTTTTTAAATTCAAACTGAATTGGTTTTATCTAATTTTCAAGTATAAGGATTTATATATGTAAAGATATATTCAAAAGAGATATTTTGCAAATCTATTCAAAAACCCTAGATACCCTATTTTCCTGCCAATATAAGGGGTGGTGCAGTCGTCTCTTTGCTGCACTACACAAAAGGATTTCTTTATTATTATTTTTTTGGAGTTTCGAGAATCTTGGTTTTCTTGCGAAAAGAAGGATTTTCTTACTCTCCTTATTATCTTCGGTTGATTCTTCAATAAGGTGAGTGACATGTGTTTATTTTGTATTGTTCCATATATGTTGTATGTGATGATTTTTCTATTAGAAAGCATGTTAGGGATTTTATGTAGATACAATGAATTTTTGATTAGTAGATGAACTAAAAATTAATTCTTTTCATGAAACTATGCTCTTGATAATTAAAACCCTAATTGATGACTTAAGATTTGTTAAGAACCTAATAGAAATCATGAGTAGGTTGTTCTCTTTCATATCCTTGCTATTTTGAGTGATCATATTGAATGGTACGATAGTTATTGCAAATAAGTGAATAAAACTTAATCTTTACTGTGTACGAGTATAGGTCTACTCTGTTTTGATTTTTGGATGACTAAAACTTGATAAATGGTTGTTAAATTGCTTTTATTTCATGGGCAAGTGATGTATGAGGTTATGTATGGGTGATATGGATTACAAGATGAATTTTTAAATAAAAAGAATCAAGTTTTGAAGTTGGGGTTGAGTATTTGCTTTGGGTCTGATGGTGAATGGCCGAAACTTGGTTTTGTGGATTTTATGAAGTTTTCGATTGAGATTTGATTTGTTTTGATACTGAGGTTGTTTTGAACATTATACTACTTCTTAATTGATGAGTATTGATGCTTTTACTGATATAAACATGCACACATACACTTAAATATATATATATATATATATATATATATATATATAGGGGAAAAGGGGTATGAGCAATTTACTCATTTAGTAAATGAGCAAGTGATGAGGTGGCATGCATGTGATTGGAAAATCCTAAAAGTGGTTAGATACTCAATGTATCACATGTATGCCACCTCATCAATTTCTCATTTATTAAATGAGCAAGTTGCTCATATCCCTTTTACTTATATATATAGATAAGAAGAGGGGAGAAATGACAATTTTACCCTCAACAAAACAGATGGAGAACGGGATCTGATCTCAGCCATTCGATCTGAATCAATTCAGATCGGATGGCTTGAAGCTCCCGCTCACGATAAGGAGCCCCGCTCACCATCTCATAATAGACTAACTCTCTCTCTCTCTCTCTCTCTATATATATATATATATATATATATATATATATATATACATACTATACACTATTTTGAAGAAATTTTGTGATTTCATGAAGTTTTCAATTGGATCCTGATTATTGCATATTGAGATTGAATTAGACATTATACTACTTCCTATTGATGAGATTTTGAAGCTTTAACTGAAGCAAATATATACATATACACACTTACATATACTTATGCACTGTTTTGAAGAAATTTGTGAAAAATTACTCTTTTGAGATCTTGATGTGTTTTAGATTTATTCTATGAACTCGTACATGTTGTACAAATCATATTTTAGCATTTCAGGAAAGTTGTTTTAATTTCATGAAGTTTAAGTAGTGTATTAGTCGAAACATGCACAAAATTTTGAGACTGGCTGCATAGCTGTAACACCCCTAATTCCAAAATACAACCGAATTCGAAGTTCCACAGGATTTTTACACTTCTTTCGTACAATTTTGCAAGGAAATTGAAACATTTCTTACATCAGGGTTACATTATACCTTTACATTATTACAGCGAAAGCAATTTTACAGTAATTACATGAAACAACATTTAAATCAATCTTTGAGCAGCATGTATACTTCAATTTGTCAAGCATCTTTACCCTGCATGTAAAACTGTGGACGCGTCAGTTTATTCAACTGACGAAATATTATACACGGCCATCCTCTCTATGCCGAAAATAATATAACGATTCTCAATACTTAGCAAACCACAAACTTGTTCACAAACAAAGCTAAAGGGACTATCCTATTAATGTCGTATTGTGAATGTGCACTTAGCCCCTAATGCAATTATTTCTGTTTATATGACACTAATGCGCACTTGTTCAGAGTCTATGCAGCCCATACTACATAGGTCAGAGGGCAAGCCCTTAACCAATCTTCATCTTGTAGGGTTCAATCCCTCGTCATGACTTAATCTACTACTATAACTACGGTAAGTATCCTAGATGTTCTATAACCTACGAACTCATGTCTAGGCGCCCTAGAGGGAATCCCAACGCACTGTCACATGACTCATCATGCAGGCATCTGTGGTAATTCAGCTCCTACCATAGACATGACACCACCCGCAGTCACAAAACACCCCATGAGCATCGCCACCGAGACGGTACTTTGGAGCAGTATCCACGTCCTACTCATTACACATCATGGGACATCCTATGAATACTCTCACGCCGCCAATCCAATGGCCCTCATACTCATTGTTTTTCTCTTACTTTCATCACATCTTCACTATGTGTCTAATTCTTAGACTAATTGAATCATGAATAAAATCAATTCCTTAGAGTTTAGCACTCCCACTATACCGGTCTTATTCATTTATTTCACATGACCCAAACCTTAGTCTTTTCATTTCAAATATCATTTCCACATTTCTTTTATTTCCGGTATAACACTTAGCTACACCCTAGTTCTCAATTTCAACTCACAATTACAACATCGAGCTTTTCATGCTCATAAAGTCTTTTCATGATTAATCACAATTTACATTTCATAATCATAGTATTCATGTATCCACATCCTTCAAACTCATCATATTCAATATTTCAATTCCATATACAATCTCATGCGAAAAATAATAATAAATTTCAACTAGTCATATTCAATAGTTCATTCATTCCACCAATCTCTTATTCTTATTTTCAATCCGTACTAAAAATCACAATTTATAATTTCAATTAGTTACATAAATCACAATTTCAAATTTCTCATTATTAATTCTTATTTTAAAACTCTTTTAAAAAAAACTCATTTATTTTTCCTTTATCCCAAAAGACAATCTAATTTAAAACAAGTCCTTTCTTGCAAAATAGCCTCAATTTCTCAATTACACTTTACCAAAAGTTATAAAAATTTCTCTCATGAAGTCCAAATAATTTCAGTAATTTTTTCATATTTTTCTTAAATTTTAATTTATTTTAAAAACTCAAAAACTCTTAATTTCTCCTAAAAAAAACTTTTTAAACCAAAGCCCACACTCGGATTCGAACCCACAACCAGCGGCCCAAAGGACAGCGCCCAAGACCACTGCGCTAAGCCACCGAGGCGATATGATAGGGGTTTATTATCCCTATGTATTGACTTTCGGTGTTTGGGGTTTTTTAACAAAAAAATGAAAAGCTTCTTCTCAGTATCGAACCCAAGACCCGCGACTAAGCCCCCGCTACTGTAGTGACTGAAACCCTTCCGACCAACTGGTCTAAGCGACCAGATTGTTTTGAAAAGGATTTAATTAGGTTTGAACTAGTTCTCTTTTCATATCTATATTTCATGATTCTTAAAAACAATTTTGTTTCTTTTTCTTCTATTTTGAAAGCAAAATTTTCCAGATTATAATATGCATAAATCTACAGTAAACCAGTATTTTTATAAATATTATTCGCTTTATAAAATATGTATTTTTGTCCTAATTTGTGTTCCATGTCCATAATTTCGACATTGAGAACAATAACACATTTCTTCATAATTTAGAGTTAGAATTCCACAACTACTATGTTCTTTTGTTCTCTTTCTTATTAACATCCAACTACATTTTTAGAATACAAAAATCTCATCTTTCTACAAAAAAATAAAAATCTATTTTTGGCAATTAACTACACATGATGCATTCAATCACAAATTTTTTTACCGTAACGTTCATGTAGCACAACAATATGGAGATTTCCAATATATTAATCAACAATTATTCATTAGCAATCAATCCATCAATTATTCTCTAAGTTACCATTCTACTTTTAATTAAACAAGCATGGTTCCAATTTTTAACTAGTTGATTCATAATAATTTCATTAAAATCATTCCTAGCAAGGTATCTAATTCTAAAAGTAATGAGAAACACCCACCTCTTTGGAGAAAAATGAAATGAAAGCCCCTAGAGTCTCCTAGAATGCAAGAGAGTAGTCTTCTCCTCCTAAATTGTGTTGCAAAAAGCTCTCCTTCTTGTTCCTTAGTGCAACCCGATGCTTCACTTGTGCTTGGGGATGGGGCCGACCTCCTTTGGTTGGGACACACACACACAAATGCACACTCAATCTTTTACTCCCTAATATATTACTCACCTATATAGTTTCTTTCTTTCAATTATTTTTTCTTAGTGTTGTATACATGAAGGCAGGGGGTATTTGTACTAGTTCTAGGATAGATTGGATGACTAGGATTTCATTAGATGGTTGTAGATGGATGGCTAGGATAAGATGGGAAGTTGTAGCAACCACCCATAACCAAATAACTACCCATGCACACACACCCACTCTCCCACTCTCCCACTCTTCTCTTATGCAATCCGGCCTCCAAGGGTGTGCAAAGCACACTACATGCATGCACGTGCTCTTCTAGTACCCCCCATTTAAAGTTTGTACAAATTTAATCAATTAATTGTTTATCAATTGTGTCTACATGATAAGTTGTGACAATTTAAAAGATTGATTAAGTTTGTGGGCTTCAAAATAGGTGGCTTAGGCTTATGGTGTAACGCCCCGAATCCCAAATACACTGAATTCGAGATGTTCTACAGGATCTTTTCACTTTCTTTAGTACACTTTTACAGGGAAATAAAAACTTTTCATCATACATCAGAGTTTACATCATAATTACATCTTTCTTTTGCACAGCGGAAGTAAAATACAACAATTTGATATAAATACAACAGCATAATGTAATCTTTAAGCATCCATCCTCTTTAATCTTTAACATGATATTTACCTGCATATAAGACTGTGGGTACGTCAGTTTATTCAACCGACGAACATTATACACGGCCGTCCTCGCTTTGCCGGAAATAGTATAACTTAACATTTCATATTTAGCAAACACAAACTTGTCACAATTCAAACTAAAGGACTACCCTATTGATGTCGTGTTGTGATTGTGCACTTAATCCTTAATGCATTTATTAATGTTACATGACACTAATGCACACTTGTTCGGATTCTATGCATCCCATACTACATAGGTCCGAGGGCAAGCCCTTATTCGTTCTTCAACTTGATAGGGTTCAATCCCCCGTTATGTCTTAGTCTACTACTGTAACTACGGTAGTGTCTTAGATGTCCTATGATCTATGAGCCCATGTCCAGGCAGCCTGGAGGGGAATCCCACGCACTGACACGACGCATCGAGCAGGCAACCTATGGACAATTCAGCCTCCGCCATGGAACAATGGCACCACCCATAGCCACTCGAACATCCCACGAGCGTCGCCACCCGGACGATAATTCCGGAGTAGCGCCCACGCACTGTCTTGACGCATCAAGCAGGCAACCTGTGAATCGCTCTCACACCGCTATCCGTTGGCCCTCATACTCATGTTTTTCTTCTACTTTCATCACATCTCCACTATGTACTAGTCCTTAGTTTTATTTAAAAATCATGAACAAAATAATCACTAGAGTTAGCCTCTCCATCAACCGGACTTATTCATTTGTTTCATCATGACCAACCTTGGTCTAATTTCAATTCAATTCATTTTTCTCAATGCCGGGGAGACTTAGCTACTCTATTTCAAATTTCATTTCACAATCTTTAACTCCTGACAATTTCCATGTCGAGTTTTTATACTCATTCTTTTTCAATTCATGATTACACTTTATTCACAAGTCCACAATGAATACTTTTAATTCACGAGTTCATAATGAAAACAATTCATACTTATAGCCAACAATTTCTTTTCCTCTTTCATAAATCATGGTTTTAATTTCATAACCATACATGAATTAATACAACTTCATAAAATCACATTTCAACCTTCATATTTCATATCTTGCACAATACTCATAATGAAAATAAATAAAATCATGTCACGCCACAAGCACTTATGCCAATTACTTTATAATAGCCTATCTTTATAAGTTATAAAATCCACAAGTGTATATCTCATAACTCAAAGCTCCATTTATGCCTTTTATTCACAAACCATATTGTATTTCATTCTAAAAATACCCAAATCACTCTTAGAAAATTCCTTGTATTTTTATGAGAATTACCATATTTATTTCATAATTTTTGGACTTCAAAAACACCCAAAAAAATAATTTTTCCCTATATGCCGAAGGCAGGAATCGAACCAGGCGCCGCACCAAGACAGCACAGAGCTCGACCGCTAGGCCGTTCGCCAAGCACGTCATAATAGCGACTGGGGTCTATTTATACCCTGAGTTCGCTGTTATAGTTTTTTAGGGAATTTAACCAAAAAGAAGTGTTCTGCTCGGATTCAAACTGAGCAACACAGAGAAGCCAACCGGCGTCCAAGACCACCTGAGCCACTGGCTCGGGTTGTCACAAACCCAATAAAATTTCTTATATGTTTTATTCGTACTGTTTTGAAAATAATTCGACATTCAAATAGCCATAGTTGCTTATTGCTTTGATAAAATTTTCTAAAAACTTCCAGATTAGATCCTCAATCATATAAGTTCATACCAGTAAAATAATATAATTTTTTTGGTACTAATGAAATGTAATTTCACATACAAGACCCAAAAATTATTTATTAAAATACATTATTGTATTTTTCGACATTGCCATATAATCAATCTACTAGTCTTTTTATTAAATAATTTCATGGAGAAAAATTTACTGATATTAGTTCTTAATTCAACCATCACATATGATTCCCATAGTCCAAATTCATATCAACATGAAGGTCTATTCATCACCATTAACAAATATACACTATGTCTCTAATCACAATAATAACATACTCATTTTAATTTAATCACCATCACAACTTCACACTAGTAAACATGGGGCAATCTACACACAATTTAATCTTAACACTAGAGCCATATAAGTTAATCAATACATTTCAATCAACTCACATGCTAACTACTCAATTTAAGTGGGCTCTTCATAATATTTTTCATGCATCTTTAAGGGTGTAAAATTAGCATGGATCTACTTTAGAAATATAAAATGTTTTACCCACCTCAATTGGAGAGAAACACAAACAAAAGCAATCGAGTCCTTGTAGATGAAAGCACCACCTCCTAGCCAAAAGCGCTCAAGCTCCAAGCCTCCAACCAATGCCGAATGCTCCTTCAAATCCACACCGAAAGCTTCCTTGATGCCGGCCACTCCAAGTAACAACACCCACACAATCTCTTATCTTTTATAACTCACACAATGATAATACTATAACTTAGAGATTATACTTTGCATATGAAAAATTAGCCATGAGAAGGGGGGTATTTATACTAAAAAATGAGGGGAATGGAGGGCCAAGATTGTCTTGGTGGTTGTTGGATGAAGGGTTTAGATCAAAGTAGAAGTTACAAGAACTACCCACTTCCTTGAAACTACCACCATGTTCTCCACACCCAAAATCAAAAACTCCCTCCAAAAGAATGATACCCGGCCATCCAAAGTGAGTGTGCATTGCACGTGTACGTGTAGTGCACGTGCATGCAACTAGGCCAAATTTGTACATTCTAAAATTGTATAAAAATAATTTTGTTTAAAAAGGTCTTCTACATGACAAGTTTAATTAAAATAAATTAATTCATGGGCTTTCTTTTTGGGCCAAAATAATTTTATAAAAATAATTAAAATAAAAATGCTTTTGGGCTTTTTAAGAAAAGGCTTTTTAGTTAAATCAAATAAGGCTTTTAAAGAAGGCTTTTTGGACAAATAATTTGAGAAAAATATATTAAATAATTATACACATTATGATAAAATAATCCAAACAAAAAATATTGCACGTGCACAACACGTGCAAAATAAATAATTTCTCAAATAATTGAAAAATCAGGGTATTACAGCACTCCCTCCTTAGAATAGTTCCGTCCCCGGAACTACAATCAAGAGCGAGGAAACAAAAATACAACACACACAACAAGAACAAAAGATACAAAAATACAATCAAGCAAAAAGCTCAGGATAGTCCTTCAACATCCTCTCCTCAGATTCCCAAGTAGCCTCTTCAACCAAGTGGTTTCTCCAGACTACCTTGACCATCGGAATCGTCTTATTCCTCAAGACTTTCTCTCGACGATCAACAATCTCAACAGGAGACTCGATGTAATTCAGGTCTAACTGCAAACCTTCCGGCACTTCAGGCAAATGATGACTCGGGTCTGGAATATAACCTCTCAGCATAGACACATGAAAGACATTGTGCACCTAAGACAACTCTTCCGGTAATTCAAGCCAGTAAGCAGTTTTCCCGATCCTTTTCAATATCTTATACGGGCCTATAAACCTCGGGGCTAACTTCCTGCCTTTGCCAAAACGAACCACACCTTTACTGGGTGATACCTTCAGAAAGACGAAGTCACCAACCTCAAACTCAAGGTCCCTTCTCCGGCTGTCTGCATAGCTTTTCTGCCTGCTCTGAGCTTCCACCAACCTTTTCCTGATCAGATCAATCTTCTCAGAAGTCAGCTGCACAAGCTCAGGACCAAACAACTGACGCTCCCCTACTTCATACCAACAAACAGGAGTCCTGCACTTCCTGCCATACAGAGCTTCGTACGGCGCCATCCCAATGCTAGCCTGAAAACTGTTGTTGTAGGCAAACTCCACCAAAGGTAAATGCCTTTCCCAACTGCCCCCAAAGTCTAGTATACAACACCGAAGCATATCCTCAAGAATACGATTGACTCTCTCGGTCTGCCCATCGGTCTGCGGATGAAAAGCAGTGCTGAAATCTGTCTTGGTACCCAAAGCTGCCTGAAGACTCCTCCAGAAATGCGAAGTAAACCGCGCATCTCGATCAGACACAATAGTCGAAGGAACGCCATGAAGTCGGACAATCTCACCAACATACATCTCAGCCAACTTGTCCATCGAAGCAGTGAGTTTCATCGCCAAAAAGTGAGCAGACTTGGTAAGTCGATCGACTATAACCCAAATTGCATCATTGCCTTTAGGACTCTTAGGCAATCCCGTAATGAAATCCATACTGATGTTATCCCACTTTCATTCCGGAATAGGTAACGGCTGTAATAGACCTCCGGGTCTCTGATTTTCGGCTTTTACTTGTTGACAAACCTCACACTTCGCGACAAATTCAGCCACATCCCGCTTCAAACCTGACCATCAGAAATGCTGCTTGATGTCCTTGTACATCTTAGTACTCCCAGGATGTACCGACAAAAGAGTAGCATGCGCCTCCTGAAGAATACTCTCTTTCAGGTCCTCCTGATTTGGAACGCACAGCCTATCTCCGAACCACAGCACTCCATCCCTGATTTGAAATCCGGGCAACCTGCCAGCACCAACCTGCTCCTTCATCTCCAAGATATCAGCATCAACTTCCTGACTTGCAATGATCCTTGCATTCAAAGTAGGCTGAAGCCTCAACTGAGCCAAAGATGCTCCCAATCCTTGCAAGACAACCTCAATACCAGCTCGGTCCAACTCCTCAATCAGATGCCTCTGAGTTGTAATCAAACTGGCCAAACTGCTCTTGCGACTAAGTGCATCAGCAACAACATTAGCCTTTCCAGGATGATACTTGATCTCAGGTCGCATATCCTCGAGCACTTCCAACCATCTCTGCTGCCTCAGATTGAGATCCCTCTGCTGATATATATACTTCAAGCTCTTGTGGTCCGTGTACATATTCAACTTCTCACCGTACACGTAGTGCCTCCATTGCTTCAAAGCAAAAATAATCGCAGCCAACTCCAGATCATGAGTCGGATAATTTTTCTCATGCGGTCGTAGTTGCCTAGACCCATAAGCGATTACTCTTCCTTCTTGCATTAGGACACAACCAAGCCCCCGATGTGAAGCATCGCTATAAACGTCATACTCGACTCCTGCTCTAGGCAAAGCCAAGATAGGTGCAGTAGTCAGTCTATCTTTCAACTCCTGAAAACTCGCCTCACATTGCTCGGTCCACTTGAAGCTCACATTCTTCTTGGTCAGCCCTGTAAGCGGTACAGCTATCTGAGCATAACCCTGAATGAATCTCCGATAATATCCAGTCATCCCAAGGAAACTTCTGTCTTCCTTCACTGTAGTAGGCCTGGCCCAATCTCTCACTGCCTCTATCTTCTGAGGATCAGTTGCCACTCCCTCCTTAGAAAGGATGTGACCTAGGAATGCCACTTCAGATTTTCAGAAGTCACACTTGGATAACTTGGCATACAACTGCTGCTCTTCCAACTTCTGCAAAACTGCTGCCAGATGCTCAGTGTGCTCCTCCTCAGACTTGGAGTACACGAGAATATCGTCGATAAACACCACGACGAAAGAATCAATAAACGGCCTCAGAACTCTGTTCATCAAGTCCATGAAGATTGCGGGTGCATTCGTCACTCCGAATGGCATAACTAAGAATTCGTAATGCCCATGCCGAGTTCTAAATGCAGTCTTATGCACATCTTCAGCTTTCACTCGAACTTGGTGGTAGCCTGATCGAAGATCTATTTTGGAGAATACAGCTGCTCCTTGTAGACGATCGAACAAGTCATCAATTCGAGGAATCGGATACTTATTCTGAACAGTGACCTTATTCAGCTCTCGGTAATCGATATACATCCTCATCGATCCATCCTTCTTCTTTACCAAAAGCACTGGTGCTCCCCAAGGTGACGCACTAGGTTGAATAAAGCCTTTTCCCAACAGTTCCTCAATCTGCCGTTTCACCTCATCCTGTTCCACTGGAGCCATCCTATAAGGTGCCTTAGAAATGGGTGCACTTCCCGGTTGAACAGTGATGCTGAACTCTACATCACGATGCGGGGGTAACCCAGGAAAATCTTCCAAGAACACAGTCGGATAGTCCCGAACCACAGGAATCCCTTGCACTTCCACAGGAGTCTCTTCCTTGCGGATAGTTGCCACCAGCTTAGAACATTTCCGCTTCCCTTGGAACATGACTTCAGGTCCACCTGGAGCCTTCACTGTCACCGTCTTGGCCTTACATTCGATGCTTGCACTGTACACCGACATCCAATCAATGCCAATGATAACATCGACTCCCAAGATAGTCAGCTCGATCAGATCAATGCCAAAGATTCTATCCCCAATCACGATCTCGCAATCAGCATAATACCGATCAGTGGTTAAAGTTTTCCCTGACAGAGTAGCTACTGATAAGATCTTGCCTGGGAAAATCTTCGGTTCCACTCCCAACACTTTAGCAAACTTTGGAGACACAAATGTATGAGAGGATCAAGTATCAAACAATACGACAGCTTTCATTCCATTAAGATAGAGTTCGCCTGTTACATAATATACACCATTACATAACAGCCTCACTAAACAAAGGGAAAAGAAATGACAAAGACTCTAAACACCAGCCCTCGTACCAGAGATGACCTGATCTGCCTCCTCAGCATCAGCTTCTGTCAAGGCAAATACTCGCCCTGATTGGTACGGCCTCTTCCCAGCCTGCTGCGTTGGTGCGCCGCTATTACCGCGCTGAAGTTTGGGACAATGAGATCGGTAGTGTCCCGCTTCCCCACAGTTAAAGCAAGTCACCGCAGAAGGTCTCACCACATTGTTTCCAGGCCCTCCAGCTACACCAATAGCGTTCGCACCTGTTGGTTTGAACCTCTGTACAGATGGTTGCCCCCTGAAACTCCCCGAATGTGCAGGCCTCTTACCAGACTGCCAGTTGTTCCTCCTGTTCTGAACAACTTGGAACTGCTCCATGTCCGCCTCCGTCGCTGCCGCCCTCTTGACCAGCTTATCGAACCTCCTGATACCAAGGGGTATCATACGAGATCTCAAGCTAGGCCTCAGACCATGCTCGAACTTGCGAGCTTTCTTGGCCTCATCCATCACCAGTTCTGGAGCATACCTGGAGAGCTGAGTGAACTTGGTCTCATATGCTCTCACCGACATGCTGCCTTGCTGAAGCGACAGGAACTCCATCGCCTTCTTCTCCTGGACGTCGGAGGGGAAATAATGGCTGCGGAACTCTTCCAGAAATTCCTCCCAACCAAACAACAAACCTCCCATGGTCCTCTTCATGGATTGCCACCAAACTGCTGCATCCTTCTCCAGCTGCAAAGTCGCCAACTTGACCTTGCTACCCTCCGGTGTCTCCAACACCTTGAAGATTGTCTCCACTTGCCGTATCCAGTTGTCAGCCGCATCTGGGTCTGACTTTCCCTCGAATACAGGTGGTTTCATTCTCTTGAATGATTCCACCAGCTTTATCGCCTCGAGCACTGGATTTGCCGGCCCCCTAGCTTGGTTCTGAGCCACTGCATTCAGCGTCTGGTAGACCCTAGCAAGTTCAGTCTCCAGATCCAAACCTTCCCCATTCCTTGCTCCTCTTCTCGACATATTCTGATGCAAAAGATCCGTCAAATTCGAAGTATAAAACAAGAATTTAAACCAACTTCCATTTCATTGAATTCCAAAAGTTTATACATTCGAATTTAAAAACATTTTTTGACATCAGAACGGAAAGAAACAGAAGCTACAACACTCTAACTCCTACGGGTCCTCTTCGCTGCTCGAAGTTCTTCCCACAGTTCATCAACCTCATCCTTCAGCACATCAGTTAGGTTCTTTTTCTTCTCAAGTTCCCAAATCCGATGGCTAAGAACAGAATAGTCGGCCTTCCGCTTCTCCAGCTGAGCCTCCAACAATCCAACTCTCTCCTTCAGGGTTTCCACTTGCCTCTGAAGAGAAGTTACAAGACCACTCGGAACTGGTACTTCCTCTTCGTCGGAAGAAGAATCATCAGATGAATCCGGAGGTGGGGTGATCTCTCGGGATTCAGGGTACTCCTCATCATCAGAATCAGCTTGTCCAGGGTAGTACTCGTCCTCGGAATCAGCTTGTCCAGGATGGTACTCTTCCTCAATGATGTGCCAGTCGTCGCCTCCAGCAGGGTCGAAGTGATCAGCCATCTTAGAAATAGAGAGAAAGAAGCTTAAATCTTAGAGCAACACAAATGTAAGTCACTTACATTTAAATCTCTAGACTCGAACACACACTCTAATGTCCACTTCTAAGGTGTCGTTCCCTATAAATTTGTACAAGTGTGAAAGTGTAGAAAGCGTGGCTCTGATACCACTCTGTAACGCCCCGAATCCCAAATACACTGAATTCGAGATGTTCTACAGGATCTTTTCACTTTCTTTAGTACACTTTTACAGGGAAATAAAAACTTTTCATCATACATCAGAGTTTACATCATAATTACATCTTTCTTTTGCACAGCGGAAGTAAAATACAACAATTTGATATAAATACAACAGCATAATGTAATCTTTAAGCATCCATCCTCTTTAATCTTTAACATGATATTTACCTGCATATAAGACTGTGGGTACGTCAGTTTATTCAACCGACGAACATTATACACGGCCGTCCTCGCTTTGCCGGAAATAGTATAACTTAACATTTCATATTTAGCAAACACAAACTTGTCACAATTCAAACTAAAGGACTACCCTATTGATGTCGTGTTGTGATTGTGCACTTAATCCTTAATGCATTTATTAATGTTACATGACACTAATGCACACTTGTTCGGATTCTATGCATCCCATACTACATAGGTCCGAGGGCAAGCCCTTATTCGTTCTTCAACTTGATAGGGTTCAATCCCCCGTTATGTCTTAGTCTACTACTGTAACTACGGTAGTGTCTTAGATGTCCTATGATCTATGAGCCCATGTCCAGGCAGCCTGGAGGGGAATCCCACGCACTGACACGACGCATCGAGCAGGCAACCTATGGACAATTCAGCCTCCGCCATGGAACAATGGCACCACCCATAGCCACTCGAACATCCCACGAGCGTCGCCACCCGGACGATAATTCCGGAGTAGCGCCCACGCACTGTCTTGACGCATCAAGCAGGCAACCTGTGAATCGCTCTCACACCGCTATCCGTTGGCCCTCATACTCATGTTTTTCTTCTACTTTCATCACATCTCCACTATGTACTAGTCCTTAGTTTTATTTAAAAATCATGAACAAAATAATCACTAGAGTTAGCCTCTCCATCAACCGGACTTATTCATTTGTTTCATCATGACCAACCTTGGTCTAATTTCAATTCAATTCATTTTTCTCAATGCCGGGGAGACTTAGCTACTCTATTTCAAATTTCATTTCACAATCTTTAACTCCTGACAATTTCCATGTCGAGTTTTTATACTCATTCTTTTTCAATTCATGATTACACTTTATTCACAAGTCCACAATGAATACTTTTAATTCACGAGTTCATAATGAAAACAATTCATACTTATAGCCAACAATTTCTTTTCCTCTTTCATAAATCATGGTTTTAATTTCATAACCATACATGAATTAATACAACTTCATAAAATCACATTTCAACCTTCATATTTCATATCTTGCACAATACTCATAATGAAAATAAATAAAATCATGTCACGCCACAAGCACTTATGCCAATTACTTTATAATAGCCTATCTTTATAAGTTATAAAATCCACAAGTGTATATCTCATAACTCAAAGCTCCATTTATGCCTTTTATTCACAAACCATATTGTATTTCATTCTAAAAATACCCAAATCACTCTTAGAAAATTCCTTGTATTTTTATGAGAATTACCATATTTATTTCATAATTTTTGGACTTCAAAAACACCCAAAAAAATAATTTTTCCCTATATGCCGAAGGCAGGAATCGAACCAGGCGCCGCACCAAGACAGCACAGAGCTCGACCGCTAGGCCGTTCGCCAAGCACGTCATAATAGCGACTGGGGTCTATTTATACCCTGAGTTCGCTGTTATAGTTTTTTAGGGAATTTAACCAAAAAGAAGTGTTCTGCTCGGATTCAAACTGAGCAACACAGAGAAGCCAACCGGCGTCCAAGACCACCTGAGCCACTGGCTCGGGTTGTCACAAACCCAATAAAATTTCTTATATGTTTTATTCGTACTGTTTTGAAAATAATTCGACATTCAAATAGCCATAGTTGCTTATTGCTTTGATAAAATTTTCTAAAAACTTCCAGATTAGATCCTCAATCATATAAGTTCATACCAGTAAAATAATATAATTTTTTTGGTACTAATGAAATGTAATTTTACATACAAGACCCAAAAATTATTTATTAAAATACATTATTGTATTTTTCGACATTGCCATATAATCAATCTACTAGTCTTTTTATTAAATAATTTCATGGAGAAAAATTTACTGATATTAGTTCTTAATTCAACCATCACATATGATTCCCATAGTCCAAATTCATATCAACATGAAGGTCTATTCATCACCATTAACAAATATACACTATGTCTCTAATCACAATAATAACATACTCATTTTAATTTAATCACCATCACAACTTCACACTAGTAAACATGGGGCAATCTACACACAATTTAATCTTAACACTAGAGCCATATAAGTTAATCAATACATTTCAATCAACTCACATGCTAACTACTCAATTTAAGTGGGCTCTTCATAATATTTTTCATGCATCTTTAAGGGTGTAAAATTAGCATGGATCTACTTTAGAAATATAAAATGTTTTACCCACCTCAATTGGAGAGAAACACAAACAAAAGCAATCGAGTCCTTGTAGATGAAAGCACCACCTCCTAGCCAAAAGCGCTCAAGCTCCAAGCCTCCAACCAATGCCGAATGCTCCTTCAAATCCACACCGAAAGCTTCCTTGATGCCGGCCACTCCAAGTAACAACACCCACACAATCTCTTATCTTTTATAACTCACACAATGATAATACTATAACTTAGAGATTATACTTTGCATATGAAAAATTAGCCATGAGAAGGGGGGTATTTATACTAAAAAATGAGGGGAATGGAGGGCCAAGATTGTCTTGGTGGTTGTTGGATGAAGGGTTTAGATCAAAGTAGAAGTTACAAGAACTACCCACTTCCTTGAAACTACCACCATGTTCTCCACACCCAAAATCAAAAACTCCCTCCAAAAGAATGATACCCGGCCATCCAAAGTGAGTGTGCATTGCACGTGTACGTGTAGTGCACGTGCATGCAACTAGGCCAAATTTGTACATTCTAAAATTGTATAAAAATAATTTTGTTTAAAAAGGTCTTCTACATGACAAGTTTAATTAAAATAAATTAATTCATGGGCTTTCTTTTTGGGCCAAAATAATTTTATAACAATAATTAAAATAAAAATGCTTTTGGGCTTTTTAAGAAAAGGCTTTTTAGTTAAATCAAATAAGGCTTTTAAAGAAGGCTTTTTGGACAAATAATTTGAGAAAAATATATTAAATAATTATACACATTATGATAAAATAATCCAAACAAAAAATATTGCACGTGCACAACACGTGCAAAATAAATAATTTCTCAAATAATTGAAAAATCAGGGTTCAAATAAATAGTTTGGCACGTTAATGAATTTTTTTGGTATGTAATACCCCGTATTTCTGAAATTATATAAATGGTTTGAAATATATATAATAAAAGAATTTGACTTGGTCCTATAGAGATTTCTATAGGAAGGATTTATAAAATAAAATGGATTTGAAAGTGGGATTGTTTGAAATCCGGTTTGAAAGAATGATTTGGTTTGTGAACATTGGGGGCCCACCGGTTTAGAACAGCACACATGTGCTTGTTGAGACTTGTTCTCTCTCACATGACGTGGGGAGAGAAATAGGTGGGGCCAGCCATACTTGAAAAAAGTATTGTTCGGTATGGATTTGAGAAATTGTGAAGGGGATTTAATCCCATATCGATTATTTCAAGTAATTTAATATTATATAAATAGTATTGCCAAGGATCAAGAGTCATCAATTCGGTTAACCACCTTTTGAGAGACCACCTGTGGTGGGCAGTTGTACTACATAGTATCTAATTTGTCTATAAAATTGTATAAATTGTCCGGGCTTGGGGCAGGGGCGTTACATATGGGCTAATTAATAAAAATATTTAATTATTAGAGTGGGCTCAAAATAAGAAAATAATGTTTAGGCTTTATAAAATATGCTTTTTAGAAAGATAAAGAGAAAGAAAGAAATAATTGTCCATGTTACAAAAGGAAATTTTATAAAAATAAGTATGCATACGAAATTTTGCACGTGTACAACACGTGAAAATCAACATTTCTTATTTAAATGAAAATTTAGGGCATTACAATAGCAGCTAGCAGTCGATCGCACGGTCGACCGACATGCTTTTTTTGAGAATTTCAAAAGGGACGGTCGACTGCCGTTATTTTGCACTGTCTTGGCAGTCGACCGCACATGTTGTTGTTGAGTTGTTTTGTTGAGTTTTTTTCATCTATTTTGAACGATTATTTCTTCGAGCTTATGGATTATTGATCTACTATTTTAGGTGATGTTTTTGCTATAGATTACAATATTTTACAGAGAGTTATATTTTTCTTATAATAAAAATTAAATTGATTTCCTATGACTTTATAAAGAGGGCTATATGTGATTTTCGAAGGAATTGATGTTCTGTGACTTTCTATGAATTCAAAATATGGTTTTCTGTTATTTAATGGATTTAATACTTTATTTCGATTCTGGAATTTTATAAGTATATTAAATGGATTTGGATTTTTGTGGTTTTCTTTATATAAACGTTTTGATGATGGATGTATGAGTTTTATTGAAAGTTTTGGGTTGATGGTTGAGTTATGAGTCTCTAGAGGGTAAATGGGACCCTAATTACCGGCGGTTGAGATTTTGTTATTTGATTAGTTGAGGCCTTGTTGTTGATCAGTTGAGATTTTGTGATTTGATTAGTTGAGGCCTTGTTGTTGATCAGTTGAGATTTTGTGATTTGATTAGTTGAGGCTTTGTTGTTGATCAGTTGAGTTAAGTCTGGTAGGGTACACTAAACTCTAGGAGATTCGTAATCAACTAATTAACTTAAAAAGATAAAGACATGCACTAGATGGTGATATGATGAAATGAGAACATGGGTTATGGACCTCAGTATGGCCTGCGGTGTGAGTGAAATAGTCTCCAGAATTATCGTGGTCGAGGCGACACTCATGGGATTCGTGTGATGAGGCACCACAGCTTGCGGTGTGGGGTATTCTTGAAGATTCCCAGGTGTGAGTGAAATAGTCTCCGGAATTATCTGTGGATAAAGATTGACCACCGAAATTATCGAGGCCTGGGCTAATACTCGCAGTTTATCTAGATCTCATAGTAGTCATCGTAGTAGGATTAGTTGCATAACGAGGGATTAAATCCTATTAAGTGGAGAACGTTAAGGACTTGCACCGGACCTATGTAGAATGGGATGCATAGAATTTAACAAGTATGCATTAGAGAGTCAGCATATAGTATTGGTATGTCCTTGACTTGGTTTTATGCATGTTGTTTCCCGTTTTTCTACACTTGACACTTAGTCTAGTTTCACTTGATATTTTCATGTTTTATTTATTGTTATTTCTTATTTTATTTATTCTTACTGTTGGTACATGTTGTTTATGACCTTATCCTTTATGTTTTATTCATGTTGCATTTCTTTTTATGTCACTCACACCATTATGGTTGACCCCTGTAGTTTTAAGGGTTAGGGTTATCTCTAGCATCATGTTTTACAGGTAGGCACTTATAGCATTGGGATTTGGATGCATGAGATTGAATGATGTTATGGCTTGTGTAAATTGCAAAGGAATGTGTTGTAAAAGAAAGAATTTGTAATTTAAGGTGTTTGTTTTCAGCTGTATTTTGTAAAGAATTGATGTAATAAAAGTTGAAAAAAATTTATCTGTGTTTTGGCTATGTTTACTATTACATTGAGGTTGATGCTGGGAATTGTGCCACGTATTTCTGAGATATTATATTGAAAATTCGGGACGCTAAAGAGGTTGATATCAGAGCATGCTTCAATAGTAATGATTAACATAGTATAAAAAATAAACCTTGGTGTGGACATTAGAGTTTGAGTATCACATAGAGTTAAAACATGATGTTTTGGTTTGGGGTATGGTTGAGATTTTGCCATGGGGTATTGATGTGAATATGAATTGTGTTGTGATGCTCTAACTTTACCCTCATTTTTCAGTATTCAGTAAAATGACAGGACCTATGACCAGAAATGGTAATAATGGTGATGGGAATAGAAGTTCCCATGGGGCTGGACTTGATCTTGAGACTGAGATTGCCTGGGTGTATCAGACCTTGAATGCATTCATGGTAGTTAATATGGCACAGAATCAGAATCAGGGGGCTAGATTAGTGTTTGTTAATGCTGATCTGATCAAGCAGGTTGAGTCCTTCAAGAGGATGAAGCCGTCTATTTTTTAGGGGCAGTCTGATCCAAATGAGGCTGATGATTGGATTAGACAGATGGAGATGGTCTTCGATGTCATGGAAACCCCAGCTATCAGTAAGGTGGAATTGGCTACTATGCAGTTAGAGAAGGATGCTGGCGTCTGGTGGTAGTCAGTGAAGAGGACTTTGGAGGCTTTTCTGGATGAATTCTAGGATCTTTTCTTTTCTTTGGATATTCAGGAGTGGAAGGCAATGGAATTCTTGAATCTGCAGCATGGCAATATGACAGTGCGTGAATATGAGACTAAGTTCGCTCAGCTGTCAAGGTATGCACCAGAGCTGATTGTTGATGAAGTGAAGAAGGCCAAGAAATTCGAGCAGGGCTTGAGGCCAAATTTGAGGTCAAGGATGATTCTGTTGGGCATAAAGAGGTTTGATAAGCTGGTCAGGAGAGCAGCGATGACGGAAAAGGACATGGACCTGTTCTAGAAGAAGCAAGAGACCTAGAACAAGAACAAGTGACCAGAAGTTGGTTAGAGTGGGAAGAAGTTCCCAGTGAAGTAGGACAAGTTCAGTAGGCCAGAACAGAGGGCACCTGCAACTCAAGAGGTCGCTTGTTACTATTGTAAGGAGGCGGGTCACTTTAGGTCAGCGTGTCCTAAACTGGCGAAATAGACTTGTTTCAATGTGGGCGAGCGGGGCATACTAAGCCTTTCTGTCTGCAGTTGAAGAAGAAAGGTTCAGGTGGAGGCAAATTTCAGAGGCAAGGACGAGTGTTCGCATTAACTGAGGAGAATGCGGGTAACTCAGAGGATGTGATCTAGGGTATGCAAGAATTTTAAATTTTATTTGATGTATTAAGTAAAACTTTGTTTGAGAATAAATTGAAGATTTGAGTATCATTCTTCATGTAACAGGAATTGTTTTGGTTAATGGAATAAAACTAAAAGTTTTATTTGATACTGGTTCTTCGCATACATTTGTGTCACCCAATTTCGCAAAAGTCTCAGTTGTGGAACCTAAGTTGTTTCCAAGTAGAGTCTTGACGGTGACAATACCATCAGGAGAAGAGTTGATTGCTGATCGATATTGCGAAGACTGTGATATCAAGATTGGTGGAAGATTATTTGGCATTGATCTCATTGAGCTGCAAATTCTAGGTGTGGATGTGATTGTGGGCATTGATTGGATGGCAGTATATGATGCCACAATTGAATCCAGGAAGAAAGAGGAGGTGTTGGTAAAAGCACCAGGAGCTCCCGCAGTGACTTTTCAGGGGAAGAGGAAAGACCTGAAAGTGGCTGCATTGGTATCTAAGTTGATGATTCCAGATGAAGTCAAAGGCATTTCAGTTGTCAGGGATTTTTCTACAGTGTTCTTGGAAGATTTACTGGGATTGTCACTACAGCGAGTTGTGGAGTTCTGTATTAATGTTCAGCCGGAGAGTGCTCTGATTTCTAATGCTCCGTACAGGATAGCACCTGTAGAGCAGGATGAAGTTATGAAGAAGATTAAGGAATTGCTAAGTAAGGGTTTTACCAGGCCAAGTTCTTCACCGTGGGGTGCGCCAGTGTTGTTGGTCAAGAAGAAGGATGAGTCAATGAGGATGTGCATTGACTATCGGGAACTGAATAGGGTAACCATTCAGAACAAGTATCCTCTTCCACGGATTGATGACCTGTTTGATAGGCTTCGGGGAGCAGCCGTGTTTTCGAAGATTGATTTGAGATCAGGGTATCATCAAATTCGAGTCAAGGAGGAAGATGTGAGTAAAACAGCTTTCAAGACTCGTCATGGACTCTATGAGTTTTTGGTAATGCCATTCGGAGTGACGAATGCGCCGGCAGTATTCATGGATATGATGAATCGGATCTTGCGGCTATTTATTGATTCCTTCGTAGGGTTTTCATTGATGATATTTTGGTGTATTCGAAGTCTGAGGATGAGCATTCTACGCACTTGACAGAGGTATTGAAGAAGTTACATGAGCATAACTTGTATGCCAAGTTGTCATAGTGTGAGTTTTGAAAATTTGAGGTAGCTTTTCTTGGTCATATCCTTTCTAAGGAGGGAGTGGCCAATGATTCTCAGAAGGTTGAAGCAGTGAAGGATTGGCCCAGGCCAACGTCAGTGAAGGAAGTTAGGAGTTTCTTGGGTTTGGCTGGGTACTACAGAAGATTCATTTAGGGCTATGCACAGATCGCAACTCCTTTGACAGAGTTAACTCAGAAGAATGTGGCATTCACATGGACTGATGAGTGTGAGGCGAGTTTCCTTGAGCTAAAGGAGAAGTTGACGACTGCACCTATCTTAGCTTTGCCACAAGCTGGGAAGGATTATGATATCTTCAGTGATGCATCTCTCAGAGATTTGGGGTGTGTCTTGATGCAGGAAGGCAAGGTTATTGCCTATGGTTCGAGGCAGTTACGTCTGCATGAGACGAATTATCTGACGCATGATCTGGAGTTAACAGCTATTATCTTTGCCTTGAAGCAGTGGAGGTATTATGTATATGGTGAGAAGGTCAATATGTATACCGACCACAAAAGCTTGAAGTATATTTATCAACAGAATGATCTAAATCTTTGGCAGAGAAGGTGGTTGGAAGTATTGGAAGACATTCGTCCTGAGATCAATTATCATCTGGGCAAGGCGAATGTTGTGGCCGATGGGCTTAGTCAGAAAATAGTTTGTCGAGCTTGATCACTACTCAGAGAGAGTTGGCAATAGAGATTGATCAGGCAGGTATCGAGGTGGTACTGCAGGGTTTGGGGGCATCTTTGACTCAGCTGAGGCTACAGCCTTCTTTGAAAGAGCAGATTGTGGAACGTCAGAAAATAGATGCAGGGATTCAGAAGATGTTGCAGCAGGTTTTCGATGGCAAGTTGTCAGAGTTCCGTGTTCAAGATGGAGTTCTATGGATGGGTGAAAGGTTGTGTGTTTCGGAGAATGCAGATCTGAGGGAGAGTATCTTGCAGGAGGCACACAGTACTTTGTTGTCAGTACATTCTGGAGGCACAAAGATATACAAGGACATCAAACAGTACTTTTGGTGGTCTGGTATGAAGAGGGATGTGATAGATTTTGTGGCAAGGTATCTGACTTGTCAGCAGATTAAAGTAGAAAATCAGAGACCTGGAGATTTGTTACAGCCTTTGCCTATTCCGGAATGGAAGTAGGAGAATATTAGTAGGGATTTCATTACAGGTTTGCCAAGGAATGCGAAGGGCAATGACTCTATTTGGGTTATTGTGGACCATTTGACCAAGTCAGCTCACTTTCTGTCTATGAAGATTACTTGGTCATTGGAGAAATTGGCAGAGCTGTACATTGATGAAATTGTGAGACTTTATGGAGTTCCTGTGTCGATTGTTTCTGACAGGGATGCGAGGTTCACGTGAAGGTTTTTGAAGAGTTTGCAAGCAGCTTTGGGAACCAGAACCGATTTTAGCATCGCTTTTCGTCCGCAGACTGATGGTCAGACTAAAAGGGTGAATCGGGTATTGGAAGATATGCTGAGGGATTGTGTTATGGACTTTGGTGGCAGTTGGGAGAGGTACTTGGAATTGGTTGAGTTTGCTTATAATAATAGTTATCATGCGAGTATCGGGATGGCTCCTTATGAAGCTCTGTACGTGAGGAAGTGCAGGACACCTGTTTGTTGGTATGAAGTTGGTGAGAGGCAGATGTTTGGGCCTGAGATTGTGAGCAGACTTCGGAGAAGATTGGGTTGATTTGTAAGAGGTTGGTCGAGTCTCAGAGTTGGCAGAAGAGTTATACAGACACTCGACGAAGAGACTTGGAGTTTGAGGATGGGGATGTAGTTTTTCTCAAGGTATCTCCAACCAAATGAGTGATTAGGTTTGGAAAGGGAGGCAAGTTGGCACCAAGGTACATTGGACCATACAAGATTTTGGTGCGGATTGGTAGGACAGCATATAGATTAGAGCTACCGGAGGAATGGGCATAGGTGCATGATGTGTTTCATGTGTCGATGTTGAGGAAGTATGTGCCAGATCAGAGTCATCAGTTGGTTGAAGTGCCCGAAGGTCTACAGGTGAACCTGATTTACAAGGAGCAGCTTGTAGAGATTTTTGATCATAGGGAGAAAGTGTTGAGGAATAAGGTGATACCTATGGTCAAGGTATTGTGGAGGAACCAGCAGTTCGAGGAGGCTACTTGGGAGTTGGAGGATCGCATGCAGAAGAATTTTCCTGAGCTTTTTGTATGATTGTATTCTTTTGTATGATTGTACTCTTTGAGTTAAGTTGCATTTCTTTTGTTAGATTACATTCTCATGTGTAATTGTATTTCTTAAACTATGTTTCCATCTATGAGATTTCATTTTCTTATGCTTATATATATTGTCTGGACCCTATTTGTAGTAGTTCTATGGACAGAACTATTCTAAGGAGGGAGTGATGTAATACCCCAGATTTTTAAATAATGATTTTGAGATTAATAAATGAATTAATATGATTTTTGGTGATTTAATAAACATTTTTCTGAAATTTATCTTTTTACACGTGCAAAACACGTGCAAATATTTTCTTGGAAAGTTCAAAGTCAAAAATTATTTTGGAGAACCCATTATTTATCATTAGATATTATTTGTGAATTTTCTGGATTTTTCTGATAATTATTTGACCTATTTGCCAATATTACAAAAAGATGGACTTTTGTGCAAAATTACCACTTGGTATGAAAACTCCACATTTTTGGATTTTGTGCTGAGCATGATGCCTAGTCAATTCAGAGGTAAAGAGTTAACTTTTTTTTTAATAAATTTGATTTATTTTGCAAGTTTTGATAAAAAAAAATGGTCTTTTTTGCAAAATTGCCACTTAGAGGGATTAAAATATAATTTCGTTTTTCTAAGGAGGGAGTGATGTAATACCCCAGATTTTTAAATAATGATTTTGAGATTAATAAATGGATTAATATGATTTTTGGTGATTTAATGAATATTTTTCTGAAATTTATCTTTTACACGTACAAAACACATGCAAATATTTTCTTGCGAAGTTCAAAGTCAAAAATTATTTTGGAAAAACCCATTATTTATCATTATATATTATTTGTGAATTTTCTGGATTTTTCTGATAATTATTTGACCTATTTGCAAATATTACAAAAAGAGGGATTTTTGTGCAAAATTACCACTTGGTATGAAAACTCCAGATTTTTGGATTTTGCACTGAGCATGATGCCAAGTCAATTTAGAGGTAAAGAGTTTACCATTTGTTTTAATAATTTTGGTTTATTTTGCAAGTTTTGATAAAGAATGGTCTTTTTTGCAAAATTGCCACTTAGAGGGTAAAAGTAATTTTGTTTTTCTGAGTTTTACAACAGTGCCGGCCAAATCTGGAGTGTTGGTTTTTTTTAAATTCAAATTGAATTGGTTTTATCTAATTTCCAAGTATAAGGATTTATATATGTAAAGATATATTCAAAAGAGATATTTTGCAAATCTATTCAAAAACCCTAGATACCCTAATTTCCTGCCAATATAAGGAGTGGTGCAGCCGTCACTTCGCTGCACTACACAAAAGGATTTCTTTATTATTATTTTCTTGGAGTTTCAAAGCGAGGATCTTGGTTTTCTTGCGAAAGGAAGGATTTTCTTATTCTCCTTATTATCTTCGGCAGATTCTTCAATAAGGTGACTGACATGTATTTATTTTGTATTGTTCCATGCATGTTGTATGTGATGATTTTTCTATTAGAAAGTATGTTAGGGATTGTATGTATATATAATGAATTTTTGATGAGTAGATGAACTAAAAATTAATTCTTTTCATGAAACTATGCTCTTGTTAATTAAAACTCTAATTGATGACTTTAGATTTGTTAAGAACCTAATAGAAATCATGAGTAGGTTGTTCTCTTTCATATCCTTGCTGTTTTGAGTGATCATATTGAATGGTATGATATTTATTGCATATAAGTGAATAAAACTTAATCTTTACTGTGTACAAGTATAGGTATACTCTGTTTTGATTTTTGGATGACTAAAACTTGATAAATGGTTGTTATAATTGCTTTTATTTCATGGGCAACTGATGTATGAGGTTATGTATGGGTGTTATGAATTACAAGATGAATTTTTGAATCAAAAGAATCAAGTTCTGAAGTTAGGGTTGAGTATTTGCTTTGGGTCTGATGGTGAATGGCCGAAACTTGGTTTTGTGAATTTTATGAAGTTTGCAGTTAAGATTTGATTTGTTTTGATACTGAGGTTGTTTTGAACATTATACTACTTCTTAATTGATGAGTATTGATGCTTTTACAGATAGAAACATGCACACATACACTTCTATATATATATACTATACACTATTTTGAAGAAATTTTGTGATTTCGTGAAGTTTTCAATTGGATCCTGATTATTGCATACTGAGATTGAATTAGACATTATACTACTTCTTATTGATGAGATTTTGAAGCTTTAGCCGAAGCAAATATACACATATACACACTTACATATACTTATGCACTGTTTTTAAAGAAATTTGTGAAAAATTACTCTTTTGAGATCTTGATGTGTTTTCGATTTGTTCTATAAACTCGTACATGTTGTACAAGTCATATTTTAGAATCTCAGGAAAGTTGTTTTGATTTCATGAAGTTTAAGTAGTGTATCAGTCGAAACAGGCACAAATTTTTGAGACTGGCTGCATAGCAGCTAGCGGTCGACCGAAATGCTTTTTTTTTTTAGAATTTCAAAAGGGACGGTCGACCGCCGTTATTTTGCACTGTTTTGGCAGTCGACCACTCCTACTGTTGTTGAGTTGTTTTATTGAGTTTTCTTCATCTTCGTTATTAGGAAATCAGGTTAATAAAAATTAACCTGATTTCCTATGACTTTATAAAGAGGGCTATATGTGATTTTCGAAGGAATTGATGTTTTGTGACTTTCTATAACATCAAAATATGGTTTTCTGTTATTTAATGGATTTAATACTTTATTTCGATTCTGGAATTTTAGGAGTATATTAAATGGATTTGGATTTTTGTTGTTTTCTTTATATAAATGTTTTGATGATGGACTTATGAGTTTTATTGAAAGTTTTGGGTTGATGGTTGAGTTATGAGTCTCTAGAGGATAAGTGGGACCCTAATTACCGGCGGTTGAGATTTTGTGATTTGATTAGTTGAGGCCTTGTTGTTGATCAGTTGAGATTTTGTGATCTGATTAGTTGAGACCTTGTTGTTGATCAGTTGAGATTTTGTGATTTGATTAGTTGAGGCTTTGTTGTTGATCAGTTATGTCCGGTAGGGTACACCAAACTGTAGGAGATTCGTAATCAACTAATTAACTTAAAAAGATAAGGACATGCATTAGATGGTGATATGATGAAATGAGAATATGGGTTATGGACTTCAATATGGCCTGCAGTGTGAGTGAAATAGTCTCCGAAATTATCGGAGTCGAGGCGACACTCATGGGCTATTCGTGTGATGAGGCGCCACATCTTGCGGTGTGAGGTATTCTCGAAGATTCCCAGGTGTGAGTGAAATAGTCTCCGGAATCATCTGTGGATAGAGATTGACCTCCGGAATTATCGAGGCCTGGGCTAATACTCGCAGTTTATCTAGATCTCATAGTAGTCATCGCAGTAGGATTAGTTACATAACGTGTGATTAAACTCTATCAAGTGGAGAACGTTAAGGGCTTGCACCGAGTCTATGTAGAGTGGGATGCATAGAATCAGAGAAGTATGCATGAGAGAGTCAGCATATAATATTAGTATTTCCGTAACTTAGTTTTATGCATGTTGGTTTTTGTTTTTCTATACTTGACACTTAGTCTAGTTTCACTTGATATTTTCATGTTTTATTTATTGTTCTTTCTTATTTTATTTATTCTTACTGTTAGTACATGTTGTTTATGACCTAATCCTTTATGTTTTATACATGTTGCATTTGTTTTTATGTCACTCACACCGTTATGGTTGACCCCTATAGTTTTGGGGGTTAGGGTTATCTCTAGCCTCATGTTTTACAGGTAGGCACTTATAGCATTGGGATTTGGATGCATGAGATTGAATGATGTTGTGGCTTGTGTAACTTGCAAAGGAATGTGTTGTAAAAGAAAGAATTTGTAATTCAAAGGTGTTTGTTTTCCGCCGTGTTTAGTAAAGAATAGATGTAATAAAAGTTGGAAAAAAAATTATCTATATTTTGGCTATGTTTCCTATTACATTGAGGTTGATGCTGGGAATTGTGCCACTTATTTTTGAGATATTATATTGAAAATTCGGGACGCTACCGTAACGTCATTCATAGGTAACACCATGTTGACCAAATTCTGGTGGGACAAATGGTATTGGTCACACACTCTTAAAGAACTGTTCTTGAATCTCTATGAACACACGACGCTGCCACACAACATTGTTGCCAAGACATTGTAACACCCCGAATCCCAAATACAACTGAATTCGAGAGTTCTACAGGATCTTTACACGTCATTTAGTACAATTTTACAAGGAATTTAAAACTTTTCACTTTACATCAGAGTTTACATGAAACTTTACACTTTACATTGCACAGCAGAAGTAAATTTACAACATTTAAATAAATGTACAATAACATTGAATAATCTTTAAGCATATGTTCCTCTTTAATCTTTATCATGTCATTGTCCTGCATACAAAACTGTGGGTACGTCAGTTCATTCAACCGACGAACATTATACACGGCCATCCTCTCTATGCCGGAAATAGTATAACTCATTTTCCATATTTAACAAACACAAACTTGTCACATATCAAACTAAAGGGAATACCCTATTGATGTCGTGTTGTGATTGTGCACTTAGTCCTTAATGCAGTTATTTATTTTACATGACACTAATGCACACTTGTTCGGATGCTATGCATCCCATACTACATAGGTCCGAGGGCAAGCCCCTTAATCGTTCTTCATCTTTGTAGGGTTCAATCCCTCGTCATGTCTTAATCTACTACTGTAACTACGGTGAGTATCCTAGATGATCTATGAGTACAAGCTCGTGTACAGAAAACCTGGAGGGGAATCCCACGCCATGTCTTGACTCATCAAGCATGCATTCTGGCAATTCAGCCTCCTTCATGGCACACGATCCTCTTGCAGTCACCAAACATCCCACAAGTGTGGCTAAAGTTCGATCATTACTGAGTAGTGCCCATGCCATGTCTTGACTCATCAAGCATGCATTCTGTGGCTCATACCCACACCGTAAACTCTAGTTCTCATACTCGTGTTTTTCTCTCACTTTCATCACGTCTCCACTATGTACTAATCCTTAGTTTTTATTAGAATCATGAACAAAATCAAAGCTCTAGAGTTAGCCTCTCCACTAAACCGGACTTATTCATTCATTCAAACATGACCAACCTTGGTCTTTCATTTCAAATTTCATTTTATTTCTTTTCAATTGCCGGGGGAGACTTAGCTACTCGTTTGTTTCAATTCCAATTCACAATTTCCAAAATTGAGCATTTCCAACTCATAAGTTCATTTTCACAATAATAACAGATTTTCTTTTTTTCAATAGCATGATCTCTAATTTATTCATAAGACCATAGTTATACATGGAATTCAATTATTCCTTGTGTATTTCATCAATATCATTTCCATATTAAAATCACAACACTATCTATATAGCAAAATATTGAGTATTCACATTTCATAATTTTCACACTATTCTCCAATGAGAATAAATTACGTCACATCACTTCATATTATTTCTTTCTTTGCTATATTGTTTTTCTAACACTTCATTTCAAGTTCTTTTGCAAATTATAACTTCACAAAAATATAAATGTAGAACCATAGTTTTATTTATACATTTATTCTCAAAACATACTCTACTTCATTCAAATAATTCTCAAATTATTTTTCACAAGTCCCTCATAATTTTAAAATAATAAACATATTTTTTTCATAATTTTTCCATCATCAAAAATCCCAAAAAAAATGTTTTTTCCCCTCAATTTAAATACTGGCCGAGCCCAGTATTCGAACCCACAACCAGAGAGAATCAAGCCGAAAGCACAGGCCACTAGGCCACTTAAGCCAACGGTATAGAAAAGCGCTGAGAGCATTAAATGCTCTCGGCTGCAGTCCATTTTATTTTTTTTTTAAAACACGAAATAAAATATGCGATGCTACTGGGAATCGAACCATCGACCCGCCCAATACTGTAGCGAATAAGAGCATCCCGACCACGTGAGCTATACGCTCAGGTTGTCATGGTTACAACTTGAAGTTTATTTAAATCGATTCTCCCTGTTTATTAAAACATTTCGATGTTCAACAAGCTCTCATTTCATTTTGTTTTTATAAAATTTGCTGTAAATTTTCAGATTGACTAATACCATCATAAATTATACTCCAGTATATAGAAAATAATTTTTTTCAATAATTAATACATATTTTTCATACAATTAATTCGAATTATAAACTATCACTACCACATTTCTTCTTTTTCGACATTTCTTAACAAATTAACATCACTAATCTCTTTATTAGCAATCTTCATATTAATTCTCTGTTTTTAATCATTTCCCAAACATACAATTTATACCTTAATTCATTCATTTCAACATTATCACAAAGATCCATTTAAACACATAAAGTAGCATTGTCAATCTACTAACTTTTGTATATAATCCTTGATGTAGATAATGAAATTTTCTTCAAGCAATCCATGGCTACAATCAATTCGTACACAACTTAAATTTTAATAATGGAACCACATACAATTGCATATTCACATTTCAATCAGTCAATAGGTCATTTTTCTAATTAAAGTGTACTCTTCTTAATCTTTTTCATGCATCATTCTTTCAATTCACATCTAGCATGCTTCCTAATTAAAAATATAGAAAATTTACCCACCTTAATTTGGAGAGAAATACAACTAGCAACCTCCTAAACGAATGTCATTGCCATGAGAGCGGTCCTCCTCCTAGATGCGCGCACCCGAGCCTTCCACAAGCCAAACCCGAGAGCTCTTAGTGCCGACCTTCCTCCTTGCTTGATGTAAGCACAATCCTCCCACACAATCTCAATCTTTTACTCACTTGTTATACTACTAAATAATGTATTTTAGACTATAGGTTTGGAGGAAATAATAAGCACAAGAATAACTAGGCTAGGAGGGGTGTATTTATACTAAAAATCTTGGAAAACGGAAGACTAGGATTAACTTAGGAGTTAGGATTAAAAGGCTAGGATTCAAGGAGGAGTTACAATAACCAACCATGATCAAGTAATTACCACCCATGACTCCACTCAAATTTTCCCTTTTCCCTCCAAAAGCTCCAAATCGGCCACACAAGTGTGCTTTTGCACGTGTACGTGCAATGCACGTGCAGGCAACTTGGTCTCCATTTAAAAATTGTACATTATATTTTACATAAAAATAATCTTTAAAATGTATTCTACATTACAAGTTGTTTTTAAAATAAAATAGCTCATGGACTTTAGTTTATGAGCCAAAATAATAATTATAAAAAGATAACCAATACATTAGATTTGGGCTTTTAAAAAGAAAGGCTTTTGTCTATTTGAAAAAAGGGCTTTATATAAAAATAATTAAAGAGCATATATATAAATATCTATACTCATCATAATGAAAATAATTATCAAAATATTGCACGTGCACACTACGTGCAAAATAAAATAATTTTCATTAAATGAAAATTGGGGCATTACAGACATGGAAAAGAGGATCGTAGAGGCCAACTTTTAAACATCGCCGAAGTTTGGAATCCCAACTTAGATTGAAGGAACTTCAAACACATCTAGACCAATAGAAAGTGAAATATTCACATGACCTAGATCAGAAAGTCTAGGGGCTAGAAAAAGATGGTACCTTTATGATACGATTGTTTGACAACCGCATACATTTTAGAGGTTGCAGACTGAAATGGTTAGCAATAATCTGGAAGTTAAAAGCTCCTCTAAAGTCAAGGTCTTCTGTGGTTAGTTCTCAACGATGTGATCTTGACAGGGGAGAACCTGGTCAAAATGCAACCAAATATTGTGACCCCCTGGGATTTTTGTAACGAAACCAATGAGACTAGAGACCATTTATTTCTTGATTGTCATAGGAGCAAAGCAGTCTTGGTTGAGGTTCTAAGGGCCTTCAGTACAAACGTCTACCCCCTAACCTACGAGGACCTGTGGATATGACCCAAGTTCGTTAATGAGAGACGTGCGATGAAAGAAGCTTGGTATATTGCCACCGCCGCAACGACCTGGGTTTTATGGCTGAATATGAATAACTTTTACTTTTGTGGGACTAGTAATAGTATTTTTGGTAATTTAACTCATATTATGCATTTTATCTCTTTTTGGGCCATAGTAATTTCGATAGGACAAGAGGAAGGATTGCTACAGCCTTCCAGGTCGAGGAGTATGATGACAATGAGATAGAGATTGGGCATACTCTTGAATGAGTGGAGCGTAGCTGGATCCCACCCACCATGATTTTATTGAGAGGATCTCTTCTGTTATGCTTGTATTTGAGATGTTGTTCTCTTTATTTTATCCCACCCTCTCATGTATATCGGATGAATTTTGTTTTACTTCATGTTCTGTAGTTCATTGTAATTTGTCCAGTACTCTGAGTTTGTTTTGTTAACTCCTTAGTCGTTATTAATGAATATGGTGCCTATACTTTACCTTTTCCTTCAAAAAAAAAAAGTTCATGAGACTGAGATATCAATATTGGAATACTCAGACTAGCAGTTGTGGATCAAAAAATTCTATATAAGGTGGGCCGAAGTTATAATAACTTTTTTTTCTTCTTAGATATATCAAATAGCAGTGAAGAACTAAATAATGCAATTACCAATGTCAAAGTAAATCTACATAAATTGATTAAAGAAACACTAAAAGTGAAAGTACGTACTACTAGTATTTACATTAAATTTGCCGTAATAATGAAATATAAGTTTTGAATATCTTTTTTTGAAATAGATCAACTACACAGAAAGAAACATCGATCGATTTATGAGTAGCACTAATATCCTTCTGCACAAGTGTCCTAGTAGTCTAGTGGTAAGGCTCTCAGTTAGTGAGTGAACCCTCTTTTGCACGAAGCCTTGGTCTGTGATGAGTTTGTGTGCAGTGTGTTTGTATTCCTGTGGTATGCATTGCTAAAAAAGAAAAAATCATAGCTTTCTTTGACGACAGGTCGACACTTCACAATACGAAAATAATGCATGGTCTCATCATCTACGAAACCAAACTACTCTCTCTCTACATATGTAATCCGGCCACCATTTTTGCTAGAGGACCTCTTTTTCCAAATTTGAAATCTTTACCTAGTTGCTACTATTTTTGTTTGAACTCAATTACATTCTTTTCCGTGACAGTTGAGACCGAAGGAAGATGGTTCTAATGTAATTTATTTTTCTTTATTTTTATGTTATAATGAAGGTGGGCAAACTGACTCAAAACTCTAAACATTACATATATGAAATACTAGTAACCCTTCGTGGGCAATTAGCTAATATGTACGCGTGCATCCGTCCTTATAAATCACTACCTCTAATGAGTATTTGTAAGTTAAATACTGGGTTTGGATATTCGGCTTTAGACCCACTCAACGTAGTACGTGTAACATGTGTCACTCATAAAACATTATTATAAATAGGATTATGCATATAGTGAAATGTACCAATATATACAGGAGAATCCCAATGTATTTTAAGTGAAAGAGCATCTGTCTTGCACATTACAACAAATCCTTGTGAAAGAAGCCTACCTCAATTGTTGTTTAGAAGGCACATATCATGAACAAGCATGGGGTTAGAAATTCAAATGGACTTTTAACTAGAGCGGGACCAAAACAGTTGCATGGATATATATATACATCAATGGAGGCAGGTAAGGTGGTCCAAACTTGCGTCACTACAAATCGTAACGGCTATTATGGCATATCTATTCCGGCATGTACACCTGCACGCCGGGATAGATCGTTGTTCTAATTTTTTTTTAATATCGAATATCTATGTTGGCGTTTATATATAACGCCGTTATATATATGATATATAACGGCGCTTATACAAAAACCGCCGGAATATGTTACTTCTATAATGGCGTTTATAGTATACACGCCGGGATAGACTACCTGAGTCTGATTACTGGAGATGTATATCACGGCGTTTGTGATGTTAACCGCCGTGATATGTTTGCTTTTTTTTTTTACTATTTCGTTGCACGTGTTGTGCACGTGCTAATAAAAAACTATTTCCCCCCGTCCCGCCATAACTTTCGTTTCCCCCAAATCTATGAACCCTAAACCCTCCCAATTCTCTCTCTCTCTCTCTCTCTCTCTCTCTCTCTCTCTCTCTCCCTCCACTCGCCACTCGCCCCCTCAAACTCAGTCCCGTACAACGCCACTCGCCCCCTCTCCTCTTGAATCTCCGTCCAGTGCTTCGCCACTCGCCGCCGCCCTTCCACTCCGTCCATCGCCGCCTCTTATTCCGTCGCTGCCGGCCCTCCCACCGTTGCATTGTCTCCCTCCGTTGCCGTGTCTCCCTTGCCGCCGCCTCCCCTCCGTCGATGCCCCTCCGCCCCCCTTGCTGCCCTGGTGATCTGCTGTTGAGGTAATTTTCAGCGATTGTGATTAGTAGATAATAATTTGCTTGATTATTGTGTGCCCTAGAGTTAAGAAGAGGGAAGGATTGTGTGAGCCCTAGGGTTCCCCCAAACACTTCATTAATTAATTAGGATTTAATCAGATCTTCTCCATGGTTCACCAACCAACAAGTGGTCCTCTTACCAAATGGGGGTTCACCTAAATTAAATCGGGCGTTCACCTAGACAGGGTTGCAATTTGGAAGATGTTTATTTATTTAATCGAAAAAGTATACTCCTAGTTGAAAAAAAAAACGCTCCCTCATAATTGTCTCTTTCTACATTAGGAAATATTGGATTATTGGATTATGTTGCTAGTTAGTAGTAATTGTTAAGTAATTTTTTTTTTGTTGCTAGTTAGTAGTAATTGTTATGTAAAAAAAAAAAAAATTCTCCCTCATAATTGTCTCTTTCTACATTAGAAAATATTGGATTATTGGATTATGTTGGATTATGTTGCTAGTTAGTAGTAATTGTTAAGTAAATATTTGGGGGGGGGGGGGGGGGGGGGACTCCTTTTTAGTGAGCTAAAAGGCAAAGGCTATTTTGGTATTTCATTTGCCAATTTTTATTGTAGAAATTACAAGCTAATCAACACTTGTAGCACCTACAATAGTTGCAGGTGAAGCTGCATATGTGTTTTTCCACTTGAAAAGGGAAGTTGGTTTTAAAGGCTGAAATTTACAATCATATGGTACTCCAATGATGATGAATGTTTTGTACCAATAGTATTAATTAAAATTTACAATCACAAAGAAGAATGATAGATGGCCCAAGTAGATAAACTGATAGGATTGAAGTTAGATGAGTGAAAAGGACTACGAGTAAATTAAAATGAACATAGGTAGAAGCTATCAGATAAGATTTGGAATGTGTTAATTTGATAAGAGAGGTGGCTCACAATAAAGTTGAATGGAGAAGAAATATTCATGTAATCGATCCCAAAATGAATAAAACCTTTACTGTTGTTGTTGTGGAAGACATCAAATTATGCAAGAATACTCGTATCTAGCTACTATCCTTGGATAAATAATAATAAGTATCAAATGTAGCTGACTTGAAAGTTGAAACTATGACAAGATAAACAAGTTGTCACTACCAAACACACAAACAAAGGCAATGCCATAGTAAAACTATCTCAATAAAAAAACTATTTTAAAGACAAAACAATGAAACTTCTGTTCTACAGTTATAGGTACTAGTAATCTATGTGATGCACTTCTTTATAAATATATATATTTTAAAGTCAATCTAATGAAAGTATATGAGTTTTAATTTATGAAACTTAAATTTCAGATTGACTCATATTTTTCAAAATGGATAAAAGCTGGATTAATGAGTCACGATTATCTAAGACGTATCAGGATGGTGTTAAAGAATTTATTAACTATGCAAAGAGCAATTCTTCTGATCCGAACATGATTTTATGTCCATGTGTCCGATGTTCAAACTGTGATTTGAGGACGTGCAGCGTAGTTGAGACGCACTTGATTTGCAATGGTTTTCTACAGGGTATACACATTGGTTTTGTCATGGAGATAATTTAAATTATTTCTATTCTGAAGTATTTTTTCTATTGATCGTTGGAGATAATTTAATTTAAGGTGTTGAATCCTAGGTATTTGGTCCTTGTGCATCTAGCTCCAGTCGTACATCCTATCCGGATGTGTTCAAGATGCAGGTAGAGATTGACGGCTTGAAAGATATGATTGCTTCGTTAATCTCCCAACAAAACCTCAACTCTGAGAATCCTATACATGGAACTGTAGGTAATCAGCAAAATTTTATGATATCAGTATGAAATGTAACTATTGCATTTGACTGGTGTGGTGAATAAACTAATAAATGACACTATTGTGAATTATACAGGACCAGTGAATTCCAACGAGTTCTAGTAATGCAAGTACAACTAGGAGAAATATCGATGGGAATGAAAGCAACGCCGAGCCACACCAGGAGACTTCGCCATAGTTTAGTTGTATTTGGACTTTAGTTTTTTATGTTTTGTCGAAACTTTATTTATGTTTTATTATAAGAAACTGATGTATAACATATATATTTCTAACTCTTCGTATGGTAGTTTTTAGACAAGTAATTATTGTTTATTGTGGTCCGTGATTATATGGTTGTTTATTATGCTGCTATTATTGACTTTAAGATTTGAACATTCAAATTTGATGTGACTACAGATATTTTTAATTTGTGATTAATTATTTGTGATCCATTTTAAAAATAACTGGAAAAACCCAAAACCCCCTATCCCGACGTTTTGAGAAAAATATGTCGGGATAGATATCGATCGACAAAATGTGGTGAATAATTTAAAAATATTTAATTGAACCTATCCCGGCATTTTCCAAACGCCAGTATAGGATATTAAAAATTATTTTAAAATATATAACGGTGTTGAGAAACGCCGGCACATATCTGTATTTTATTAAAAATTGGGAATGAAAAAGAGTCTATCACGACGTTCAAGACGCGCCGTTATAGCTCTACGACTTATAACGGTGGTCTGTGAAAACACCGTGATAGTCCCATGGTTTGTCCCGACGCTCGATACAACGGCGTTACACGCGGCGTTGTTAGAATCGCCGCTATCATCTATAGCAGTGTTTATAAACGCCTCTATAGATTAAAAAAATGCCTTTAAAGCGCTAGCCGTTGGTAGTGCGTTAGAGCATCCACAATCGTTTGCTATATTTGCCAATTTCTCATTTTTGAGAAATGAGGTGCTGCAGTCGTTTGCTATTTTGCCATTTTATGGCAAAGTAGCTATAGTCGGTTCTCATTTTTGAGAAACCAATTTGCGATTCTCAAATTATGAAAGACGAGATAATATGTTTCGTCCCAAATTTTTTCAATTTTTTAATGAGATCGGACGAGACAGCTTGTTTGGTCTAATTTTTTTTTTCTTTTTTTTTTTGATTGATCGGGCAATTAGGTGTTAAGTGGGGGTTTAGTTAGGTTAGTTTAGGTATTAAGTAGGTTTTAGTGGGAATTAATTAGGTTTTAGTTATATTATATTATTTAATTTATTTAATTAGCCTATTTTAATATCTAATAACTAATTAATTAATTCTAAAAAAAGTTTACCAACCGGACGAATTGCGGGACAAATAGCGGTGGGTACAACCCACGCAATTTTTATAAAAAAATTGAGAGGGACGAGACAGGTTGTCTTGTCTCTTTCTTTTTTTTCAAACGCGCCATTGAACGATACAAAATGTATCGTTCGACTATAAAAATGAGAATATTATAGCAAACAATCACTGCAGACAATTTCGCTATTTGCTACTACTGTAGCTGTCATTTTCTAAAAAAGGAGAAACACCATTGTGGATAAGAGCATCCACAATGGTGTTTCTCATTTTTTAAAAATTGGCAGCTACAGTAGTAGCAAATAGGAAATGTTCTGCAGTCGTTGTTTGCTATATTTTTCTCAATTTTTAAAAATTTTGCGTGGGACGGTATAACATTTTCCGTCGCGCAAATTTTTTTTTGAAAAATACGAGCGACGGTACATGTTATACCGTCGCATTCGTTTAAAAAAAATTAAAAAAATTAATTACTTATTAACTATTAAAATATGTTAATTAAATAAATTAAATAACATAATAATAACTAAACCTAATTAAAAACTAACTAAACCTAACCTACCCACTAATTCACCAAATTCAAGGACAGTACATGTTGTACCGTCCGAGAATCTAGGGATTTATTTTTTTTTTGTTTTTTTAATGAAATCTGGCCGTTGGATTATATATATATATATATATATATATATATATATATATATATATATATATATATAAATGGGACGGTATATGTTATACTGTCCGACCCCAATTAATTTTTTTTTTTGGGACGGTATATGTTATACCGTCCGAAGCGATTAAAAAAAAGAAAAATAAGAGGGACAGTATATGTTATACCGTCTCTTATAATTTGAGAATCGCCATTTTATTTCTCATTTTTGAGAAACGACTGTAGCCATTTTGTCAAAAAATGGCAAAATAGCAAACGATTACAGCATTTCATTTCTCATAAAATGACAAATTGGTAAGTTTGCTAATTGGTAAGTATAGCAAACGACTGCGGATGCTCTAATGCTCTAATTAACTTCATTTCTCCTTCTTAATTATAATATTGGTCCTACGGCTACGAAAGTCAGAAACATGACTGCACCTTTTTGCCATTGTATTATTGTCGGCAATGTAAATGACAGTGTCAATATCGGTTCGTACGTCCTCTAGATGGACTACAAGCTTTGTGCTCTCTACTGAAAACCAAGTTGATGTTAAACTTATGTGCATTGCACCGTCAGTTTGTGGCTGCAAAAAAATCAGACTGATCTTCTCCGGCCGGGAAGAGCAACTCAGCAATTACTTCAGGAACTTTCATTTTGCTCAAGTTTTGCCTTGGTAATTTATCTCCAGTTGTTGCACTTTCAGTTTGTAGCAGCTTGTATTATCTGGGCACTTCAACCATAGCTTTACTATTAGAATTTTTTCAACCATAATTAATATATATATAAAAGAAATAATAATAATGAGCAACCACTAGTAGCTCATTAATTTGGTAAGAGCATGTGTAGCGTTGGCCAAATTTCTAAATTAAAAAAAAAATGGACAAGAACATGCTGTAGTCGTTGGCCAAAATATTCAAAATTTGGGTTCGACATGAGCTCCCAGCCAAATTTGGGAGAAAAAATGATGAAAGCCAAAATTTGGAAATCGGAATATCATATCCCATTCGTCAGAATTTTTTTAATTATTTTTTTAATTTTTTAAAATTCAAAAAAAAAAAAAAAACAAAAGAACGAATCATACACCGTCTCACACTTTCAATTCTCAATTTAATTTTTTAAATCCTACACATTAGGCCTATAGTCCATATTTATGGGTCCATTCACTCTTTTCTTCAGATTTTTTTTTTTCTCGGACAGGTTATCAACGTTCGATATTTTTTGAAATTTAAAAAAAAAAAATGCTCCCATAGAAAATGATCTTCCGTCCATCGTTCAAAAGTCAAATTTTGGGTTTAGACGACTACAACTCATTTTCAATTTTTCTATTCCTATATGCCAAATACCTAAATTTTTGGTTTAGACGGATGCTCTAAGAGGTTGAAATGGGCAAGTGAACTGTGATAGTCTCATGCTTGAGATCAGGCTAGAATGAAGCCTTTACTCAAATGCTAATATTAATAATGTGCAAGTTGATTGCAAGGTAATGGTGCATCATGCTCAGTCAAAACTTATGAGTAAAAGATTATTTGATAGCTACAGGCCATCATATAAGTGAATTAACAAGCGAGAAAGAGAAACAATTAAGTAACAGAGTTTTGAGAAGCAAAGAAAGAGGCATGCTTGATCACGATGATAAGGTTAAATGTAGGTGAAACAAGTTAAAAGAAAAATGAACCCTTGTCGGGGTCCACTTTTCAACAAATTCTGTGGCACTGATATGGGTTAGGAACGACGTGGCCCATCCTGGGCCATAGGATCCCCTCAGGATGCGCGCACCTCCTGATCCTCCACGTCAGCGTCGAAAAACCGCCCGGACTACTGCCACGTCAGCTCGGGGAACCGCCCGGACATCTGCCACGTCAGCCCTAAACCGGTCGGGTTTCCACCGCTTCAGCCACGCGGGCGACCGGGTCCAGACCCGGCCCCAAACGGGTCCAGACCCGGTTGGCATCTTCTATAAATACCAGACCCCTACTCCTTCACCGGGTAATGAATCCTTTCCCACCAAAACCCTAGTTACTGTTACTTTCACTTAGTGACTGACTAGATCGTCGGAGGGTCTGCCACCGGGACCAACCCCGGTGTTCCAAGACCGTCTGCAGGTACACGAGACCCTCGGATCCGAGCCTCAACGATCCGAGCCAAGCATCAGCCTCCACCTCAATACCGCCTACCTCAGTACCGTTCGACCAGCCAAGGGTCGTCTGCATAGGTGTCTCCTCCTTCAATACAAATTGAGTAAGAACTCACGCCTGGTGCATCCACACGTTCTCCAAAAACAAACTGCATCAGGATGGCGCCGTTTGTGGGAAACTGCCTATCGTAGACGCCAATTCGAGCCTCGCTTCCAACGGTACCCTAGTAGACGCCGACCCGAGCTCCGCCCCTGTCGGCGTTCCCGTCGACACGAGCTCACATGGCACCCAAAGCCGCAAAAGCTGTTACCTCCGCACGCCGACACGACGTGCCTCCGCAAGGCATTGATGCCAACGCTCAGGGACCGAACAATGAAAGGGTCCAGAGCGACCTGCGGGGGGTAATCTCGAACCGCCAGGCCAACCGTGGCAGGGGAGGAGCCGCTTCCAACTCGGCTCCGAACCATCCCAGACCCCCATCCCAAGGGGCTCCGAACCATCCCAGACCCCCGTCCCAGGGGCGGGAGCCTGCGCTCAGCCGAGTCGGCCGGCAACAGTTTGCCCAACTGAACCGGGCCGAAGGGGCCCCAGTTACCCACCAGGAATTCCAGGACTTCCGAAGGGAAATCTTGGGTGCCCTCCGAGGAGTCCCTGTCAACGAGGACGCTCGCCGTTCCCACACTCGGTCTCAGGCCGAGGCTACCGTGTCTCGCCAGTCGACAATCCCCCCAGAGTATGATGGCGACATTTTGAAGTGCCTCCAAGAAATGGAGGAGCGCCTCGACCACGTTGGCAACGGCGACCAAAAAGCAGCTCAGGGGTACCGGCCGGTTCGTCCTCCTTTCTCCGCTTTCATCCTGCAGGCGGAGATACCCCACAATTTCCGTCTGCCTCAGTTCGAGACATACGACGGCGAGGGCGATCCTGCTGATCACATGGAGGGCTTCAAAACCCTCATGATGATTCACAGCGCATCGGATCCCCTCTTGTGCCGAGCCTTCCCTGCAACACTCCGGGGTCCGGCTCGGGAATGGTTCTCCAAGCTCACCCCCGGCTCCATCTATTCTTTCGACCAGCTAGAGGGCAGCTTCCTCGCCCACTTCGTAACTAGCCGAAAGGCCGAAAGAACGAGTGCATCACTACTCGGACTCCGGCAAAAAAGAAGGGGAGCCACTCCGGGTGTTCGTCCGAAGGTTCACCGCCGAGGCGAGGTCAGTCTCATCCCTCGACCCCGGCGTTGCCGCGGCAGCTTTCTACCACAACGTCCGACATGGACAGCGAAGAAGCCGCCGATAGACTTCCCCAACCTCCTCAACCGGGTTGAAAAATATATTCGAGCCGAGGAGGCCCTCAATCCCGAGGACCATAAGAAAGCTCCCGAGAAGGGGAAGCGCAAGGCCGACGAGATTGAGCCGGCGAAAAAAGCTCCAAGAGACAGGGGCTCGCAAAGAAGGTTCCGCTGATCCCCCGCTTCGAGAGGTACACCCTACTGACGCAGATAGTGTAGACAATCCTCTTAGCAATTGAAGACAGCGACCTCGTTCAGTACCCCCCTCGACCGTCCAACAACACCAGCAAGAAGAGGGATCAGCAGTTCTATTACCGTTTTCACCGGGACAACGGGCATGACACAGACCACTGACGCGCCCTGAAGGACGAAATTGAGGCCCTCATCCAACGAGGGTACCTCCGAGAGTTCAGACGAGAAGGCGCCCGGGAACCGCGGGACAACAGAAACAGGAGGGATTCCCCTCCTCCCCGAGGGCACTGACAACGTCTCGAGCGGGACCCGGATCTTGAGGAGCCAGAGGATCGAGCAATCCTGCATTGCGTCCACGGAGGGCCTATGGGAGGCGAGTCCAACACTTCCCACAAGGCCTTCATCCGGGACGTCAATACCATCCAGGGCCCTCTCTCCCCCCCGCTCCAGCAACTCCCCATCTCCTTCTCAGGAGAGGATCTGGAGGGGGTTCGGCTCCCTCACTGTGATGCCCTCGTCATCAACCTCGGCATGGCGAACTTCGACGCCCGGAGAATTCTCGTAGACAACGGGAGCTCGGTAAATATTCTGTTCCTCGAAGCATTCGAGAACCTGAAGCTCTCCCGCGAGAAACTCAAGCTAGCCGGGTATACCCTAAACGGATTCTCCGGCGTCCCCATGACTATAGAAGGGATCGTCACCCTAGACGTCACGGCGGGCACAAAGCCCAACAGAAGGACCGAGTCTATGGACTTCCTGGTTGTGAATGTCAAGGCAGCCTACAACACCATCCTCGACCGCCCGGGGCTCTACTCCCTCCAGGCGGTTCCCTCGGCCTACCATCAGAAGATGAAATTCCCTACCAATACTGGCATCGGAGTTGTGCGCGGGAATCAGGAAGTAGTACGTTCGTGCTACATGACGGCGATCGGAAGCGGTGTGTTTCCCCTCGACGCCGTCGAGCTGGAGCCCCGAAGGACCCAGCCAGAGCCAGAGCCGGCGGACGAACTGCAAGATGTCTCTTTCGAGACAGGGGATGCGTCAAAGCACTTTCGTGTGAGCTGTTCCCTCGCCCCCAACCTCAAGTCCGCCTTAATCGCCTGCATTCGGCGCAATGTCGACCTCTTTGCCTGTAAGCCCTCCGATATGCCCGGTATCTCTGAAGATCTCATCATGCACAAACTCAGCGTGATCCCCGGGTTGAAGCCAGTCGTCCAAAAGTGGCGCAAGTTCGCTTCTGAGCGACAGCAGGCGGTAAATGCAGAGGTGGACAAACATTTGTCTGCGCGTTTTGTACAAGAGGTCAGCTACCCCGAATGGCTGGCGAACGTCGTCATGGTGAAGAAGGCGAGCGGGAGTTAGAGGATCTGCATAGATTTTACGGACCTCAACAAGGCATGCCCCAAGGATCCGTTCCCTCTACCCAGCATTGATGCCCTGATCGATGCTACCTCGGGTCACGAGCTTCTCTCCTTCATGGATGCCTTCTCAGGCTATAACCAAATCCGAATGTTCCCTCCAGACATCGCCAAAACGTCATTCGTCACAGACCAGGGACTGTACTGCTACCGGGTCATGTCCTTCGGGCTGAAGAACGCCGGCGCCACCTACTAGAGGCTCGTCAACCGAGTCTTTAAAGATCAAATCGGACGTAACATGGAGGTATACGTCGACGACATGCTCGTCAAGAGTCAATAAGGACAGCACCACGTCGCCGACCTGGAAGAATCCTTTGGGGTCCTTCGAACCCACAACATGAGGCTCAATCCGGCGAAGTGCGCCTTCGGCGTCTCCTCGGGGAAGTTCTTAGGGTTCATCGTCAGCCAGTGCGGCATCGAGGCGAACCCCAAAAAAATTCAGGCCATAATAGACATGGCCCCTCCCAGGAATGTCAAAGAAGTCCAGAGACTTACAGGGCGACTGGCGGCCATCAGCCGTTTCCTCTCCAAATCCGGAGAGAAGTCACTCCCGTTCTTCAAAGCACTGCGCGGCACTGGAAGGTTCGAGTGGGGCACTCAGCAGCAAGAGGCCTTCGCACAGTTGAAGGAGTACCTCGCCAACCCTCCTCTCCTCAGCAAGCCCGAACCAGGGGAGCCACTCTGGCTCTACCTATCCGCTTCGGAGAACGTGCTCAGCGCCGTCCTCGTCCGAGAAGAGGAAGGGGTTCAAAAGCCGCTCTACTATGTGAGCAAGGTCCTGCTCGATGCCGAGACCCGGTATTCTAGAATGGAGAAAGTGGCGTACGCCTTGGTAATAGCCGCGCGGAAGCTTCGTCCTTACTTCCAGGTGCATTCGATCCAGGTACTCACAGATCAACCCCTGAAGGCCGTCCTCTATAAACCCGAGAACTCCGGTCGACTAGTTAAATGGTCGATCGAACTCAGCCAGGACGACATCGGCTATCAACCAAGAACATCCATCAAAGGGCAGGCCCTCGCTGAATTCATTACCGAATGCACCATCTCCGAGCAACCCGCGAACAAGGAAGCCGACCAGAAGTGGGAAGTATACGTCAATGGCTCCTCTTGCGAAACGGGGAGTGGTGCGGCCATCATTCTTCGAGGTCCGGATGGTTTCCTCTTCCAGTATTGTCTCCGCCTCAACTTTTCAGCCTCTAACAACGAGGCTGAATACGAGGCGATGATCGCCGGGCTAAACCTTGCTCATCAAGCCGGTGCCAAACAGATCCAAGCCTTCAGTGACTCTCAGCTGGTGGTCAGCCAGATCACCGGAGACTACGAGGCCCGTGACGATCGGATGATCAGGTACCGGGCCATCGTCCAACGCCTATTATCGTCCTTCGACGAATCAGCTGTCATAAGGATCCCCCGAGAGCTGAACGCCCAGGCCGACGCCCTCTCGAAATTGGCTTCATCATCCTTTGAAGGCCTCGACCGCACGGTCCTGATTGAAGTCCTGTTAAAGCCAAGCACAGACACCCCGGAGGTTCTGTGCGTCGAAGACGGAGCCCCTCCAGACGACTGGACCACTCTTATCAAAAAATTTCTAGTCAAGGGAGAGCTCCCCGAAGACCGAGCTGAAGCAAGGCGGATCAGGGTCCGATCTGAAAGGTTCGCTGTCATCAATGCCACCCTCTTCAAAAGATCCTATACAACAACAGACGGCAGACCCTACCTCTGCTGCCTAAGCCCGGACGATGCCAAGTACGCCCTCAAGGAGCTGCACGAGGGGATCGGCGGATGTCACATGGGAAGCCGTTCACTAGCACGAAAGGCACTAAATCACGGGTACTACTGGCCCACTATGCTGCAAGATGCCCTCGCACTAGTGAAGAAGTGTGGGCCCTGCCAACGATTCTCCCCAGTGAAAAGGGCCCCTCAGGCGAACCTCCGGTCCATGGCCAGTTCGACCCCCTTTGCAATGTGGGGGATGGATCTGGTAGGCCCATTTCCGAAAGCAACGGGCCAGCAAAAGTTCCTCATTGTGGCGATCGACTATTTCACCAAGTGGATCGAGGCCGAGCCATTAGCAACGATCACCGAACGACAGACCCAGCAGTTCTTCTGGAAACACATCGTCTGTCAGTTTGGGATTCTATAGGTGCTCATCACGGATAATGGGACTCAATTCACGAGTAAGAATTTTTGCAAGTTCTGCAAGGATCTCAGGATCCAGCAGCGCTTCTCTTCAGTATGCCATCCTCAGTCTAACGGCCAGGCCGAGAACGCAAACCGCCAAATTCTCGACGGTCTCAAGAAACGACTCGATAACTCTTCCAAGGGGTTATGGGTCGATGAATTACCAAGCGTTCTCTGGGCCCACCGAACGACAAAGAGAATCCCCACGGGAGAATCCCCTTTCAATTTAACATACGGGGCTGAGGCCGTCATTCCCTTGGAGATCGGGATCCCTTCACCCCGAATCATGGCTTTCGACGAGGCCGCCAACTCCCAACAGCTGCGGGCCGACCTGGACCTCATAGACGAGGCCAGGGAAAAGTCCGCCCTTAGAAGAAGCATCTACCAACAAAGAATAGAGAAGTTCTACAACAAGAAGGTGCGCCCAACCGACATCAAACTCGGAGATCTTGTCCTCCGAAAGCTGGCGGTATCAAATTCCAGCCAGAAGAGAAAGTTGGCACCAAATTGGGAGGGCCCGTATAAAGTATCTGAAGTCGTGCACCCGGCACGTACCGACTGACCAGTGCCGAAGGCAAGCCCATCAAGAGGCCCTAGAACGCGGAGCACTTAATCAAGTTCCTAGGAGGAGAGTAGCCTCAATGTAAAATATCATGATTGTAATCGGCACGTCATGCCTAGTCTTTTGTAAGGTTTAAATATATTGTAAATATGCCAGCTTTTTTAAAACAAGCCCACGGCTTCGTATTTTGTAACAAATAAAGAACAGATCTCGAGATCGGCGCTCGGATGACAGTGCGAGCCCAAAAAGCTTCCCTTACAAGCTTAGGGTTCGGCGCTCGGATAACAGCGCGAGCCCAAAAAGCTTCCCTTACAAGCTTAGGGTTCGGCGCTCGGATAACAGCGCGAGCCCAAAAAGCTTCCCTTACAAGCTTAGGGTTTGGCACTCGGATGACAGCGCGAGACCAAAAAGCTTCACTTACGAACTTAGGGTTCGGTGCTCGGATAACATCTCGGGCCCAAAAAGCTTCTCGCACAAGCTTAGGGTTCGGTGCTCGGCCGGCTCGTCCTGGTTAGTTTTTTGATAACGTGCATCCAATCAAACAACTCTGTTTCAACCACGCCCGCACCGTCTCTCCCTGAGAACATGTGCAGGAGCTCGGCGTCGACCCCGAGCAAGGCGGGTGCCTTCTCCAAGGCACCGCGACCTTGACGCTCGGCGGCGACCCTCTGCTACACCTGCAGTTGCCTTTCTCACCGGTATGGGGGCTCGGCATCCGTCCCTCGGTCGGTTTGGGCTCCTTGAAGCCCATCAACCTATGTACGAGGCGACATCCACCAGCCACGCCCGCACCGTCTCTCCCTGAGAACATGTGCAGGAGCTCGGCGTCGACCCCGAGCAAGGCGGCTGCCTTCTCCAAAGCACAGCGACCTTGACGCTTGGCGGCGACCCTCTGCTACGCCTGCAGTTGCCTTTCTGACCGGTATGGGGGCTCGGCATCTGTCCCTCATTCGGTTTGGGTTCCTTAAAGCCCATCAACCTATGTACGAGGCGACATCCGCCAGCCATGCCGGCACCGTCTCTCCCTGAGAACATGTGCAGAAGCTCGGCATCGACCCTGAGCAAGGCGGGTGCCTTCTCCAAGGCACAGCGACCTTGACGCTCGGCGGTGACCCTCTGCTATGCCTGCAGTTGCCTTTCTTACCGGTATGGGGGCTCGGCATCTGTCTCTCGCTCGGTTTGGGCTCCTTGAAGCCCATCAACCTATGTACGAGGTGACATCCGCTAGCCACGCCCGCACCGTCTCTCCCTGAGAACATGTGCAGGAGCTCGGCGTCGACCCCGAGCAAGGCGGGTGCCTTCTCCAAGGCACTGCGACCTTGACGCTCGGCGGCGACCCTCTGCTACGCCCGCAGTTGCCTTTCTCACCGGTATGGGGGCTCGGCATCCGTCCCTCGCTCGGTCTGGGCTTCTTCAAGCTCATCAACCTATGTCCGAGGCGACATCCGCCAGCCACGCCAGCACCGTCTCTCCCTGAGAACATGTGCTGAAGCTCGGCGTCGACCCCGAGCAAGGCGGGTGCCTTATTCAAGGTACCGCGACCTTGACGCTCGGCGGAGACCTCGACACTCTTGCAAATGGTTCTCACAAGCATGGGGGCTCGACGAACCGAAGCACCATGCTTGGTCCCGACCCAGTGTTGACAAAATTTTATTAAGGTTTAGAGCGTACACCTTCGGCAGACGCCCCGAGCCTCGTGTCGAATTACTGACCACCCTCTCACCCGCGAACAACTCGGGGTTTTATGGCCTTGACCAGCCTAAACCCCGAATTGTTCGAGGATGGCAGGGGGGCCATCGACCCGCTGCTCTCTCCGTCCCGGAACAAACGCTCCGAGCCTTCGAGCTGTTCAGCTGACCCTCCTCTCGCCCCCGAACAACTCGGGGTTTATGGCTCTTACGAGCCCAAAACCCCGAATTGTTCCCGGACGGCAGAAGAGCCACCACGCTTCGACTCCCCCCGACCCCCCGAACCGATCGATCGGCCCACCGCTCACCAACGAACAACCCGGGGTCTCACGGCCCTAACGGCCTGAACCCCGAATAGTCCGAGGGTGATCGGTGTGCCTCCGATCCGGAGTACTCGGAAACATTATATTCTCCGGGCGCCTGCCTTTAGCAGGCACCCGAGTCAGACGGCTCACTGCCTGACAACCAACGAGGGAAGTGGGGGATTATATAGCCCCCTGAGGCCCTCATTTATTGCGTATGGGAATGCGAAACGACGGAAGGCGAAACGTCGCCATAAATGCTCATGGGAATGTGAAACGTCGACAGTTATTGATTATCAAAAAACTAACCGCCGACACCATCTCGCCCGTTGCAATAGGCCACCTTGGAGCCGACCCCTGTGCAACTAACCCGGCAACCGTCCCTAACAACCAAGGTGATCAGAGTGTGAAAAATCAAAGGTTCTTATTCATTACTCATTGCTTACAACTCAATGAACGTCGGTAGAAATACAATGAAAAAGCTCACAACTCACTCACTCCACCGCGAACTCGAATTCGGGACTTCCATCACGCTCGGCCGGACCGACCCGGGAAGATACGCCTGCCACCGAGCTTCCTGCATCTTTGGGCGGCACCCCATCCGGTAGAAATATCGGAGACCGCCCCGGGGTCGCGTTGCTGGCCCCTTCTATCAAACCAGTGCCCAACACCAGCTTCAGTCTGCGGATCTCCAGCTCCTTCTCGACCCCGCGCTCGAAACATCTGAGAGGGACCAGCCTGTCTCGATAACCCACCAGTCCTGGTCGGCTACGGCCTTCTTCAGGCGTGCCAACTCCAAGCCGAGCTCCCTGGACTTGTTCAGAAAAAGTTAAAGGCGGCGGCTCGGTCCCGAGCTTGCTTCTGTTGACGAAGCAAAACTGCCTCCGAGGCCTCCTCCCCCCATTCGATCTAGGGGTACCTCGGCAAAAATGGGGAGGGCAACACTGGTCCCGTGCGTCTATCAAAAGACGAGAACAAATATCACAAAAAACACAAGTCTGAAAGGATCGGCCCAAAAAATAAATTTCATTGCTTTCAAAAAGTTTGATACAAAAGCCGCGGTGGCCAGTCCGCCCAAGGCATTTACATCAAAACAAGAAAAGAAAAAGAAAAAAAATCTATTCTTGAGGGGGGGTGGCACCTCTTCATTGACCTGATTGCCCCCCGTATCATCGCCCCCCGGGGTGAGAGGAAGGTTCGGCGTCCACCCATAGCAGAGATGGTCCACGTCCTGCTCCGGGTATATCTGTTTAAAATGGGACTTGGCTTGTTCGTATGCCTCGTCCTGGGCCACCATGATGGTCTCCCCCAAGGCCGACTCCATCTCCTGCAGTGCCTTCTTCCCCTTCGCTGCCTCGGCCGCGATCTTCGCCTCAAGGTCCTCCCGGTCCTGCTTGTGGATCTTGCAGAGCGACTCTATCTGGGCCTCGTGGACGGCCACCATCCCCCGGGCCTCTTTCAGCTCATCCGTGGCCTTGTTCAGCTCACGGAGGTACTTCTCCGCATTCCGCCTCTCGATGAGTATCTCCTTCTCCAAGCACTTGTGGAAGTGCTGGCCATGGAGCATCGCCTGTCCGAAGAGAGAGAGATCAGAAAAAATCCAAGTCATTGAGTAAAATAGAGCCAAGCCAACTTACCGAGAGGGTCGCCTGAGACCACCGCATGTAGGCCTGGTCCGCCGTCTGCACCGCCAGGGCCATCCGATCGCGCTCGGTGGCGCACTTCGAGACGTACTCGACCGCCACAAGCCCGTCGAGCAGAGAATCGCCCCACACGATGGACTAATCAGGGGCAAAAGGCATCGTACCATGCTTGCTCACCATCTCCGCGGTGCTCGGCCGGAGAGGGGGAACCCTTTTTTGGGGCATCCACGGTCTTGCCCGAACCGCCAGCCACGTCCCGAGCCCCCCTCGATGAATGGAAGGACTGGGAGTGTGGCCTCTTAGCCCTCTTCACCGGGGAAGGCTCCTCGGCCGCAGATGCCTGCACCTGGGAGGACGCGCCGGTATGCGCGGCAAGCTTTCGCTTCTCGGCCGCTATCCTCTCCTGCTCGACCTTCTTCCTCTTCTCTACCCTCGCCTTCTCAGCGACAGCGAGCAACAACTTCTTCGCGTCCGCCTGTTGGGTTGTCATCACTACAAAAAATACAGAAGAAAAGCTAACGTTAACACGAAGGTAGGAAATGAACATATTCGGAAAGAGACATACTAGGGTCGGCAGGACTCAGTCCGGCCCGGGCGAGGTGTATCTCGGTCACTCGAGGCCACGCTATACTGTGCCCCCCCAGTGATCTTCTCCACCCTTTTCCATTTCTTGGCAGTCAAGTCGCTCTTCCTTGGAGGCTTGTGCTTCGGCTTGACGAAGTTCCATCTGGTTGGGATTCCCCAAGATCCCTCAGTTCGAACCACAAAATACTTTTCTTTCCATGCCTTTATAGAGTCCAGGTGACCGTGCATAACCTTCTTATGCGGCCTCGGCGAAAAATAAAATATCCCCTCCTGATCTCCGAGCGAACCAATCCCAAAAATAGCTCAGAAATACGTCAGCCTCGGCTTCACTCCTTTCTCTTGACACTTCAACATGTAGCAGACTAAATGTTTCCAGGAGTTCGGACCGTACTGCATGGGACACAGCTTCGCCCAGTTCAAAACCCTCTTCACAAAAGGATGGAGGGGCAGACTCAGCCCCGAGAGGAAGGCATCCTCAAGAAACATACAATACCCCGGTGCCAGAGCCGTGGTGTGCCGAATACCCGGGCTCGGAAGGAAGATCTCAAACTCCCGTGGAATATAGTAGACAACCCTGATAATGTTGAGGTACTCCGCCTTCAGAATGCTCGGGATGCTATCTGCGCAGATCTTCACCCGAGTGTCTTCGCCCGGCACGGGAGGGATCGGTTCGATGTCCTTAATGTCGTCAGGATACATACGAATCGACCCTGGGTTCCTGAAGGTGACCGGGGAAAACTCGAGACCCAGTCTCGGCGCGTACTCATTAGGCGAGGAAGGACTGTGGGGAATGGTCATGGCTTTCTTCTTTCGACGAGGGCGAGCCTTACGCTCGGGGGACGGCGTCGAAAAAGGGGGAAGTGGTGGAAGATCTTCCCCGACCCCTGTCGGCCCTCCAGCCGTGCTTTGGCCAGCCTCCTATTCGTCGACCTCCTCCTCCTCGTCTTCCTCGTCACCCTCAGCACCCTCGGCACCCTCGTCTTCCTCGTCACACTCAACACCCTCGGCGACCTGCTCATCTTCGCCCCCCTCTTCATCATCATCCCACTCCTGATCTAGTTCCTCCTCGTCTTCGTCCTCGATGTCCCCCTGCGAATCTTCCTTCTCGTCACCCTCATCCATGGGCTCCTTCCCTGGTCTCTTGGACCTCAACGGGGACACCACAAAGACAACATCGTCACCACCGTCTGACCCGGGGTCGGTAAGAACCTCCTCCTTCACCTTGTACTTGCTCAAGGACGAGGACGTTTCCTGCTCTGATTCCTCCGCAGAACGACCTGATGAGCTAGCCTCGGATCCGGACTGAGTTCGCGACATTACTAAAAAGAAAAATACTAACCTGGAGCGTAGAAAGTTACGGTCACCGGAAAATTTGCCGACGGCAAGTAAGATTCCTGCTCTTGTTAAAAATTGGAAAGTGAGTAATAAGGTGAAGATGGAGAAATGAGGGAGGGGGATGGGGTTTTAAAGAAGAAAATGACTCCTCGATTTTCGCAAAAAAAAGATCTGGCCGTTGGATCTTAACTGACAAGATCCAAAGGCTACAAAGATCTGGAGGCGCTTTGATCTTTGCGCCCATGACGTCAGCAATAGGCATGAAATTACCCCACTACCCCTCCTATTATCACAAGAGGGTCGACGCTCGGATAGAAGCGCGAGCCAATAATTCTCCTTCTATTATCACATGAGGGTCGACGCTCGAATAGAATCGCGAGCCGATAATTCCCCTTCTATTATCACAGGAGGGTCGACGCTCGGATAGAAGCGCGAGCCAATAATTCTCCTTCTATTATCACAGGAGGGTCGATGCTCGGATAGAATCGCGAGTCAATAATTCCCCTTCTATTATCACAGGAGGGTCGACGCTCGGATAGAATCGCGAGCCGATAATTCCCCTCCTATTATCACAGGTTGTCGACGCTCGGATAGAATCGCGAGCCAATAATTCCCCTTCTGTTCTCACAGGAGGGTCGACGCTCGGATAGAATCGCGAGCCGATAATTCCCCTTCTATTATCACAGGAAGGTCGACGCTCGGATAGAATCGCGAGCCAATAATTCCTCTTTTGTTCTCACAGGAGGGTCGACACTCGGATAGAACCGCGAGCCACAACTGCCTCCCTTTTTACTTCGGAGGGGCTCGGCGCTCGGATAGCACCGCGAGCCCCAACTTCCTCCCTCTTTTTTCGGAGGGGCTCAGTGCTCGGATAGTACTGCGAGCCCAGATAGCCCCCTTTTACTTCAGAGGGACTCGGAGCTTGGATAGCACCATGAGCCCCAAAACATCCTCCTTGTTCAGAAGGGCTCGGATAGCACCGCGAGCCCCATGAACCCTCCTCTTGCCGACCCTTGGGGCTCGTCCGCCGACCCTATGGGCTCGTTTGCCGACCCTTAGGGCTCGTCTACCGACCCTTGGGGCTCGTCTGCCGACCCCATGGGACTCGTCAGCCGACCCCTAGTTCTCGACAAACCGAGCCCCAGAAGAAGACCTTGCCTCCCCTCGCTCTTCCAACTAGCGAGGAGATCGTCTACCGACCCTTGGAGCTCGTCTACCGAACCTTCGAGCTCGTCCGCCGACCCCCAAGCACTTTAAAAAGCCAACCTCCTACAAAGTCGGCCTCAGCGTCCCCTCGCTCTTCCAATTAGCGAGGGGACCGTCTGCCGACCCTATGGGCTCGTTTGCCCACCCTTGGGGCTCGTCTGCCGACCCCATGGGCTCGTTTTACCGACCCCCAAGCCTCGGCGAGCATCGCTCTGGCTCTCTTCCTCTACACAGCCTCCCGCGCGCAAACTCCAATGAGGGATCCATTCCTCCTACCCCCTGGCCTCTTCAGAAGATAGCTGATCCTACTTTCTCACCCCAACATCCACCCTGCTCGTCCTACAGAGGCGAAGAAACACTCCTACAGGGCTGTTCACCCGGCCCTACAGGAGTGTGGGGCTTGTGATATGGGTTAGGAACGATGTGGCCCATCCTGGGCCACAGGATCCCCTCAGGATGCGCGCACCTCCTGATCCTCCAGATCCTCCACGTCAGCGTCGGAAAACCGCCCGGACTACTGCCACGTCAGCCCAGGTAACCGCCCGGACATCTGCCACGTCAGCCCTAAACCGCTCGGGTTTCCACCGCTTCAGCCACGCGGGCGACCGGGTCCAGACCCGGCCCCAAACGGGTCCAGTCCCGGTTGGCATCTTCTATAAATACCAGACCCCTACTCCTTCACCAGGTAATGAATCCTTTCCCGCCAAAACCCTAGTTACTGTTACTTTCACTTAGTGACTGACTAGATCGTCGGAGGGTCTGCCACCGGGACCAACCCCGGTGTTCCGAGACTGTCTGCAGGTACACGAGACCCTCGGATCCGAGCCTCAACAATCCGAGCCAAGCATCAGCCTCCACCTCAATACCGCCTACCTCAGTACCGTTCGACCTACCAAGGGTCGTCTGCATAGGTGTCTCCTCCTTCAATACAAATTGAGTAAGAACTTACGCCTGGTGCATCCACACGTTCTCCAAAAACAAACCGCATCAGGCACCAATAATCGGAAGTAGATCTGGGGGGCCTGGTTGAACGGGTTTTTAAAAATTTCCAACCCGAATTCAAAATTGTGGACGACTTTTCAAGTGCATTAGAATCGCCCTTTCGAGCTTCTGCGCTATTTCAATTGGGTGGAACAGGTTTATGGCTTTATGTAAAGAATAAATCTATATCTACAATCTCTTCTACAACTTCCACTTATTATACCATAATGTTGTACTCATCTGGTAGAGGTGTATAGTAAACACCTCCATTAGATGAGTGCCATTAGATGAGTACCACATTAAGGTTTAAGAAGTGGTTGTTACAAAATAGATAGTAGGTGTAGCATTGCCCTTATCTAAAATATATAAAATATTTAATTTATATGTGTATTCTCAAAAAAAAAAAAATGTGTATGAGTTTATGCAATCAAACAAAATGCACATTTAATAATTATGACAAACAAAAAAAGGACACACTTTAGTATTTGATGTAAGAACATTTCACAGTGGTGCATACTAAAAAAATGATAAAATGACAAAATAAAAATAACAATTTCATGAATAGCTGCAGTGGTGAAATGGTAAAAAAATAGCAAATGACACAAAAATGGAACAGACGAACCACGATGTTTCGTCCAAATTTTTTTATATAAATAATTTATTTTTTTCCGTCCGAACTTTTTCGCAAAATATCCAAAGTCTCAACGAAACATGGTGGACATTTCCCTGCCAAAACCCACTAACTCTAACTCATTGCTATAAATGAACTAATTATGCATAAAACTATCTTTAACTAACTAACTAACTAATTAATTATTTAACTAAACTATAATAACTAATTAAACATTAACTAACTATACTGTTGAAATCAAAAACCATTTTAAAATGATTTTTTTTGGTTAAATAAAATACAACATAGACATCTGAACACTTATCTTCTTCATCCAACTATTCAAATCTTAATTACATACAAAATTCTGTACAATCAAACTCTATAAAATTCCAAAAAATACCAAAAATTTTGCAAAAAGGACCTCCTCTTCCAAGTTGAAATTTTTTTTTTGTAAAAAAGTCAGTCCGTTTCGTCCGTGCAACTTGGACGAAACATCATGTTTCATCCGTGCTCAATTTTAATTTTCCGGGATTTTTTAATTAAAAAATCTCTAATTTCATGTTTCGTCCGATGATTAAAAATATAATAAAATTGAACGGACGAAACATCTCTTATAATATGCATTTTGCCAAATTGTTTGCAAAATATAGCAATCTATTGTAGTTATTTTACCCAAAAAATGATAAAATAGCAAACTATTGTAGCCCATCGATTCCTGAAAAATAGAAACAATGGTAAAATAGCAAACCAAACCATTGTGTGGATGCTCTAATGGTTCAATTTTTTTTTTTTTTTTTTTTTGATTGAATCTAATGGTTCAAATTTTGTTACAGTCCCGATCCGATTGAGCGATGGACCGTTGTAACTCCTAATAACATCCATGAGTCAAATAAGAAAAATAAAGAAAACAGGGCAAGGAGGAAGAAGAAGAAGAGAAGGAAGAAGAAGATAGAGGATAGAGCTTAATTCATATTCATTCATACCCATTCTATTACATGATTTGGGTTTATAAGGAAATGAAGACACGTGCATTGCACGTTTCTAGAAAATTCTTGATACCCTTACAAAAGCAAAAGAAACTTGGGTTATTTGCAAATATCCCCTCACAAGATAAAAACTACTAAAGAACTGATATATGAAAAGATACAGTTCTTAGTAGAACTGTATCAATCCTTCCCCCTTAAATTGACCTTGTCCTCAAGGTCAATGTGATGATCTTCTTCCACACTAAGAGCCCCCTTCCGAAAACATATCCAAATACGCGACCATATGTCTTCCTTATGAGCTTCTCGATGCCGTTGCTTAGAAGAATTGTCCTGTTCTCTACATTTCTAGCCACAAGATTGCGGATCATAAGACAAGATTGGCGTTGCATCTGAGATGCAGCTGGGAACTTCTGCACTGATTGTATGGCCAAATCTCCAGCACCAGCTTCAACAGCACGTGCTGCATTCTCTGGGGATCTTAATGAGAGTACACCAATAAGAGACATTATCTCGAGGAGAACAGAAGGATCATCAGAAAATCTGGAAGATAGTTTTATTAATCTATCGAGACCGCCCTTCTGGACAATAGCAGTCTTGTTGTCGTCACTTCCTGCCAACTTAGATAGCAAAGAACAGCAAGCTTTAGCTGAAACCTTATTGTTATATTCGCCACCACCATCTATAAACTGGAAAATTGCACCTATGCCACCATTTCCAGATATTGAACTACAAATTTCATCATTAACTGCAACCGCCCTTAAAGCAATGCATGCCGAAACTAAACTAGATGAACTGAGTTTCCCTCCTTTGAGTGCATCTACAATAGCATTTGCAATTTCAAGTTTTGCAAATCTTCGAGCATATCCAAAAACTTGAGAAGCCAACACACGGTTATCATCAGGTGTTAAAAGGACACGAATGGCATCATATAAGCTATCTGGAGTGCATTTATTCTGTTCCCTCATAATCTGTAGGATAAGTTCATCAACTTTCAAGTCCATGAATAATTCCTTCAGGACTTCATTACCAGTCGAAGCTGCAGCGATGACGATGAAAACACCATCCAATACATCAAAACTTTGCTCCTTATTGATTAGAATATCCACAATAACTTTGGGCCCACCACTCTGCCTAAATGTCTCTGTACTTTGAACATTAGGAATAATAGAACTCAATGTCTTCAATGCAGAAGTAAGAGGCTTCTCTGATTTAAATTTAGAGACTATCGAGATGAGAAGCTCTAGGCCTCCATTTCTTGTAGCAATTGATGCATTTTCCGATCCCTCAGCAGAGCAAAGATCATAGAGCTTTATTAGCAGCTCAATCATCTCTTCAGTATTGGAAGTTCTGTTGAGCGCAATAGAAAGCTTACCTAGAGTCTGGATAAGGGGATTGTCCTTAACACCATTAACTCCAGGGATGCACTTTACAATTCCAGAGAGATCAACGCCTTGAAGGGTTAGGGTTTGGATGGCATCTTGGAGGGCTTCATCGGCATCCATATCCAGATCCTCCATGTTCTCTTTCACAAGAGAATCGAACGCTTCTTGAGAGATGCTGAACCCATTCGATATCTTCTTCTTCTTCCTTAGAGCGAACATTCCTGCTTCAATGCACACTACCTTGAGCTCTTGACTCGCCACTCCACCCAATACTGCCAGGACATTGGTAGGCTTGCTTTCCCATAGCCTCATCTCCCAGGGCCTTTGAATGTCAGACACCCCTGCAAGATGAGATAGTGAATCTTGTGGATCAATCAAACCCGATACCAATGGCTCATTCCATTTATTAACAGTAGGATCAACGCCAACTTGACTCATGTTCTCCACCAATTGACAATAGTAGGGGTCGTATGGTGCTACTTGTATTTTATGACTGTCGCCGAGAAATAGGGGTTGATCATTAACCCCCAAGAAGAACACGCAATCACAACAATTTGCAATACAAATGTGTTTTGCAGCTGTAATAATTTGTACCCTTTCACAGTGTTCTACTCTGACAACCATACCGATAGCACCAAGAACAACAGTTGCATCTGAACATCCATACACAGTAGCATACCTCAAAGGTGCTAGTATATATATCATTGAATCATGGCAATTCAAAACCTTAACAGAATGTCCTTTAATATCACTAGCATGTTTGACCGCACATGCTTTAGAGACACCCTCCACCAAATTTTGGCTTCTAGAGTAAGAAGTGTTGTTGTGCACAGAACTCCAACCTGGAGCTACTGGGGCCATCGTATTACTACTTGCATATGCGTCAGTCATATTGACATCAAGATCCGAGAAACCAAGAGTTACAGTTTCTTTCGCTGCAAATGACGTAGCCATGTTTTTCAAAATCCAGTCATGAACTTGGGTTGCAAGAACAAGAACAGCCGGCATGTCTAGATCTGAATTTGCAAAGAAAGGAGCTGCCTGATTTAATGGAAGCCCTTCACAACCCTTGTCCTCAAACTGAATAAGAAATTCAAGATGACTAAAGTTTTCCAATGTTAACACCAGAGATTCTTCACCCATGCCTTCAACAGAATCAACCAGAAGAGAGAGTATATTGGCCATATGTTTCTGTACATACAACCATTGATGTGCTTCTTCATGGGCTTGTGAAGGAATGGAACGACGGGTATTACTGCGCACAAGCTGAAGTTCATCGCCCTTGCTTGTAGCAGCACCTCCCCCGGGATCATAGATATGACAAAGCCTCACAAGAAACTTCAAGTAGCAGTCTATGGCATTTGGTCGAATACCTGGTGAGCAGTTGGAGCTTGAGAAAATAGGGTTGAAGTTTGGGGAGTCCACTTCGTGGTTCTCTTGGAGATTTCGTCGAACACGTGGTGAGGTGCGGAATTTTGGAGAGGAAGAACTGCCAAACACTGAGGGAATAGATGAGAAGGAGCCAAGGAGCAGAGAGGGGGCAACAGCATTCGCAATAGCAGTTGGTTTGGAGGTCGGGGACATCTCGGGAAGAGGAGGACATGAAGGAGTAAGCATCGGATAGGAATTCGTACTTGGTGGTGCGGTTGGCGAAGGCATGGCAGACGAAGGAGGAGAGGTCGTCGCCCTTGAAGATGGTGGCAGAGAGTTGGACGAGGAGGTCTCCCTGGGATTGGGGATGTTGGATTTTGATGATCTAGTATTGAAAAGGGGTGTGGGAGGTGGAAATCGATCAGAACGGGGGGTCGCAGTGATGGGCGGTGAAGGGGGCGGAGGTTTCGACGGGGAAATGGAGTTGGGGAAGTTGGTGAAGCTTAGGGTTGGCGATCTAGGGGTTGAGGCATATGAGGCTTCTTCTTTATTTCGGGAATCCCCTTCCACTAGGCGGCGCAACCAACTTAGAATCTCATCACCTTGCAATTGCAAATCGATCACCTGATCTTGTAGGCTACCCATCGAAATCTCTATATTCTTCACTCTCTGGCTTAGATTGATTGGCTCTGATACCATTGTTACAGTCCCGATCCGATTGAGCGATGGACCGTTGTAACTCCTAATAACATCCATGAGTCAAATAAGAAAAATAAAGAAAACAGGGCAAGGAGGAAGAAGAAGAAGAGAAGGAAGAAGAAGATAGAGGATAGAGCTTAATTCATATTCATTCATACCCATTCTATTACATGATTTGGGTTTATAAGGAAATGAAGACACGCGCATTGCACGTTTCTAGAAAATTCCTGATACCCTTACAAAAGCAAAAGAAACTTGGGTTATTTGCAAATATCCCCTCACAAGATAAAAACTACTAAATAACTGATATATGAAAAGATACAGTTCTTAGTAGAACTGTATCAAATTTGCTAGACTGATTGTTTGATATCATATATTTTTTATTTCTATATTTTTAAAATTAAGTTTTCGAGTCAAGCCCTAAAATAGTAGTTAATTGCAAAGTAACTTTACAATCTATACCAATATTATCTTTTTCCAAGTCAAGCATAGTTTATTTTATGAGTCTCCCAAGCATCTCAGATGAAGTTACCGTGCAAGTGCAACGCAAATATGTAGAACCTAAAACAACTCCCCTTTTTCCCCCAAAAAAACAAAAAAAAACAAAAAAATACCCCTCACTTTTCAACTATAAAACCCCCTGCCTGTATAGAACTCTAAAACCACAACTACATAAAACAACTCTGATACCATTGTTACAGTCCCGATCCGATTGAGCGATGGACCGTTGTAACTCCTAATAACATCCATGAGTCAAATAAGAAAAATAAAGAAAACAGGGCAAGGAGGAAGAAGAAGAAGAGAAGGAAGAAGAAGATAGAGGATAGAGCTTAATTCATATTCATTCATACCCATTCTATTACATGATTTGGGTTTATAAGGAAATGAAGACACGCGCATTGCACGTTTCTAGAAAATTCCTGATACCCTTACAAAAGCAAAAGAAACTTGGGTTATTTGCAAATATCCCCTCACAAGATAAAAACTACTAAATAACTGATATATGAAAAGATACAGTTCTTAGTAGAACTGTATCAAATTTGCTAGACTGATTGTTTGATATCATATATTTTTTATTTCTATATTTTTAAAATTAAGTTTTGCGAGTCAAGCCCTAAAATAGTAGTTAATTGCAAAGTAACTTTACAATCTATACCAATATTATCTTTTTCCAAGTCAAGCATAGTTTATTTTATGAGTCTCCCAAGCATCTCAGATGAAGTTACCGTGCAAGTGCAACGCAAATATGTAGAACCTAAAACAACTCCCCTTTTTCCCCCAAAAAAACAAAAAAAAACAAAAAAATACCCCTCACTTTTCAACTATAAAACCCCCTGCCTGTATAGAACTCTAAAACCACAACTACATAAAACAGAGCAAGTAAAAGAAAGAGAGAGGGAGAGAGGGAGTAGTCTGTTTTCCGCTCCAAAAAAAAAAAACCCCGAATGGATTTCCAGTCATATGCTTTGTACCTCTCAATTCTCCTAACCACCCTCCTCTTCCTCCTCCTCCTCCTCAAATTCACTCCCCGTCGTCGTCTCAACCTCCCACCTGGTCCTAAACCCTGGCCAATTATCGGCAACCTCAACCTCATTGGCGCACTCCCTCATCGCTCAATCCACCAACTCTCCCTCAAATATGGACCAATTATGCAACTCAAATTCGGTTCCTTCCCCGTTGTCGTTGGATCCTCCGTCCCCGCAGCCCGCTTCTTCCTCAAAACACATGATCTCAACTTCGTCTCCCGCCCTAAAACCGCATCTGGGAAATACACAACCTACAACAACTCCGACATCACTTGGTCCCCTTACGGTGGACTGTGGAGACAGGCGCGCAAAATGTGCTTGATGGAGTTATTCAGCGCGAAACGAATTGAGTCGTACGAGTACATTAGGGCTGAAGAACTTTTCAGGATTGTACAAGACATGTTCAAGAATTCGGGGAAGGTGATACTACTGAAAGATGCACTGTCCACACTTAGTTTGAATGTGATTAGTAGGATGGTTTTGGGGAAGAAGTATTTGGAGGAGAAAGGAGGGGTGGTTACACCTGAGGAGTTCAAGGAGATGCTAGATGAGTTGTTTCTGTTGAATGGGGTGTTGAATATCGGGGACTCCATCCCTTGGTTGGATTGTTTGGATTTGCAAGGGTATTTGAAGAGGATGAAGAAGGTGAGTAAGAAGTTTGATAGGTTTTTGGAGCATGTTTTGGATGAGCATAATGCCAGGAGGAGCAAGGAAGGGGATGGGTTTCAAGCTAAGGATATGGTGGATGTGATGCTGGAAGTTGCTGATGATCCTAATTTGGATGTGAAGCTTAGTAGGGATAATGTCAAGGCTTTCACTCAGGTAAATTATTATTATTATTATTATTATTATTATTATCCTACATGAATCGTTCGTTGTTTATAATAATTTTTGCTTGAATTCGATGTGAAAGTGCACTTTGCATGAACTCTCCCAATTTGAACAAGATTATTCTGTAGTTTTACTTTTTGATGATCAGTCATAAAATTAGCTTCATATCAATCTAATTAGATAGATAACCCCATCATCATGAAATAATAATAAAACTAATCCCATTACACATCATAATCATCATTCATCAATATTGTTAGTTAGTTTGTCATAATATACTCTGTATTTGAGGCATTTTCTGTGATATTTTTTTTTTTTTTCTCTCTTCATGTAATAGACTTTCTTTGACTCCTACTTTGTCCTTATGAAACTTTGGATATGTCAAAGTACTTACATATATCTGGTCGAATTCCTTTTTGCCTAAAATCAGCTGTGCAAATTATACACATGATGAGTTGGAACTTAAATACTACCCAAGTGATAGCAACTAATTTGAGCTATTAAATGGGTAGGTTAGGTAGTCACACCATCTTATTTAAAACCTGTAATCGAGAGCACTTAATTCATCAAGAATCCAATATTAGCAAACGTTTTAAGGCGTGAAGTGTTGAAGTTCTACTCTTTTGCATTGGCCAAAGAATGCCAGTGTGGCTGCAACCAACCAAATTCTTTACGGTACACAGGCCAGATAACAACAAAACTAGTGGAGTACATCTTTAAAGCACTAACTTCTTATGAAACTTTCAACGGCAGGATATGATTGCTGGTGGCACTGAAAGCTCTGCAGTGACAGTCGAGTGGGCCATCTCTGAAATCATGAAAAGCCCCCATGTCCTCGAAAAAGCAACCGAAGAACTCGACCGAGTGATCGGCAAAAACCGGTGGGTGGAAGAGAAAGACATTAGTCGTCTACCCTACATTGAAGCGATCGTCAAAGAGACCATGAGAATGCACCCGGTTGCGCCAATGCTCGTCCCCCGCATGTCTCGCGAGCACTCCACCTTCGAGGGTTATGACATTGCAGAAGGAACACGTGTCCTAGTTAACGTGTGGAGCATTGGGCGAGACCCATCAGTTTGGGATGAGCCGCATGAGTTTAAACCCGAGAGGTTCATTGGGAAAGATATCGATGTGAAGGGTCACGATTTTGAGTTGTTGCCATTTGGAGCAGGGAGGAGAATGTGTCCCGGTTATAGTTTGGGGTTGAAAGTGATCCAGGCGAGTTTGGCAAATTTGCTTCACGGATTTAAATGGAACTTGCCCGAGGGGATGAAGCCGGAGGATATTAATATGGAGGAAGTGTACGGGCTGTCGACACCAAGGAAAGTGCCGCTTGAGGTGGTGGTTGAGCCCAGGCTCGAGGTTTTGCTCTATAAGTAAAGGGGGTGGTGGAAGATGCCATAAGTACGGAAAATACATATATGTCAGTAGAAATCAAGTATGAAGTATTAAGGTCGAGGTACTAGTTATGGGAGTTACATTTATGTTATGGCTTGATCTTGTGAGTGCTATATAAAGTTAATAACTGCAATAAAATCTTGTTAATCCTAAATTGAATTGTATTTCCTCTTCAGAATTAGGGGGTTCAGAGTGATTATGTAAACAAACATATATTGTGTGTGTCGGTGTGGGGTGGTGGTGTTGAAGAATCTACCCCACAACTCGTAGTGCTAATAGCGGAAACACATCACAAGCAATAGAAACTCCCAATACTTAGATGAACCAAGAACAAGCCATCACCATATGCAAGAACTCACAAGAACACAATCAATATGCAGAGATAACCAATACTTCTTATTCTCCAAGAAATACAAAGATTACAAAAGAGATTACAACTCTCAATCTCTCTCTCTCTCACCTTAATTTGAAACACTTGGCACAATCTTCTCTTGAAGTTGAACAATGATAACGGCTGACCAAATCTCTCTTTAAATCATCAAAGATATCTAAACCTTAGAGTCTACAGCCATATATATAGCCCCCAAGTAAATCGTAAAAGATAAACACAAATCTAGCAATTGGGCCTTAAACTCGTAAGCCCAAAAATAATCAGCCACCGAAGTCGGTCGACCGCACCCCCAAGGTCAGTCGACCGCAACGTGTAGAGCCAAATCCGATATACGACCGGTCGGCTGCACGGTCGACCGTCCCCTCCTCTGTTGGACCTGTACACTCGAAAAACTCTCAGCAGCTAGGGTCGGTGACTGCACCCCCAGGTCGGTTGACCGCAACTCTCCATGTTGCATTCTTCTACTAGCTGTTTGTCTTCTCTTACTTCTTTGTCTCCTCCTCTTCTTCTCCAACTTCAAGTACTTAGTGCCTACGTGTATTTGAGGCCAAAACCCTAACAATCTCCCACTTGGATCAAATACACAACGCTTCAAAGTTATTGCAATCTTTACCTCGCATTATCTCTGCCAATCTTCCATTTTCATGAAAGACCCAAGTACTCCCCACTCTCATGAAGAGCACCTCCGTCACTCCACCAACGTGGAGTGCACCAACCACCCCTCATTGCCTCATAAAGGATGTGCTCCACCAATCGTATAGAGCATGAATACCGGAGAAACAATCTCTCATGTCGGATTCCGTGTTATGAGACTCCTTAACTCGCAACATCTCCATCAACACCGGACATAGTTCAAAGCCTCTTAATATACCATCTACACTAGAAGTCTCCATGGACGACACATCCACATTATCTACAGACTGTTCAACCCCTAAAGTCCCAATTTGGTTACCCTCATTGATATCACCCTGCATATCGATACCAGTGCTCTTTACCTCATAAGAGCGATTTGAAGCTTCAACTGTCAATTCGCAAAGTACCCTCTCTGCAACAACGTGTTGCCCTCTAGGATCACTTCCATGACCAGCAGCTCGCACTAAATTAGTAACCTCCCCTCCACAACTAAAAGAACTCAGTTGCACCCCACACAACCTACTATTCGATTCCGGCTGAGAGTCGACTACAGGAGAAACAACCCTCGCGTCTTTAAGCAAATACAGCGTTCCCTCGCACTTTCCTTTTGCAATCACCCTTGAACCCGCAGCTATACACCACTCCCCACTACCAACTGTAGTAGATAACCTCTCCTTGTCTATCCTTCCAATCGAAATAAGATTTTTCTTCAAGTCTGGAACATGCCTTGTCTCCCGCAAGACAACACTTTGATCATCATTGGTGTTCTTGCGAACAGTACCAATGTAATACCCTAAACTTTCATTTTAATAGAAATATTGATTTTCACGTGTTGTGCACGTGCAAATTTCGTATGTATATTTATTTATTTATTTTTATATATAAAATTTCTTTTGGTAGTATGAACAATTATTTTCTTCCTTTCCTTTATTTTCCTAAAAGCCTATTTTGTAAAGCCTAAAACATTATTTTCTTATTTTGAGCCCACTTTAATAATTTATTATTTTATTATTTTGGCTCACAAGTCTAAGCCCACTATTTGTGAAGCCCACAAATTTAATTAATCATTTAAATTGTCACACTTGTCATGTAGACACAATTTGTGAATAATTGATTAATTAAAATTGTACAAATTTCAAATAGGGGGGTACTAAAGGGCACGTGCATGCACGTAGTGTGCATTGCACACCTATGGGAGGTCGGTTTGTGCATGGAGAAGATGGGGAGTGGGTGTGTGTGTGCATGGGTAGTTATTTGATTGTGAGTGGTTGCTATAGCTTTCCATCCTATCCTAGCCATCCATCTTTAACCATCTAATGAAATCCTAGCCCTCCAATCCATCCTAGAACTAGTATAAATACCCCCACCTACATGTATTCTACACTAAGAAATTATTGAAAGAAAGAATTTATATAGGAGAGAATTACATAAGAGAGTATATAGTTTGAGTGTTCTTTGGTGTGTCCCAACATTGGAGGCTGGCCCATCCCATCCACAAGAGCACTCTCGGTTTTGGCAAGGGAGCAAGAAGGAGGACTTTTGCATCACAATCTAGGAGGAGAAGGCTACTCTCTCGCATTCTAGGAGACTCTAGGAGCTTTTAATTGGTTTTTCCCCAAAGAGGTGGGTATTTCTCATTGCTTCTAATATTAGAATGCATGCTAGGTATATTTTAAATGAAATTATGTGAATTAACTAGTAAGAGATTGGAACCATGTTTGTTTAATTAAAGTATTAAAGTAGAGTGGTAATATTAGAGATAAATTGATGGAATGATTACTAAGAGATAATTACAAAGAAAGAAAAAAAAATCTTATTGTCAGTCAATATGTTTTATGTGATTAAAGTTATACTAGAATCTGATATCCACATAATTCACCTGTCTTCTTACAACATTGCTCTCCTCTCACATAGCCAAGTTATTGCATCAGGAAGGCATGAAGCTATGCGGACGTCCCACCCAGTTCTCTCTGGTACAGTTAATTCTTAGTACAATTTGAAGATTATTATCCAGAGTGTTTTTTTTTAAAAAAAAATTCTCCAGAAGCTTTCAGTAGGTCGATGCCTCTTTGGAGTGATAGACACTTATTTTTGAACCTTTTAGCTACATATATAAAATAATCCCGTTCCTTAATAAAAGTTGATTTTTTTCTTTAATGGTGTTAAAATTATATTATTATTATTATTTGTTTGAAATCCTGCATTCTTCTTCCTTTTTTTAAAAAAGAAAATTTAAATTTCTCTTAGTCATTATAATTTGCTTGAACACTGTGTTTATTGCAGGTAAAATTGTTGGGTCACACACTTTATTATCTATTGACAACCGGTTCACGGTAGCAGACATTAGGAGAAGAATATTGTGATATATCTCAAGTTTGTTTTTGTCAACGCCTAATCCTTTTTGCTCCCCCTAACATCAATATTTTCTGATTCTCCCGCATTTTATCTTCAATTGGGGCAACCTCAACTTTTTTCCATATGCATTCATTTCATATTTTGTTCGTCAACGTGTTTCCATTCATCCACCTTAACATCCTCATTTCGGCTACACAAAATGAGGGTGTTAGGGTGCATGAGTGGAAACACATCCAAAAAAGTGAGAAGTGGTTATCTATTGGTATGTAAAAAGAAAATGCAATGCATTCTAAAGTAAAGCAAACTTCCACCTCTGAAGAAACATCTAACAGCTTGGTCATAATTAAACAAAAGAACAAAACAAGAAATAATCCTCAAGAACATAATTAAATACAGAAATTCTATTGATTTATGAAGAGATTGGATGAGGCCGAGGGTTACGGAACATAGGATTGAAGTTAAATATGCTGCAGTTTATGGGAAGAGAGAAATAACATTGGTTTTAAAAAAATTATTTGTGACAGAAAACATATTATGATAAGAATTTCCATGTTCATATCCTACTGGGCAGATGCGGCAAGCTGAAATAAGAGAATGTGTAAAGGATCTTTATTCACGAAGGGCAACGAACATGGTTGATGAAGTGGTTATTTATTGGTAGGTAAAGAGAAAATGCAATGCATACTAAAGTAAAGCAAAGTTGCACCTCTGAAGAAACATCTAACAACTTGGTTATAATTAAACAAAAGCACAGAACAAGACATAATCCTCAAGAACATAAATACCAGAATTCTATTGATTTATAAGGAGATTGAATGAGGCTGAGGATTATGGAACAGAATATGAATGACCGGGAATTGGAGTCAAATACACCGCAGTTTATGGGAAGAGAGAAATAACAATTGTTTTAAAACATTTATTAGTGAGATAAAACATACTATGGTAAGAATTTCCATGTTCATATCCTATTGAGCAGATGCAGCGAGCTGAAAGATAGTGTGAAAAGCGGCTTTATTCACGAAGGTCAACGAACAAGGTTGATTTTGAGGTACTAATACTACATGCAGGCGAAGCAATGACCACATATGCACTACAGGATTGTTTCTGCTTCATTTTTCTATAATGGGTTTGCTTTTGGTAGTAATAGAGAGGCTATAAACTAATGCTTAGTATGGTGAATGCAACATTTTGACATTGGAGAAAGAAGTATTTTGCAAGGATGTAAAGTTAAGTGCTTATTTATGCTTCATTAAACATGCCCATCAATGAAACTTGAATGGAATATCTGCCAAATTTTCAATAAAATAAATAATAATAAGTTTTTTTCGTTGTCAGTTTGCAAACAAGAAATCATTGGGTCTAAACAAATAGAAAAACCAAGCAGGAAATTAACATCCTCAAGAAACAATCAAATAGAGGTTTTTACTCAAAAAAACAATCTAATAGATAATACTTTAAGAAGTTAACCTGCGAAAGAAGTTTAGAATTATGTCATTTGGTCCAAACACTTACCAGAAAGCTTGTCCACAGATACAATAAATTAAGTTGCAATCACCATTCTTTTCTCATATCTCAGGTTTGTAGTGCTTCATATAGTTCCGTAATAAATTAAGCAGGAGCCATTTCAATTTTTGATTTTGTTAATCATGAATATCTTAAATTTAGCACTTTTATTAAAATGCTTATCATATTTGGCAATTTAATCTTTGATTTCTCCTACATCTCTGCAAATGAAGTTTGAGAAACCTGGGACTCTTTCCAAATTAGAGGGAGATTATAAGAATTTTGTTAAATCTCCAAGAGTTTATTGTGAAACTAGAATAGAAGGTTGATTAAGAAGGAAACTCTGGATACGATGAATATGAGAACCAGATCTAAAAAGTCGGGTGTATTATACACAATAATCTAATCATAAAACTGTAGGGTACTGTCTGTATATTTAGTTGAGTAGAATATCCCTCTCCTTGACTTTCTCTCTACTTTATCTTATTACAGTTCTCAAACCTCTCATCTTTCTGTTGTGCTACTGTCATTTTAACATGTTCATAAGATCGATTTTCATTTTTCCTTGTAAAAGATGACTCAAAATCACGATGCACACTGGCTTTGGCTGATTTAATATATCTTACCATTTGCATTATCAGTTTTCTTTATAATATGTCACCATTAAATTGCTAATGTTCCTTTCATTCTGTTACATGTATATGCACTGCTCAGGTTGCAAGTTCCTATGGGCTTCCACCTACACCAGCTCGATGTGCTCTTTTCATTGTATAACAAACAACAATCCCTTATCTTGCAGAAAGAATCAGGTTTTCCCTGTTCAAAACTATGTTTCTTTTATGTGCTCTGGTTCTCTATGATGGTTATAGCACGTTTCCTTGTAAGCATCGTCTTTTTTATGTTATGTGCCTCATTAATGCATAGTTATTTGGCAGTTCGAGAATTAATTCTCAGAGTATGATGTTAGCTGACTCTCAATTTGATGAGATGCATGAAAGTGACCATCCCCGTAGAAACCAAGCATAACCCTCCTTTACTGCTGAAAGCTCTTTAACAAGTGTACATATATCAGCTGTGTCAAGGTTGAGAACTAGATTCTATGGTTTGTGGTTGTGGGCAGTTCTGAAGTGGCCTGCGGTAATGTTAATACCTTCTCTGACCATGTTGTTGATTTTTTACATAATTTATAAATTATAATGTCAAGGCATCCTGCAAAGTTGTTTTCCTTTTTATTTAGTTCAATTTATTTATAAATATGTAGTAGAGACTTTCATGAACTATCAATTGTTGAAAATTTATGATTTCCTTTAATATTTTATTTTACATTTATGTGTGAGGTGATTGCAAGTATTTTACTATTTGTTTAAGTTATTTTTCTTCTACATGATTCAGGTCCTTCCATTTGCTCCTGAAATATTGCAGCCGGCTTTCCGTACAAACCTTCTGTTCTTCTACTTTGAAGGCAATGCAGTATATTTGTTTCACACTAAGAAATATGTTTCTACTCTTGAAGTTCTGAACTTAAAATGTTATTCTTTTGAAAACACTATATTTCTTATGATATTGTGATATTTAATTGGCAGGTCTCTATTATCACTTATCAAAGCGTGCCTCAGGAATTCGTTATGTATTTATTGGGAAGGCACTAAATCAAAGACCCAGGTATGGAACAAGAAATGAGACTTTAAGTTAACATCCAAATTTAGTTTCTGCAGTATAGCAGTTCACGTTAATAAGACTTTTCTATTATAAAAATTTAGTAAAACTTTCTTTACAGTCCTTGACTATGGTGACTTTTCCTTTGTCGATAATGATTAACCTGGACTTGTGCATAACTTGCTTTTATTTTTCCTCTTATTTCGGGTACCATCTATGCGGTGCTTGATGCTTTGAAAACAGACATGGGAAAAAAGAAAGTCTGATGTAGTTCATCTTATTACCAATAGCTAATGAGCATGATTTGGATACAGAATTCAACATACTTGTAGTTCTAACAGAGAAGACAGAAAAAGGATTATCAGGTATTCTATAATTTATATTGTGCCAAAATAGTTGTGAATCAAATTAACAAATTATCAGTTGAGTTATTGTTGCATTATACACGAGACCTAACATGTGAATTAGCCTAAATTACTAGAATGAGTATATATGAGTTTGCGGTTTCCTCTTCGCATATTAGAGATACCCCCAGTATGTTCTCTTCTAGCAAAGGATAAAGAAAATCAGTTACAATTTGTTTGTTTTAGATGCATGTGAAAAATGAGATTTTCAGTTTTTATCATGGACTCAATAATATGACATATTCTAGGGCAATAATTGAGTTATATAAGTATATAGAGCATCAAAACTAATTGTGGGATGAAGTTTACTAACAGTGGGCTGACAAGTCTTTTGTCACTATTGGTTAATAATATAGTCGATAAATAGGTACTAGCCCATTTTTTTTCTGGAGACTAATGAATAACTATCAATTTAGAGTTTATTTATGATGTATATGTACTTAATGGTCTCTACTTAATTCAATAGACCAAGTATAAAACATGAATTGCTAGAAATTAATTTGACTTTTTTGGATTGGGCAATGAAATAAAAACTTCACATGCCCGGAGGGAAAAAAACACATGAAAAGGGGCAGTACTTTAACAACTCGGTCTCTTGTTAGCTCTTGATGTTGATGATATCAGTATTTCATTAGCTATACATCTCCAATTATATTATGAGTTGCTTCGGTGATATTGTTGCCTACTGGCTCGCTGATTGTCATTAAATGTCTGTGCAAGTTGCCACTAAATTGTAGTTGGTAATGTTGCCTTGGTCACCATCTACAGTTGCTATGTTTGTGAACTCCTTTTGTCCATTATCTTTATCATATTTCATTACTCTTTTATTTTATTTTATTTCATTGTTGTAATTGTTTATGGTTAATGGGACCTCATAATGAATATAATAGCAACCCTTCTTCGTATCATGGGTCTTTCATTTTATTTTTACCGGAATCAAATAGATGTCTAATCACCAAAGTTGGAACTTCCAGTCCCATATTTGGAATTATCGATTTTTATTTGATGCTTACTATTAGGTCATGAAGAAGCTAGGCTAGCACACATGCTTAGATTGAATGAAAGCAAGCTTACTGGAGAACATGATGAATTCCTATTTTATGAATTGGGCCTCCAAGATTCATATGCAAGTCATGGATTCAGTGAGTTTCGCGTCTTCTCATGGAATATTTCTAAGAAAGTAGGATAAGCTCCTATTCCAGTATGGTAGAGACAACCTTGTTTTCCGTAACAGTCGATCCAAGAGAGTTAATATGATCTTCAAGGTGCTGTATGAAGTGAGTTGGTTTGGCCAAGATGCACTTATTTTATTACAGATTATTACTATATGCAAACATGTATTTAAAGATTTGAACATACATCATATTTGAACATACATCAATTTGAGAGAATCTGCAAATTTCGATGGCTGTTGTAGATTGCATGTTAGTCGACTTAAAATTCATGGTTTGCCTTTTAAGATGATTGACTTAGTTGAATTTGTAGTTTGAAGAATATGGGTGTGCTAAATGCAAGTATGTTTAGATAAAAAAAATTAACATTTATGTGCACCAAGTCACGTGCACTTGGTGCACAGTAAATTTCAACTAATAATAATAATAATAATAATAATAATAATAATAATATATAAACATATTTAGAGAGAGGTTGTGAAAAACAGAAAATAGTTGAAGTAGAGTCTTGTGAAAACTATTATCACAAAACCACCAAACCAAACGGGTTTTAGGGTTTTGGAAAACAAAAAAAAGAAAAAAACAACAAACCAAACAGACCCTATTAATTTTTTTCATCTCTGTCTTTTTCGACTATCATTGCAACTATCAAGAGATGGAATTGAATTCTATTAAGTATTAATTGAATATGTATAATCTTGTTTTCTACACACAAATAGTAAAATCATGTTAGTTATATTTTGAATCAACCAATGTTAGTTATTGTTCAATATCATTACAAGTTGCAACTATAAAGAGAAGGAATTGAAAAAAACATTCACTATCGGTGTTGTCTGACTTAAAATTTCCGGCTAAATACAATTTTTGTTATTCTCATAAGAGTATACGAGAAGCTGGATAAATTTCTTGCTAATCCTATGGTTTGACATATGCTCCAACAATCAACTGGTCCATATAACTGTCAAGCAATTTTTATAAACCCGAATCCAAAGAAAACTAAGAGAGGGTGTCACACCTAACCTAAATTTATTCTTTCCCTAATCTTGATTTCTATGGATAAGTCAAGTATATTTTTACTAGGGAGACTTTTAGAAAGAAAAAAAAACAGAAATACTGGCCAAATATGCGTGGTTCTTTTTATAAAAGTAGACTTACTCAAAAATGCATGAGAGCATCTCTTTGATGTTAATGTGAAAACTATTCTAATTAGCTTGATTCAAGCATGTTTGATTTTAATATCAAGTAATATAATTAATTTTGATAATTCATCAAACTTGATCTATGATGAATGGTTAATATTAAGTAAGTGGACTATTCACTCATTTTTTGTAATTATAGAGAATTAGAATCCAATTAATCTCCTCTCCCTTTCTGCTTTCTCATGGAGTTTAATTATCAATTAAATGTGTAATCTTGAAAGATCTCCTCCTTCTCTCTTATTTTTACCTTTCTAACTTTACCTCTTTCTAAACTAAACCTTAAAATTTTCACATTAATTAAAACCTAATATCTAATTAAACAATTCAGGGGGTATTTTACGTAGAAAAAGTTTTTCAAAAAATCCTCTAATCTAGTCAGGGGTTGCTGCTTTTTCGGTGTGGGAGAAATCAGATGATGAGTTATTTAAGGAGAAAAGCTCTGATTTGGACGTCGATGGTGATCTTAGTCTGGTTGGTTGATGATTGCCTGAATCTCGATCTCAATTGCTAGAATTGTCTGGGTCTGGATCTGGATGGCTAAAAGTATTCGGGAACCTGCAAAATGTCTTAAAACCAGAGGTGGCTCCAGTGAACGACTCTCTGATGCTCAAATCAGTAACCTAGAATAGAGATTAGAGTTTTTTAGTGGAGGAATATAGATTACCTTTGACTAAATGAAGGGAGAGGGTATTCATAGGCTAGGAATCAGTTATAGAAGATAAACCTGAAATAGTATCTTTTAAAATTCAGTTGGAGAATCACATAGTGAAGGGATAGAATTATTAACTAATCCTTGTTTTGGGGGGATTTGATTGACATCTATAATTAGCGGGAAATCCCATTCTTCTTGAGCTGCAAGTAAGCCAAAATTTTAGATCTGGTTGGGCTAATGGGTCTAAAAACGGCCCATACTCTACTAGTAGTAGCATTGGTACAAATACCCGAAATCCGGATCCGACCCGGAGCCGACCCGGACCTGGCATTGGACCGGAGCCGACCCAGCCTATCCAGGTCCAGGTCCTTGTCCTAAAATTGGGCTCGTTGTACTTTTGGGTCCTGGTCCGGCTGCGCTTAAAAGAGACCCGGACCCGTTAAAAAAAACCCAAAAAATCAACATAAAAATAAATATTCAATCCTCATCCCTCCCCTCCTTCCTCCTCAATTCTAAATCTTCCTCTTCCAAACTCAATACTCATGCCTTTTTCTTCTCTCCTCTATTCTAAATCCTCCACTTGCCGCCTCCGCTCCCTTCTTACACTCCTGCTCCTACTCGATCGGGTAGGAATATTTTAATAGAACCCGGACCCGGAACCAGACCCGGGCCTTACGGGTCCAGGTCGGGGTCCAGTCCGGGTCCAATTTTTGGACCCGCAGGAGACCGTTTCCGGGTCCGGGTAGGGAAGGACCTGGCCCGACCCGACCCGATACCAATGCTAACTAGTAGGCCTATTGTTGCTGTGAAATTACCTGTATGCCCTTGGAAGCTTTGAGGTGCATACCAAGATTGTGTGGTTCCAAATTTTACCTTTATGATAAGCCCGTCACTCCTGAATGTTTGATATTGCGGCCTTCGAGAAGTAGTTCGCTCTGTTTCGGGCAATCAGGAGAGCACACATGACTCTAGGGGATGTCTAGTGTCTTGTCTGAGCTTCTAAGGAAGTAGGTACATTTAGAATTTTTAAATAACTTTTTCGAAATAGTAATTATTTTTTATAATATTTAATTTATTTTCCAAATTTAAAATTATTTTTTGGAAATTTTAATTAATTTCCCCAAATTTATAATTATTTATTGAATTTTTATAAATTTAATAAATTATAATTGTGTTACGGAATTATCAATCAATCAATCAGATGGCACAAATTTTGAGATAATCTGAGGGACCCCAGGAGCCTCACTCCATGGGTGCTCGAATAACAGGTTGAGAGCCAAATCGGGAGAGGGTTCGATTAGGCAACGAGGAGGGCGATCGGTCAGGTCGCGCATCGAGTTTAAGCACATTTTCTTGTGATGGGCTCAAACAACAAGCTAAGCGTCGAACCATGGGGAGTTCTGCTCTGTGATGCGGATGGAGTTTGGACATGCTGAGCACCGAGCTTATGTGCATTATCTTGTGAGGGGCTCTAACAATAACCTGAGTGCCGAACCAAGAGGGGTTCAACTCGGCGAAGCAGAGGGGGTTTGGATAGGGTGAGCACCAACTCTAAGTGATTTCTTACGCATTTCTTGTGAGTGGCTCGAACGAAAATCTAAGCATCGAACCATGGGGGGTTCCGCTCGACGCGGCGAAGGGGGTTCGGGCAGGTCGAATACCAAGCCTAATCGACTCTTTGTGCATTTCGTGCGAGAGGTTCGAACGACAAGCCGAGTGTAGAACTATGGAGGGATTTGCTAGGCGAGGCGGAGGGGGTTCGAACAGGATGAGAACTGAGACTTATAGATTTTGTGCATTTCTTTCTTGTGGTTCGAGTGACAGGTCGAGCACTGAGCCTTAAAGATTTTTTGTGTTTCTTGCGAGTGGTTCGGGCGACAGGCCAAACGCCAAGTCTTGGAGATTTAGCACATTTCTTACGAGTGCTTGGAGTGGCAGGCCGAGCGCCAAGGTTTAGAGCTTACGTGCCTTTCTTGTCAGTGGCTTAAATGACATGATAGGGGATCGAGCAATAGGCTGAGCACCGAGTCTTGGAGATTTTGCGCATTTCTTGCAAGTGGCTCAAGCGACAGGCGGAGCGTCAAGCCTTGCAGATTATGCGCATTTTTTGTGAGTGGCTCGATCGAGTCTGCCACCGTAGGCAAAGGTGACTACCATGGGTTTGGTTGGATGAACCTCTGAACTTAAGAAATTCTTACGTACTTGTTCCCTAATGTCTTTTGGCTTCCGCCGTTGGACAGAACGACATGTGGGTGGCGGAGATGGTACCACATTGCCGCTGCAATTATCGAGGAGTCCACTTAGCCCTTTAGTTCATGCCACCGGATGGGTGACAAGTAGGCGATGGGGATCGTGCCATGTCATCGTTGTCCACTTGACCCTTCGATTCACACATCTGGATAGGTGACAAGTGGGAGACAGAGATCACGCCACATCATTGTTGCAGTCATCAAGGACACCCCTTCTCATTTTTCACTTATACTCTTCCTTTTCACCAGAGCTTCTCTATCCTCTTTGCCCTTTCTCTCTCTATATCTCCGATTCTTGCAAGTTTTCCAGCAGCTTTTCATCGTTGATTCCATGTCTCTTTCACCCAGGTATTTTTTAATTTAAAATAATATTTAAGATCCAATCCAGTGACTCAGGCTCAACATCTGGCCGAGGAGACAGTGAGGCAGAGAAGAAAGTCCAAGTACTCCTCATGCCGTGCAAGGAGCTGAATAGGAAGTGGAAACAAAAGTTGATCTTTTCAAAATAAAACTCAGTGGTGAAGGAGGATCCCATCGAGTATTTATTGGGAGGCAGTACGGGGAGGGCTCTGATCGAAGCAGATGACACTAAACATTCTATTGAGGGAGGATATCTTGATCATTCGGAAAGTCTTCTTTATTCTGGGAATTTATAAGGTATTCCTTCCTGGCTCTGGGATACGACCCACTAACACCCTCGCTCACCCATGCTCATGGGTTTTGTATATTCTCTTTCAACATGTTTTATCCGAGCTTGCATCTGCCGATCAATTCTTTTGTTAAAGAGTTGCTCAATTAGTTCGAGATGAACTCAATTCAGCTAGGACCCAATTATTTGAAGCACTTAGTGGGTTTCATCATGCTAAGCAGGATAGCAAGGGTGTCGGCGAACCTTAAGTTCTTCCACAAGAGTTTTGAGATTTGTTTTTTTCGAGTCTCGGAGGGTCAGTACTATTTCTCCGATCGGATTAGGAAACACATGATCTGTTTGCAACTTGACTCTATAAAGAATTGGAATTCAAAGTATTTTGTGGTGCATTGCACCGAACCTTGGGACATACCCATGTAGCGGGCATTCAAGTTGTCGGCTAGGAGTAAGAAAGCTTCCAAGGATAAGGAGTTTGGCAAAGGGGAGTTGGAGGTTTTCGAGCGTATATTCGCCGGAGGGGTCAGTGATTTGGCCATCTTCGAAGGAGAAGCATTTGGTCAAGTGGGGCTTGAGTTTGGCAGACCCTAGTATGTCATTATGTTCATGGTATTTTGTAAATATTTATCTTCTTTTAAACTTGTCCATTTTTTCTTCAAGAAATGATCAACCATAAGAAGATCAACACTCGGAGGGCCAAGCTCAGTAACCAGAGGCTTGTCGACAAGCCGAAGAGTCAAAAGAGGCGTTCGGCGCCTGACTCCTCCTGGCCTCTGAAGAAGGTGATAGTGGCAGTGAACTCTCCCGAACCATCCAGGGCACCGCCGAGCCCCACCGCTCTTTCTGCCGTCGATCTTGTTCAAGCTCAGCTTCCTGCCTGCACCTCCGAGGCTAGTCAGGTCCTTGCCACCAAGACGGTGATGACCTACAACCCTGACTTGATGGTGACTGTCGTGGACTCGGCCACCGAGTTAAGGGTCACATTCGAGGTGGTGGTCAACCTAGCCGCTCCTTGGGACCGATCTACGTTGGCCACTGAAACCTTCAAGTCCAACTACCTTAAATGGGCTCGATCTGATGTAGTGGTACGTAGGCAGCTCCTTTCTTTTTTTTATTTTTGCTTGCTTGATTTTCTAAGTATTTGGAGCTCTTCTTTTTTCAGGCTACTCTCCATGATGCCGAGATGAAGCTGCTGAAAGGTACAATAGCAAGGGTTGAGAATAAGTGCTTTGACACCAAAGAGGCATTCGACACTTGTGAGAAGAGGCAGAAGGCACTAGAGCTGGAGGTTGGCTCCCTCAACACCAAGCGAGAGAAGCTGCTGAAGGAGAAAGCGCGGTGGAAGAAAGAAAAGAAGGATATGACTAGGATCCAAATTGAGGCATTGGAAAAGCTTAAAGATGGCCTTAACGGACGTGGAGGAGCGGGTCGCTAGGTTTAGCGGCACAAGGTATCACTTCAGCATCAAGGAGGGTGAGGAAGTTTTGGTCCCCAAGGGGAGCTGGAGCGGACAGGAGGAAGGCAGCCCTAAGGAGGGTAGGGAGGAGACCACATCAAAGCCCCCGAAGACAAACAAACTACCCACCGTGGGCAGCGAGGTTCTCTCTTGATCTCGTCGTTCGAATTTATCTCTTTTTTCTGTAATTTTACCGAACCGCAGACTGGCCACAGCTTTGTACTTTTTTCTCCATTAATGTCTTTTTTGTGTCGAACTCTTGAGGTGTTTTGTCAAATTTTTAAAACTTCTCAAATTTGAAGTTAAGTGTTACAATACGTGTATGTGTTGTAACTACTTCTTTTGTATTGATATATTTTTGTGTATACTTAGGGGGACCCTCGGAGAGCTGAAATCGCTCATCTTCATGGTCTTCTGGGAGAGAAGCAGGTCAAGAATGATAGTCTAAAGGAGTTGCTTCTCGAGATGAACTTAGAGCTTATAGGTGCTTGGTTGAAGCTAATCCTGGTTGCTCATCTTGCACTCGAACGGTTTGGAGGAAGAATTACGTCAATGACGCTCGCCTTAAGAACGTGCTCTTTGAGAAGGACTAGGAGATTTACCATTTGAAAGCGAAGCTCGGAGAACTGCGAATGCGAAGTACTTATTGCTCACGCGACAAAATAAAACCAAGGAATAAGGTTCCATGAGCTAATTATGGGGGTTCAAATAGTGGCAAGGAACACTAGCGATGCTCAAAGTGGAGTGGCTGGGACTTCGAGCATAACATATATTAAGAGGGCAATACCCTCTACCTATAGTGACGTTTGGACTCAGTCGGTTGGATTGGAACCACTCTCGGGTAGCTCGGGTGGCCAAGGTGGAACTTCTGAGGCGACGTTGAATTATAGGCGAGCCGTGTCTGTTAACCTAAGTATCCCTTTTCCTTGAGCTCGCAAGTGGCTTGAGGGGAGAAATTTGTAGATAGATTTAATGTACTTAGCTTCTCAAACTTGTACTAGAACTTTGATATAAAATAAATATTGCATACTTGTTCATGTCTTGTTTTAGCTTCCTTTGTGTTATTGTCCGTTATACGGAGTTAGAAAATTGTGGGAGCAGCTCGAGCGATGGGTCAAGCTCCAAACTTGTTGTCTACAAGTTGTGGCAGTAGCTCGAGTCACGAGTTAACTCCAAACCTGTTGTGAGAGAAGCGAGTTGTGATAGCAACTCGAGCAACGAGCCGAGGTCCAAACTTGTTGTTTGCAACTTGTGGGAGTAGCTAGAGTCGCGAGTTAACTCCTAACCTGCCATTTGAGAGATAGTGAGTTGTGATAGCAACTTGAGCAATGAGCCGAGGTCCAAAATTGTTGTTTGCAGGTTGTGGGAGTAGCTCGAGTCATGAGTTGGACAACGAACTTGCTGTTTGAGAGTTAGCGAGTTGAAAGAGCAGCTCGAGCAACGAGTCTAGCTCTAAACTTATATTAAAGGTGATTTAATAAGCCAACTATAAAAATCACAACAACTCCAGCAACTCCCAACCAAGGTAAATTTAGATTAAAGGTGTTTTAATAAGTAATGACAATTTTAAATGAAACATTCATAACATGCAAAGTCAATTACTTTATATTATTAAAGGTTGTCTTACAAGATACAATTTCATAAGTTCTTTATGCACATGTTAACTATGCTTTTTTAATGCACACTTGTTTGGAACGCTATGCCTCCCATACAATATAGTTCCCAAATGCAATCTACTAGGCGTTACTTCTTATTTGGGGTATAATCCCTCGCTGTGCATGCCTAAACCCAATGACTAGAACTCCACATGTAATCACTTTCATGCCAACCTCCTGGGTTCAAGGACCTTACCTACCTACCCCTAGCCCACACACGTGGATTCACCGGGCATATCCTCAGTCGCGAACCCTGGAGAGTCGGTCTTCTATAACTACAGACCTTACTGGCCTACTCTTAGATCAAACACATGGATTTACCGGGCGTATCCTCAGTCTCGAACATTCCTAGGAGCCGCATCTCTTTACCAGATATGTCTGTCATTGTTTCCGTCACATATTCTTCTAACGCAAGTTGTTAACTAAATGATGAAAAATATAATCTCGACTTAACGATCCCTATTCCAGACTAATATTTCACACAAACTAGAATCTTGGTCACACTGACCCTATTTCACTCCTCCCTCAGAGTTCTCTATCTTTGCCAGACCTTGACCTTGCTTAAGTCACAACCATTCCCTTGGGTTTGACCAAGTCATACAATTTTCACTTTTACATCACTTTGATACCAATGCCCATTGCACTTGGCTCATTTATACAGTACATGCAATTTTATCATTCAATCAATTGAGTTACATCTCATATGAAACCCAACTTCACATGATCTAACTCATACCTACAAATTTGTATAGTTTTAACTCTCTGATTTCATAGTATTATTAAGGGCACTCAACCCAAATTCAACTTCTATTTAGTTCAAGATATTAGAAACTCCAAGTCAAGTTTTAATTCTTTACAATTATACTTTAAAGTTCATCATAACTCTAACATAAGGGAATACTAATTAATACGGGTCATCTAAATAATTCTCAAAGTCTTGTCAAAGGCAAACATGTCCATTTAACCTTGAATAAAGTAATAGATCGAAGCATCGATCAAAACTCAAATAAATAGTCAACCTACACACTCTATGCTCCTTGGAGAAGCTCAAGGGTGATTCTGTAAGCACCTGTAGTCACAGACATAGGCTAGCAGAAGCTTCTTGCGTTTGCTTCCACAAGGTGCTTCTGCATGCCTGCATATTCCAATCTCCATCTGTTTTGATTTTAATTTTAATTATTTCCATTACACAATCGAGCTATACATTTGCACAAGCATTTTAAAACATTCTAGAGACTGAAACAACTCATTTATATCACATACAACATGCTATTTTACTCAATTCCTTTCTTTAATTTTTTCTTTCTATTTAACATGCTATTTAAATTTTCAATTTCATAAATCAAATGCATTAACAATATATACTGATGTCGATTCCTTCATTACACTAAGGGTCACTTTTTAATCATAAAAATGAGACTTCTAATCTATCTGAACATCATTCTAATCACAAATTTCATGCACATACTTTAATTAAACAATTAAACTCTCAATTTCGATCATGCAAGTTCTATCGATTTATAATCATTAAATACAATATATATATCTTCTCTAACATGCATACACCCTACAATATAATAGATATCAGAGTAGTGATTCCACTTGGTAAACAGTTTGCTTTATCTTCCTCAAAATCTGATATGGTCTGATATATCGCGGTGCCAATTTTCATCCTCTCCCGAAACGGACTACTCCTTTGGTTGGTGAAACCTTCAGAAATACAAAGTCTACAAATTTGAATTTTGGGGCCCTTCTTCTATTGTCTGCATAACTCTTCTACCGACTCTGGGCAGATTCCATTCTCTAACGGTTCAAGTCTATCATGTCACTCGTCTGTTGGATTATTTCTGGTCCATACATTTTTCCCTATTACAATTCATGCCAAGACACCGGTGTTCTGCATCGACTACCATATAACACCTCAAATGGCGCCATTTCAATAATGGCTTAATATATGTTGTTGTAAGAAATCTCTACTAAAGGTAGATATTTTCCTCACGATTGTCTGAAGTCTAGTATACACATCCAATGCATGTCTTCTAAAGTTCTGTTCACTCTTTCATCTGACCGTCGATCTGCGGATGGAAGGACATGCTGAAACTAGTCTGGTACCCAGTGTTGCCTGTAGACCCTTCCAAAATCTAGAAGTGAACCTCGCATCGCGGTCTGATACGATAGTTACTTGAATTCTGTTCAATCTGATGATCTCTTCAGTATACAGCTCTGTCAATCTTTCCATCGACCAGGTAATCTTCATTGGAAAAAAATGTGCAAACTTGGTCAATCTATCTACTATCACCCATATGGTGTCATTCCCTCTAAAACTCCTCGAAAATTCTGTGATGAAATCCGTACTGATATTGTCCTATTTTTCAATCTGGTATGGGTGATGGCTGCATTAAGCCTCATGGCTTCTGGTTCTCCACTTTGACTTTCTGACATGTGAGACATTTGGCTACAAAAACTACCACGTCTCTCTTCTTACCTGACCACCAGAAATGCGGCTTGATGTCCTTGTACAACTTGGTACTGCCTAGGTGTACTAATAAAAGAGTAGTGTGTGTTTTTCTCATGATCGCTTCTCTGAGAGAATTTTCTGCTGGCACACACAGACTGTTCTCAAAATAAAGTACTCCATCCTTCATAAGATGTTCTCATAACATTCCTGGGTAGACCCGCACCTTCATTTCTTGAATCTCATTGTCAGTTTGTTTTTCTTCCATGATACGATCTCTTAGACTGGGTTGAAGTCTCAGTTGTGCTATTGTTGCACCCAAACTCTGTTGCACTACATCTATCCCATCCTTATCCAATTCTTATATTAGCTCCTTCTGCTTAGTGATCATACTTGATAAAGTACCCTTCCGACTAAGGGAAACACTTCCACATTCGCCTTCGCAGGATGATAGTTAATCTTAGGATGAATATCCTTCAATTCTTCCAACCACCGCCTCTGTCTTTGGTTCAAATCTTTTTGTTGGTAGATGTACTTTAAGCTCTTGTGATCGGTATACATATTGACATTTTCCCCATACACGTATTGTCTCCACAACTTAAAGTGAATATCACAGTGAGTTAGATAGTTTTTCTCATGCGGCGGTAGCGGTCTAGACCCATAAGCTATTACATTTTCATCTTGCATCAAAACAACCCAATCCTTTAAGCGAATCATCACTGTAAACATCATAACCCTTGCTTGCCTGAGATAGTACCAGTACTGGTGCTGTTGTCAATCTCTCTTTCAACTCTTGAAAATTTTCTTCACACTTACTTGTCCAATCAATCAAAGACCACATTTTTCTTGGTCAGTCCAGCCAACAGCATTGCTATCTGTGCATAACCTTGAATGAACCGCTGATAATACCCATCAATCACAAGAAACTTCGGATTTCCTTCACGGTTGTCAGTCGGGACCTTTTTTTCACTGCCTCAATCTTCTGTGGACCCGTCACGACTCCCTCATTTGAAAGGACGTGACCCAAGAATGCCACCTCATTCCTCCAGAACTCACATTTAGATAACTTGGCATATAATTCATACTCTTGTAACTTTCCTAACACTTCTACCAAGTGATTGACATGTTCCTTTTCTGACTTAGAGTATACCAAAATGTCGTCTTGTAGCTAGTAGAAGCTTGCAAATTCCAATCTCCTTCTGTTTTGATTTTGATTTCAATTCTTTCCATTACAACATCGAGATATAAATTTACACAAGCATTTCTAAACACTCCAGAAACTTAAACAACTCATTTATATCACATAAAACATGCTATTTTTTTCATTACAACATATACATTTGCACAAGCATTCCTAAACATTCTAAAGACTTAAACAACTCATTTATATCACATAAAATATGATATTTTACTCAATTCATTTTTTTAATTTCTTCGTGTAATTTAACATGTTATATAAATTCTCAATTCATTTCTTTAATTTCTTCTTTATTTGAAGTCTCAATTTCAATCATGTGAGTTCTATCGATTTATACTTAAATACAACATATATAAATTCTCTAACATGCATACACCCTACAATATAATAGAAACCAGAGTAGTTAAGTTGTTACCCACTTGTTTCTTGATGCTAAAATGAAAGCTTCAGTTTCTTCTCCTCTGAACTGCACTGCACCCCAAATTCCTACACTAACTCTTCGACTTTGCATCTCCTTCTCTAAACTATTTCAAACTTCCTCTTAAACTCTCAGAACAGTAGATGAGAGATGTAGGGCTGTAAAAAAGGCAACAAGAGTGATCTAGAGGTCTACTTATAAGTGAAAGAGAGGAAGAGGGTGGTTGGGAGAGAGTGGAAATATTTGAGGGGAGAATGGGGTTGAAATTTAGGGAAAGTGGGTAAGTGAGGGTGAAATGGTGAGTTATAGTTGCTATTTTGAAACAGAGAATGTAGGGGATTTCGGGTCGAGTTTCGATGTCAGGTTTGGATCGGGTGTTATACTAACAACGAAGTTTCATATTCTTAAAATTTTATGCACAACTACAGTAAAATAAGCTTTCCCGGAGCTAGAGAGGTCTGATTGGGACGTATGAACCCTCGTTTCAAAGATAACTCGAAAACCTATAAGTTCCATTCAGAATCCAGTCTATGATTCCTTTATTTTTCAGGGTCAAAATGGGCTCACAATGTTTCAGACTGTCTTAGTCCAGATTCAACCAAGATGGGGTCTTACACTAAAATGGGGGAAGTAGCTCTGAACTCAAGGAGGAATGGGAGTATGGTTAAGAGGGATGCACTAAGTGGGGGAGGTGAGAGGTTTATGAAGAAAATATATGGTGGATGTAGCACGGGTTGAAGAGGAAAATATAAATGTGAGGTGTACACATAGAGGAGACAAGAAAATAAAAAGTGGGTTGAGTACGTAAATGCGACAAACAAACAAAATAAACAACAGAACTAATAACACAAACCAATGATGTACTATAAAGTCTAGCAAATCAGATAACACACTAACATTGATTATAATAAATTTATTAATAATGTTACGGATATTACACGCAATGATACAAATGCACGTGCATACTACATGCAGGGAAAAAATAGTCATAACTCAATTTTGTGAGGTGTTACAAAATATATTTATAGGCTAGGAGTTTTGCTCCAGAAGATAGACCTAAAAATATATCTTTTAAGGTTTGCTTCAAGATTTCTTTGCTTAAAGGATAAAATTAGTTATTTAATTTCTGATTTGGAAAGATTTATCTGACAACTCTAAATAGCTAAAAATCTCTCTTTCTTAGGCTGCAAGTAAGACATAATTATGGACAGGGTTGAGCTAATGAACCTAAAGATGGAATATATTCTTCTAGTAGATGTGAAATTACTATACTGCCCTTGGAAGGTTTGAGATTTGCTTAGACTGTGTGGCTCCAAATTTTACCCATATCGCAGGTGACCAGGGGCGTAGCTGTATTGGGCCGAAGGGGTGCAGCTGCGCCCCCTGGGACTTAAAAAAAATTCACTATATATATATATATATAAATGGTAAAAAGAAATTTATTAAGGGTTTATGTGTAAAGTTCCCCACCCATTTACTCTTTCTCTTCCTCGTTCTCTTCTCTCTTTTCTTTCGTCAATCGACGGATCAAGTCACCCAACCCAACGACGATCAAATTCCTCAACTTCTCCGTCAACTCCTCCACCACCTCTGAGTCTCCGATCATAACGTACTACTTCTCCTCCGAAGCTCCGACGGCTCTTCCTCTCCATGATTCCATCAAAACCCTAAACCTAACCTTAACCCTAATTGAAACCTTAAATCACTAATCTCCTTCGGTCCTTCCTCTCCATCAAAAGGTATTCTACTCTTCTTCTCTTTGTCTTCTCCTTACAATTTAATATGCATTTGCTTGATGTATAGTCTGTGTTTCATACAAATTGGTATGGAATATGCAAAATTTGTGAATTTTGATGGGTATGGTCCGGATTGTTCTCTTTTATGTGTGGAGAAAAATAATAATTTTGCGTTGCAATATGGAAAATTTTGAGCCCCTCCAAAAGTAGATGATGGTCCGACCACAAAATTAATTGTCATATGATTGTTGGTTTGCACAAATCCTGGACACTTGAGATCATATCACCCTGTGCTTTGGTATCTATCTGCTTGCACAAAATTAAGACATTGATTTCTCAGTTCACTCAAGTATAACAAAATCTTAATTTGGAGTATATTAATTAGATTTAATTGTTCAAAAGTATGTGTTCCCCTACATACCGTCCAATATATGAAGAAGCGAGTTTTATGGTCTCTATATTGATTCGGAAAAACCTACAATGGGTCACTAGTAAGAAAATTAATGTTACAGAAGTAGATATTGATTCTATCCAATATCCAACTAAATTGAAATTAATTTTGCAAACACTTTTTGAAATCTACTTATCCAGTTTAGTTCCATGTTAGCAAGAATGAGATAATAAAGAAATTTGAAAACTAACAAATTAAGTATAACATAGTTTCATATATATATTTAATTAATTTTAAGTAACTTTCTTTTGAAATTAGGTAGAGAATTAGATATTATTATTATTATTGAAGTAACTTAATTTTCCAAAACAAAGGGTGCATCTGCCTAAATCCAAAAAATAAGGGTAAAAGATCATGTATTGAAATGATTATTAAGAAAATTAATATACATGTACTTTGTATTTATTGTATCTATAATTGTTGTATACTTAATAATAAAAATATTGATACCGTACTTCCCGCTTCGATAGTAATTTGAAGACTGTTATCTGAAACAACCCAAATCTGAGAAGGACTGAAGTCAATATGAAATCTCAAAGAGTTTTATTGCTAAAGAAAATGGATATTTAGTGATTGTAATAGTTTATGACATTTGGTATTAATATATGATATTTTGAGGATTACAAATGTGTGTACTATTTTTTTTATTTTTAAATTGTCGCGCCCCCTAGATAAAAAAATGTGGCTTATGCCACTGCAGGTGACTACATAAGTGTCTACCTCACCAATATATTTAGACTAGTCTGCAGTAGGAAAACATATCTATATAATAAAACACAAAGAAAGCTATCAAGTGGCTCTCCTTCAATCCCTTCAAAACTAAAGACCCAGATCTAACCTCACAAAACACATTTTCCCTCCAAAAGTTTCCTCCCCAAAACTCAAATTCAAACCCCCCTACCTAAAACAACTCCTTTATTTATTTAAATATTTCATTCTCTCTCTTTCTCTCTCTCTCTCTCTCTCTCTCTTCTCTCTCCTATTCAAAAAATTAAGAAAATAAAATTTTAAAAAAATTAAAAACTTAAAAACTAAAAAATTTAAAAATTTAAAAAACTTTAAAAATAATTCAAAAAAATAAAAAACTTATAAAAAAATTATAAAAAAACATTTTAAAAATTTAAAATTTTTAAAAAAAATTTAAATTTTTTAAAATTTTAAAAATAAAAAAGTTTAAAATTTTTAAAACTTTAAAATTTTAAAATTTTGAAAATTTGGAATTTTGAAAATTTTGAAATTTGAAAATCTCAAAGCAAATCCAAATCCAAATCCAATGTCGAACCTCAATCAAGAGGTCGTCGCCGATATCTGATCCGCTGTTGATTCTGCATCGGTGACTCCCCTACACAAAATCGAGCGCGAATATTAAGCGACTTCGTATCATCGACTTCCCTCCACCAAATCGAGAGCCTCTATATGTGATGTGACGACTCTAATTTCATCTCATTAACCGAATTCTCATTCTAATTTTAAATTTTGTGTGTGCAAGGGATTATTCAGTTTTTTGCTTACTCGAATTTTGTGTGTGCATGGGATCTAAATTCAGAGATGTATGATTGTTTTATTTTTGGGTTTAAAAAAATTTAATTTGGTGATTTATTTGATGAGTTTTTTATTGGTTTTGATTTAAGGTATACACAAATGAGAGATGGATTATTTGGTGGCCTCAATTTGGGATTCCAAACCATAGCAGGACATGTAAGCTGACCAGTAACCTAAAATAACTTGGCAAATATGCAACATTAATTTCTGTTGGAATTGAGTATACATTCAAAACACTCATCTTGTTGACAATACTGTCTCATGGCCCAACGGTTAAAGTTTTGAGTTCACAGGAGCTTGGGGGTTCAATTCCTACATCCCACATGATATATATATATATATATATATATATATATATATATATATATATATATATATGACCGGGCCGGGCTTTAGGGGTCTTGGGGTCTATTGAAAAAAAAAACAGAAATTTTTTTGAACTGTCAAAATTCAAAACATTTTTCTACTTAAAGAGACTTTATGTTATAGCAGTTTCAAAAATTAAATGATATTCATTACATAGCCATTTTTTGATTAATGCATACAGATTAATAGCTTCCTGGTTACAAGCTATAAGATGAGATCATCTTTGGGAAGAAGTACAGAAACAGAAAAGAAAAAAACAAATTTCTATCATTCAAATTTTTCCTCAAAATCTATTTTCTGCGGTTTTTCTTTATTGATTGCTGGTGCAAGTTGGTACGTGCTGCAATTGGAGTCTTGGCAGCATTGTAAATCAGAAGCTCGTTGTATCCCGGGAGAAGTGTTTGGTGATCAACGATTCATCTCCAGAATCGGCCAAATAGTTTCTTAAAGAAAGTGCAACCCACGCCTCGAGCCACTTCTCACTTTTTTCCTGTTGTAGATCAATTCCAAAAAGTTCACTTGGTAACTCAGGTCCAATTTTTCTAACATTTTAAAGAAACTATTTTCGTGATCTGTAATGGCTTTAGTTTCTGACCGCAAGTATGAAACCAACAAACCAGAAAAATTTGCTGGCCTGAACTTCAAGCGATGGAAGAACAAAATATTTTTCTATCTATCGCTGAAGGAAGTGGCCCATGTTCTTACCCAAGACTGCCCTGTAATGCCTAACCCAGAACTTGTTGATGCCAATGATAATGAACAAATCTTAGATGACATAGCAGAATGGAAGGATGCCGATTTTAAATGTAGAAACTTCATCTTGAATGGGCTGTCCGGTGAACTGTATGACTATTACTTACAGTCCGATACGGCTAGGTCTGTGTGGGAAGCCCTACAGAATAAATATGACACTGAAGAGGCTGGCTCGAAGAAATTCGCAGTCAGCCGTTATCTCAAATACACCATGGTCGACGACAAGCTGGTAACTATTCAATCACACGAGTTACAACATATTGCTCATGAGATCATTTCTGAGGGAATACCCCTCGATGAGCAATTTCAAGTAGCTGTGATGATTGACAAGTTACCACCTGGTTGGAAAAACTACAAGAATATCCTGCGACACAAATCAAAGGAACTGACCATGGAGAATTTGATAACTAGGCTTAGAGTTGAGGAGGAATCCAGAAAGCAAGATCAGAAAGAAGAAGTCCTGCTTGTTCAACAGAACAAAGCGAAGGTCCATTTGAAACCAAAGAACAAGCCGTTCAAGAAGAATGCTAGTCGGAAGTTCAATTCGAACTTTCGTCAGAATGGACGTCAGAATCCAAATAAGACAAATAACCAGTAAGCCCAAACCAACAACAATGGAACAGATCCTATCGAGTGTTGGAAGTGTCATCGCTTTGGACATATCTCTAGGAACTGCCGATCGCGTACGCCTGCACCACAGGCAAATGCTATCGAAGGACCGTTAGTGGCTATGATTACTGAGATCAACATGGTCGGTGTAACCGATGGGTGGTGGGCTGATACGGGCGCTACTAGGCATGTTTGCTATGAGCGCAGCTGGTTCAAAACTTATAAGGAGACTGAAGGTCAAAAAGTGCAACTTGGTGATTCACACTGTATCAATGTGATGGGCACTGGAGAGGTGGACTTGGAGTTCACCTTTGGCAGGACTGTTACCCTCAAGGATGTCTTGCACACTCCTGATATGAGGAAGAACTTGATTTCTGGATACCTGCTCAACAAGGCTGGTTTTCATCAGAGCATCGGATCCGACCAGTATGTTATAACTAAAAATGGGATTTTTGTGGGAAAGGGATTTGCTTGTAATGGGATGTTTAAACTCAGTATTGAAATGAATAAGAATAATGCTTCTGTTTACTTTTTATCTTCTTTTAATTTATGACACTCTAGACTATGTCATGTTAACAAGAAATTGGTAAATAATATGAGCAAATTTGGCATGATACCAAAAGTCAACTTAAATGAATTTGAAAAATACACATCCTGTAGTCAAGCTAAGATAATTAAAACTTCACATAAAAGTGTAGCTAGAGAAATAAAAATTTTAGACTTGATACATTATGATATATGTGAGATGGATGGAACCTTAACCAGACATGGTAAAAGATATTTCATTACATTTATTGATGATCATTCAAATTATACTCATGTTTATCTTATGGCACATAAGAGTGAAGCAATTGACATGTTTAGAACTTATGTAACTGAAGTGCATAATCAGTTTGAAAGAAATATTAAGAGATTTCGTAGTAATAGAGGTACAGAATATGATTCCAATGAATTTAAACAATTATATGCATCATTTGGAATTATTCACGAGACTACTGCACCTTATTCACCTGAATCTAATGGAAAAGCTGAAAGAAAGAATAGGACTCTTACTGAATTGGTAATTGCTTCGCTTATTAGTTCTGGAGCACCCAAATCTTTATGGGGTGAAGCTCTCTTATCTGTATGTCATGTTTTAAATAAAATCCCACATCTATCTTCTGATACTTCACCATACAAATTATGAAGAAGTAGAAAGCCTAATATTGATTATTTTAGAGTTTGGGGTTGTTTAGCATATGTCAGAAAACCTGACCCTAAAAGAATCAAACTTGCAAGTAGGGCATATGAATGTATTTTTATTGGTTATGCAGATAACAGTAAGGCTTCCAGATTTTTAGACTTAAATAATAATGTGATTATTGAATCCTTAGATGCTAATTTTTATGAGGATAAATTTCCTTACTTATTGAGGAACAGTAGGGGTAGTAGTGGGGGTTCGCAACCCTCAACTTCCTCTGGCATTCCTCAAACTAGTACAAATGCTAATGTTGATTTAGATTCTGAGCCACGTAGAAGCAAACGTGCTAGAACTACTAAAGATTTTGGTGATGACTATGTTGTATATGCTTTAGAATCTGATCCTAGTTCTATCAATGAGGCTTTAACCTCACCTGATGCCGATTTGTGGCAAGAAGCCATAAATGACAAAATGGATTCACTAACCTCTAATGGTACTTTGGAGTTAGCGGACTTACCTCGCGGTAGTCGTACTATAGGATGCAAATGGATTCTTAAGAGAAAGCTAAAACCAGATGGTACAATTGAATCATTTAAAGCTAGACTGGTAGCTAAATGATATGTACAAAAGGAAAATATAGGTTTCTTTGAAACTTACTCTCCTGTGACCCGTGTGACTACCATTAGAGTTTTATTAGCCATTTCTGCAGTGCATAACTTGTTGATCCACCAGATGGATGTTAAAACAGCTTTTCTTGATGGAGAACTTGAAGAGGAACTTTATATGGATCAGCCTGAAGGTTTTGTGATTCCAGGCCAGGAACACAAAGTCTGCAAGCTGAATAAGACTTTATATGGTCTTAAGCAAGCTCCTAAACAGTGGCACGACAGAATTGATTAATTATTACTCTCAAATGGTTTTTCTATTAATAATGTTGATAAATGCCTTTATTATAAAGCATCCGGTGATAGTTGCATCATGCTTTGTCTATATGTAGATGATTTACTCATTTGTGGTTCTTCGCTTGAATTAATTTCAGAGACTAAAACTATGCTTAGTCAAAATTATGATATGAAGGACCTAGGTAAGGCCAATGTTATTTTAGGCATGAAAGTCACGTTCTGAGACTGGTATTACTCTTGATCAATCTCATTACATTAAGAAGATCTTGAAGAAATACAATTACTTTGACCGTAGACCTGCATGTACACCTAGTGACCCTCATGTTAAACTTTTGAAAAATTCTGGTGCTGCAGTTAGACAAAAAGAATATGCTAGTATTATTGGTAGCCTTCGCTACGCTACTGACTGCACTAGACCTGACATTGCATATGCTGTAGGTGTATTATGTAGGTTTACGAGTTGTCCTAGTTCTGAGCATTGGAATGCTATTGACAGAGTCATGAGGTACTTGAAAAAGACCATGAACTTAGGACAACATTATGAAAGATTTCCCGCTGTCCTTGAGAGATTCAGTGATGCAGATTGGAATTCATTTTCAAATGATTCCAAGGCCACAAGTGGATACATTTTTAGTATCGCTGGTGGTGTTGTTACTTGGAGGTCCAAGAAACAGACTATTTTAACTTACTCTACTATGGAGTCTGAGTTAGTTGCTCTAGCTACGGCTAGTGAGGAGGCAAGCTGGTTGAGGAACCTCTTGTCTTACATTCCTTCATGGAATAGGCCTATACCTCCAATCTTAATCCACTCAGATAGTACTGCTGCCATAGCTAAAGTACAAAATGCTTACTATAACGGTAAGAGATTAGCGATTTGTCGCAAGCACAGTACGGTGAGAGAGCTCCTCACGTTTGGTGCTGTTACTGTGGATTTTGTCAGATCAGAAAGTAATCTTGCAGATCCTTTGACGAAAGGATTTTCTCGAGACAAAGTTTGGAATATATCGATAAGGATGGGACTGAAGCCTATTTAGAATCACAATTGGTGAAAACCCAATCTATACGACTGGAGATCCCAAGACATAGGTTCAATGGGAAAAACAAGCCATACTGTGATTGAAATCATGCAACTTAGGAGTTTTACCACTCCTTAGTCCATCCTGATGTGTATGTGCATGATATATTGTAGAGTTAGTAAGGATGAGCTTGGCTCTTAATGAGCTCTATATCTCTGAATGAGAGGAGTGTCTAGCTACAAGAGCACTCTTGATAGACTCATCGGGGTGTTTGTGAAGTGTGGCCGCTTCTATGAGAATGGGGCTAATTCTCTAATAACATTCACCTATACTGGGATAAGCACAAGGCCGGAAAGTGCTGGCATTTAGAACTTGCACCTGGTAGAATCATGTGTGGTTTTCCTTCACTATGTAAAAACGGGTAATGAGTTCAAGACTGAAGATTACTCATTATTCTTGCATTTTGGGGATTGTCCACTATGTAAGGTTCAAGTCTTCGGACACCTTACTTATGCATGGTTCTATACTTTTGAAAAACCGCTTCTTTTAAAATTAGTGTTTTAAATATATAAGTGGGGGATTGTTGGAATTGAGTATACATTCAAAACACTCATCTTGTTGACAATACTGTCTCATGGCCCAACGGTTAAAGTTTTGAGTTCACAAGAGGTTGGGGGTTCAATTCTTACATTCCACATGATATCTATGACCGGGCTGGGCCTTAGGGGTCTTGGGGTCTATTGAAAAAAAAACAGAATTTTTTTTGAACTGTCAAAATTCAAAACGTTTTTCTACTTAAAGAGACTTTATGTTATAGTAGTTTCAAAAATTAAATGATATTCATTACATAGCCGTTTTTGATTAATGCATACAGATTAATAGCTTCATGATTACAAGCTATAAGATGAGATCATCTTTGGGAAGAAGTACAGAAACAGAAAAGAAAAAAACAAATTTCTATCATTCAAAATTTTCCTCAAAATCTATTTTCTGCGGTTTTTCTTTGTTGATTGCTGGTGCAAGTTGGTACGTGATGCGATTGGAGTCTTGGCAGCATTGTAAATCAGAAGCTCGTTGTATCCCAGGAGAAGTGTTTGGTGATCAACGATTCATCTCCAGAATCGGCCAAATAGTTTCTTAAAGAAAGTGCAACCCACGCCTCGAGCCACTTCTCACTTTCTTCCTGTTGCAGATCAATTCCAAAAAGTTCACTTGGTAACTCAGGTCCAATTTTTCTAACAATTTCTTTACTACAAGAAAAAATACTATCGTGAAGTGTTCCATTCACTGGTTATTAGAAACAATGGATAACATAACATATAAGAACTTTTACTGTATGTTTGGATATATAAGATTGGGATGAATGGAGTTTACCAGTGAAGGGTGCAAACTCTCCACTCAATAAAGACAGCTAAGGTAAATTTGTTATTTATCCATTTTGATTTATTTTTTTATAAAGGTGCAATGGGGAGACAAAGTGGAGATAAAAGAAATGATTAGCTTGGATTAGAGTTTTGAGAACTTCATGTATTTCATTTTGGTTGAAATAATAGTAAGAGGTATTTTAATTGCAAATTAAGTCTCAGACAAACAAATATTTATATATTTTTGGTATTGTAGATACCTTCACACCTGCACTTGCGTTACCATTGTATTTAGACATGTTCATAATGGTTATGGGATTAGAGTTAGCTCTATAAAACCTATATGATAATGTCCTTGTATAACTATTACAAGTATCTAAAAGTGATGATGAAGTTAAAAAAATTTTATGAAGTATTTCTAACAAACTATATGCATTCAAGTAAGTTCAAGCTAATCATCAAGAAGGCGATGGTTAAGCTTAACGGTAGATATACCGTTTCCTCATATAATATGTTTTCTACTTCAATTAATTTGCTGGATCTCTAAAATTATTTTATAGAATCAAACCAGGTGCACCGTTCCGAAGACGTGCCGTTGGCACGTGTCAACGGGCAAACTAGTACAAACATAAAGATGGTGAATTGACTTAACAAAAGATATTGCATTTGGGAGAAGGATGAGACTGAACACCCCAACTTGTGGTTAAGAGAGGCCGGTAGAGAACTACTATCGGACATATCAACTTATGACAAGAGAAGGTTCAACGCACACACCTCCACGATGGCAATTGCACTGATAAAAATTAGATAACCTTGGACTCAGAAATTAGTGCAAGTCCACAGTATTGAAAAGTTAGTGCAAGCCAGAAACTAGACAGAAAATTAAGCTATAGCCTGATATGAAAATTAGGAAATGAAGATCTTTTTGCATTGAATTCTTCTGATCTTGCTCTAGGTGAAAATCCACTCAGAGTTGCTGCTAACCTGCTCTAGATCAGCTGCACCCTTTCGTCATCAGATCTTCAGCTCCATATGCTTCCAATCACGTCTTAATCCTGGAATTGCTAGCTGCATTGAACAATGATGCAAAGTAAAATATGGTATTAAATTTGACTTTAGATGAATGATTGCAAAAAATTGCTTAAAATTTTAAAGTTTCTTTCGTGCCAAATGCTCTACAAACTGCCACAATAACAGACGACAAGTATACAGTGATAGGTGAGTGGGGGACGAAACATGGATCCATCCACTTGCTATGGACGGACGGGTCAAGATTGAAAACTCGTTAAATAATTGTCGCCAATTACACATGCTTTATACGTGAAATGCATCTTTCTACTCCCTTCCCCTCTTCCTATGAAAATTTAAATGCAATTCCATCAAAATCCTAAACCATTCCACCCAACCTTCAATTAATTTGCGCACCTCATTAATCCACTTCAACTAATTCACCTCCAACCTCTAATTTTCTGGCTCCCACTCCATCTTAAGACTAATCATTTAAACATAAATAGGTGAGATTGGTTTCAAAGCATTGTTAATGGGATTTCAATGATTTAGAGAGGCGTGGCAACATGATTCAAATGAGGAAGAAGATGAATGCTGATGCTGCTAATTTAGTGGTGAAAGCAACAGATGTGAGTCCTGATGAGACACATCTCGGTCGTAGATCTGGATCTGAGATGGGGATTTCCTGTGGAGCAAGAGAGGTGGTGCTGATGGTAGCGGGTTGTCCTTGAACACCTACACAACGCCTAGAAACACCGGGAGAGTTCCCGGTGGTAGGCCCTCCAACGATTTAGTCAGTCACTGGAACAAAGGAAAGCTAGGGTTCATGTGAGAAAAAGTCATTACCTTTAGAGTGAAGAGGGGGCCTGGTATTTATAGGCAGAGAGAGGGGGACCTAATGGGCCGGGTTGACCCTCTCTCGGCAGGCTTGACCTGCAGAAGGCCCATAGGATCAACCCTGTCAAGAGAGGGACGGACTTTGTGAGAAAACAACTAGGTGGCTTGAAGTTCATGCCAATCCTCGAGCATGATAGGCTAAGAAAATTTTTGTAGGTGGTTCGAGGTTCATGCTGAGCGTCCAGCGTAACCGACTTGTGGGAAAGGCAGATGCTGACTCGAGGATCATGCCGAGCGTCGAGCGTGATCAACTTGTGGGAAAGATAGATGCTGGCTCGAGGTTTATGCCAAGCATCGGGCATGATCGACTTGAGAGCCAGATGCTGGCTTGAGGTTCATGCTGAGTGTCGAGCATGATCAACTTGTGGGAAAGATAGGTTCATGCTAAGCGTCGAGCATGATTATTTTGTGGGAAAGACGGATGCTAGCTCGAGGTTCATGCCGAGTGTCTAGTGTGATTGACTTGTAAGAAAGCCAGTAAAAAAAACTGCTGCCTGCAGCTTACTATGACTATAATGGACACGTGTATTACACTTGTGATGTTGATGTCACGGTTGTAAAAATCGAGGCGTCGATGTTTTTTTTTGGAGAAACTTGACCCTAGTTGGCACGTGTTCAGCACATGGGTTCATGATGTCATGGTTGTGGAAATCGAACCGTCGAAATCACATCCATCGTTGGATCAAGATCAAAAGGTTGAGATAGCTTTGTGGTTTACGAGGCATTTTTCCTATGCCTATATATGCCTCCACCCCATCTCATTTTCACTTTGCTTTCTCTTTCTAACTTCCAGAGCTTCTTTCTCTAAGCACTGTTCAGTCACCGGCAGTAGGTTCTTCGGCATATTCTCCGACACCGACAAACAAATTAGTACATTTAACATTATGTCGAGGGCTCACTCCAATTCTCCGACCTCTACGTTTGATCGGTGTGATGCTGATCGTCTCAACGACTCCTCAGACTGGGCGGTATTTGAAGAGAATAAGAAAGTGTACAATCCTGAGCTGCTCCAAACTCGCAAGCCCTTCGTCGTGGAGTCGAGTGACTCGGAGGTGGAAGCGGTTGGTGGGAGAGAAGTAGATGATGCAGGAGACAGAGACAGGTAGAAGGATGAAGGTGTTGTGGGAGAGGGAAAGGCTTAGGATAAGACTTCTTCAATGCGGCCTCAAACCGAGCCGTTTAATCCGAAGGTCTTTCGAAAGAATAAGCTAAAGTGGACCCTTCCAGAAGTATAAGTACATTTAGCTGGAACTTGATTCTTCTTTTCCTTCTTCTTAAGAGAAGTAGGTCATTGATTATAGTTCTTCACCCCAGGAAGTCCTCGTCCCCCATCCCTGGTACCAAAGCCAAGAGGAGAAGTATACCAGTCCGGCGCAATCAGTTGGAATGAACCCTAGGAGAGCCGCCGACTCCAACTATCGTCCATGTACGATCCATACTAGATCTGACCAACTGCCCATCCTACCACCAGTTGACTTGCTCATTCCTCTTTTACTTTTGCTTTCCCAGATCATAGACGCTCTATAGGCTGCTTCCTTTTCTTCATCATTCTTTGATGCTCGCATTTCACTTCGTGTGGGGGAACTCGTGACTTAGGTTCTGGTTTCTACGGGTCTTTCCCTGAACTAAAGGTCCAGCAGTAAGGCTCCTTGAAACTTTGGCTAGCCCCAATGTAGAGTGCGTCAGTGGATCCATACATTGTTAGTGATATGGCTAAAAATGGGGTTAAATGGAACCATTCAAAGTGGGCACGGATCTTAAAGTCCCAGGGGCAAGACGGTAATTTTGCCTACAGATGGGTCCGAATTGGGAACTGGGTCACTCTTCTTGGACCCGCTAACTCATGAACGGATCTATCCAGTTGAGAACGGGTCCCAACTCGTTAGGGGCCAGTTCAACAGGATTGGAGAAAATCCTAGCTCCCCTGATCTAGAGGAGGTGGTTATAACCACCCTTATCCTGCCACACCGGGAAGTAGGGATTCACCCTTATCCTGAAAGAGATTCCCCTGGCGACTATAAAAACCCCTTGTCTCCTACTGTTAAAGGTGATCAAACTTTGCACACTTGAGCTATTTCTCTTTACATTTTCTGTGTATTGACTTGAGCGTCGGAGGGTTCGTCGCCGGGACCATCCCAGTGTTTCGAACGTTTGTGCAGGTTTCAAGGGAGCACCAATGAGTCAACAAATCAGCAAGGAAGAAGAAGGGGTCAACCCGTGTGAATTCCTCATGAACCTACAAATCTCATCTTTTGTCCCTACACCGGAATTTAGCGGCAACAGATTGGCGCCGTTTGTAGGAAACTCACCCGACAAGCAATCTCGTCTTCCTCCTTCAACCTACGTTACTCCCAGCCATGCCTCCCAAGAAGAGACCCGCAAACTCCAACCGAAGGACAACCTCTTCTCATCCTCCTCCTCCTCCTCCTCTGCAGGGGGATCTCCCCCATCCCGACCAACCAACCTAGCAGCTCGATCCCCTGGCTCCACAGTCCGTCCAGCAGCCTCTGGGACCCCAGGCTGCAGTGGGGGAACCCTCTCGACGTAGTCGCCACATGCAACCTGTCCATCAGGTTCGAGTCTCCATCTACAATGCCGACACCGATTCCATGGCTTCCTATACTCCCCCCACTCCAAAGGATCTGCAAAACATTATCAACAATCGGCAGACCGGGCACGGACCCGATCTCCGTACCCATCTAGAGGAGAGGCTGGCCCAAGAATTGAACCCTTGCCGCGAGAAGGCCAGGGACCATTTGCTACACCAATCCAACCGAGGGGGTTCCAACTCTCCCCGTAAACGGAGAGAGTCGCCCCAACATCGCCCAAGACGGAGCCGTTCCTCGACAGGTTGCCATGCACCTTGGGACCATCATAAGCAGGAGGCCCTCATCACAAGGGCGAAATTCCAGTAATTCCAGGAGATGGTCCTCTGGGCTCTCAATGTTGCCCCCAACCATGGCCGTAGGGCTCCTAGTCCTCCGCCAGCTCCTCACCATCCTCGCCGCTCCCATAGTCCTCGACCGGCTTCTCACCATCCTCGTCACTCCCGAAGTCCTAGGCAGACTGTGAGCCATCGCCGTCCTTCTCCCGATCACCACCGCCGCTCCCGTAGTCCACACCGTACCCCAAGTCACCCGCCATCTCTCAGTCAGTTTACCTCCTACTCTGAGCCATCATCGGCACAGCCCCAGCCCTCCTCGACATGAGAACGAGTCCCGGGACTCGGCCAGACAAGACCGACGGGAGGACTCGGTCTACCACCGTCTCCACGAAATGGAGAGGCGCCTCGGCCAGCTTGACCGAGATAAGGGGCGATATGCAAGAGACCTTCGTTCGAGCAGGCCCCCATTCTCTCGTACCATTATGGAGGCCCCAATTCCCGACAAATTCAAGCCTCCACATTTCGAGACCTATACCGGGGAGTCGGACCCCGCAGATCACATTGAGAGTTTTAAAACTCTCACGATGATCCACCATGCATCCGACTTCCTCCTTTGCACGACCTTCTCGGCCACACTCAAGGGGCCGGCTCGGGAATGGTACTCTCGGCTTACACGGGCATCTATCTTCTCCTTTGGCCAGTTCGAGGGTCTCTTCCTCACGCATTTCGTGAGCAGTCGGCGCGCCGAGAAGACGAGCGACACCCTATTGTTCCTCAGGCAAAAGAAGGGCAAATGACTAAGGGATTATGTCAAATGCTTCACTGCCGAGGCTAGGTCCATTACTTCTTTGGAACCCTAGGTCGCCACCATCGCCTTCCAGTCCAACATCCTCAATGCTGACCTCCGGGTGTCCCTCTCCAAGAAGCCCCCTCGGGACTTCTCAGAGCTCCTACTTCGGAGCGAAAAGTACATCCGAGCGGAAGAAGCCATCCGCCGCCCCACCTTCGAGGCCTCATCTTCCGCGAACAAGCGAAAGGGTGCAGAAGAAAAAGGAGCTAAGATGCTCCAAAAGACAATGGGGGTCAGCGGCGTCCTCCTCATCGATTCGAGAAATTCACTCTGCTTAACACGATTGTATCGGCCATCCTTATGGAGATAGGGAATGATGGACTCCTACCGCCTCCCCAAAGGATGAATACCCCGGCAAAGAAGAGGGACCAGAGTAAGTGGTGTCGTTTCCATCGGGACCACGGGTACTACACAGATGAATGTCGGGCCTTGAAGGATGAAATCGAGGCCCTCATTCAGAGAGGGAAACTAAACCGGTTCGTAAAAAGGGACCGAGCCGATCAGCCCCCGCTGCCTTGGGGGGCTAATAGGCAAAATGAGTAGCGCACCGAGACTCCGGAGGCCGAAGTAGAGGGCATCTTGCACCTGATACACAGGGGCCCAATGGGGGGAGATTCCAACTCCTCCCGAAAAGCCTTCGTAAGGGAGGTTAACTCCGTGCAGAGCCATCCTCCCCCAAAGGGCCTTGGAGTCCTGGTGACGTTCTCCGATGGGGACCTGGAGGGCGTTCACACGCCCCACTGCAGTGTCCTTCTCATCAATCTCTGCATGGTGAACTTCGATGTTCATCGCATCTTGGTAGATAACGGTAGCTCCGTCAACATCCTTTTCTTGGAGGCCTTCAAGGGCCTCCCGCTGTCCAGGGACCGGCTCAAGCCTGTCGGTAACACTCTCCACGGGTTCACCGGGGTCCCGGTTACGGTCGAGGGAATTATAACCCTCAACGTAACGGCTGGAAAGGCTCCGATAACTCGCACGGAGCAAATGGATTTCATGGTGGTCGACGTCAAGACTGCCTTTAATGTTACCTTGGATAGACCAGGTTTGGCCGTGCTTCAAGCCATCCCTTCAGCTTACCACATGAAAATGAAGTTCCCCACCCCCTCAGGAGTGGGAGAAGTGAGGGGAAGCCAAGAAGCGGCTCGGAAGTGCTATATGACCTCGATGGGGGGTCCGGTTCTCTCTTTGGAAGCACTCGAACTTCCTCAGGAAGGCGGCCAAACTATCTCCGAGCCCGTGGACGAATTGGAGAAAGTGGCCTTTTTCGAAGAAGACACCACTAAGACATTCTGCGTCAGCAAAGCTCTCTCCCCTTCTATAAAGCAAGATATCTCCCAGTGCATACGGGAGAATCGCGACCTCTTTGCATGGACTGCTGCAGACATGCCTAAGATCTCGGAGGAGCTCTCAATGCACCATCTGAGCATCACCCCTGGGATCAAGCCTGTCCAGCAGAAAAGGCGAAAGTTTGCCCCCGAGAGGCAACAGGCGATCAAAGAGGAGGTTGAGAAACTCCTCAACGCCCACTTTATTCAGGAGGTGAACTACCCTGAGTTGCTCTCCATCGTGGTAATGGTCAAGAAGGCCAATGGAAGTTGAAGGATATGCATTGACTTCACTGATCTCAACAAGGCAAGCCCGAAGGACCCATTTCCTCTTCCCAGCATCGACGCCCTGATCGATGCGACTTCCGGGCACGAGCTCCTCAGCTTTATGGATGCCTTCTCAAGATACAACCAAATAAGGATGTTCCCTCCGGACATCCCGAAGACCTCGTTTGTGATGGACCAAGGCCTCTACTGCTACCGTGTTATGCCCTTCGGCTTGAAAAACACGGGGGCTACCTATCAGTGCCTGGTGAATAAGGTCTTCCGAGACCAGATTGGCCAATACATGGAGGTCTACGTCGACGTCATGTTGGTCAACAGCACTTGAGGGCAGAAGCACACCCTCGACCTTCAAGAAGCCTTCGAGGTGCTCAGAAGGCACAATATGAGACTAAACCCAAACAAGTGTGCGTTCGATGTCTCATCGGGCAAATTTCTAGGGTTTATGGTCAGCCAGAGGGGCATAGAGGCCAACCCCGAGAAGATCTAAGCCATTCTCAAAATGGCTCCCCCTCCAATGTCAAAGAGGTGCAGAGGCTCACGGGGCGCCTCGTCGCAATTGGGCAATTCCTCTCCAAGTCCGGGGAAAAGTGCCTCCCCTTCTTCAAAGCCCTCAGTGGGGCTAAAGGCTTCGAGTGGGGGCCGCAGCAACAGGATTTCTTTGACAAGCTCAAAGAGTATTTATCCAATCCCCCGCTCCTGAGTAAGCGGGCACCTGGAGATGTCCTTTACCTCTACCTCGCAGCTTCGGAGCAGACGCTCAGCGCGGTCCTCGTGAGGGAAGAGAATAAGATGCAAAAGCCCATCTATTACATGAGTAAGGTGTTCTGCGAAGCCGAACTCCGTTATCCGAAACTGGAAAAGATGGCACTCGCCTTGGTCATGGCGGTCCGAAAGCTCTGTCCCTACTTCCAGTCCCACTTGGTGGTTGTCCTTACCGACCAACCGTTGAAACAGGTTCTCCACAAGCCAGAGACTTCCGGACGGCTTATGAAGTGGTCCATCAAGCTGAGTTAGCACGACATCAGCTACCAGCCTAAGACGGCGATAAAGGCCCAAGCTCTGGCAGAGTTCATCGTGGAGAACACCATCCCCGACTCATGCGAGTCACCTATCGACCCCTCTGTCTGGACCGTCTATGCGGACGGGTCCTATTGTGCCAATGGAAGCGGGGCTGGCGTCATCCTAACTGGCCCCGATGCTTTCGTCCTCCAGTACTCCCTCTGCCTCAACTTCCCGGCATCAAACAATGAGGCAGAATATGAAGCTCTAATTTTGGGGCTCTGCTTGGCTCACAAGGTGGGTGCCGAACAAGTAAGGGTCTTCAGCGACTCTCAGTTAGTGGTCATTCAAGTGTCCGGGGAGTACGAGGTGAGAGACGACTGCATGGCTAGGTACTTGGCAAAGGTGAGGGAGCTTCTAGCTCTATTCAAAGATGTTCAACTCTAGCAGGTTCCCCGAGAGGAAACGCGCAAGCGGATGCCCTCTCTAAGCTCGCCTCCTCGTCCCTCCAAGGTCTAGAACGGACCGTATTAATAAAGGTCCTTCTCAAACCAAGCATCGACGAAGATGGCTCGGAGCCAATGGAAGCCTACCCTCTAACACTTGGGGAAAACTGGATGAAGCCCCTCCTCGATTACCTCCAGGATGGAGTCCTTCCCGAAGATCCGAAAGAAGCAAGGAGGAACAGGACACGAGCAGAGCGGTACACAGTCCTGGACGAGGTCATGTACAAATGCTCCTACATCCAGGTCGATGGTTGGCCCTATCTGAGATGCCTCTCCCCTGAAGAAGCGCTCTACGCCCTAAGTGAAGCCCATGATGGTCTATGTGGTGCACACTTGGGAGTGAGATCCCTTGCCCGGAAGCTTTTGAACTACGGGTACTTCTGGCCCACACTACTAAGTGATTCCGAGGAGTACGTCTGCTAGTGCGACTCCTGCCAAAAGTTCATCCTAATCCGTCCCCTGCCCCCAGTACAACTTTCCTCCATGGCGAGCCCAATCCCGTTCGCAATGTGAGGGATGGATTTGCTCGGACCTTTCCATCCGTCACCAGGCCAGCTGAAGTTCTTGGTGGTAGCAATAGACTACTTCTCAAAATGGATCAAGGTTGAACCTCTTTCGACAATCACTGAGCACAAGGTCCAGAAGTTCTTTTGGAAGAACATTGTCTGTCGGTTCGGAGTACCTCGTATTCTCGTAACCGACAACGAGACCCATTTTACGGGAGCGGCCTTCCATGACTTTTGCACCAACCTCGGGATTCAATAGCAGTTCTCTTCAGTAGCGCACCCCCAGTCCAACGGCCAAGCAGAGAATGCGAACCGACAAATCCTCTCAGGTTTGAAGAAGAGGCTCGACAAGTCCACCAAAGGGCTATGGGTCGAACAACTTCCCAATGTGATTTGGAGCTATCGCACCACCAAAAGAACTCTGATGGGAGATTCCCCTTTCAACCTCACATACGGATCACAAGCTCTTATCCCTTTAGAGGTGGGTCTGCCTTCACCTCGACTCATAGCTTACAATGAGGCAGAAAATGCGAACCAGCTTCACAACTGCCTAGACCTCATTGACGAGATCCACGTGAGAGCCGCAATCCGCCAGGAGACCTATCATCGTAGGATCACTCAAGCCTACAACAAGAGGGTATGACTGACCAACCTAAAGGAAGAGGACTTAGTGCTGAGAAAGTTATCAATTTCGGATCCAAGCAAAAGAGACAAGCTAGCACCCAATTGGGAAGGACCATATAAGGTCTCTAGAGTTATACGCCCGGGCGCATATCACTCGAAGACCCCGGGGGCAGGAAGATGCCAAGGACTTGGAACGCCGAGCACCTGATGAAGTACCGAGAGGGTGTCTAAACGCCGCTCCTTGCAACTTCCCCAGGATTGCAAAAACCTCACTTGTATCTTGATGTTGAATTTGCAAGTGTACAAAATCGCACAAGTAATATAGATAGATGAGTAGAGTGTCGAACCCACAGGGACTAGATATTTTACTGAGTACCGATATCGCTAGATAAATCACTATTTGGAAGATCGAATTTTATGAATAATAAAGCAACTAAATTACCTTAATCTAATTATCTAACTAAATTGGTGAAGAGGGAGAGGGCTGTTAAACTATGAAGCTCTTGTACTTTGTTTAATGATAAAATTAGTTATAGGGCTTTTGGTTCACCTCGTTTATCACACACACAAATTATTATTCCTTATAAATAAAAATATTATCTTTCCCAATTATCGACCAAAATCCTAAAGATATTAACCACTCTATCAACGTAGTCTAAAAATTATTCTCAATTAATCATTCGTCTATCCACCAAATTATTAATTGAAAAATTGGATTTCTTAATGGTCACGTCCTCCAATATACGGTCTTAATTTTTATTAATCACAAATTACCTGTTCGGTCTCTTTATGATTTGACAAATCATACAAATGTCTATCCACCATGTTGTATGCATAAATAATAAAAATTAAAACACAATCAGGAAAAATAGAGTAATAACAAGGAATTAAAATCTGTGTTCAAAACTTGGCTACATCTTAGCCTCTAGAACATTTAAATTCAGTTCATATCAAATTTGCAATTAATAGAATTGTTTGGAGTGCATCTAAAAATTAATATAGAGGAGAAGATGTACACAAAAAATTATAATAAAAAAATTATATCTGCACCCCTATCTCAAAAATACCGAACCAGAAGCTTGCTCCGCCTCGGAGTGCACGCCGCCAATCAGGTCAGACAGGTCGCACGTCAGGTCAGGGTCTTGTCGCCAGTCCGTGGTCCCACGTGCCAGGGTTCTGTGCTTGTCAGCGTCGTGGGTCCCGCGCCTCAGGTCACGTCGATGTGCACACTGTCTCCCTTTTTTTTTGTTCTGAGCCGAAAAGCAAGGGAGAGATGGTGTCTCTCTCTCCCCCTTTGGTTCTGAGTCTGGCACACAAAAGAAAGATGACGAAGGAGTCGCCAAGTCAAATCACTTCGTTGGGTGCACTTCGAATACTGCGCCAAAGAAGATAGCAGCCTTACTGCCCACACGCTGCAGTTTTGCCTTGGAACTCGCACACGCCTTCTCTCTTCCTTACTTTTTCTTTTTCTTCTTTTGTGTTATTGTACAGCCGTCACCTCTTACTTTGTACCCTCTCTTTGGTTTGTATTTATAGAGAACGGAGAGAACCATTAGGGTTTGCACTTTTGCAGAAAAGTCCACACTCTTTCTTTATTTTCTTCCTTTAATTGATCTGCATACACAAAATAATATATGAAATTAGGAGTTTTAAATAAAATAAAATTAATTAGTTTAAAATTAATTAAACTAACTATAAATCATATTAGCGCATAAAAATCCTTTTAAACATTATTTGTCGCACTTTTAACTCAACAAAACAATAAAAATTTATAAATCAATTATTTTACTTTGTTTGTTGATTTTTTTCCACAATTCTTTACTTTTTGCATCAAAAATATTATTTCTTCAAAAATAATTAATTAAATGAAATCATATAGAAACAAGATGAATTATAGACAATATCAGCGAAAACAAGCAATTTTTATTGGTAAATGAGTACAAATATTTGTATATAAATTAGACACATCAAATACCCCCAAACTTAAGATTTTGCTTGTCCTCGAGCAAAAAGTAGAATCATGAACAAGGGAATAATAATAGTAGACTCAACCCATCACACCAAAAGATCTCATCATGTAAGCATCAAAATTTCAATTAAAAATATAAACAATTGCAAATAAAGTAAAACTAAGCATACCCACTTTCTCCAGTGCAATTATTTATTCATAATTCCCAACCCAATCGCATTTGTCATGCAATTAATGTAATTATATTATGCAACAACTAAATCTGTGATTATCCCTTCTCTCTACTACAAACCGAGTAGCAAACTAGAGTTTTTTATTATTATTATTTTTTTAATTATTTTTTATTTTTTTTATTTTTTTATTTTTTTTATTTTTTTTAGTCTCTTCTTTAAGTTGTCACTTGCCTTTTGATGCGAATGCAAAACATTTGTGATGAATTCACCCGGTTACTCAACAAGTCACAACCTTAAAGTGCTTTGCATACTCATATTTCAAGTTGCCGTTTTACGTAAGTGTAGACATTTGTGATGAATACCCCTAGTTACTAAGAAACTCAAAACATTGGAGTAGATTGAATTTATTCATAATACATTTTTTTTTTCATTATTACTCTATTTACTTAAACTCAGTTTAGGACTAGATCAAAGGGAATAATCACAAGAAAAAGCATCACATTTGTCTTTTAAGTATAATAGCATGACCCACACAATTTTGTAAGGAATTTTGAAACTCAATAATTCTAAAGTAAATAAGTATGCTTAATATTGCTTTATAAAAAAAATTGTTTATCCCAAAAAAATTGTTTCAATGCTTATCACAATAAAGAACTCAAAAGTGTAATGGTGAGCTTAATTATAATCCTTTTGTTTTGTTTTTCTTTTCAAAAATAATAAAAATAAATTTTTTTTTGTAAACCTTCCCCCCAAACTTGAATATCACATTGTCCTCAATGGGAAAGGAAAAAGAAAAACAAAAAGAATGCAAAAAGTTTAGAATATCTCCCCTGATTCGTCTTTAAATTTCTGCACGCGCAGCGTTCAGTATTTTGGCGATATGTGGAGCTGTAGATGTCGAAATGGGCTGAATTTTTTTTTGCTGGAAAGCTAAGACAATTGTCTACAACTTCTCTTTGAATCACTTTTCCAGATTCTGACTTCATACTGCTCAAAAATAGCCATCAATGAAGGTGTTCAAAACAGCTCCGCCTGGCGACTTTCAAAATTTATGCAATCCTACAAAATAAAATCAAAAATTAAAATAAAATAAACTAAAAGATAAATCAAAACTAAATGCAATAAAAGAAAACATGGGTTGCCTCCCAAGAAGCGCTAAGTTTTAAGTCTTCAGCCAGACATGGGGGTGAAATGGTTAAGTAACGCCAAGATCCAACAACATTAACACATCCTTTCTAATTTTTCTCTTCTTGTGTGGATCTGGTTCAAGCTCCAATTTGAGGCGTTTCCTTTTAGATGATGATGTCTTTGATTCCCCCACCTCTTTGAATTTATGCTGAAAAAATGAATAAATAGAAGGTTCAGCATCCGAGTACATAACATGTTCAAAAATATTTTCTTTTTGAGTTTCAAGACTTGTTGAACTTGTTGGACATACTTCAATTGGTGATTTTTCAATTTCAGCCTTATGTTTCTTGCCCACAATTAAATCAGTTTCACTTACTTGAATAGATGACTGTTCTTCAGGAGGAAAATTTGTGGAATTAAAAATACCATACTTTACTTGCTCATGCTGAATTTGTTCCTCCACAATTTGTTCAATCTCACTTTGCTTTTCAACCACATTATGTTCGCCAATTTCTTCTTGTGGTTGTTCAATTGTCCTCTCGCTTCCTAGTGTTATAGCCTCGACATGCTCCTTGGGATGGACAACTGTATTGTGTGGTAATGTTCCTGCAGTTTTGTCATTAAGAATATTTGAAATTTGACTAATTTGTACCTCAAGATTGTGAATGGAAGCCGAAGTTGAATTTGTAACATTTTTAATTGCCAAATCTGTCTTTTGCATGTAGTGCATAAACATGTCTTCAAGTGTCGGCTTCTTTTCTTCCTGTGAAAAATTTTGAGGGTGTATAACTGCTTCTTGATTGTTGTTCCATGAAAAATTGGGGGTGTTTCTCCATCCTGAATTGTATGTGTTTGCATAATGATTGTTTTGCATTTGAAAGTTTGACACAAAATTTTTATTTACGGCATTTGATGGAGCAAAAGGGTTCCCCACTTGACAATCTGAACTTGAATGATTTCCTGCACAAAGATCACAAATCATATTAGAATGAATAGCATTAAAATTCATATTTTCAACTTGTTTAGAAAAAATATCATTTTTTGCATTTAAAGTAGAAAAAGGATCAAGTTCAAAAACTCCAGCCACTTTTCTTGGCATTGCTCTCTCTGAAGACTACTAGTAATGATTTAATACCATCTCCTCTAAAAGATCATAGGCTGCTGTGTAAGTTCTGCTCATGAGTGCACCACCAGCTGCTGCGTCAACCATAGATCTATGTATAACTCCCAAACCATTATAGAATGTTTGCATTTGCAGCCATTTCAGTAGTTCATGATTAGGGCACTTTCTTAATAACTCTTTGTACCTTTCCCATGCATCATACAAAGACTCAGTCTCAAATTGCATAAATGTCACAATATCGATCCTTAGTTTTGCTGTCTTTGCTGGAGGAAAATACTTGGTTAAAATTTTTTGTGCAAGTCCCTCCCAAGTAGTAATACTACCGGGTGGTTGATAATGTAGCCAAGCCTTCGCCTTATCTCGTAGGGAAAAAGAAAAGAGTCTCAGTCTAATTGCATCGTCTGATACACCGTTGTGCTTGAAAGTGTCACAAATTTCTAAAAAATCTGCAATGTGAGCGTAAGGATCCTCGTGTGGTAGTCCCCAAAATTGAACAGTCTGTTGAATCAATAGAATCATCTCCGGTTCAATCTCAAAATCGTCAGCTTCAATAACCGGCTTCTTTATGCTTGATTCATAAATCGAGGGCATAGCATAGTCTCTCAAAGGCCTATTTTCATCGTTCGCCATGATAATGCACTGTATGTCCTGAAATGTAAGTATCGAAAAAGAAAAAGAAAAAAAATAGAAAAACTAAAATAAAAAAAATAAAAAAAATAAAAGTTAGTCAAAAGGAAATAAAAGATGTAAAATAATAATAAAATAAAAATAATTACAAAGAATCCAAATTAGCAATAATCTTGCAATTTTCAATATCAATAAAAGAATAACTAGTCCCCGGCAACGGCGCCAAAAACTTGATGTTGAATTTGCAAGTGTACAAAATCGCACAAGTAATATAGATAGATGAGTAGTGTCGAACCCACAGGGACTAGATATTTTACTGAGTACCGATATCGCTAGATGAATCACTATTTGGAAGATCGAATTTTATGAATAATAAAGCAACTAAATTACCTTAATCTAATTATCTAACTAAATTGGTGAAGAGGGAGAGGGCTGTTAAATTATGAAGCTCTTGTACTTTGTTTAATGATAAAATTGGTTCTAGGGCTTTTGGTTCACCTCGTTTATCACACACACAAATTATTATTCCTTATAAATAAAAATATTATCTTTCCCAATTGTCGACCAAAATCCTAAAGATATTAACCACTCTATCAACGTAGTCTAAAAATTATTCTCAATTAATCATTCGTCTATCCACCAAATTATTAATTGAAAAATTGGATTTCTTAACGGTCACGTCCTCCAATATACGGTCCTAATTTTTATTAATCACAAATTACCTGTTCGGTCTCTTTATGATTTGACAAATCATACAAATGTCTATCCACCATGTTGTATGCATAAATAATAAAAATTAAAACACAATCAGGAAAAATAGAGTAATAACATGGAATTAAAATCTGTGTTCAAAACTTGGCTACATCTTAGCCTCTAGAACATTTAAATTCAGTTCATATCAAATTTGCAATTAATAGAATTGTTTGGAGTGCATCTAAAAATTAATATAGAGGAGAAGATGTACACAAAAAATTATAATAAAAAAATTATATCTGCACCCCTATCTCAAAAATACCGAACTAGAAGCTTGCTCCGCCTTGGAGTGCACGCCGCCAATCAGGTCAGACAGGTCGCACGTCAGGTCAGGGTCTTGTCGCCAGTCAGATCGTGGTCCCACGCGCCAGGGTTCTGTGCTTGTCAGCGTCGTGGGTCCCACGCCTCAGGTCACGTCGATGTGCACACTGTCTCCCTTTTTTTTGTTCTGAGCCGAAAAGCAAGGGAGAGATGGTGTCTCTCTCTCTCCCTTTGGTTCTGAGTCTGGCACGCAAAAGAAAGATGACGAAGGAGTCGCCAAGTCAAATCACTTCGTTGGGTGCACTTCGAATACTGCGCCAAAGAAGACAGCAGCCCTACTGCCCACACGCTGCAGTTTTGCCTTGGAACTCACACACGCCTTCTCTCTTCCTTACTTTTTCTTTTTCTTCTTTTGTGTTATTGTACAGCTGTCACCTCTTACTTTGTACCCTCTCTTTGGTTTGTATTTATAGAGAACGGAGAGAACCATTAGGGTTTGCACTTTTGCAGAAAAGTCCACACTCTTTCTTTATTTTCTTCCTTTAATTGATCTGCATACACAAAATAATATCTGAAATTAGGAGTTTTAAATAAAATAAAATTAATTAGTTTAAAATTAATTAAACTAACTATAAATCATATTAGCGCATAAAAATCCTTTTAAACATTATTTGCCGCACTTTTAACTCAACAAAACAATAAAAGTTTATAAATCAATTATTTTACTTTGTTTGTTGATTTTTTTCCACAATTCTTTACTTTTTGCATCAAAAATATTATTTCTTCAAAAATAATTAATTAAATGAAATCATATAGAAACAAGATGAATTATAGACAATATCAGCGAAAACAAGCAATTTTTATTGGTAAATGAGTACAAATATTTGTATATAAATTAGACACATCATATCTTCTTTTTAATCAAAATGTAAAGGCAGTCTGCAACTTAGAAGCGGCCGCCCGATTATTTCCAATAAAGAGAAATGTCTCCTCACAACTTCCCTATCTTTTGAGTAAACTAACTCTTCCTAGCAAATTCTCTATTTTTGGGGTAGTCTAACTCTACTTGCAGGAAAAAAAATTCTCTTTAAACGACGAGTTCGGAGTCCAACACTTGGCTCAATTCTGCTTCAACTACTTGCTCATAAGTGAGTAAGAAGTGGTTCGACATTCGGAATTGGTCCCACAACCGTTGATTCTCTCTTTAAACGACGAGTTCAGAGTCCAACACTTGGCTCGATTCTGCTTTAACTACTTGCTCATAAGCGAGTAAGAAGTGGTTTGCCATTCGGAATTGCTCCCACAACCATTGACTCTCTCTTTAAATGACGATTTCGAAGTCCAACACTTAGCTCGATTCCGCTTCAACTACTTGCTCATAAGCGAGTAAGAAGTGGTTCGCCATTCAGAATTGCTCCCGCAACCGTTGACTCTCTCTTTAAACGACGAGTTCGGAGTCCAACACTTGGCTCGATTCTGCTTCAACTACTTGCTCATAAGCGAGTAAGAAGTGGTTTGCCATTCGAAATTGCTCCCACAACCGTTGACTCTCTCTTTAAACGACGAGTTCGGAGTCCAATACTTGGCTCGATTCCGCTTCGACTACTTGCTCATAAGCGAGTAAGAAGTGACTTAATACTCAGAAGTGCACCTACAACTATTGACAACTACAATTGCCGTCGAAACACACGAATACGAATACAAGTATTATTTCATTGAAATCTGAGAAACAAGTCTAGTTACAAGACCAACTGCTCATCTATACAGCGAGAAACAATACTTATGAAGTTAAAAATGCAAAGACTCCTAAGACCTACTTCAGCGCCTCTGAGGTGCGAGCATACTTCGGTTAAGAGGCACCCGAGGGCGACGAATGTTGAACTGCCGATGTCCCCCCTCAGCACTCGTCTCTAGACCGGCTAGTCGAGAAGCTTCGTCGGCACCCGTTCTTGGGGTGGCTCCAATGGACTCTCCACTCAACGAAGCTGCCGCCCCACTTTGCGCATCGCCTTGACTTCGATGCACTGACGGAGAGCAACGTGCCAGCTCATGGAAAGTTATCCCCTGTCATGCTCTTCGCGAGTGCAAGTGGTGGATCGGACATTGCTCCGTTCGGGTCGTGGCTGAAGACGGGCAACCTCTGCCTCGAGCTCGACAATTCGCTCTTTAAGCAAGTCGTCTCTCACCTTTATTGACAGACAAGGCAACCGCATCGAGCCTGCCCCTCGAGATCCTTCGGTGATTGTCCACCGAAGGTGGGCAACCTCCATGCTCTTGTCGAGGGTCACTTTCTTCAGCTCATCCCTCTTCGCCGTCACTTTAGACAAGGAGTCGCGAAGATGCTTAATCTTCAGGCCGAGGTTGACTTCAGCCGATGAATCCAAATCATCGCCTTCAGGGGTCCTCTCTTTAATCCGCTCCTCTAACCGCCTCCTCTCTATGTCTCGACGGACTAAGGTCGACCTCAAGTGCTTCAGCTCGTATTTTGCCTTACGGAGGTCCCACTCTACTTCTTGAAGATGCTTTCGGTTCCGCTCGAGCCCCAACCTCGTCGCCCCTAGACTAGCTCTTAGGCGAGCCACTTCAGCCATATGAGGCACCTCGATGACCTGTAGCGCTTCGACGATCTGAAAAGAATCAGGGCACAGAGTCGTTGAGATTCACACTACTCCAACACTTAGACAAAAAAAAGGTTTGAAATTTTTTCAACACTTAGACAAAAAAAGTTCGAGACTTTTTCAACACTTAGTCAAAACGGAGAAGTTTCTTATTCATTTCAAAGTTGAAGCGGTGGCCAGTCCGCAGTTCGGCAATAAAAAAAAAGAAAAAAATTTTATAAAAAAAACAGAGAAGCGACTGAGTCAGGGAGCCACCTTGAGGTGCTGCTCCGAAGCGCCCTCGCTCGGCAGAGTGACGAGTGCCACTTCGGGTTTCACCTCGTCCTTGCCGTCTCCCTCGGCTTCGTCACCCTCCAGCTCGGGCTCGACCTCCGTCAGAGGGATGAGCTCCTCGCCCTCTACCGAATCGTAGAAGTAATATGTCGAACCGTCAAAGCTGGGGATGTGAGCCGCCACATGCTTCAGAGCTCGAGCGTAGGCCTCCTCCATATTTGTCATCATATGGGCCTCCGCCTCATCCTGAATGGCCTTCTGCGCCTTCGCCACCTTCAGCTCCTGACCCTTCAGCACCTCCTCGAATGCCCTCAAAGCCTTCGCCAGCTCCTCCTCAAGGCGAGCCTTCTCCTTCTCTAGCGCCCCAACCTTGGCTGTCTCGGCCGCTGAGTGCTCGAGCGCTTCGGCGAGCTTCATCTCGAGGGCACCCACCTCGGCTGCTTGTGATGCCGAGAGCTGCTGTTTAGCCTCGAACAGCTTCATCGCCTTGGAGCGCTCCAAACGCTTGTGATCGTTCGCCGCCTTCATCTTCTTCTCTTGCTCGGCGAACTGCTCGAGCATATGGCTGAAGTGGCAGAGGGCCTGTGAACAAAACAGAGGAATATGAGAATTGAAAGATCGTTAACCCCGAAGCTGAAGGGAACATAGCGAGCCTACTTACCGACATCGTCGATCGGTCGATCTCCAAGGTGTTGTCGCTGACCATACCTGCCTTTAGCATTGTGCGATCCTTTGGGGTGGGCAGATGCCGAACCACCTGCATGCACATCCCCGCATCACCGAGGAAGCCATCCAGCTTCATCAGCCACCAGTCGGGGACGAAGAGCCTCTTGTGCTTTTCGGTAAGGATGGCCTCTGCCTCGGTCGTGAGCGGCGGCACCTCCAGGGCCAGAGCGGCACCGGCCGAGAACCCCCCGCTCGAAGATCCCGGGGCTTCAGCCAAAGGGAGCATAACTTGCGGCTTCGAGGGGCTTCGCTGACTAAGTCTACAACAGCAGCTGGCACCGAGGGCGCTTGTACTGCTCGGCCGGAAGGAGGCCCCGCCGTAGTCCTCTTCCTCTTTTTCGTATCCACACCCTTTTCTGCGGCCACGCTCCTCTTTGCCGTCAGTGCTTGGTAGTCCATACCGGGGGCTTCTGCATGCAAAGAAAAATCGAACAAAAGATTTAGTGAAAAACACAAATGCTAAAACTGAGTACTCGTATGTGAAAAAAAAAGGAGCATACTGGGGTCGATCGGACTGAGACCTCCACCGAACAAGACCTCCTCGGTAATATCCTTCCAACCGAGGGTCAGAAGACCGAGGATCTTCATCACTACCTCCTCTTCTTCTTTAGTGAGCACCGGTTCGGCCTTCGCCTACTTCGGAACGTCCTCTTTCCACATCGTAGGGAAGCCCCACGGCTCGGGACCTCGGATCAGGAAGTATTTCTCCTTCAAATATTTGATGGAGTCCGGGTTCTCGGTCCGTTTAAACCCCTTCCTCGGCGATAAGTAGTACCGATACTCCATCTTACTCATTCGGCAGATTCGGTAGAGGCTGCGGAGGAGAACGAGTTGGGGCTGCACACCGACCACCTGACAATGGAGGATGAAGGTGATGACATGCCGCCACATGTTTGGCATGAACTGTACGGGGCTCAGGCCGCACCACTGCAACACCTCGACCACGAAAGGCGGAAGCGGTAGCTGAAGGCCAACATTAAGTGCGTCGTACGGAAAGACGCATGTGTCTGGCAACGTCCCCATACACGCTCGAAAGCCGGGGCCAGGGAGTAGCAGAGCGTACTCCTTCGGGATGCAGAATCCCTTCCTGATCCAATGAAGGTCTGCCTCGGTCATGATCGAAGGGATCTCATCCACCTCGGAAGGGTCCCTCGGGCTATTCTCCTCGTACACCGCAGTCATCCCGTGCACCGCCTTCTCCAAGATGTCCTCGGGGTAGCTCCTGATCCGACCGAGGCACGACAGTATGGACGGCAGCCAACCCAGCACTCCTGCCCCCCTTGGAGTCTCCACTATCGTCGATACAACGACTGACTTAGCCACTTCCTTTCCTTTCCTCGGCGCGACCACTACCGCTCGGCTGGTACCTTGGTTCGAAGTGGAGGTCTCGTCCCCTGACGGCGCTCTAGATATTTCAAGATTGAGTTTGAAATAACTAACCTCGAAGTGACGTTTACGGTCGGAATAGATTGCCAGAGATTGAAAATGTCTGGCCGCGAAAGCTAGCAGCGCCGCTCGAGAACAAGAACAGCTCTAGCAAAAGTGAAGTAAAAAATGAAACTGTAAAAATGAGGGGAAAGGGGAGTAGTGAAAACTTATAAGTGTTAAAGTGAAATTCGGGTCGGCCTTTGAACACTTTGGGCCCCATAACGGCTCATTGGAAGCATAAACGCCTAACCCTGAAGCCTAAATGTCTCTTGCCTCAAGATTCGTGCCTGATCTTCAATCAGATGGTGGAGATCATGCCACGTCGCTCGGAAACCAAATCCGAGCCACTTGCATTCCGAGCTGCATATTGGAGAAAAACGACTTTCTCCTTGTGATTAGTGTCAGACCTTGATCAGACGGCTCAGATCTGACTGCATCAACCAAGATCACGTTTTCTCGTGATCTGCACCGTCATGTCTCGAGATTCGTGCCTGATCTTCAATCAGATGGCAGAGATCCTGCCACGTCGCTCGGAAACCAAATCCGGGCAACTTGTATTTTGAGCTACGTATTGGAGAAAAATGACTTTCTCCTCATGATTCACTCCAGACCTTGATCAGATGGCTCAATCTGACTGTGTCAACCAGGATCACATTTTCTCATGTTCCGCACCGACATGTCTTGAGATTCGTGCCTGATCTTCAATCAGACGGTGGAGATCGTGCCACGTCGCTCGGAAACCAAATTCGAGCAACTTGCATTCCGAGCTGCGTATTGGAGAAAAACGACTTTCTCCTCGTGATTCGCGCCAGACCTTGATCAGATGGCTCAGATCCGACAACGTCAACCAAGATTACATTTTCTCGTGATCTGCACCGTCATGTCTCGAGATTCGTGCCTGATCTTCAATCAGACGGTAGAGATCGTGCCACGTCGCTCGGAAACCAAATCCGAGCAACTGGGATTCCGAGTTGCTCATACAGAGAAAATAATGATCGAGTAGCAAGAGCCTTCCGATCGCCTCGTGATTCATGCTGCGACCTGATGGACGGCTCTGATTCAGCCATGCCAACCAAAATCATGTTTTCTCGTGATCCACGCTGTCGTGCCTCGAGATTTGTGCTTGATCTCCAGATGGACATCCCAGATTGCGCCACGTCGCTCGAAATCCCAATCCGAGCGACTGGCCTTCCGAGCTGCTCATACGGAGAAAATAATGCCGAGCAGCATGAGCCGTCCGATCGCCTCGTGATTCGTGCCTCGACCTGATGGACGGCCCTAATTCAGCCACGTGACCAAGTGTAAGATTCACCGTCAGATGACCTCGGGATTTGTACAGCATCAAGATGGACGTCCCAGATTGCGCCATGTCGTTCGGAATCACAATCCGAGCGACCGGCCTTCCGAGCTACCCACACGGAGAAAGTTCTACCGAGCGATATGAACTGTCAGATCACTTCGAAACTCGCATCATAATCTGATCAAGATCCCAGATTCGTCCACGTCGCTCAGCGCTGCCCCATCGTCTCATCATGCCGAACCGCGCGCTGACACAAGATGAACGGTTCAGATTGCACCACGTCATCCATTTGGCGATAAATCCCTTTATTTTAATTAAAATTCGAATTAATTATTTAAAAATTACAAAAAAAATTACAAATTCAGAAAAATCAATTAAAAATTCTAAAAATTGATTATAAATTCGGGAAAAATATTTTCGACCTCCTGAATAAATAATTATTTGCTATAATAATTAATTGACGCCTCTTGAAATTAGATTATTGCCTCGCAAAATTAAACAATTGATTCGAAAAAAAATTGAAAAATGGGGGAAAATCATCAAAAATCCAGAAGGACCTGAGAGCAAACTTGGGCACGTTAGCAGCTCAAAAAAGCACCATCACCCCTTAGATGAGATTCGAACACCCTTTGAGAACTCCGATAAAGCCCTAAACGCCATTAAAACAACAAAACTACTCCCCAAAGGCTGTAACACAAAGTCTTTGGGAGTGGGGGGCTCGTGATATGGCTAAAAATGAGGTTAAATCGGAACCATTCAAAGTGGGCACGGATCTCAAAGTCCCAGGAGCAAGACGATAATTTTGCCTACATACGGGTCCAAATTGGGAACCGGGTCCCTCCTCTTGGACCCGCTAATATGAACAGATCTGTCCAGTTGAGAATGGGTCCCAACCCGTTAGGGGCCAGTTCAACAGGATTGGAGAAAATCATGGCTCCCCCTGATCTAGAGGAGGTGGTTTTAACCACCCTTATCCTGCCACATCGGGAAGTAGGGATTCACCCTTATCCTGAAAGAGATCCCCATGGCGACTATAAAATCCCCTGCCTCCTACTGTTAAAGGTGATCACACTTTGCACACTTGAGCTCTTTCTCTTCACGTTTTCTATGTATTGACTTGAGCGTCAGAAGGTTCATCGCTGGGATCCATCCCGGTGTCTCGAATATTTGTGCAAGTTTCAAGGGAGCACCAAGGACTCAACAAATTAGCAAGGAAGAAGAAGGGGTCAACCCGTGTGAATTCCTCACGAACCTACAAATCTCATCTATTGCCCCCACACCCAAATTCAGCGATAACAATTAGATTACTCGAATTCCCAGAAAGAGCCTCTCATACTAAATTATTTGATTGAGGAATTTCTCTATCTTTTTACCGTTTTAGGAGGGGTTGGGTTTATGTTGATTCTGCTGCGCACCTCGCTGGACTATATTCGGGACGTGGAGCTTACTTCGAACCGAACTTAGCAGAAGATCATCGATCATACTTTCTTGCCTTAGCCGCCATTGAGGAAGTCCATTACTTCTTCCTTTGCCTTAGACCACTATCGAGGAAGAGAGACTCATAGCACATACGATCCTTAACTCATAGCACAGATGATCCTTACCCGTGAAGGCAGAAAGAGTACCCGTTGTTAACAAAACGGAGTCTAAAAAACTCCATTCTCGTATTTTAAGGCAGCAGTCAAAGAACTCCTATCCTATGGCGGTGTTCTATCTATCGATAACCAACACCGAAATAGTAGTAAGATGGAAGGGGGTCATCTCAAGATATCCGTTGCTAAGGAATCAGCTGATTCATCATCCCTGGTAGGCCCTTGCGAGGATGTCACAAGGCAGAAAGCCTTCAATCGGAGAATGAGATTTTGGTTTTGGGCAGAAGGTCATGTTGATTTGGTAGACAGAGTTTCATTTGGTTGTTAGTCCGAGGAGTTAGTGGGTGCACTTACCATGATGAGAGGCAAGTGGATTTGCTGATTCGATAGTTCTTTCAAGATCGGGCCTTTCCTCTCGTCCACCGCCTTTGAGCCAGTCAGAACTTTATGATTAGTTGGTTGCTCCTGATCTTCGATAGAGACCTTTCAACCGAATCCATTTATTCATGTTCTACGTGTCACACATAAAAAGTATGGGCGGCGAGCTTTCCTACACTTTGAGAAGTGCTTCCTATTATTTTAGTAACTTAAGCCAAGCAATATAGGTTAGGTTGACAGGGTTTGCGGTCAAAGTCAAATACAGCTATTAAATAAAGTTCAAAAAAGGTGTCAAACCTCGTCTATTATACCCAAGCTATATTGCCGTGGAGTATATACTTAGGAATCGTAGTTCAACTAGCACAAAAAAGTGTGCGCCTACTATTCGAATGGTATAGCTTTCTGGTCCACTTTAGACTGGAAAGGTGTTATGGATAGTGAAATGGAAGCTTTGACTAGACAGAAAACATGGGAAATTGTTGTTCTTCTTGGGAAACATGTTGTTGGTTGTCGTTGGGTGTTTGCTGTGAAAAAGCCGAACCAGCAAGCTAACCCGAAACCATAGAACCAGTAACTAAGAAATCATATCTTTATCCCGACTCCGACTCCTTGAATTTAACCTCTATGGGTCTGTGCAGCATTTCCACGATATCGTTATGATCAATTAATGGGACTTGGCCGGAAAGTGTTGCCTCTATCATTAGCTCGGGTAGTCCCCTTTTCTGGTGTTTTAGTCACCTTTCGATGGCTCCCTTAATGTATGTGCCAGGAAGTTTCTGAAGAAGCGGGCTACTCCCCGAAAATGCCCCGCTCCGCTGCCCCAAGTCAAATCTTTGAATACTTCCACAAAGTGGTGATGAAACATATCACTTTCGTTAAACCCTTAGTAGTAGTAGCTAGTAGTAGTAGCGTCATTGCACCTCTGTACCAGTAGTTGAGTGGCTTGCAACATTCAATCAGAAAAGGAAGATTGAGCAAGTCAAGGGAGAAAGAAGTTGAGGTTGGGTTAGGCCTTCTTTGGTAACCCACCGCCGGTCATATAGAGAGCGCTTCGCCCACCACCACATATGTAGAAAAAGAGGGAGCGGGGAAGGAAGAACAACCGTTTTTGGCACATGAGGTGGCAGGTTTGGCTAGGTATAGGAGATCCTCACACCAGTAACATGAACAAGCAAGTCAACTCCTGGTTAGGTGCCATACGTAGGACGGAAAGGACTAAGTCAGTTCACGAAAGTCCGAAAGGTGCGACTTAGCAATGCAACACTTTAAGACAGAACTAGACGAGTTTGGTCCAAGAAAGACAGTAAAGTGCTTTTCATAGCATTTAGCTCCGACAGGGTAGCTTGTTAGCTTGCTTCTTCCTTGCTTAACTTTTGAGCCTTCTCTTTCTTGGTCTTGAGACTCACCACCAATAAGGTAAAAAACAACCCTTTCTCTATCGGGGAAAGCATCCTTCTCCGATTCAGATCTTCCTTGTGCCGGGTGGAAGCTCATAGAAATTCTTATCAAATACCAATGTATTCTTAAAAGAAAGAAATTCCCAGGGAATCTCCACAAGAACTACTTGGGAGCCTTCTCCTACTAGGATCAAGATTCAATGTCAAGATGAAGGGCGGTACAAATGATAAATAGAAGCTCCGCTTCCGAATTAACTAAATAAAAAGCTTCTACCAAGATATTTCACGCAGCAGAAGCAACCTTCACACCTTAACTAACTTAAGCAGCAATCAACGCAAGAGCGCGCCTGCTCCTAGGCTCGATATTTCTTTACGAATTAGAGCCTCACATTGCATCACAACTGCGCACTTCCCCATATTCAAATCTCACCTTCCAGTAGCTCCATAAATTTCTAGGGATCGTTTTTACTAGAAGGATCCAACAATTTATGTCTTACTCGATCATTAGTGATTGATAGGTTAGAGATATATCTTTCCTAATCAAGTTTTCACATTGACTATAAATAAGGTCGGAGGATGAAGGTCGAGAAGAGTCTGTTTACTTCTAGGTGACACGAGATGAAAAGCAAAATGATTATCGACTTTTTTTGAAGTCTATAGACGAACCATCGAAAGATGAAGATCGTGAAGAAAGTATCTGCCAGGCAGTCCAGGCGAAAGCCCGGGAACCCTTTCACTTGTCTCGGAGATGAACAACTGGTTTTCTTTATCCTTGCTATCCAATCTCTTGTTCACTATCATCGTATAGTGACCACTGAACCTATTCAGTACCCTTTGTGACAGTGATTTTCCTGTAGATCTCAGATTGCGTCAGGCCCGTGATCGATGGGTTAGGAAGCACTCGTAGCAAAGGTTGAGCTGACAGCACTGCTTCAATGGCTCGATATGAAAGACGACCAGCTCCATAACTTTTGGTGCCATATCTTCCAAAACCAAGTTGTGTAGCATCCGGTTCGCAACCCCTACTACATTTGCCTTTACTATATTTACTATATTTCATACGTTTCGGATATAGCACATCCCTTCTTATTTTGACTATATGAGATCCGCACTTTGACACCTAAAATCCTGTAACAAGTAGATACTTCCGCAAGAGCATGATCGATTTTCTGGAAGAACAATTAAATCAGAATAAGCTGTTAATGAATTTCCTGAAGCAAGGGAAGCTTTAGCTTGTGCACAATTGAAAGAAAAGCAAAAAGGCCTCTTTCAAATAGGGGAATGGGAATGCCACCTACTTCAACTCTTGGACTTGACTTCAAGCCGTGATTCATCTCGAGATATTCCTTTTGAATCGCCCTATGCCTATAGCTTGAGATGAGAGGGAATTCGCACATTCAACTGAATGCAAGAAATCGTGTATATAAATAAGATTAGTTGAACTCTTACTGTGATCGTAACTGGTGCCGCTGTTCTTAGTTTCAAATCTGCCTTACCTTCTTTCTTTCCTGGCTTGGTTGACTGAGAGATTGCTCCAGCTGAGCAAGTTGACTGATTTGTATCAATGAGCGTTCCAACCGGGAGATACCGAGCCCTAATTGATGAGGGATAAGAGCAAAGACTTGCAAGCAGATGAAAGTCCAGCATTGGAGAATCTTTGCCTCGGCAATCGCCAAGCCCTAAGATCAGAGAAAGGAAGCGGCTTTCTTCCAGTCTGTCTTCACTAAGACGAGAACCAAATTGAAAAGAGAGATTACACAATAAGATAGTCCTGAATGGATGGATTGTACATAAATAGTGTGCCACAGTGTCAAGGATTTAGCCCTCTTGTTAGTTAGCTTTCTACTTGCCTTAGCCACCATTGAGGAAGTCCATTATTTCTTCCTTTGCCTTAGACCACTATCGAGGAAGAGAGACTCATAGGACATACGATCCTTAACTCATAGCATAAAAAAGAAAATGAAGTAAAGCAGAGGACGGGCGGCTTAGTATTCACGACTCCCCTTGCACCCTTTCATGAAGGAGATGTTAAACAGGGCCGGTCTAAGCCCCATGCAGTACGGTCCCAATTCTTGGAAACAACTGGTGTGTTACATCCTGCTTAGTGAAAAGAGAGGGGTTCTGCTGAAGCTGAAGTATTTCCGAGCCGCTATTAGTGTGAGTTCTTCGTCGACGCATGAGTGCAAATACTACGCCTCTCCCAAGCCCCATAACCGAGCCATTGATGGTCACCCGGATTCCATCAAGGGGTGGACGAAATGGTACTTTATTATTCGGAGTCCGACTCTATGGGATATTTCAACAGCATGGGCCTTCTACAAACTGAATCTCAAGCCTCCTAAGGGGAAGGAGCTTTCGAAAGAGGAGTGAGGCGAAGTGAAATGGGTCGTCAGGGGCAAGAGCATTCGCTGTCCGACCATGCAAGACGGGAATCTAGCCCGGATTGGACTGAGCCCTGCCAATCACTGTAAGTTTTCAGTTTCCTTTTTATTTGCATCTTTTTCCCTTCATTATCACAACTTGAGTTTTCCTTTTGCAGCAATGGACAACGCCGAGATTGAGCTGAGGAGGGCTCAACTGGAGAAGAAGGTTGCCCAGCAGTCGAAGCACAAGAAGAGGCCGCCTTAGGGAGGCTCTGAAGGGACATCCGGTCCGAAGTCCAAGAAGTCGAGGGTTTCCACGGTACCGGGGACTCTGAGGTCGACAAAGATGGTACCGAGATCTAGCAACCTTAAGGTTGCTAAACTGCTGACGAAGAGTGTCCCGCCCCTCAAGCCCTCAGCCCATTAGATCGTTGGAGAAGCCAGGCTCCTACCATGGGCCCCTGACTGGTCGGTAAAGGTCGCAGACTCATTAACTGAGGGACCCATTGTGGTTGAGGCAGTGGAGCACCTCGCACGCCCCCTGACCGGGAGGGCTTTTCCACTGTGTCGACCATGTCATGCTACATAAGGTGGGCTCAGGCCGATATGGTGGTAAGTGTTAAACGACTTTTGCAATTTTAATTTGGTAAGTGTTAAACGACTTTTGCAATTTTAATATCTCCTTTTTTTGTACGTTTGTAAGTCTAGGCCATTCCTTTATAGGCAAAAATTGCCGGGGCCCAGCTGAGGAGACTTCATGCTCAGGAGCTTCATCGGGAAGTAAAGAACGCTCAACTTTATGAGCGTGAAATGAAGGAGCAAATAATACGGGCCGTGAGAGGGCTCTTCGCGCGGAACTGACCTTCCTCGCCAAAAGCCAAGCTTGGAGGAAGAAGAAAAAGGAGGCCGAGATTGAGAGGAAGATCAAGGAGGTGAAGACCGCCGCCATGGATAAGGTCAATGCGTCTTAGAGCAAGGCCTACCATCGAGCAATCGAGCACGTGCTCCACAAGTACCCCCTAGGCGACTTCGAGGACTTTCATTATTCGATGAAATTCGACGAGCCTCCGTCAATCCCCTCAGGGGGGATGGGGGAGTACGATGGCCGCTATCCTAGCGAGAGAGAGGAACAACCGGAGGTTGACACCGAGGCCAAAGTCACGGGGAACGATAAGGAGCTCTCACCCCCTTATCAGTAGCTTTCTCTTGGTTTTTTTTGTTTTTAGTATTTGCCAAACGTGGACTAGTCACTGCATTTTGTGTACCGTTTTTTGAAGGAATGAAAGAATTTTTTGGGCCAACCCTTTCGCTTGGGAATTTTTGTGATTTGGCCAAGTCTACAACGCTTGGAATGATTTTCTTTTTGTTAATGCCAGAAGGTTGACTTTGTCCTGCCCGACCCTCACGATGCCAAGCTTGATCGCCTTAGGGATCACGTGAAATCCTTGGAGGCCAATTTGGTGCGCTATCACAAAAAGCTAGAGACAGAAAGTGACCCTTACTTACTTCATGAATAGGTCGAAATAGCTGAGTTTGGAATCAGCCGGTCTAAGGAGGACGATTTCTGACCGAGGTCTCGTTGATGTTGAGTCCCGGTGGTCGAGATTCTCGCTTCCATTCAATGCCCCTCTTTAGAGTCATTCCTTCTCGAGGTGATAGTGGAGAAGGAATTGGAGATTCAAAGATTGAAGATGATGCTCAGAATGAGTGGGTCCCGACCCGTTCCTTCAGGAGTGGCCGGACCTCTGATGGGGGCCCATCTCTGACCCTGAGGTTGGAGCCGCCACTGAGGCCAGGTGAAGCTCAAAGTTCGGTTGTTAGGGCATCCACCTTAGCGTCTCCTAAAGATCTTGATGGGCTCATCGGTGAGCAAATGCACTCGGTTGGGCTCGAACTGGATTGCTCCAGTGTTAGCCCCCCCTCCCACCCCAGGAGGAGGGGTAGGTTAAGTTTGTATCAGTTGTCGTAATCACGAGTTATGACTTTGTTGTAATCATGTAGTCATACGGCCTTTCCGATTGTATCGATGAACTCTTGTACGTTATAATAAAATGATCCTTCCATTTTTTTAGCTCGTCTTCGATCTGGGTGTGTAGGCGAGGCCGCCCTGTTGAATGTGTGATATTTTGTCTTCCGATGGTATTGAATGACTGGAACAGGAGATGTTTCATCTTTCATCGTCATAAACACGCCTGGTTGGGAGGCATAACGTTGGGCCTTGCGAGATGTACCGACGCCATTTATGGCCGTTGGATGTGGGCGAATGACTGAGATTCGTCCACGTCAGCGTCATGACTTTTTAGTTCCCCTTTCTGTTTGGGCTATATAACATATCCCCCATCCACTTCTCATTTCTTACTTCACTAAGAGTTCTCACGATGGGTGGTTCTTCTATCATCCTCTGACAGTTAAGGGTAGCGGCGATGAAGGCTGATGTAACCCCTATTTTTTATTTTTGTGTATTTTTGAGTTTATTTTTCGTTTTGGTGTATTTTCTCTCTTGTATTTTTTTTTTCTTGAACCGTATATTGGAGTTGTTTTCAATATATATTCGTTTTATTTCTTTTTGATCTCTTTGTGTTTGATTGGTTGTCTCTATTGTTTCGTTCTTCATTATTTTGTTCTTTCTTTCATTTTGTTCTTGTCCTTTTATTTTTGTTCTTGGGTAGTGGTGGTGTTTGGTTGCTCATCCTATTTTTCCCAATCCTATTTTTTTTTATCCCAATTTGTTCACCAAAGCCAAATTAAAATCCGCAATCTTATTTGCATCCTATTTGAAACCCGTTAATTCAAATCTTACTACTACTCCTAATTACCCACAACCCAATTACCCATTAACCAAAATCCCCATATATATATACATCTCTAATCCTCCTAACCCTAAATCCACAAACCCAAACCCTAATAACCTACTCTCCCTCTCTCTATCCCGGCCTCCTTCCCCTTCCTCTTGCTTGTGCCGCAAGCATACCCAGCCCGACCCCAGGCCAGCCGACCCCTTCTCCGGCCTGTGTGCACACCCCGACACCCCAGACCGCTGACTCCCCCTCCCGGCCTGCCTCCAATCTCGATCCCCCACACCCGACCCTTTCCTTGCCGACCACCCTTCCAACCACCACTCATAAATCCTAGTTCTCTTTCTTGGTGTGCTCGCTTGGCCACAAGTTGTCGCCGTCTCTCTCTTTTGGTCTCTCTCTTGCTTGCTTGAGAGTTCGCACTTGGGATTCGTGCGAGTTGTTCGTGGGTTCGTTGCTTGGATTCACTCGTTCACGGATTTTCGTTTGTAGGTTTTGCTCGTTACTCTTGGTTTTCGTTGTTCTTCATCTTCGGTTAAGGTAAGTAACTTGTACTCCAATTCATTTGTTTGATACAAGTCAAAAATACCACCTATAGTGTAGTTGGGTCTAGAGACGACTCTTGTTTGTGTTATCTTTGATGGGTTTTGTCTCTATTGTGAAAATTTGACCATAGATGACTCATGACACAATATGGACATGAATTAACTTAGGATTTACCCGTTCTTGATTTTGATCATGTATGTGAGATTTTTGTGAGAATTCGTAATTTGGTTGAGACCCATGTGATATACTTGGTGTGGACATGCTAGATACCCTAATTTATGATGTTTAGACACTTGGTAGACTCGATTTCATATTTGGTTGTGTTTTGAACAAATTTTGTATGATATATGTTGAGTTGTTGTTAAAGGGAAAAATCTGTATTTTATCGCTGATCTGTTTTGTTTGCTGTTTTGGACTGTCTTGAAGTCAGTATCTTAATTTCGGTATAAAACATGAGTTTTAGAAAATTTTGTCTATTTCCAAACTCCTCTGACCTTGCTCTATTTAGTTTTTGTATGAGTGAGTTATGACTGTTTTACTACAGAGGTGTCGAACTTTTCCAGATTTTGTTTTTCGATGATTTTGATGACTAAATAATTTTGATACTGATGCTACGTATATTATTTTGATCCAAAACTTTGTTCAGTGTTTCTTTATCTAGTTAGGGATTACCCAAAATTTTGGAGGATTTTATTGATGCATTTTAGATGTCGTTTCATGCTCGTTTATGAAAACTATGCTTGCTGTATTTTGCTTGCTGTTCTGTAAAGAACCTTATTTTCACTATGACTCCTTTTACTGTATAAAAAATATTGGTGAAATATGAAAGTTATTATACTTTATCTATTTTCATATCCCTTTGGCGGAATTGGATTTCGTTTCACTGGTTGCGAGATATCATAGTTTTCGTACAGTAGTGTTGAGAATTCCACATTTGCCAAACTATCGTTCATTGATGTTTTCTGATTTTTGATGACTAGTCTAATGTTACTAAAAAATTATGAAACTTTATATTCTGAAACTAGACATATAGGGGAATACCCCAGATTTTTTGTGAATTTATTTACTGAGTTTTCATGTTTTTTTCCTTCTCTTGAATTCGTTTTCCTGATTTCTGACTGAACCTATTTTCTGTATTCAAATCAGTTTTGAGCTATATTTTTGTGAATTAATATAAGACTTATTTATACTCGCTGGATTCGGTTGGGAGTCTAATTTCTAGAAATTTCAATGGATTCAGATTTGCATATTTGTAATACTGGGAATCATTATTTTACTACAGTATGGTCTTGGTTTCCTGAACTTGAGATTTGTTTATTTTAGTTCTTTTATGAGATATCTTGCACACGTACATGTTTATCTTGCAACTTGAACTTGTTACATGATTATGACATGATATAATTGATATGTTTTGCACACCTACATGCTTGTTTGACATAATAATAAAATAACCAAGCCGGAGTAAAGGGAAAGATTTAGTAGTGGATAGTGCAGAAACATGTACTCGGAAGAACCTAGTTGTTATTGGAGCTTGTTTACATGTGGAGCTTGACACGATATACATGACACGTACACACATGACGTTGGAGCTTGTTTAGGTTTTGGAGCTTGTTTACATGATACATGATTACATGATACTTGGAGCTTGTCCCTGAGTACACTGCCCTGTATGATCTCCTACAAAATCTAAAGCGACACTGTTTGTTGTAGCAACCATGTAGTAAAAACCGGGATGCATGAAGTGCTACCTAGATAGTAATAACTACAAGACTTGAACATGACACTTGAACATGATACATGCCCACTTGACACTTGACTTTATGATACATGAGATTTGATACTTGCTACATGCTACATGATTACATGATTCTTGATACTGGTTACTTAATACATGACACTTGTTTACTTGACACTCGACACATGCTATTATACTTACTCATCTTGCCATGCTATGATTTATATCATGTATTCATGATTATACCATGCTAGGTTTGTTACTTAGATTTACCTATCCCATGTACTTGTATCCTACATTATAAGTGGCCCGTAACTTGCAATTGACGGGTACTTGTTTTTCTTATTTCTTCTCCTGTAAATTTACTAATTGCAGATCAGGATGGTCGGCTGCTAGATGGTATTGGCGAGATGATGTATTAGTGCTGAATTTTCTGCTTTATGATTTTTATTATTATTATTGTTTGAACTTGAATAAGATGTACTTGATTACTTGGATATTTATCTTGTATTTGGGCAATGTGACCCAGGATATTTGACTTGTTCAAAATTTGATTATTTGAGATTATTATATTTGGTTTCAAGTAATTTCTGGTATCTGGTTTCAATTATGCATGCCTGGTTGTATCTTTTGATTCCGACTCTGATTATCTTGTGAAATATTGTAAAGATTCCTGAATAGATTTTGGATAATGAAAATCATTCGCTGGGCTTTTGTCTCGTATCTGTATTTCGTATTCTTTTTGGGAAGCGGGGCGTGACAGCTGATCTATCCCTGGCCGTCGGTGGGTGGAAGAGGGACCGACTCGGTGCGTGGAGTTCGAGGTCCTCGCCGAAGGTGAGTGCCACAAATAAAATTATTCACCGAGGGCTCTCATGACCGGTGGTTCTCCTAACACCCGCTGATAGTTAAGGGTAGCGGTGATGGAGGCTGCTCTATCTCTGGACATCAGCAGGTGGAAGAGAGACCAACTTGAGGAGCAGAGCTCGTGTTCCTTACCGTAGGCGAGCGCCATAAATAAAATTAAAACTTTTGTAGGGGTTAGGGTTCGAGTTTGGTACCGAATGGTAAGGGCATGAGAAGTTGAGAAATTTTTCCCCTGAGTCGATGTCAAGCGGCGAGGGCGTAAGAGATCCACGAGCTAGCATAAGTTAAACCTCAAGCGCCAAGAGACGAGGGCATGAGAGATTGAGGAATCTCTCGTTAAGGGTCAAAGTCCAAGTCAAGCGGTGTGGACGCGAGAGATTGAGAAATCTCTCGTTAAGGGTCGAAGTCGACGTCGGGTGGTGATGACTTGAGAGATTGAGAAATCTCTCATTAAGGGTTGAAGTCCAAGCCGATCTACGAGGATGTAAGAGATTGAGAAATCTCTCGTTAATGGTCGAAGTCCAAACCGAGCGACGAAAACGTGAGAGATTGAGGAATCTCTCGTTAAGGATCGAAGTCTAAGCCGAGCAATGAGGACTTGAGAAATTGAGGAATCTTCCGTTAAGATTCGATGTCCAAGCCGAGCTGCAAGGTCGTGAGAGATTGAGAAATCTCTCATTAAGGGTCGAAGTCCAAGCCGAGCAACGAGGACGTGAGAGATTGAGGAATCTCTCGCTATGGGTCAAAGTTGACGCTGAGCAATAAGGACTTGAGAGATTGAGGATTCTCTCGTTAAGGGTTGATGTCCAAGCCGAGCTGCGAGGACGTGAGAGATTGAGAAATCTCATGTTAAGGGTCAAAGTCCAAGCTGAGTGGCGAGGACGTGAAAGATTGAGGAATCTCTCGTTAAGGGTCAAAGTCCAAGCCGAGCAGCGAGGACGTGAGAGATTGAGAAATCTCTCGTTAAGGGTCGAAGTCCAAGACGAGCGGCAAGGACATGAGATATCCAAGAACTTACTCGAGGTTAATGTCGAGCACCAATTTTGCGCTCGAAAGCTAGAAGCTTGCTCAAGGTTATTGTCGAGCGCCGAGCGTGCGCGAAAGATATAAGCTTGCTCGAGGTTAATATTGAGCGCCGAGCTTAATGTGACAGATAGGGGCGGGTTATAGGTCAACGTCGAGCGGTGAAGACCTAAGAGATTTGAGAAATCTCTCGTTTGGATGAGTAGAGCCGAGACATTTTGACTTGTTTCGAAAGGAAATTTTGTTGCTTTTACTCAATGCTTGGGTATAAAAGAAATAGCGTGTAGCACCAATTACAATCGCCGACTCCTCTATGTTCCCTCATGGAACTTGATAAGATGCTCAGCATTCTAAGGTATCTTTAATATCCTACCCCCCTTGTCTTCTAGTCGATATGTTCCCGGGTGTACCACTTGGGAGACCTTGTACGTGCCCTCCCAGTTTAGGGCCAGTTTGCCTTTCGCGGTGGGGTGAAAAATAGCGATCTTCCTGAGTACGAGGTCACCCTCCTTGATGTCGGTCGAACGGACCTCCTTGTTGTAGAACCTTTCAATTCGATGTTGATAGATAGTTCTTCTGATGGTGGATCTTTCACGGATTTTGTCGACCAGGTCCGAGTTGACCCTGAGGTCACTCAAATTGGATTCCTCATTGAATCCCATGATCCTAGGTGAAGGAAGCCCGATTTCAAGCGGGATGACAGCCTCTATCCCGAATGTTAGATTGAATGGGAACTTGGCCATGGGGATTCTCTTGGTTGTTCGATACGATGAAAGGACGCTCGACAATTCATCGACCCACAATCCATTGGGAGATTTTTCCAACCATTTTTTGAGACCTTCAAGAATTTGGTGGTTGGAATTTTCAGCATGGTCGTCCGACTGGGGATGGGCTATGGTTAAGAACCGCTGCTGGATCCCTAGGTCTTCGCAGAATATTCAGAAATTTTTGCCTGCAAATTGAGTTCTGTTATCAGTGATGAGCATGCGTGGATAACAGACCGACAAATAGTGTGTTTCCAGAAAAATTGCTGGGCTTGATGTTTCAAGATTGTGGCCAAGGGTTCCCCTCGACCCACTTAGTGAAGTAGCCGAGGGCCACTATGAAGAAGCGTCTTTGGCCTGGGGCCTTCGGAAAGGGGCCAACTAGATCCATTCCCCACAGGGCAAAGGGTATTGGACTAATAAGTGGTTTGAGTTCAGCTTGGGGCAAGTGTATGATCGAAGTGATGCTAGCGACCTGCAATATGGTTGGCCAATAGTAGCTATGGTTGATTATTTTCCTTGCGAGCGACCTGCTGCTCATATGGCATCCTCCAATTCCTTCATGTAGCTTCTTTAGTGCATACTTGGCTTCATCGGGAGTCAGACATTAGAGATATGGTCTCCCGTCTACCTTAATATATGTGCGCTTGAAGAGTACATATCAATCAAGGTGAATCTTTTCTATCTGCTCCTCGTCTTTCTAGCTTTGGCCGAGTTTAGTGGGCGTTCGTCATCTGCCAAGAACTTCTGGTCGGGATCCATCCAAGTGCTAGCTTCGATGCCTGGGTTGATGCAAAGGACCTCAAGGTTCTCGATGCTAAGCTTGAGGAGAATCTCAACGAGGACAGTGTGATCTATACCCTCGAAGGATGACGATGCAAGCTTGGACAAGGCATCGGCTTGACTATTTCGCTCTCTCAGAATGCGCTCGACAGTGGCGCCCTCAAAGACTGTTAAAAGTTGCCTGACGTGTGTCAAGTATTGGATCATCCGTGCATCACAGGCTTCATAATCCCCGAAAATATGATTAACCACATGCTGAGAGTCGCTGAAGGCCCTTACTTGTCTTACCCCTGCACTGTGAGCTAGCATGAGCCTGCCAATCATGGCTTCACATTCTGCCTTGTTGTTGGAGGCCTGAAAATTGAGATGCAAGGAGTACTGAAGGACGAAGTTGTCGGGGCCTCTGAGTATGACGCCAGCTCTGCTTCCACCCTAGCAGGATGATCCATCAATATAGATCTCCCAAGCTGGTTCATCCTCTCGGACTTCAGCTGCTTCAGGAATGGTACATTCCGTGATGAATTCTGTGAGGGCTTGCCCATTGATGGCTGTCCGAGGTTCGTAGCTGATGTTGTGCTGACTCAGCTCGATTGACCACTTGATTAAGCGGTTGGAACTCTCAGGTTTGTTGAGACCCTTCGTGAGGGGTTGGTTCCTAAGGACTCGGATGGAGTGGGCTTGAAAGTACGGTTGGAGTTTCCGAGCGGCCATCGCCAAAGCATAGGCGGCCTTTTCCATCCTTGTGTATCAAAGTTCAACATCATGTAGGACTTTGCTGACATAATAGATGGACTTCTGGACCCTCTTCCCTGACTAGCACAGCATTGAGCGCGTGTTCCAAAACAGCCAGATAGAGAAAGAGGGACTCACCCAGCTCTGGCTTGCTGGGGAGTGGGGGGGTGGCCATGTAGGCCTTCAGCTAATCGAAAGCCTCCTATTAAGGGTCTTTCCACTCGAAGTTTTTTGCCCCTACTGGGCTTTGAAGAATTGGAGCGACTTCTCTCTGGACTTGGAGAGGAAACGGCCGATGGCCTCCAGTCAACTCGTGAGCCGTTGGACTTCTTAGACATTTCTTGGAGGGTCTATATTTAGTATGGCCTGAATCTTTTCAGGGTTCGCCTCGATGCCTCGCTGGCTGATCACGAATCCGATAAATTTTCCCGAAGTGACGCCGAAGGCGCATTTAAAGGGGTTGGGTCTCATATTGTGGATCATAGGACCCCAAAAGCCTCCTTCAGGTCATGGACGTGATCTTGTCCCCTACGTCTTTTGACGAGCACATCATCGACATATACCTCTTTGTTCCCCCCTATCTGCTCCTTAAAAACCCGATTGATGAGCCTTTGGTACGTGGCACCGGCGTTCTTTAGCCCGAAAGGCATGACCCTGTAGTAGTAGAGGCCTTGGTCTATCACAAAGGCGGACCTGGGGATGTCTGGAGGAAACACTCTGATCTGGTTGTAACCTAAGAAGATGTCCATGAAACTCAGCAGCTCGTGACCCGAGGTCGCATCTATCAGGGCGTCAATGCTCGGGAGGGGAAACAGATTTTTAGGCCAAGCCTTGTTGAGGTCTGTGAAGTCTATACAGATATTCCATTTGCCACTCAGTTTCTTCACCATCACAATGTTTGCCAACCACTGCAAGTAGTTAACTTCTTGTATGAACCGCGCTGAAGGAGCTTGTCAACTTCATCCTTCACTGTCTATTGCCTGTCGAGAGCAAACTTATGCCTCTTCTGCTAGACTAACTCTGAGTCTCGGTGGACGCTTAGTTTATGCATGATGGGTCCTCCGAAATCCCTGGTATATCCAAGGTCGTCCATGCAAAGAGGTTAGCATACTGACAGATACAACCAATAATGGCCCGCTTCAGGTCTAGAGCAAGGGACTGGCTCACTCGGAACCGTTTAGAGTCTTCCTCCCCGGAGAAAGGACCTCCTTCAATTTATCAACGGGCTCCGAGTGCAACTGGTTCCTGTCATATAGGAGTTCAACTGCATCAAGGAAGAAGACCCCGCCCCCCACTGTGGACATATAGCATGCTCGGGCAGATTCCTGATTCCCTCGGACAATACCGACCCCATGGTCGGTAGGAAATTTAACCTTCAGGTGATAGGCGGAGGGCACACTTGGAGGGAGCAGTGTCTAGGTTTACTAAGGATGGCATTATAGGCAGCCTTGATGTTGACCACCATGAAGTCCATTGCCTCTGTTCAGATGGTTGGGGATGTTTCGGCTAATATGTCGAGGGTGACGATGCCCTCAATTTGGACAGGGACGCTCGAGAACCCGTGGAGTGTGTATCCGGCCGATTTCAGTCTCTCGCGAGAGAGTTTAAAGCTTTTCGAATGCGTCCAGGAACATGATATTGATGGAGCTCCCGCTATCAACTAGGATGCGGCGAACCTCGTGGTTGACCATACCAAGACTGACTACCAGGGTGTCACAATGAGGAATTCGAACGAGTTCCAGATCTTTGCTGGAGAATGAGATCACCACTCCTTGATCCCTGGGGGGTGGATAGTAGTGGATTGTGTTAACCTCTTTTAAGAAGGCCTTGCGGGAGGTGCTCGACTCTCCCCCATGGGTCCGCCGTGGACATAGTGAAGAATGATCCCCTCTGGCTTCTTCGGGCTCGAGTTCTGCCTCAGGATGCCTGTTGACCATTCGAGGAGGGGGCGAAGTCCTTTGGCCCCTCAGGTTAGTTCGAGTGAACTACCTTAGGTACCCCCTCTGGATGAGGGTCTCAATCTCGTTTTTGATGGTGCGACAATTATCAGTTTCGTGCACGTAGTCCCGATAAAACCAACAGTAGAATCTCCAGTCTCTTTTCTTGTTGTTCTTCGCTCGGGGAAGGTGGCGGACTATCCCTTTTTCCTCAATTTTCATGAGGATGGCTAACACACTCTAAATCAGCGGTGCGAACCTCTCGAAGCGAGGGACAGGGGGTGGTCGTTTCTGACCAAACACATCTTTCTTAGTCTTCTTCGGATGTAACACCCCGTACTTAAGAGGTGTATATCTATACACCTCTCAAGTACGGGGTGTGTTACCGCTGATTTCGGTGTGGGGGTAAACAGATGAGATTTGTGAGTTCGAGAAAACCTGAACAGCAGATCCAAGCCTTCTGATTCCTGCCGCAACCTGCAAGGAAGTGCGAGACACCGGGGTTGATTCCGGCGACGCACCCTCCGACGCTCTTGTCAGTAACCAGTGGTGATTAAAGAAAGAGCGTAAGGTGGAAAAAGAGTGATTATCTGGTCACAGTGGTAGAGGGGAGGTATTTATAGTCGCCTGGGGAGTGATTAGAGACCTGATTTCCTGTGTAACTACTAGGAGTAAAATCCTCACAGTCTGTTTAGGAAACTAATCCCTGATTCCCGGTGAGAGCAAATCAGGCCCGTTGACCTGGTCAAATCAGTGACCCTGATTTGTCTCTTGTTGGCCTGGGTTCGCCTCGGGTCGGGACCCGTACCCAATCGGAGTGGATCCGTTCGTGGGCTATTGGATCTGTGAGAAGGAGATCCAATACCCGCTTTGGATCCATTTGTATGTGAAATTACCGTTTTACCCCCGAGCTTCAAGATTCGCGCACAATCTGGACGGTTCCGATTTAACCCCATTTTTAGCCATGTCACGAGCCCCACACTCCTAAAGACTGAGTGTGATCAGCCTTTGAGGAGTAGTTTAACTATTTTAGTGGCTAGTGGAGTTGTATCGGAGTCCAAATGGAGGATTTTAAATCTCGAAGGGGGGTAGTGAGGTAATTTTTTGATGCCATGTGCTGTTCTCTAGCCATATCGGGTATTTGACGGCTTTTACCTATTTTTTCGGATTATTTATTAATTTTGAGATGTGTTTACTAATCGTTCGGGGGCCTTAACAGTACATTCTAGGCAATAATTGTTCGTTCAGGGGCTCAAAAATATACCCCCGAATTTTTAATTATTTTTCTAGAATTTTTAGTTAATTTTCTTGAATTTTTAGCAATTTTTTCGCAATTTTTAAATAAATAAAACGATTTAAATAAATAAAAAATGATTTTAAATACCGATTTATGACGTGGCACGATCTGGACCGTTGATCATGGACGAGCACGAATTTTTGAGAGATCCATCGGTTGTTATCGCTCAGAAGCTTTTTTCTCCGTTTGCGAGCTCGGGATGGCGCTTGCTCGGCCGCCGACCGGAGAGACAGGGGTTTGGCAGGCCGAGCGACGTGGCGCAATCTGAGCCGTCGGATGATGGCGTGCCTCCCAAGAAAACGCTATCTTGTCTTCTAGCGCACGTGGAAAATCTGGACCGTTCATCATTAGAAGCACGAATTTCTGAGAGATCCAACGGTCGTAGTTGCTCGGTGTCTTTTTTTTCCATTTGCAGGATCGGAAAGGCACTTGCTTGGCAGCCGACCGAAGGCATAGGGCTTCGGCAGTCCGAGCAACGTGGCGCAATCTGAGCCGTCGAATATCATGGAGCAAGTGTAGGCTCGGAAAGGCGCTTGCTCGGCGGCCGACCGAGGGCATGGGTTTCGGCAGTCCGAGCGACGTGGCGCAATCTGAGCCATTGGATGACGATACGCATCTCGAGATGGGCACATTTATCAAGAAAACACTATCTTGTCGTTTAGTGTCTTCGGCGAGATCTGGGCCGTCTGATCGAAATCTTACACGAAAGTTGAGGAGAAAGTGAGTTTTCTCCGTTTGCAGGATCGGAAAGGCACTTGCTCGGCGGCCGACCGAAGGCATGAGGTTTCGGCGATCCGAGCGACGTGGCGCAATCTGAGTCGTTGGATGACGACACGCATCTCGAGACGAGCACATTTCTCAGGAAAACACTATCTGTAATACCCCGTATTTCTGAAATATATATATGGTTTGAAATATATATAATAAATGAATTTGAGACTTGGTCCTAATATTCTATGGGAAGGATTTATAAAGGATTTAATATGGATTTGAAAATGGGATTCTTTGGAAATTCGGATTGTACTTGAAGGTGGGGGGACCCACCACCGATTGAGAAGCCAACACATGAGTGCTGTGTGCTTCTTCATTGGTGACGTGGCACTCTTGGACGGTGTGCACGGGTTTGGAAAAAGGATTTGTTAAGGGATTTAAATCCCATATCGATAGTTTCAAACTATAAAGTATTATATAAATATAATTGCCAAGGATCAAGAGTCACCAATTCGGTTAACCACCTTTTGAGAGGCAGCCTGTGGTGGGCAGTTGTACTACATAGTATCTAATTTGTCTAAAAAATTGTATAAATTGTTCGGGCTCGGGGTAGGGGCGTTACAAATGGTACCAGAGCCGACTTTCGACACCGAGGGTGTAAGAGCAGTGAGTTATGGACCACCAGATTTGCGGCGGAGAGTATTTCACAGGTTCTTCACGATGAGTCGTGACAAGACGTGGATACGGCTCCAGGTTCCACGGCGGCGGAGAGTATTTCATAGGTCCTTCACGATGCGTCGTGACAAGGCGTGAATACTGCTCCAGGGTACCGTCTCGGGGTGTGACACTCACAGAAATGCTCTACATCGGCTAGAAAGTAGATCCTGCACTAGATTGTGCATGCCCCGTGCTCATCAGCGAGGACGCTGATTTCTGAAGGGGGGGTGTATGTAATACCCCGTATTTCTGAAATATATATATGGTTTGAAATATATATAATAAATGAATTTGAGACTTGGTCCTATAGAAATATTCTATGGGAAGGATTTATAAAGGATTTAATATGGATTTGAAAATGGGATTCTTTGGAAATCCGGATTGTACTTGAAGGTGGGGGGACCCACCACCGATTGAGAAGCCAGCACATGAGTGCTGTGTGCTTCTTCATTGGTGACGTGGCACTCTTGGAGGGTGTGCACGGGTTTGGAAAAAGGATTTGTTAAGGGATTTAAATCCCATATCGATAGTTTCAAACTATAAAGTATTATATAAATATAATTGCCAAGGATCAAGAGTCACCAATTCGGTTAACCACCTTTTGAGAGGCAGCCTGTGGTGGGCAGTTGTACTACATAGTATCTAATTTGTCTAAAAAATTGTATAAATTGTCCGGGCTCGGGGCAGGGGCGTTACACTATCTTGTCGTTTAGTGTCTTCGGCGAGATCTGGGCCGTCTGATCGAAATCTTACACAAAAGTTGAGGAGAAAGTGAGTTTTCTCCGTTTGCAGGATCGGAAAGGCACTTGCTCGGCAGCCGACCGAAGGCATTAGGTTTCGGCGATCCGAGCGACGTGGCGCAATCTGAGCCGTAGGATGACGACACGCATCTCGAGACGGGCACATTTCTCAAGAAAACACTATCTTGTCGTTTAGTGTCTTCGGCGAGATCTGGGCCGCTGATCGAAATCTTACACGAAAGTTGAGGAGAAAGTGAGTTTTCTCCGTTTGCGAGATCAGAAAGGCACTTGCTCGGTGGCCGACCGAAGGCATGGCGTTTCGGCAGTCCGAGCGGCATGGCGCTACGGATTTCGAGACGGTCCTGTTCCCAAGGGCGTTGATGGTGTCCCGGGACTTGTGCGGCGTTCCATCTTCCCAGGGTCATTAAGAATGGTGCCCCTCAATTAAGGCATGGCGTTTCAACTTTCGAGGGTCATAATGGCCGGATCCTGGAGGGTAGCTTATAAGTACCTCATTCCCCTTGTCATTTTAATCGCATCAATGTTGAGTTTTAGCCCTCTGAGGCATCTGTGGTTGCCCTTCGGAAGGACGGATGGTCGTTCTTCCACCATGGTCTTCTCCTGACTCTGACGGCCCCGTCGTGGATGTCAGGGTCAGGGGAGATCATGGTGGAAGAAGTGATGATCAAAGTCCAGATTCGGGGGACCATGTGCTTCGGAAGGACGGGTGGTCGCTCTTCCGCCAAAATCTTCTCCTGACTCTGACGGCCCGGGTGGAGGCATCAGGGTCAGGGGAGATATTGGCAGAAGGGTTGACTACCGAAGTCCAGATCCGAGGGGCGATGTGCCTCGGTAGGACGGGTGGTCGTTCTTCTACCATGATCTTCTCCCGATTCTGGCGGCCCCGTTGTGGGTGTCAGGGTCGGGGGAGATCATGGCAGAAGAGGTGATGACCCAGGTCCGGATCCGAGGAACGAGTTTGCTTCGGAAGGACGGGTGGTCGTTCTTCCACTGTGATCTTCTCCCGATTCTGAGTGCCCCTATGTGGATGTCAGGGTCGGGGAAGATCACGGTAGGAGAGGTGATGACCCTAGTCCGGATCCGAGGGCTAGTTTGCTTCGGGAGGACGGGTGATCGTTCTTCCACCGTGATCTTCTCCCGATTCTGACTGCTCCGATGTGGGTGTCAGGGTCGGGGAAGATCACGGTAGAAGAGGTGATGACCCAAGTCCGGATCCGAGGGAGTGCAACTTCAGAATGATGGGTCTCCTCCGATCTCTGTCTTCCTTCCGGGCTGAAGGCTCCTGATGGTTGTCAGCCCGAAGGAGTTAGAGATGGGAGGCGCGCCGATCTGCGTTTGACCGGGCCCCCATGGGTCGGCGGTTTCTATCTAGTCCTTGAGCAATTCGTGGCTTCGGCTCCGAGGTCGGGGGCATTGTTTTGTTCACGGATGAGAGGGATGCCGGCCGAGACCTGGGGCCTGGGGGGCCCGCCGAAGGCGGTGCCTTAGATTAAAAAATTTTCCTGGCATTCGGTCGGCAGCCCATTGCTCTGTCGAGCGTGGGAGGCGTTCGGGACTACGCTGAGGATATCTTGGAGAAGTGACCCAAGGCACGGCCAAGTCGGTGGAGGAGAATGAACCGAGAGAGCTATCCGAGGTGGACCATACCATCTCGTCTCTCACGGAGGCCGATCTTCATCTGATCCGAAAGGGGTTCCAGATTCCTGCCGACTACAGGCTACTCCTCCCCGGGCCAGGCTTCCGAGCGAACACGAAGTCTTCGACAGACGTGTGCGTCTTCCCTGTCGACTCCCTGATCGCCGGGCTTCGCTTCCCCCTTCACCCGTTCATAATTGATGTCTTGAATTGGTATGGTTTAAGCCCCGCCCAGCTGATGCCGAACACCTGGAGGCACATCTTGGTGTTTGTTCTCCGGTGCCAAGAGGTCGGCGCCGCACCAAGCATGTTTCTCTTTCGGAGCCTCTACCGCCCCTGCCAGCCAAACCAAAACGAACAGAGGTTCTATCTTTCACCACGGACGGGCGTGAAGTTGATCGAGAACCCGGACTCGATCAAACATTGGAAGGAGAAGTATTTCATCATCCGAGCTCCCACGCCGTGGGTGATCCCGATAGTTTGGGCGAAGGATGGCCTGCCCAAGCGAGCCAAGAAAGAGCCTATGTTGAGTGATGAGGAAGCCGAGGTCCTCAAGAAGCTCCTCGCTCTGCCAGCGCTAAGCTGGAAAGATATTACCGAGGAGGCTCTGTTCCGAGGGGGTCTCAGTCCGATCGACCCTAGTACGCTTCTGGTATTTATACTCTTTGCTTAAAGTTCATGAAATTTTTTCTAAGTTTTTTCATTCGGCTTGTGCAGAGACGATGAAGATGGACTATAGGGCTTTGATGGCGAAGGCCAGGGCAGCGGAGCAGGAGACAAGGAAGAAGAGGCCTTCGGCGGGGCCTCAGGGCGGTCGAGCCCTGAAGATACCGTCGGTTGGGAAGAAAAGCGACCCGCAGGAGGCCGTTGTTCCTGGGACTGGCCCCGAGCAGGAGAAGTCCGCGGCTACGGATCCTCCAGCTTCCGGTGCGCCGGCGCCAGTGGTGGAGGGGGATGCAGCTGGCTCGTCGAGCGGCGCCTTCGGTGTGAATGAGGTGCTGTCCCTCCAAGTTCCCCCCCTCACCGCCGAGGCGGAGAAGATCTTGACCGAGCGGCATAAGCAGATCTTCATCCCTGACTGGCAGGTGATGAACGTCGACGGCTTCTTGGGCGACGGCAACATCTGCATGGAAGCGGTGAGGCACCTGCCGATCCCAAAGGATCGAGCGGCCCTGAAGGCCGGGCTGGCAGGGGACGCTACGATGCAGATCGCTCGGAACACAATGTCGGTTGGTGGACCGAACCCTTTCTCATTAAAATCTTTTCCTGAGTTTTTTCTAAGTTCCCGCATTCGGATCTTGACGGTTTGTTCTCTTTTCAGACCCTCTGTCACTTCAACTACTTGCTCGAGCAGTTTGCGAGCAAGGAGCAGGAGTATGAGCGGGAGAGAACAGAGCGCGTCAAAGCCACGAAGTTGCTTGATGCCGAGCAGCTCCTCTCGTCAAAAAGGGCTGCTGAAGTGGCGGGGTTGGAGAAGCAGTTGGCCGACGTCATTCAGCTGTCGAAGGATGCGGCGGCCAAGCTCGAGGCCTCGGAGAAGGAGAACGCCGAGCTGAAGGAGGAGCTGGCCAATGCTCGATCAGAGGCAGAGAAGGCTCGGAAGAGGGCCGAGAGAATCATGGCCAAGCACCGGTCTAAGGTGGCGAAGGCGAGGAAAGCTGTCCAAGAGGAGGCCGAGCACCACATGTACAAGAACATGGAGGACGCCTACGGCCGAGCACTGCTCCACGTTGCTGCTCGGAATCTGGGCTTCGACACGTCCTCCTACCGTTTCTACGACCCCGTGGAGGGGGAGGAGGGGGTCGCCCTGGGGATGCTCGGCCCCGAGGGACAGACGGATGGTGTCGAAGGCCCGGGCAAGACCGAGGCCGAGGATGAGGAGGAGGATGGCTCGGAGGAGGAGAGTGGGAGCGAGGACGAGGACGAGGACGAGGGCGAGGACGAGGACAAGACCGAGGGGTCGACGGACCCGAACGACAAAAAGGTCGACCCCTGACTCGGTTGCCTCTTTAGTCTTTTGTTGTTTTGTTTCTTTTTATAAGCCTAACTGCGGACTGGCCACCGCTCTTGTAAAACTTTATTCTCGGTTTTGAATGAAAACAGTTTGTTTGGCCAAAATTTATCCAAGTGTTGAGTCTCGGATTTTGTATTTGATTAGGCGTAGAATTCTCCAAGTGTTGGGTTTCGAATTTATCTCTGCTTTTCAGGTAAAGTTCGGTCCGGTTACGGAGGTTGCACACCTTCGTAAGGAGCTGGCCAAAACGAAGGGCGAGCTCTCGAATAGCCGACAGAGGCGGTTTCTAATGTTCTTGAAGCTGGAGGAGACGAAGGCAGCTGTGAGGGGGTATTGTCGCGAGTTGAAGCAACTGCGGAAGCAACCCCGAGCTCCTGGTCCCGAAGGTGAGGTCGATCGGCTTCGTGGAGAGCTTGCCGTCGCCGAGCGGAAGAACGACGAGCTTTTGGCCGAAATCCAACACATGGAGTTGGCGGAGAAAGAATGCTCGGCGGCGGAAGAGAAACTAACTTCTGAGCTGGAGAAGGCGTCGACCGAGCGCAAGAGGTTGTTGGCCGAGGTCAAGAGGTTGTTGGCCGAGGTCGACAGGCTTAGGAGGATCATGATAGATAGGGGGATCGAGGTCACCCACTTCCGACGGCTCGCAACCGATAGCGCCAACGTCTCGGGCTCGTCAAGGCCTCCTCGTTTGAAAAATTTGACGAAGGACGACGCTTTGAGAGACAGGATCATTGAACTAGAGGAAGAGGTTGCGTCACTCAAGCCTCTGCCGGAGAGGGCGAACGTTCGCAGTACATCGTGCACTCACGAAGAGAGCGAGAGGGGGATTTCCTTTTACGAACTCGCGACACGTTTGCCCGTAGCTAGGCAGAGCCCTGCTAACGCTCAGAGTAGTGCGGCCGTCTTGTCGAGCGGTGCCTCGGTCGGCGCCACAGTCAGGGTCAGTGGCGAAGGGGGGTCACGCTTCGTTGGTTTGGAATCGAGCTCGGAGGTCAGGCCTCGTCGTCCTCGCGTTTCCTTGAACTGAAGCGTTCCCCTTCCGAAGAGACCCTGATCGTGTCGTTTTGTGTTTCTTCTGACTGTTGTAAAACTCTATTGTAGGGTCGGTCTTGTTGTATGTAGAACTATTATGTCTAAACATGAATCTGAAAGTTTGGTTGGAAAATTATTCAAGTGTTGGACTTCGGAAGTATATTGAAATTTTGCTATTCGTTTTCCCTTCTTTTCAGCTCGTGGTGGCAGCCCAATACACTGATTCCAATGGTCTGGACGATGAAGCTGGGACCGAGGTAACCTCAGTGGCGACGAAGTCACGCTCGGCAAAGTGCCGAGAGCGGCTTCGTGGTGTCGAGCTGGAGTTACGCCGAGCTGAGAGCGAGCAGGCCCACCTTCAGTCCGCCCTTGGCCAAAGAGACGCCGAGATCCAACGTCTGGAGAGTAGAATCGTCGAGGCGACCCCCGTAGGAGAGGACGAAGACTAGCAGACTGCTTTTAGCAATGCTCTTTGGGTTCAGTGTATTCGGCACAACCAGTCAAAAATATTAGCCGAGCGGGACGATTTGCTCTCTGAGATCCATCACTTGCAGACTGTGGAGGTGAAGCTTCGGAAGGAGGCGGAGGAGCTGTCAGCCGAAGTGGATGGACTGGCGACCAAACGGATCAGCGAAGACATTTCCGTTTGAAGACCAAGTGTAGTGGGTCGGCGCTGTATTTTTTGTTTTCTAATGTTTTGTAACCATGGGAAGATTTCTTTGTATTATGTCCCGATCATCAATAAAATTTCGGCGATGAACTAGCCAGTCTTTTGTTGCTCTGCATGATGGTCTCGTTTATGATTGTGTTGGTTGTGCAGAGGTCTACGAGCCGGGCCCATAGTGTCACCGGCAGGAATCTCGAGACGAACCAGTCGTACGGGAACGCTATCTTGTCGTCTAGCGATGCTGACAAGATCTGGGCCGTTAGATTCTGGCACGAATCTCGAGACGGCTCAGTTCCCAAGAAAATGCTATCTTGTCATTTAGTGTCGTTGACAAGATCTGGACCGTCTGATCGAGATCCTACACGAGAGTTGAGGAGAAAGTGAGTTTTCTCCGTTTGCAGGATCGGAAAGGCACTTGCTCGGTAGCCGACCGGGGACAGCATGATCTGACCCCTCCTCGGCAGGTGTTGACGAACAATGCCACGGTCTCGCTCCCCACTCAAAGTCGGGGCGAGAGTCGAGCCCTTTCCCCTGTCGAGAGTATTCGACGGTCGTGGGAGCAGTTCCGAATGGCTAACCACTCCTAGCTCGCCGAGAAGTAAGCTTGGGGAGCGGATTTGGACCAAGTATTGGACTCCGGTACCATCGGTGTAGTTCAACGGTTGTGGGAGCAGTTCCGAACGGCGATCTACCCCTGGCTCGCCCGGGGGCGAGCCGAGGAGGTAAAGTCGAGCTGAGTGTTGGACTCCGAACCATCGGTGTGGTTCAACGGTTGTGGGAGCAGTTCCGAACGGCGATCTACCCCTGGCTCGCCCGAGGGCGAGCCGAGGAGGTAAAGTCGAGCCGAGTGTTGGACTCCGAACCATCGGTGTGGTTCAACGGTTGTGGGAGCAGTTCCGAACGGCGATCTACCCCTGGCTCGCCCGGGGGCGAGCCGAGGAGGTAAAGTCGAGCCGAACATTGGACTTCGAACCATTGGTCGTGAAACAAAAGCAATAAGAGAAAAGCAAACAAATTCACAAGTACGGGAGAGCGTTCTTTATTGATAATTGACGGCGAACCGTGTTTACACATAACGACTTATAAAGTAGATTACAACTTGGAGGAGAGGAATGGTTCGACACCTCGTGATACTCAGAGAGGCGCCGGGGCGCCTTCTTGGTACTTTAGGAGGTGGTCGGCATTCCAGGTCCTCGGAATTTCTCTGCCCTCTAGATTTTCCAGGCGATATGCTCCGGGCCGAACTACCCTTGTGATCTTGTAAGGTCCTTCCCAGTTTGGAGCCAGCTTGCTCTTCTGATTGGGGAAGGATATGGCCAGTTTTCTCAAGACTAAGTCCCCTTGCTTAAGGTTGGTGGGTCGGACCTTCTTGTTGTATGCCAACTCGACCCTTCTTCGGTAATTCTGCTGCCGAATTGACGCTCTTTCCCTTAGCTCGTCCACCAGATCTAAGTTCGCCCTGAGGTCTCTGGCGTTCTGTTCTTCATTGTAGGCTGCGAGGCGAGGGGAAGGTATTCCGACCTCGAGGGGTATCACTGCCTCGGACCCATAAGTGAGGTTGAAAGGGGACTCTCCTGTGGGCGTCCGCTTGTTCGTGCGGTAGTTCCACAGCACATTGGGGAGCTGGTCGACCCATAGGCCCTTGGAGCATTTGTTCAGCCTCTTCTTGATACCCATGAGGATCTGCCGATTGGCATTCTCTGCTTGGCCGTTCGACTGAGGGTGGGAGACGGAAGAGAAGCGCTGTTGGATAGCAAGGTCCTTGCACAGAGCTCGGAACGCGGCCCCGGTAAACTGAGTCCCATTTTCGGTAACTATGACGCGAGGGACGCCGAACCGACAGATGACGCTCTTCCAGAAGAACTGAACCACTTTATTCTCGGTGATAGTGGCGAGGGGCTCGGCCTCAATCCACTTCGAGAAGTAGTCGATGGCAACAACCAAGAACTTGAACTGGCCGAGAGCTGGGGGGAACGGCCCTAGTAAATCCATTCCCCACATTGCAAAGGGGATAGGACTCGATAGGGAGGCAAGGTTGGCTTGAGGGAGGCGACGAACATTGGAATATCTCTGACAGGAGCCACATTACCGAACGTGACGCTCAGCATCTTGGAGGAGAGTCGGCCAGAAGTACCCATAATTCAAGGCTTTCCGAGCCAAGGACCTAGACCCTGAGTGAGCCCCACCGATACCCTCGTGGAGCTCTTGTAGAGCGTAGTCGGCCTGTTCTGGGGAGAGGCACCTCAGGTATGGCCGGCCATCAACCTGTGAGAAGGAACGCTTGTACAAGATCCCCTCGATCAAGACATAGCGCTCGGCCCTGGTTCTGATTCGGCATGCTTCTTTGGGGTCCTCGGGGAGGAGCCCGTCCCTTAAGAATTCCAACAACGGCTTCATCCAATTATCTTGCAGCATGACCGGCAATGACTCCACCGAGCCGGATGTCTCATCTTCTATGCTCGGCCTTAAAAGGATCTCGATCAAAACGGTCTGCTCGAGACCTTGGAGGGAGGACGAGGCCAACTTGGAGAGAGCATCGGCCTGGGAATTCTCCTCACGAGGGACTCGTTGGATGAGTGCCTCTTCGAAGCGGCTCATGAGGGCTCTGACCTTAGCGAGGTATTTTGCCATCCGCTCGTCTCGCGCCTCGTATTCGCCCAAGACCTGGTTCACAATCAGCTGAGAATCACTGTGAATTCGGAGGCGCTGCGCCCCAGCACTTTGGGCCAGTCCGAGGCCTGCGATGAGCGCCTCGTACTCCGCCTCATTGTTCGAAACCTTGAAGTTCATACGGATTGCATACTGGAGGACGAAGTCATCAGGGCCATTCAGGATGATACCGACGCCGCTTCCTTCGTTACAGGAGGAGCTGTCCACGAAGACCGTCCAAATGGGGGGTCCGTTCGGGACGTGGCTGACCTCAGGAATGGTGGATTCGACGATGAAGTCGGCGAGTGCCTGTGCTTTGATTGCCGTCCGAGGTTGGTAGGAGATGTCATGTTGGCTCAGCTCTATGGACCATTTCATTAACCGGCCCGAGGTCTCAGGCTTATGGAGGATCTGCTTTAGAGGTTGGTCGGTGAGGACAACAACCGAGTGGGATTGAAAGTACGGACGGAGCTTCCTTACCGCCATGACCAGGGCATAGGCCATCTTCTCAATCTTCGGATAACGGAGCTCGGCGTCCCGAAGTACCTTGCTCACGTAGTAGATGGGCCTTTGGGCCCGGTCCTCCTCTCTCACCAAAACAGCACTTAGGGTCTGCTCGGAAGCGGCTAAGTAGATGAAGAGAGTTTCCCCCGGAACAGGTTTGCTGAGCAGAGGGGGGTTCACCAAGTAGGCCTTCAGTTGGTCGAATGATTCCTGTTGTGGTTGGCCCCATTCAAATCCCTTAGCCCCCCTGAGTGCCTTGAAGAAGGGGAGGCACTTTTCTCCAGACTTCGAGAGGAACCGGCCAATAGCGGCGAGCCGACCGGTCAGCTTCTGCACCTCCTTGACGTTCCGGGGCGGGGCCATGTCCAATATGGCCTTGATCTTCTCGGGATTTGCTTCAATTCCTCGCTGGCTCACCATGAAGCCGAGGAACTTTCCCGATGAGACCCCGAACGCACACTTGTTCGGGTTCAGCCACATGTTGTGCCTCCTCAACACGCCGAATGCCTCCTGGAGGTCGACAACGTGGTCAGTACCTCGGATGCTCTTGACGAGCATGTCGTCGACGTACACCTCCATGTTGCGGCCTATCTGGCTCTGGAAGACCTTGTTGACGAGGCGCTGATAGGTGGCGCCAGCGTTCTTCAACCCGAACGGTATGACCCTGTAGCAGTAGAGGCCCTGATCGGTGATGTAATGTCCAGGGGGAACATTCGGATTTGATTATAGCCGGAGAAGGCGTCCATGAAGCTGAGGAGCTCATGGCCCGAGGTGGCATCAATGAGGGTGTCGATGTTCGGAAGAGGGAATGGGTCCTTCGGACACGCCTTGTTCAGGTCGGTGAAGTTGATGCATATTCTCCAAGAACTGTTGGACTTCTTGACCATCACAACATTGGAGAGCCACTCGGGGTAGTTTACCTCCTGTATGAACTTAGCCTTCAACAGTTTATCCACCTCCTCCTTGATCGCCTGCTGTCACTCGGGAGCGAATTTTCGTCTCTTCTGCTGAACCGGTTTGCACCCCGGTTCGACACTTAGGCGATGGACTAGCAACTCCTCGGAGATGCCGGGCATATCCGCGGCCGACCAAGCAAACAGGTCGCAGTTATCCCGGATGCATTTCACCAAGCCAGAGCACAGCGCAGTCGGCAAGGACTTGCTGATGAGGAACTTTCGACTCGGGTCCTCGTCCGAGAAGAGTACTTCTTCTAACTCATCCGCCGGCTCGGACGTGGGTCGGACATTCGGCTCGGGGATTTCCAGTATCTCGAGGGAGAGTACCGGTCCACCAGTGGAAGTCATGTAGCACTTCTGAGCCGTCTCTTGGCTGCCCCTGACTTTCCCTACTCCCGACCGAGTGGGGAACTTCATTTTAAGGTGGTATGCTGAGGGGACAGCTTCCAGGGCAGCTAGGCCTGGTTGACCTAGGATGACATTATATGCGGCCAGGATGTCGACGACCATAAAGTCCATCGGCTCGGTCCGGGTAGTAGGGGTCTTTCCAGCAGTGACATCTAGGGTTAACACTCCCTCAACAGTTACTGGGACCCCCGTGAACCCGTGGAGTGTATAACCGGCCGGCTTGAGACGGTCCCGAGACAGCTGCAGCCCTTGGAAGGCCGAGAGGAAAAGAATGTTTACCGAGCTCCCGTTTTCTACCAGGACCCTCTGCACCTTGAAGTTCGCCATGCGGAGGTCGATGACGAGGGCATCACAGTGGGGAGTTCGGACTCCCTCGAGGTCTTCATTGGAGAAAGTCACCGGGACCCCGAGGCCTTTGGGAGGAGGGGCGCTGTGAACTGAGTTGACCTCTCGGACGAAGGCCTGCCGAGAGGAGTTGGAGGAGCCCCCCATAGGGCCTCCGTGGATGAGGTGCAGGACCCGTTCTTCCTCGAACTCGGGCATTTCCTCGTGCCGCTCGGAGTGCTTGTTAGCCCCCCGAGGCGGAGGAGTGTTGCGATCCGTCCGATCGTTTGCCTTTACAAATTTGGCCAGCTGCCCCCTCTGGATGAGGACCTCTATTTCATTTTTCAACGCCCGGCAGTCGTTGGTGTCATGGCCGTGGTCCCGGTGGTAACGGCACCATTTCTCCTTATTCCTCCTCTTAGCCGGGGTGTTCATCCTCGGAGCTAGAGGGATGACCCCCTCTTTCTCCACTTCCATCAGGATGGTGGAGATATTGGTGGTGAGGGGAGTGAACTTCTCGAACCTAGTGGGAGGACGGCGCTGACCGCCGTTGTCCTTCTGCATCTTCTTCGACCCCTCCTCCTCGGTCGCCTTCCTCTTCGATCTGGAGGCCGATCCTCCGAAGTTCAGGAGGCACTCGGCCTCTTCCGCCCGAATGTACTTCTCACACCTTAGGAGAAGGTCGGCGAAGTTGTGCGGGGGCTTCTTGGCGAGGGACGACCGGAGGTTGGAGTTGAGGACGTTCGACTGGAACGCAACAGTTGCCATTGACTGGTCTAGGGAGGCGTAGACCTGACTTCTGCGGTGAATCTCTTCACGTAGTCCCTCAGCTTCTCTCCCCTTTCTTGCCACAGGTTGAGTAGGGAGAGGCTCGTCTTCTCGGCTCGCCTGCTACTCACAAAGTGAGTTATGAACAGCGTCTCGAACTGATCGAACGAGAAGATGGAAGAGGGGGCGAGCCTGGAGTACCATTTCCGAGCCGACCCCCTGAGGGTGGCGGGGAAGGTCTTGCAGAGCATGGCGTCGGAAGCTTGATGGATCAGCATTAAGGTCTTGAAGCTTTCGACGTGATCAACTGGGTCGGACTCCCCTGAGTACGTTTCAAACTGCGGAGGTTTGAAACCCCTCGGTATGGGGGCCTCCATGATCGTTCGAGAGAAAGGGGGTCTGCTGGGCCGGACGGTCCCTGCTCTGGACTCTTCCTCTCTGTCCATGCGACTAATGCGCCTCTCCACCTCATGGAGACGGCGGTTGAGGGCATCGTCCCTCCGCTGGTAATCATATGATCCCCTGGACTCTTCTTCATAGGAAGGCGAGCGGGGACTGCGGCACCGGTAGTCCTGGGATCGGCGGGGACTATAGTGCTGCAGCTGGTGACTGGGAGCCGGGAGAGGACTTCGGGATCGGCGGGGACTGGGAACCCGTGGGGGTGTTGGAACCCTCTGGGCATTTTGGTTGTTGGGGCGAAGGTTGAGGGCCTGTAGCACGGTCTCCTGAAATTGTAGGAACTCGGCACGAGTGATAGGTGCCTCATTGTTCCTCGGATGATGCCGATCTGCAGGGGAATGCGGCCCCCTCCTTCGTCGCTCGGGAGATGCCGCTCGGCCCCTTCGGTGCGGAGACCTTCTACTGTCTCGACGGTGAGGAGACCGCTCTCCCTGATGCTGGCGGGAGGCTCCCTCTCGGGCCCGCCTCTCATCAAGGTGGGTGCGAAGGTCCTCATCTTTTTGGCAGTTCAGGATTGTGTTGCAGAGGTCGAGGTGATGAGAAGCCATTGAATCCAAAGATTCATTATGAACCGAGACATGGTCTGGGTTGAGGGGCTGCTTCTGCCTCCGCCCGTTGTGGCCGGAAGGGCCATTGGGGGGTTGCTGTTTGGGAAGAGGAGGTTGGCCCTGCTGGGCCGGGGGAGGAAGTTCGGGCTGTGGAACAGGATTGACAGGGGCTGTGGGCCGAGTGATTGGGTCCGCGGTTGGACCCTCTAGATCTGAACTTCTTTAGAGGCATGGTTGGAGAAGGGCTAGACGACAAGGAAGAGGCTGAGGCTGTTCGTGTGGTCTTCCCACAGACGGCACCAATCTGTTACCGCTGATTTCGGTGTGGGGGTAAACAGATGAGATTTGTGAGTTCGAGAAAATCTGAACAGCAGATCTAAGCCTTCTGATTCCTGCCGCAACCTGCAAGGAAGTGCGAGACACTGGGGTTGATTCCGGCGACGCACCCTCCGACGCTCTTGTCAGTAACCAGTGGTGATTAAAGAAAGAGCTTAAGGTGGAAAAAGAGTGATTATCTGGTCACAGTGGTAGAGGGGAGGTATTTATAGTCGCCTGGAGAGTGATTAGAGACCTGATTTCCTGTGTAACTGCCAGGAGTAAAATCCTCACAGTCTGTTTAGGAAACTAATCCCTGATTTCCGGTGAGTGCAAATCAGGCCCGTTGACCTGGTCAAATCAGTGACCCTGATTTGTCTCTTGTTGGCCTGGGTTCGCCTCGGGTCGGGACCCGTACCCAATCGGAGTGGATCCGTTCGTGGGCTATTGGATCTGTGAGAAGGAGATCCAATACCCGCTTTGGATCCATTTGTATGTGAAATTACCGTTTTACCCCCGAGCTTCAAGATTCGCGCACAATCTGGACGGTTCCGATTTAACCTCATTTTTAGCCATGTCAGGGTGTTACATCCGAAGAAGACTCAGAAAGATGTAACACCCCGTACTTAAGAGGTATATATATATATATATATATATATATATATATATATATATATATATATAGGAAAATCTTCCATTGTGCACCCCCCCTTCCGTGTGCGCACTCGGCCTTCCCGCCTTCGTATTGACAATCTGAACCGTTCACATTGATCTATACATCTAAATTAGTCTAAATGTGTGAAATCAAATCATTTGAAATTCATTTTTCCATCCATCATCTGACTATAAAAAACAATGATTTCAGCCGTACAATTTTGTTACACTTTAATGGATGGGCAAATGAATTTCAAATGATTTGATTTTACATATTTAGACTAATTTAGATGTGTAGATCAATGTGAACGGTTCGGATCGTTGATACAAAGGCGGGAAGACCGAGTGCACATGCCGTGTGCACCATAGGTGGTGCACAATGGAAGACTTCCCTATATATATATATATATAAAATATGTGAGAAGTGTGGTAAGTTGGCCTATAGGATGTCTATGGGCTGTGGATTAATTAGATTAATATGGGAGCCTATAGAAGTATGTCTATGGGGCTTATGAAAATGTGGCATTAAATGAGAAATGAAATGAAGAGAAGTAGACTGTGCTGTGCTTGGGCATGAGTTGGTTAGTCCCACATCATTGGGGAACGAAAGAGTGTGAGTGTATATAATTAATAGACTATGATTAAAGGTCACCGACAAGCTATAGCACCTTTTGTAAGGCAGCCTGTGGTAGGTAGTTGTCAGGATATAGCTGAGCGGGGCTCGGGGCGTTACAGATAGTATCGGAGTTGACATTCGACACCGATCGTGGGTAAGAGTAAGTTAGAGTGACGCATGAGATGGAGCAGTAGATGTACACTGGTGGATAACCAAAGTCCCGGGTTGGGCTGTACAGCTAGCAGAATCAGGGTACTCCACTCCACATCAGCTAGAAAGGGATCCTAGATCAGGTTGCAAGTTCCGGGCTCAGCGATGACGCTGAGTTCTTAAGGGGGTGTGTGTGTAACACCCCGTACTTAAGAGGTGTGTGTGTATATATATATAATATGTGAGAAGTGTGGTAAGTTGGCCTGTAGGACGTCTTTGGGCTATGGATTAATTGGATTAATATGGGAGCCTATAGAAGTGTGTCTATGGGCTTATAAAAATGTGGCATTAAATGAGAAATGAAATGAAGAGAAGTAGGGTGTGTTGTGCTTGGGCGGGAGTTGGTTAGTCCCACATCGTTTGGGGAGGAGAGAGAGTGAGTGTATATAATTAATAGTCTATGATCAAAGGTCACCAACAAGCTATATCACCTTTTTTGAGGCAGCCTATGGTGGGCAGTTGTTAGGATTTAGCTGAGCGGGGCTCAGGGTGTTACATCGGAGGCTCAGAGTCATCAAATTTTCTTTTCCCCTTGGTTTAGGGTTTCTTACGGGCTTTCAGGGTACAGAGCTTCGTCGGCTCGGATGTATTTTTTGACCCTATTGAGGAGGTCGGGAAAATCGATGGGCAGCTTCTTCGTTAAGGAGGCCTTCAGCTGAAGGTGGTGAACAATGTGCCGGAAGGCTGCGGATGCAATGCCAGCGTCGAGATAAAAGACCGATCTATCCTTGGCGGTGAACCTTCTCACGAAATCCCAAAGGGACTCTCGTTCCTTATGTTTGAGGTCCAGGAGAGAGGCACTCGTCTTCTCGACCTTGCGACTGGTCACGAAGTGAGCAATGAATCTCACCTCGAGCTAGTTGAATGAGAAAATCGAGTTGGGGGCGAGCTTGCAGAACCATTCGCATGCCAGGCTACGCAGCTTGGCTGGGACACGCGACAGAGGAGAGGATCCGAGGTGCTGTGGATCATCATGAGGGTTTTGAACCCTTCCATATGATCAGCATGATCACTCTCACCATTGTACGTCTCGAACTGAGGTGGCCTGAAATTTCTCAGAATCTCAACTTCGAGAATTTTAGCGGAAACGGGGGTCGGCTAGACTGATACCCTCGGTTGGGTTGTGACTCACCCTCGCCGATCCGAGCGAGGTGATTCTCTATTTTTTGTAGGCATTGAAGGACGGCCACATCCCGTCTCTCCGGCTGAGTTGAGCCGTGAGACTCATTGCCCTGGGCTTCCTCCCGGTGGGGGTTATCATGTTGGCGCTCGATTCTGGGGCCACCCTAGAGGGCCTGGAGGACCTTATTTCGGAAATCCCAGAACTCGACTCTCTTGACGGGGACCTGTTCGCCTTGACTGTTAGTTGTCGGGGCCTCTGCTCCTGACCCTAGGATGGGTGAATGTTGTGGGGTGGAGCCTGGTTGGAGGGGGTGACCCATCCCCTTGATCGGTTGAGCTGGTGCCGAAGGTCCTCCACCGGTGGCCAATTGTAGATGACGGACCGAAGGTCAATGGCGACCGAGCATGAAGCGCTAAAACCAAGTTCTGATGGACCGTCGACTTGCTATCTTCGGGATCCATGCGTGTTCATGTGACTGTGAGAAGGATGAGGGTCGGCATGATGTCCCGCCGTGGGCGCTCTCATGGCTTTAGGTGCCATGAAGGGGGACGGCTCCTAGGTGAGATCCGAGCCTGGAATCGAGTTAGTTTGTCTGAAATTCCATAGAAGGCGCCAATCTGATGATGCTGATTTGGTGGTGGAAGTAACACATGTGAGTTCTTGTAATTTATAGTGGAAGAAATAGGTTTAAGACAGATCTCAGCCGCAGATCTGGATCTGAGATGATGATTTCGTCTAGAGCAAGAGAGGTGGTGCTGCTCGTAGCGGGCCACCCTCGAACACATGCCTTTAGAGTGATGAGGGGGTCTGGTATTTATAGGCAGTGAGAGGGCCGGGTTGACCCTCTCTCTGCAGGTCTGACCCGCAAAAGGCCCATAGGATCAATAAGCCTGATGATCGGGAAGTTGCGGATCTTGAGGGAATCCAATGGTTCAGGTTGAATTGGATTTTATCTTCATCAAATGGTGAGGTCGGTGAGGTCTCAGTTGGATAGAGAGGAGGTGAAGTGGTGGTGGTGGTGGTGGTGGTGGCAATCGGAGATGGAGGAGCCAGAATTGCAAGGCATGGGTAATCGGTGATTGGGTATTCACTACAGCAGTAGTACTTCATTGGGTTCTGTCATTGGAAAAGAAACTGGTAATTTTAGGACTAAACATCGGGTAATGCTACACCTACTACCAAATCTACTATCTTTTTCTTTACTGTCTTAAGTGGCACACTATTAGTGGAGGTTATTGTAAAGTAGGTGGTAAGAACATTCAATAGTAATGCGTTACCTAAGATAGTAAAAGAGAAGGTTGTAGATTTGGTAGTAGGTGTAGCATTATCCCTAAACATGATCTGTCCATTGTCCATCAACCATCTAGACCGACGGCTAACATTAATCACTAGAAGATGCGGGTGCAATTCCCTTAAAAAATAGACGAAGGGTATATTAGTCTTTCTACTGTCCGAAAAATTATAAAAATGGAGGATGATGTGTAAGTTGATCCAAAACAAACAATATAGGTAATTATTGACTTTTCCCTTTTATTTATAACTAATAAGGTGACTTTGCGCATGCGCGGACAAATCGTCGAGCAATCTAGGTGAATTTATTTGTTGATTGTAAGAGCATCCACTCTCATTTGCTAAAAATTTATAAAATGAAAAATAAAAAAAAAACTCTTCCACTGTCGTCTGCTAAAAAGCTACTTTACAGTCGAAAGTAAACAGTACTCTGCTATATATAGCAAAGTAAAATAGCATTTGCAAATTATAGAAGACAGACGATCATCTTCCGTCTGCGAAAAATTTCGATTTGTTTCGAATAAACAATTCACACAGACGAAAGAAGATATTCCGTCTATTGCGTTGAATGGTCAAAATTGGAAAGACGAAAGAAGTTCTTCTGTTTTTCAAAATGGCTCAATTTAAAATTAAAAAAAAAAAAACAGTAGACGGTAGATGTTCCTCCATCTAGTACATATATATTTTTATAAAAAAAAAATAAATGAAAGAGACGGAAGAACTTCTTTTATTTATTTTTTTTTCTTTTAAGTTTTTATCCTTTTGTTTACATTAAATAATATTAAAAAAACAATTAAACATAATGCCCAGACGATCTTCTTCCGGCTGGGCATATTTGTTTTTCAAAAAAGGAAAAAATACCCAAGACGGAAGATCTTCATCCGTCTGGGTATTTTTTTAATTTTTTTTTCATTTTTCGCGCGATCAGACGGTAGATCTTCTTCCGTCTGACTCAATTTTTTTTTTTTAAATTTCTGTCAAACGAAACATTATTTTTCGTCTACTCAAATTTTAGCTTACACGACAGTAGCGCAACTCATTCTTTTCTAAAAGCCAAATATCAAATAGCTATAATATAGCACCCGAATGATAGTGGATGTTCTTATTTGTCAAACTCATAATGTTTTATAGAATACTGTCAACAACAAAAATTGCACGTTTTATAGAATACTGTCAACAAAAAAATTGCACTTTTGTCAGTTGCAGTAATACATAATGTGCGCATGTAATCAAAATTGAGTATTGTGAGATCAAATGATAAGTATTGGAATTATCATTCTGACATGACATAAGATGATGCTGCTCCTACGAAAATAAGTCGTAACTTTGGCGAGACTAGATAAGTTGTCCATTTATCAGAGTAGCAAAACAAAATAGTGCTGATAAGAAAATCAGTTATAGTTGCATATGTATTTTACATAAAATGATTGCTAAGCATCTGCTTTAGATATGAGTTTGCAACAAATATTCCACCCATAATAATAACAGTAGGTAGCACAAAATGAAATGTATACATCACGTGAGTCTTGTACAGTCACCATAAGTTTAGAAGATTGCTACGTTAGGAGGTACACCACTTTTGCCTAAGAGTTCATTGACGGCTCATGTTCTTCATCTTGACTTTCGCTGCTTTGCGAGTCCAATGGAGCAGTCGATGTTCTAGTCAAGCATGAGGTCAGTAGCTTTCCAGTTGACGTTCACCGGTGATAGCAATTGGTTGTTTGTGTTGGTTGTTTGTGTTGGATATATAGATATATTATCAATAAAATAGAATATTATTGTGTATAATGTTCTATAAGGATAACACGTACTAGTTGTATGCTAATTGTTGGATCAGATTGAGTGGGCATAAAACCCAGTACCCTAAACCCAGTTCATTTCATATAAAAGCTGATCTAGAGGTAGTGCTCTGTGATATTCCAATTACTAATAAGCATGATATAACATCTTAAGCGGCTATGAGATATAAACCCTAATCCTAATTACTTATCTTGGTCTAACAATCTTAAGATATTACACAAATCAAAATACTGAGATTGAGAGAGAGAGAGAGAGAGGGAGGGTTCGTCGGAATCTTTCGTCTCCCATACCTGCCGTCGCCGTCGCCCATACCCGCCGACATCGTCGTCCACACTCGTTGACGCCGTCGTCGATCTCGACTCCATATCTGACTTCGACGAAGTCGCTGACGCTCCCGCTCGCCGTCGCACACCTCGATGCAGACCACCGCGATCACACGCCTCGGCCATTGGGTCACCCGCCGCTAACATTCTTCCTCTTCTCTGATCGCGATCGGTTGTGAGGAGAAGAACCCAGATCCGTCGATTTGATTGGGTATTTGTGGTGTTTCGAGTTCGGGTTGTAGAGAGGATCCAAGCTGTATGCTTGATTTCTTCCTATTGGTGACCAAGGTGCTTGCTGTTTTGTATTGTGGGGTGAAGATCTAGATCAGATCTCACTATTGCTGCTGTGTGCTTTATAACTCTTGATTCTCATCTAAACTTTAAGATCTGTGCTGCTTTATTTGATTTAATTTTTTGTTTAATGTTTATTATGCAGTTTTATAGAAAAATCCTTCATTTTGCTGAAATTACGCTAGTAGTAATTATTCAGAATAAACCTTCTAAATTTTAGAATTTACTATTTATTCCTATAAAATGGAAAACTTAATCGTGCGTAAAAGATTCCGAAACTAGAAATATCTGATAATTCTGAATTTAACAGTTGGAAAGTGAAAGCACATTCAGAGATGTGATGTAGTTGTTGGAAATAGTGTGGGCAGTGAGGATGTTGTTTGGACTAGATCCAAGTATGATTGGACTTGATTAGATCTAAATTAAAGATAAGTTCTTTACCTGCATATATATTTTGATTATCTGTTGTTGATAAGTGCTAAAGTTTTAAATTGCGTTAATCATTGTTTAATCAAACACAAATTTGAATAAATATTTTGGCTACGTGCTAATGATCAAATATTTATTTTGATAAGATAAATTATACTTTTGACAATAAATTTGTATCACCAATAAATTGTTATTAGAATTATGTATTGCTAATAATTTATTTAATTGGCTAATCTTTAACAATTTGATGAATGTAGGAACTTCAAAGTTACTTACAATTTGATGATGGATTTGCAACACGGTAGAATAAGTCTGCACTACGCAGGCTTCTCCATCGAATTTGGATCACTTCTAACTTGAAGTGTCGGTATGATCTACTCTAGTTCAATTTTTCAATATTTTCATGTGATAAATGTGTTAACGTTTTGTGCGTTTGATCACATAATTGGGAATTTTAAATCATAATTATTCTCACTTTGAAACTAGCATATTTGAAATTGTTTAGTGTGCCTTGTCATACTATTTATATAGACATATTGGGTAAATCCATCGTTTGTAGTTTTTGTGAGATTGTATTTTTTCTTTTGTAATAATTTTTTTTTTTATGTATAAGATGTATAACAAATGTCTATAACTTAGGAGAGAGCATCTCTTAATGTAAAATAAAACTCCATTATTTACGTTTTGTTCTTTCTCATTCATTGCTGTGTGTGCAAAGTTGAATTATAACATGTTAGTCATTATCTCGTTTAGTGTTTCGAAGATAATGAAGAACGAATAAAGAAATGGACTCTTTGCTTAATGTGTTTGAGCATATAGACATTGTTAGAACCACAAGAGAAAGCAAATAGTTTTGTGAAATGTAATAGAGTAATTTTGTATTAACTCATATTTTATTATTATTATTTTAATGTGCATAATATAGTCTATTGCGTGTGTAAGTTGAGTTTAATAAATGAAGCAACTGATAATAGTAGTTCTAATCTGTGTAGTCATTGAATACAGCATAATAAGCTAGGACATGTGAACTATATATAAATTTTGAGTTCTTGTTAAAACTCATAACTCTGCTATGTGACACCTCATTAAATATGACAATGGTGAAATTTGTGTTCAAATTATGATCACTAGAAAACCATTTAGTATGATCTCTAGGAGTACACAATTTCTTGAGTTAATACATTCAGATATTTGTGATCTCATTAGCTTTGTGACTAGATGAGATAATGAATGGTTAGAAGTATTTAATCACCTATGTAGATGATTATTTAATGTTTGTCATATATATATGAAGATGTAGCACTCTCTACTTTGATGAATTAAAAATTAGTTAAATGCTAAGATCAAAATATTTTAGATTTGATAGAGGTGGTGAATATGATTTAACAATCCTAGAGAAGTTTGCATTTGGCATAATCTCTTTGGCACTCTATTTACAACAGTCAAAACGGCATTGATAAAAGTTAGAATCAAACACTTAGTGCAATATTGAATTCTATATTATTGACTGTTGTTTGACTTTGTGTAATTGTGGGTGATAATGTATTGTTAATCATATTTCTAATATGTTACTACACTCTAAATTATTTACACCTTGTAGTGTAACGCCCCGAATCCGGCTCAGCTGCGTACCCGGCTACACGTGCACGCACGCAAAAGAATGGACACAAAACTCTAGCCATGCCCACCACAGGCACCATCAAAAGGTGGGTTAACCCTTGGGTATCCTTTATCAGATGGTTTCCTAATATATACCCACTCACACCCCACATTTTTTCCGATATGGGACCTTCATTCCCATGGTCAACCCGGTCAACCAAGACCCAACCAGCACACACACAAGCATGCATTCCTTTCATTCATTTATTATTTCTTCCTATTCCCCATAGGAAATCTCCTAGGGCCATCATCCATCAATAACCCATAGGATCATCTATCGGCCACCATTTAATACCTACAATCTCATCTCTTATATTATATATATATTATATTATATATTTCTATATAATATTATATATACCCGCTTAAGTACGGGGTGTTACACACGCCCCTCCTTAAGAACTCAGCGTCCTCGCTGAGTCCGGGACTTGCAACATGATCCAGGATCCCTTTCTAGCCGATGTGGAGAGGATTACCCTGATTTTGCTAGTTGTACAGTCCCCTACCTGGGCGACCTGTCCCAACCTAGCTCCCTCTTAGGCGTACATCTTGCACACACTCGGTATCGAAAGTCGGCTCTGATACCATTTGAAACGCTTCGAATCCGGCTCAGCTGCGCACGCAGCTACACGTGCACATACGCGAAAGAATGGACACAAAACTCTAGCCACGCCCACCACAGGTACCATCAAAAGGTGGGTTAACCCTTAGGTATCCTTTATCATATGGTTTCCTAATATATACTCACTCACACCCCACATTTTTTCCGATATGGGACCTTCATTTCCATGGTCAACCTGGTCAACCAAGACCCAACCAGCACACACACAAGCATGCATTCCTTTCATTCGTTTATTATTTCTTCCTATGCCCCATAGGAAATCTCCTAGGGCCATCATCCATCAATAACCCATAGGATCATCTATAGGCCACCATTTAATACCTACAATCTCATCTCTTATATTATATATATATATATTATATTATATATTTCTATATAATATTATATATATACCCGCTTATGTACGGGGTGTTACATGTAGACTATAGGATAGAAATATAAATAACTTTGTTAAAGTGAAAATATGTGGTGTGATACATTTGTTAGAGTACATGACCCTAGAAGGCCTAAAGAATGACCTATAACAAATATTTGTGTGTGCTTAGAAAGTACAAAATGTAGTTTCTGTGGACAGATGTTGGATCTATCTAATTTATGTTAGAAAAATCTAGACTTGCAGAGTTCTTTGAGGATGTATTCATCAAAGATAGGTGTATGAAATTATCTAGTCCTACTGACATGGTCAATGATTCACTATTGAAATCTAGAACCAGTCCTACTGACACTTAAACTTTAATGGCAAATGAGCCAAGAAGAGTCTTTAGTAGACAATGAGATAAAATTATGTCATACAATAATATTTTTAATTAGTTGATCTGCCGAAAGAGGCTAAACTATAGTAAGTAAGTGGGGTTTTGTAGAAGAAACTTAATTTTGATTGTTCATTAGCAATTTTAATGCATTTTAGTAGCTAACGGATTGATTGAGATAAATGGGGCAGATTTGTTTAATGTCTACTCACATGTTTGTCATATTTCTACAATAAGTATTCTTCTTACCCCTACATCTATTGAAATTTTTTTATTTATAAACGATATTTAAAACAGTTTTGTACTTGATGTTTTGTACTGAATATTTTTGTAATGAAAATGTAACCCCTGTTTTCCACTTTCTGTATCTTTGGATGTATTTTTTTCTTTTTATTCATCTTGTATCTCTTTTGAACCGTGTATTGGATCTTCATTTTCTATATATTCATCTATTTATTTTTTCATCTTCTTATTTGATCTTCTTGATCCAATTGTCTCCTATTATTTCGTCTCTAATTGTTCGAGCTATTATTTTTTATTCTCATTATAATTGTTCATGTCCTATTTTATTTATCCATTTTTGTTCCTATATTTTATTGGATCTTTTATTAAACCCTTGAACCCAGTTATTCCTTAAACCCTATTTTAATTCTTTTGGATCTATTAAGATCCTATAACTCATTATGCAACCTGTTAAGCCCATTAGACCCCAATACCCTATACTATACCCATTAACCCATACACCTAACCCTAATATCTCTCTCCCTATATATATATATATATATCCTGTTTATCTCTCCCCTCACGCAAAACCCTAGCCTCACTACTCTCTCCCGACCACCCGATCTCTCTTTCCTTCCACCCTCGTGCTCTCTCCCGACCTCCTCTCCGTCGCCCCTTCGCCCTACAGCCAGTGCCCCTTGCATCCCTGTGTTGTGCCTTTCCTCTGACGCACAACAACAGCGATGGCCTCCCCATCTCGACCAGAGCCAGAGCAACCACAGTGCCGCCCTGCACCCCCTCTTTCTGTCGCGACACTGCACCGCGACAGCACCCCGTGCTGCTTCCCTGCCTTCTCCCACAGTCAGCAGCCACAACAGTAGACAGCAGCCAGCGTGCCGTCCGGCCGCGGCCGTCCTTCACCGCTGAACACACACACCCCTGCCTTGGTAGTGGGTGTAGGTAATTGATCTCCGACTGCTCCTCTTGGTGTGCTTGCGTTTGGATTCGTGATCGTGTGTTCGCGTGTTTGTAGTTCGTTCGTTGAGATCGTGCTCGGGAATCCGTTCCCGTTATTCACGTTCTCACACTGTTTTCATCGTCAACTATGAGGCAAATAATTTGTATTAATTTCTGTTGCAAATACAAGTACTAAATACTGCATGTAGTGTAGTTGTGTTCTAGAGACAATTCTTGTGCAAAATCCCTATTGTATCTTGTCTCTATGTGTTGGTCCGTCCGTAGTCGTCTCTAGTTACACACACGACATGAAATTTAAATTAGATCTAATTAATCCCTGTTGCAAATATGTATGTTGGTTGTGATCCATTAGTTGTTGTGTGAATCTTGCATGCTTGACGTGTTACTGGTAGTATATCCTGTTGTTGATCTGTTAAATACCCTATACCATGTTGCTTGGACATCTAGTATACCATATTTCACATTTTTTTATGATTTGTATGTGTTTTATATGATCTAGTTGATTTTATGCATGAAGAATAATTCTGTCCTTGTTGTTACCCCATTTTTGTTTAGTATTTTAGACCCTGTTAAGGTCAATATATAAAAATTATTTGTGAATATGAATTGTAGATAATTCTGTCTACTTTTCATATTTTTTGACAGATCTCAGTTTCGAGTTTTAAGTTATGGCTATTTTACTACAGATGTGTACAAAATTACAGATTCGGTTTTATATGAATTCGGGAGAGTAATTTATTTTCATACTAATGTTAAAGGTAATATTTTGGTCCAATATTTGGCTAAGTACAACTAGACTTGGTGGGGATCAACAATTTTTGTGGATTTAAGTGATAACTTTTATAAACTATTCTATGCTTGCAAACAACTACTATACTTACAGAATTTTCATGCTGTTCTGTAAAAAGCCTTAATTTCGACCTGATTCTACTTACTGTTTATGAAAACTTTGTGAATAAGAATTATATCCTATTGTATCAATTTTATCACCCTTTTGAAGGATTTGGATTTCAACTTATATTTTGTAATCTATTGCCATTTTAATACTGCTGTATTGGTGATTCCTGATTTACAAACTTTCTGTATCTTATTGTTTTTTGATTTTACTTGACTATTCTATCTACGTTGAAAAATTATGAAACTTTATTTTCTGTTACTAAACGTACTAGGGAATACCTCAGATTTTTCTTGTATTTAATCAGTAAGTTTTTATGCCGTTTTCATGTTTATGAATACAAACTTCTGAATTCTGGCTGAACATATTTTCTGGATAAAATTCTATTTTGAGACTTGTTTTTGTGAAATACCATATGACTTATATATATTTTCTGGATTCGTCCGGGAGTCTATTTTCTATATTTTCTGACGGATCCTGATTTGCACATTTTTAGCAACGGGAATTTCAGATTTGGTGCAGTACTATCTTGGTGTCCTGAACTAGAGTTTTCATTGTCCTAATCTTTTATGAGTTGTCTTTTCATCTGTACATATTTATCTTTCAATCTGAACCTGTTACTTGTTTATACCATGTTATTCTTGCCCTGTTTATGATACCTACATGCCTGTTTGATAATAATAATAAATAACCAAGCCAGGGTTAAGGGAAAGATCTAGTAGTGGATATTATTGATAATAATAACAAATAACCAAGCCAGGGTTAAGGGAAAGATCTAGTAGTGGATATTATAGAAATGTGTACTTAGAAGGGGGTCCGTGTTTTTCACCTGTTACGTGTTTCATGACTGCATGATACACGATCCTATTTACCTGATTACCTGACTGCATGCTTCCCTATAGGAAGGTGTACTCGGAAGAGGACAAGTAGGTTCTACCTGTACCTATTCCTATTCCTGTTTACCTAATCCCTGAGTACACGGCCCTATACAGTCCACTACGAAATCTAAACCTAACTTGTTTGAATGTGGCAACCATGTGGTAAAAATTTGGGACAGATGAAGTACTACCTCGATAGAAATAAATACAGGACTAGACATAACATGACACCTATTACATGCTTACCTATACATGCTACATGGTTACCTGTTTACCTACTTGCATGATACTTCATTCCTATTACATGTTACCTGTACCCTATTAGCACACCATGTTACTTGATTCTATGTTCTGATTCATGTTAATTATTCTGCTTTGTTAACATGCCTATTCCATGCTATGTTTATTTCCGATGTTACTCTGTATATGTTTATTTTATTCCTGTACTTGTGCCTGCACTACAAGCGGCACGTAACTTGCATTGACGGAGTTTTTTTTCATTTTCCTCTTCCTGTAATTTATTAAATTGCATATTATGGTGACCAGTTGCCTGATGGAGTAGGTGATATGAGATTCTAGTTCCTGGAGTTCTGACTATTATTATTATTATTATTCCTGTTGCTTATTTTGAATAAATGTATCTGCTACTTGGATTACTTGTATTGGGCAGTATGACCCAGAATTATTGACTTATTTCCAGATCTGATTTATTTGAGATTATTACATTTTGTTTCAAGTAAATTCCTGTTGGTGTATTGATTCATTTATGCATGCGTGGTTGACTTCTCTTTGCTTATTACTCTGATATTCTTGTAAAATGTTGTAAAGATCCCGACAGCTTATGGATGATGAAAATCATTCGCTAGACTTATGCACGTATCTGTATTCTGTATTTTCTTTTTGGGAAGCGGGGCGTGATAAGGTTTTTAGTGGTATCAGAGCACCAGGTTTGGCTAATATATTAGTTTGACTGATATATTAGATAAGCTTGGCTCGATCTGGGATTGGCTCAACAGTACACAGACCATGCATACATGAATAAATTATAATCAACATTGATCTGGATGCCAATTATTTTTGATTTTGTGCAGACCATGGCTCACAGAAGTTCCACTTCTCGTTCTCAGGAAGATCAGCCTGGGCTTGAGGCCGTTACCAATGTGTTGGAACGGTTGGTCAATATGTAGCAAAACCACAGTGACATTGTGATGGCTGCTTTGGAAGCTGCTCGGGTTCCGCCTCTCGCTGTGCTTATGCAGGCAGCTCTCCCTCCTCATTCAAGTATAGTCACAAATTTCATGAGGCTGCATCCTGACAGATTCTCAGGCACTGAGATGCCTTTGGAGGCCGAACAGTAGTTAATCCGACTGAGCAGTTACTTTTGGCAGCAAGAGTTGCTGATGCTAACAGAGTGGATGTGTTATCCATCCAGCTGGTGGACCTGGCCCACATTTGGTGGAGGTCCGAGTCAGAAAGGATCGAACGACTGATTACTTGGGCCACGTTCACTAGGAACTTCTTGGAGAAGTTCTTCCGTAGCAGCACTCGAGTTGAAATGGAGCAACAGTTCCTAGCCCTGAAACTGGTTAGTCATTGTTCTGTTATTGGAATTTTGTTACATATTGCCCATGCAATGTTGTAACAATAGACTTTCTTGAAACAAAGCTCCAAGTCTGTGGATGAGTGCAGTGAAATTTACCAGAATTAGCCGCTTCGCAGCCGTTCTTGTGGCGAGCGAAGAGGACAGGGCTCGTTGATTCACACTGGGACTTGAGCGAGACATACGGGTGCAGCTCGTCTCCCTTTGCTTGCGTACTTATGCTGAGGCTCTTGAGGCAGCTCGAGCTCAGGAGCAAGCTCGTGGCAGATTGACTCCTCCTCGACGGACTGTTCCGCACTCTGCTGTTGTTGCTAGGCCTTCTAGTGGGTCGATTCGGAGGCCTGTTCCAGCCCATCCTATCAGGGCGACTCCCTACTCTTCTACTGTTTCCTGGGGAGCTGGTTTCTGTGACTTCTGCCAGTTGGCTGGGCATGATCATAGGGAATGTATGCGCGCTAACCGCTGATGCTTTAGGTGTGGCACTGCTAACCATTCAGTGCGGGGTTGCCCGCAGCAGCAGCGGATGGCTCTCTCAGTCGGGGGTCCAGCTCAGCAAGTAGTCCCAGCTCGTGGTCCAGTCAGGCCACCGCTTCCTCCTCAGCATCAGATTGTCGGACAGAGGACCGCTGCCCCCAGGAGATGTCAGACCTTCAACCTGACTGCTACAGATGCTGAGATAGTAGAGGGTGTTGTTGCAGGTATATTTTGCATTTTATTGTTTTGTTGTTTCTCTTTTCCTTCTTTTTATTTGTCTTGCATTATTCTCACATTATCTTTCTGCATTGTGTTTTCCTCACCCTTGATCATCAATTCTTTTTCTCTTGCTTTTTGATTCTATTTTAGGTATTGTCCTTGTTTGTTCTTTCCCTGCTCATGTTCTCTTTAATTTTGGGGCAACCCGTTCCTTCGTCTCTTCTCAGTTTGTGGCTCGACATCAGTTGGAGTGCAGCATCATGTCAGAGGCTTGGAACACTATGACAGGTGGCGGTGTTGTCATTTGTTTCTGGGAGTGCAGGCAGAGTTCCGTGGTTATTGGCAGCACAGATTTCAAGGCCGACCTGATTGTAATTGGAAATTTAGAATTCGACGTTATTCTCAGTATGGATTTGTTGGGTGAGTCCCATGCAATTATTGATTACCGTGCTAAGAAAGTTGTATTCAGAATTCCAGGTCTCGCAGAGTTTAAGTTCTATGCCGGGGAGATGCCCCTTGGCCGAGCTGAGATTGTAGTTGATCAGGTAGATTGTGCGATGAAATTGCATTCAGACTGTGAGGCTGTACCTCTAGTAGTGCAGGATTTCCTGGATGTTTTTCCAGAGGAGTTATCTGGCTTACCCCCTGATAGGAATGTATAGTTCGGTATTGAAGTTCAGCCTGGTACGGCGCTGATATCGAAAAGTCCCTACAGGATGGTACCGGTTGAGTTAGCAGAGCTTAAGGTGCAAATTCAGGAGTTGCTTGATTTGGGGTTCATCAGACCAAGTGTTTTGTCGTAGGGTGGTCCAGTCTTTTTTATCAACAAGAAGGATGGTAGTTGTCGATTGTGTATTGATTATCGGGAATTGAACAGTGTTACTGTGAAGAACCGGTATCCGTTGCCAAAGATTGATGAGTTATTTGATCAGTTGGGCGAAGCAGCGGTTTTCTTGAAGTTGGATCTTCGTTCTGGGTATCATCAGGTCAAGGTGAAGGCGACTGATGTACAGAAGTCCACATTCAGGACCAGATATGGGCACTATGAGTATCTTGTGATGCCGTTCGTGGTGACAAATGTGCCCGCTGTATTTATGAGCCTGATGAATAGGGTCTTTTCCCAGTTCCTGGATAGATTTGTGATGGTCACCATTGATGACATATTGGTGTATTCTCGAAACCGGGAGGATAATCCTGAGCATCTTGGTTTGGTTCAGCAGACTTTGAGAGAGAATTGGCTCTATAGGAAACTTAGCAAGTGTGAGTTTTGGCTCGACAGAATTACCTTTTTGGGGCATTATCTCGGGCGATGGTATTTCAGTAGATCCATCCAAGGTTGAAGCTGTGAAGGATTGGCCAGTTCCCAAGTCAGTTTTAGAGGTAAGGAGTTTCCATGGTCTAGCTGGTTATTATCGGAAATTCGTCCAAGATTTTTTGAAGATAGCAGGACCATTGTCTAAGCTGACAGGGAAGGATCAGAAGTTCTGTTGGTCTGAAGCTTTCAGTAAGGCTTTTGCTGAGTTGAAGAGCAGGTTGACGTCAGCGCCAGTGTTGACTATTCCAGATGGTTCAGGCAGATTTGTAGTTCACTGCGTCGCTTTTGGCAAGGGTCTTGGAGCAGTTCTGATGCAGCAAGTTTGAGTTGTTGCTTATGCATCGAGGCAGTTGAGGCCGCATGAGAAAAACTATCCGACTCATGACTTGGAGTTAGCAACAGTGATCTTCGCTTTGAAGCTGTGGAGAGATTATTTACTTGGGGACCGAGTGGAGATCTTTACAGACCACAAAAGTCTCAGGTACGTCTTTACCCAGAAGGAGTTGAACATGAGGAAAAGGAGTTAGTTAGAGCTTATGGCCGATTATGACATCAGTTTGCAATACCATCCTGGTAGAGTGAATTTGGTGTCAGATGCTTTAAGCAGAAAGCCGGCAGCTATGTTCCTGACTCAGCAGAGTGATTTGGTTAAGTAGATGTGGAGGTTGGAGTTAGATGTGTTGTTGTCGAGTTTTGATCAGAGTTGTTTGGTGCTCCAGCTTCAGTCGTCTCTTGTTGATCAAATCAAAGAGGCTCAGGCTGGTGATGTGCAGTAGCAGGGTTTCAGAGCAGAAGTTGAGGCTGGTTCCAGAACGAACATGGTTATTCATGATGATGGATCGCTTTGTTTTGGATTGCTTGAGGAAGCCCACCAATTATCGTATTCTATTCATCCTGGAGATACTAAGATGTACCGGGACTTGAAGCTTCATTTTTGGTGGCATGGTATGAAGAGGGCTGTGGCTCGGTTTGTGTCTCAGTGTTTGATCTGCCAGCAGGTGAAGGCAGAGCATCAGAGAACCGCTGGACTTCTTCAACCGCTTCCCATTCCGGAGTGGAAGTGGGAACATATCACTATAGATTTTGTGACCGCTTTGCCGAGGAGTCCTAAGGGTCACAATGTCATTTGGGTGATTTTCGACCAATTGACGAAGAGTGCTCACTTCATTCCCTTCCAAGTTGGACAGTCTAGTGAGAACCTAGCTGAGAAGTACATGCAAGAGATCGTCAGAATTCATGGGGTTCCAGTCAGTATTGTATTCGACAGGGATACAAGATTCAGGTCTCAGTTTTGGGAGAATCTTCAGAGTAGTTTGGAGAGTAAAATGAAGTACAGTACAGCTTTTCATCCCCAGACTGATGGACAGTCGGAGAGGGCCATCCAGACTCTTGAGGACATGTTGAGGTCCTGTATGCTGCAGTTCAGTGGATCATGGGAGGACCATTTGCATCTCGTGGAGTTCTCGTACAATAACAGCTTTTAGGCCAGTCTTAAAGTTGCACCGTTCGAGGCACTTTATGGACGGAAGTGCAGATCACCAGTGTACTGGGATGACATTGGTGAGAGAAAGTTGTTGGGTCCAGAGTAGATCACAGGACAGTTGATGTGGTGACTCAGATCAGGAAGCACTTGCAGGCAGCTCAGGATAGGCAGAGGTGATGGGCTGATGTCCAACAGAGAGCCTTGGAGTTTGAGGTTGGTGACCATATTTTCCTAAAGGTATCGCCTTGGCGAGGTGTCATTCGGTTTGGTGGTGGGGGCAAGCTCAGCCCTAGATTTATTAGACCGTTTGATATTGTGGAGCGAGTAGGCAAGGTGGCCTATCGTCTGGCATTGCCGCTAGCTTCATCAAGAGTGCACAATGTTTTCCATGTATCATAACTCAGGAGATATATTCGAGATGAGAACCACGTGATCGACTATTCTGAGTTGACCGTGCGGCCAGATTTGACTTGTGAGATTCCGCCAGTTACTATTTTGGATCAGCGGGAGAAAGTTCTTAAGAATAAGGTCATAAAGCTGGTTCGTGTTTCTTGGAATCCTCACTCGCCGGGTGAGTCGACTTGGGAGTTGGATGAGGAAATTCAGGATAAGTTTCCTCATCTGTTTGTGTAGCCTTTTGTTTTGTTCTTTCTTTTCTTTTTCGGGGTTACCCTATGTACTTCTTGTTTGAATTTCAAGGACGAAATTCTTCTTATCAGGTGGGTAGGATTTGTAACCCCTATTTTTAACTTTCTGTATCTTTAGATTTATTTTTTTCTTTTCATTCATCTTGTATCTCTTTTGAACCGTGTATTGGATCTTCATTTTCTATATATTCATCTATTTGTTTTGTCATCTTCTTATTTGATCTTCTTGATCCAATTGTCTCCTATTGTTTCGTCTTTGATTGTTCGAGCTATTATTTTCTATTCTCCTTATAATTGTTCATTTCCTATTTTATTTATCCATTTTTGTTCCTATATTTTATTGGTCTTTTATTAAACCCTTGAACCCAATTATTCCTTAAACCCGATTTTAAATCTTTTGGATCTATTAAGATCCTATAACTCATTATGCAACCCGTTAGGCCCATTAGACCCCAATACCCTATATTATACCCGTTAACCCATACACCTAACCATTGAACGTGGATTGATTCTCGCATGGCCCAGATTGATTCAAGTGGCTCTTCTTCAATCTCCCCTAAAATCAATGGCCTAGATTGATTCTCGCAAAACATATTTTTCCGCCCAAAATTTCAAACTCAAAACTCAAATTCCAATCCCCCCTCTTAATCTCTTCTAGAAACTCACCCCGCCCTTCTCTCTCTCTCTTTCTCTTTCTCCTCCCTTCCCGAACCCCCCTCTCTCGCACCTCTGGCAATTTTTTGTTGTGCCGAGATTGCCCCTCACTGGTCCGTGCTTGCATAGGTTTTGTTTGGTTTTTGTTTTTGTTTTTAATTCCCATCCAGCACTCTTGGACGTGCGTTGGGTTTTTTAATAATCATCCTGCCTCCCGTGACTGCATTCTTTCTTCAGTTTTGTGGGTTTGGGGTTACGGCGATCAGGTTTGTGTTTCGTTGGAGATGGAAGTGAGGTCGGCAATCGGATTTGGGTGTACGGCTGTGGAGCCGGCGATCAAATTTAGGGTGGGAGGTCAGCGTTTCTTCACCCTTTCAACTTTTTTTTCTTACCTTTTTTGTGTAATTCGATTGCTTTGTGAGTTTCCTGTGACCGCATTCTTTCTTCAGTTTTGTGGGTTTGGGGTTTCAGTGATCAGGTTTGGGTTTCGTTGGAGATGGCAGTAAGGTCGGCAATCGAAATTGGGTGTATGGCTGTGCAGTCGGCGATCGAATTTAGAGTGGGAGGTAAGCGTTTCTTCACCCTTTCAACTTTTTTTCCTTACCTTTTTTGTGTAATTTGATTGCTTTGTGGGTTTTAATTTTTGTGTGGTGGGTTTTATTTGTGTTTTTATTAGGAGGTAGTCATTGTTTTGGATTGTTTTGTAAGTGATTTCTTTGGGAAGTTTTGGCTTTTAAGGTTATATTTGCCTTTTAATGCTAAGTTTCAACTTAACACACCCTGTTTTGGGTGATTATCACTAAACAACTTCATATTCTTTCACACATTACCTACCTAAATTCTCCATCAATCGTATATATTTCAATTACCCGTAGTTAAGTTAAATTTTAGGGTAAATATGAAATAAAGCTTACATTGTTAGGGATATATGTGGAAATACACATTTTCAAGGGCATGTGTGATATTAGCATATTTGTTAGGGCATGTTTGCTAAAAACCGTCTGATAGTCGGGTTAAAAAGTTTAAGAGGGAGAAGGATTGATTCTTAATTGCAGTTTATAGTTGCAGTCAAACTCCTCTCTCACTCTTACATCGCCATTGAAGATCAAGACTAGGAGATGGCGACATTCAGATGGGTTCTTCAGCTCCACTGTGACGTCCCCAAAGCCTCGGATTGATCGTCGATGTCTGCACTCTCTGGTGGGCCGACCTCAACTCTGGCCCTCTAAAACTCGCCCTCATGCACTCCCCAAGGTCCCTCAAATTTCTCTCATTTTTTCCTTTTTCTTTTCTTGATATTGATTAACATTAGAGGAAACCCATCTCGCATTCATCCATGTTACAAAATTGGGTTTAGCCCTTTTTCAAAATGACCCTTAATTTGTATTCAAACTAGGTTTGCCGATACAGGACCAGGAATGCAAGCTTTGTGGACTCAATTTGATGTTCTCCAAAATTGGCAGGGTGATCCTTGCCTCCGACTAGATTGCACTTGGGATTGGGTGGGTTGTAGCTCAGATGATAGCCCTCGAATCACCTCACTGTAATCACTCTTATCTCTTGCATGCAAAGGTAAAAAATTTGTGCATTGCACGAGCTAAATTTTGAAGGTAGAATTCATGGCTTTACAGGTATCCAAGTGGATATGGACTTTCTGGAGAACTTCCTGACTTCAGCTCATTGACTGCATTAGAAACAATGTAAGCAAAAAGAAGAACTTATATGTGTATTGTATCTTCTATTAACTTCTCTTCGAATTTCATGTACATTACAGAGATTTGCACAACAACAGCCTAGGAGGAGCTATTCAGGACTTCTTAGGGAAAATGCCCAACCTTAAACAACTGTGAGCTCCATTTTCTTTACCTCTTTTCCGAGTGTAAATATATTCCAGTTCACTTAATATGAGAAAATTGGTCAAGTTGAAGTAAGTCACTAGCTAACAACAAGAAGATCAAGTTGAGGTAAGTGATTTTCCTACATTTTCATCTTATCAGTTATATATAATTCTAGAAGATAGATCATAGTGGTTAATATTATGTTCGTATTTTGTACCCATTACTCTACAGTGCTACATATACCCATAGTTATCTCTAACCTTGAGAAATGATAACTCCTAATTCTAAGTGACTCTTCACTCCCAAACCCTCTCTCATCAAATCTAAGATTTGTTAGGACACTTCACTAATCACACCTCATTGTCTTTGAAAAACCACTTTGGTAAATTTTTTACTTGGACTCAGATTTGCGTGTTCGGTGCATAGTGAGTGAGCGAGTACAGGATCCATTTTGAAGTGTTGGTTCAAGCAGAGATTGTTGCTCTTGCACACATTTTTAGATTCTTATCATCATTAAAACTCTTTGAAATAATTTTATAATCCTATTTTTTGTTCTCATGTTTGAGCTGAAATAATTCAAATAATTCAATAGGACTTGTCACATCTCAGCAAGAATTTAGTTTAATACTTTTGACACTAATCTTTTATCAGCATATCTCAGCCCTAGAAGTATTTACATATATCTTATTTGGATTAATACCTCATAGTCATCTCTAATCACACCTCCATTGTCTCCCTCTCCCAATTACAATTTGCATATGATAATAATTGTAAGAACACTTCACCAATATGGCTTGGGCACACCATTAGGGTCAACTTCTGACTTGGACACAGATTTGTGTGTTGGGTAGTGGATACATAGTGAGCAAGTGTCAGGCTATTATCAGTGTCAGATACGTCTCCGAGACGAGGATATGATCCATTTTGAAGTGTCGATTCTAGCATAGTTTGAGTTAGATGAAGTGAAATTCAGGAATTCCCATTTGAGTTGTGGTTGATTTGTTGGGTGAACTCATCTTTGTGGTTGAATTGAGTTGTGGTTGAGTTGTTGTTGTTGCTGTAAAACTCATCTTTGTGGTTGAGTTGAATTGAGTTGTGGTGAGTCTCATCTTTGCGGTTGAGTTGGTTGAATTGAGTTGTGGTTGAGTTGTTAATAAAAGACTTCTCACATTATTTCAAATCTGTGTTTAAAGAAGAAGTTTTTGATGAGATTATACCCATTTCACATTCTTTGTCTTCTTCAAGAGTTTCTCATGTCGTAGCTTAGATGAATGGTGAAGATCATTTTTTTCCACCTTTCAGCTTGGACCAAATTTCTACATTAATATTGTATAATCACTTATCCATGTTCTTTTCCCATGCCTTGCAATTGTTCGTTGATAGTCAAGGAAATTGTGTATCATTAGTATTTTATTTTTTGCAGTTATTTGGGATTTTGGTAGTTTTACCATTTTGTCCATAAATTGGAAATAACGAGCTTTTCATATGCAGTTTGCAGGAAGTTGATTGTTCGAGGTTGATGAGGAGGTTGATTGTTGTCCAATTTGTAAAATTGATCTTGGTTGTGATCCAATAGAGAGGCTCAGGTTAGTTTCTTCTCTTAATTATTTCCTACACATTTTTGTTCACTATAGTTCCTAATCTCTCTTTCTCTTCTACTTTAACTAGACCACTGACCTCACCCGCGATCTTTCGTGCACTGCGTTCATCATAATTCTATGCATCTTTGTGCTGAAAGCATTTGCTACATTGCTTTCAAAAAGCAGTTGGAACTGAGTTTCCGACACTTCAATAGTTGAATTTATAGTATACAGTATATGTTCACTTACTTAATTTCACAAGCCTATTGCGAAAGTCATTGTCGTTGATCAGCAAACTGTGACAGTTGCAAGTTTTTACTTAGAACTATTATCAGTTGCAACTCAGTTTTTTGACTGCTATAGGGTCAGTCATATTGCTAAAAAAATCATGGGAAATTTTCTTTTTAAGGAGGGTACTATAAACTTTAGGTATCCTAATTATTTGTGTCCCATAAACTGACTGCAAATATTCAAAATTCAAACTTGGAGAAATAAGTAAAAAATAATTTACTCACTAGGTCGCTGGAATACCCTAAACCTTGCTCAAGAGAATCTCATGACTAAGTTGCTTAGGGAATTTGTCAACTCTTTACCTATTCTTTACACGTGCAATAAATATATTTTTTTAAAGTAAAAATTCCGACGAAGTTTGGCCTTGAACCTGAGACATCTTTTATATTAATTATGAACGGGCAATGCACTCAGGTTGGTAGATTTACAAACAACAACTCCAAGTCTCCCATTATAATAGTTATAGATTATAGATGATCTTTACTGCTATGCTAAAACTTCATGAGCAACATATAGGAGTGGTTTAATTGGTTGTAAATTGTATCCAACCTAGAAGATTACTATTGGGGCAAGAAATATTTGGAAATGGGTTCTAAAAAAATGATTTGTTTGGATGTAGTGTACGATATGGAGGAGAGAGAAAGAAACTTAAAAAAAATTAGTAAAAAAATTTGTAAAAGAGTAAGTGGAGTTGTTTTATTGGATATTTTGAAGAAACATGAAAAAGAAATCAATTTAATAGCCCAGAATAATGTTCCCACTCCCTTTTCCTATCATTTTGGCTTGAAAATAATTTGGCCTAAAAGTTCTACAGTATTCCAGCAAGGAAACCAAATCCAAACCCTCTACTTCTAAACAAAGCTATGAACAATATTCTTTCTTCAGAAATCATTTCTAACAGTAACTTTATTGTCAAATAAACTACCCCTATAGCAGCGAGGACTTGATCAATGCATAGAAAAACTTTAATATTTTCTCGACCGATTCTCATGTATCATGTTAAAATTTTCTTATTGCACCAAACTTCAGGACCTGATCAATGCATGACAGGATTTTAAAATATTCATAGCATATCAAATTTGAACCTGGGTTGTTATAATGTCAAAATTTTCTTACTGTACCAAACTTTCGGAGTTGTGTTTAGCTTATGCGTAACCATAAAGAGCTGCTTTTCTGTGGCTTCGCAATAGTATTTTCCTTCCTTACACTGTCGTTACCACCGACCGTGGAACTATTTAATAACCAAGATTTTGTGTACATGTTACATTGCTGGATTTGATTTATTGATGCTAAATATGCCATTTCCCCAATTTTAAGGCTGGTTTAATATATATCCTGCTACAAGTGCATACACAAAAAAACACACATAAAAAAGATTCATCTTGATCTTTCAGGGCATAATATCCCTAGTCACATTCATTTCAGCAACAAACCAAGGAGATCGATACAAACCAAAAGGTGGTTTCCTCCTTTTGGTAACAATGTATTACTATCTATTATCTACCAAGTATACATACGTATGCACACAGAAAATCTTCTACTTTTGTACATCTAAGAACGTAAAATAAACAACGGAAGCATGGATAACATAGTTCTTAAGTTGAACAAGAGATGAGTACGTACACTACGTGCATATATCATTTATATACACCATATACAACTACAACGACTACAATAGATAAATTTATACAAATAACCTTTCTTTTTTCACTCAAAAAATATACAATCTTCACTTCTTCTTTTGGTAGGGTTCAATGCTAATGCATTCTCTTCAGTCCACAGATGATGTCGTCCCTTCACTTCCATCTTCGCTACTACAACTAATTGCATTCTCTGTAGCATGCCTATGTAGGAACCATAGAAATTCAATTTAATTTGTTTTTGCTAATTATGGAAGCTCTTTTATAAGAATAGAATAGATTGTGTCTCAACAGACTATCTCAGTTCTTAGAAATACACTTCTTTGCAGCTAATAACAGAAACTAAATATTTCCTGTATTAGATCAATTACTGGGACAACAAGCAGGTGTAAGCTCTCTTCACACACACACACAAAAAGAAAGCAGGTGTGAAAACAGTTATGTTTTAACCGTACAGGAAACTGGAAAACGCACTTCAACCAACCAAAGGCAACATGGTCTAGTAAAACTGACACCAAAAGCAAACCATAATAAGAAAACATAAATTTAAATATTTTATTTAGTATTGGCCCAAAAACTATGAATGGTTGTCGACTAAACAAATGATGATTATTGATCCAAATGTGTATATGGAATTATTGATCCATATGTCGATATGGCGTTTTGGCAACTCTATGAAATATAACTTGATATTTACAGGCATTTATTGATTTAAGTTGTATCTCATATTCACATTTATGATAAAGATATTACTTTCCTTATAAATTTAACTTCTCAAGTTCAAGCACAAACTGACTTAATATTCTTAGATAGTCATACAGTTTCTTATACTATAAGCGATCTAATTAACTTTCTCTTTTGATCTAAAAGAATGAAATAATGAGCAAAAATTGGTAAAATATTTTTTTTTAAAAAAAAGATTGAAAGGGGTGGATGGTTAGGTGGATCTAAGGACCACCATCGTTCTTTACAAGAGCAACATAAAGCATGAATTTCAAATTACTTCTTCATTTAGATTTATGAAGTTAAATTCTTTTGTGAATCATATAGTTTGTCAAATTATTTTGTATCTGATTGTAGTGGTTCCTCATCGAATTCGGACATGTTTCTCATGCCAATTTGGGGATTTAACTTCGGGGGATGATGTGCTCAGTTTTTTCAATTGTAAACATTTTGTAAACATTTTGTTCCTTCATCAGAATTAAGTGCTGAAGATGGTTAATTTCAATTGTAAACATTTTGTTCGGTCCTTTCCTTTTCCTTCGCATGGATCTCCTTGACCTGAAATGAAATCCTATAAATCGAGTTTGTGTTAGATGGGTAGTTTGATAACTAAAAATCGGGTTTGTAGTTACAATTGTCCACAGAAACCTAGGTAATTTAGGTGAATTGTAGTTATAATTTTTCATGTAGGTACTGTTACATTCAGATTAGGATTGTAGTTATAATTTAGGGGTTTAGGATTGTAAGTGTTGTCCATCTCTTAGTTACAATACTGTTAGATTCCATGTGTTATCCAACTCTTAGTTACGGTATATTGTAAGGGTTTTAGGATTTGATTTGATTTGTCGTTGATTTGTTGGGTAAATCTCATCTTTCTGGTTGATTTGAGTTGTGGTTGAGTTGTTTTGATTTGAGTTGAGTTTCTGTTTCTTTCTACATATTCGGGTAATTCTCATCTTTATGTTCTATACAATTCAAACAACCTTCTTAACTTTTGTACTTCTATTCCATACATGTTATTCTTAATAGTTTGAAACATTTGTACTTCTGTGTTTGTAACATGATTGCTGTTGAGACACTAAACCTTCACAACAACTATTACTGTTAATTGTTCCATTCTCCATTATAGTCAGTGCAATCAAGTGAATAGCCTTTCTATAATTTAACAGATACTATTCATTTTTAATAACAATTGCATTCCGAGAGGCTCTCATTATTTGAGCAGGCCTGCGTAAAACTTTACTATGTTTCTTTGTTGTTGGATGTTGTCGTATGCGAATCTAAAAGAATATTGTGGAATTGAAGTGATGGTGGAATTTTAAGTGCAAGTTAAAGAAATTGTTAATTTTAATTTGTGTTCGATACTGATAGTTTAAGTTCGATACAGTTAAACTCCAAGTCAGTAATTAGAACGTCAAAGTAATTGATTGGTTTGCTAAAGTAATCTAGAATGAACGTGCTAATGTAAGTTATTTCCCCACCTTTATATACAGATCAATTCCTTCATCAGAATTAAGCAACAGCAATGGATGACATCACTATATATGTCGATGTAAGTATCTCTTTTTTTCTGGACATCTACAACTCTTTCATATTAGATCAAAAAAACTATTTTTTTCAAAACTCTTACTATTTGTTTCTTTAATTATCATTGTTTTGATTGATTATTGTAAACGCTTACTATTTGTTTCAAAACTCTTACTATTTGTTTAGGCTCACTGTTTGGTCACATATTGAAGACTCGAAGCATTGTGTTTTCCTACAACCGTGTAAACTTTTTTTTGGTCTTTCGGTTGGTTGGTGTATATTTTGGTGGAGGATGTAAAAGTTGTAATATTTAGTATTTTGGGAGATGATGTAAGTATCAGTATATGATGATGATATAATATAGTTATCTTAATACCCGTACCCACAAAGTTATGGAGTATTGGGTTCTGTGTTTGGTTTTTCAAAGGTTTTTCAAAGGTTTTTCTAAAAACCCATTACGTTTTCAAACGAATTTTTTGTTTTTAATTTGTATCTTGCATCATATTATGATTTTTTCCCCCCAGAGACTTATATATATGATGCCTGTGTGATGTTGCATGGTTTGGCCTGGGGAGAATTGATATTGACTGCCTGTGATATTATATTTTAAATTGTTAGCAGAATTCCGTAAGGAATTACTGTAAAATGGCTCATATTTTAGGGGGGACTCTGTCAAAATTTTTACTAAAATTCCTAAATATCTATTACGTTTTCAAACGAAATCTTGATTTTTATTTTGTATCTTGAGTCATATGAAGATTTTTTTCCCCCAGAGCCCTATATATATGATGCCTGTGTGATGTTGCTTGGATTGACCTGGGGAGGATTCATATTGACTGCCTGTGATGTTAGTTTTTTAATTGTGAGCAGAATTCCATAAGGAATCGATGTAAAAGAGCTAATATTTAACGGGAGATTTTGTCAAAATTTTTACTACAATTTCCAAAAATATATTACGTTTTCAAACGAAATTGTGGTTTTTATTTTGTATCTTGGCTAATAGGAAAATTTTAGGGGAGGATTAATATTAACTGTCTGTGAAATTTTAGGGGAGACTTTCGATTTTTTTACTAAACAACTTAATTAATTAATCATTCTTTGCGATGACATGTCGTAGGCACGTATCCACGGGCAAACCTAGTACTATCTCCTGTTTATCACTCCCCTCACGCAAAACCCTAGCCGCTCGACCCTCTCCCGACCTCCCGATCTCTCTTTCCCTCTACCCCCGTGCTCTCTCCCGACCTCCTCTCCGTCGCCCCTTCACCTTGCAGCCGGTGCCCCCTACGTCCCTAGGTTGTGCCCTCCCTCCGACGCACAGCAACAGCGACGACCTCCCCATCTCGACCATAGCCAAAGCAACCACAGCACCGCCCTGCACCCCTTCTTCCTGTCGTGATGCTGCACCGCGACAACACCCCATGCCCCCTACTGTTGCTGTCCTTCACCGCCGCACACACACACCCCTGCCTTGGTTGTGGGTGTAGGCAACTGATCCCTGACTGCTCCTCTTGGTGTGCTTGCATTTGGATTCGTGATCGTGTGTTTGCGTGTTCGTAGTTTGTTCGTTGAGATTGTGCCCGGGAATCCGTTCCCATTATCCTCGTTCTCGCACTGTTTCCATCGTCGACTATAAGGCAAGTAACTTGTAATAATTTCTGTTGCAAATACAAGTACTAAATACCGCCTGTAGTGTAGTTATATTCTAGAGACAGTTCTTGTGCAAAACTACTGTTATATCTTGTCTCTATGTGTTGGTTCGTCCGTAGTCGTCTCTAGTTACACACACGACATGAAATTAAACTTAGATCTAACTAATCCCGATTGCAAATATGTATGTTGGTTGAGATCCATTAGTTGTTGTGTGAATCTTGCATGCTTTACGTGTTACAGGTAGTATATCTTGTTGTTGATCTGTTAAATACCCTATATCATGTTGCTTGGACATTTAATATACACTATTTCATGTTTTGTTATGATTTGGATGTGTTTCATATGATCTAGTTGATTTTATGCATGAAGAATAATTCTGTTCTTGTTGTTACCCCATTTTTGTTCAGTATTTTAGACCATATTAAGGCCAGTATATCAAAATTATTTGTGAATATGAATTGTATAGAATTCTGTCTACTTTCCAGATTTTCTAACAGGTCACAATCTCGAGTTTCAAGTAATGGCTATTTTACTACAGATGTGTAGAAAATTACAGATTCGGTTTTATATGAATTCTGGAGAGTAATTTATTTTCATACTGATGTTAAAGGTAATATTTTGATCCAATATTTGGCTGAGTACAACTAGACTTGAAGGTGATCAACCCCTAATTTTTGTGGATTTAATTGATAACTTTTATAAACTATTCTATGCTTGCAAACAACTACTGTACTTGCAGAATTTTCACATTGTTCTATAAAGAACCTTAATTTCGACCTGATTCTACTTACTGTTTATGAAAACTTTGTGAATAAGAATTGTATCCTATTGTATCTATTTTATCATCCATTTGACGGATCTGGATTTCGACTTATATTTTGTAATCTATTGCTATTTTAGTACGGGTATGTTGGTGATTCCGGATTTACAAAATTCTTTCTGTATCTTGCTGCTTTCTTATTTTACTTGACTATTCTATCTACGTTGAAAAATTATGAAACTTTATTTTCTATTACTAAACATACTAGGTAATACCCCATATTTTTCTTGGATTTAATCAGTTGGTTTTTATGTTGTTTTCCTGTTTATGAATACAAACTTCTGAATTCTGGCTGAACACGTTTTCTAGATAAAATTCTGTTTTGAGACTTGTTTTTGTGAAATACCATATGACTTATATATATTCTGTATTCGGCTAAGATTCTATTTTCCAGGTTCTCTGACGGATCTAGATTTGCACTTTTGTAGCAACGAAAATTTCAGATTTGGTGTACTACTGTCTTGCTGTCCTGAACTAGAATTTTCGTTGTCCTAATCTTTTATGAGTTGTCTTTCATCTGTACATGTTTATCTTTCAACCTGAACCCGTTACTTGTTTATACCATGTTATTCTTGTCCTGTTTGTGAAATGATAATAATAACAAATAACCAAGCTGGGGTTAAGGGAAATATCTAGTAGTGGATAATATTGAAATGTGTACTTAGAAGGGGGTCCGTGTTTTCCACCTGTTACGTGTTTTATGACTACATGATACACGATCCTATTTACCTGATTACTTGACTCCACGCTTCCCTATAGGAAGGTGTACTCAAAAGAGGACCAGTAGGTTCTACCTGTACCTGTTCTTATTCCTATTTACCTGATCCCTGAGTACACGGCCCTATACAGTCCATTACAAAATCTAAATGTAACTTGTTTGAATGTAGCAAGCATGTGGTAAAAGTTTGGGACACATGAAGTGCTACCTCAATAGAAATAAATACAAGACTTAACATAACATGACACATGTTACATGCTTACCTGTACATGCTACATGTTTACCTGTTTACCTGCTTGCATGATACTTGATACTTGTTACATGTTACCTGTACCCTGTTAGCACACCATGTTACTTGATTCTATTTTCTGATTCTTGTTAATTATCCTGCTTTGTTCACATTCCTATTCTATGCTATGTTTGTTTCCACTGTTACTCTATGTCTGTTTATTTTATTCTTGTACTTGTGCCTGCACTACAAGCGGCCTGTAACTTGCATTGACGGGCATTTTGTTTTCTTTTTCCTCTTCCTGCAATTTATTAAATTGCAGATTATGGTGACCAGTTGCCTGATGGAGTAGGTGATCTGAAATTCTAATTCCTGGAGTTCTGCATATTATTATTATTATTATTCATGTTGCTTATTTTGAATAAATTTATCTGCTACTTGGATTACTTGTATCAGGCAGTATGACCCAAAATTATTGACTTGTTTTCAGAGCTGGTTTATTTGAGATTATTATATTTTGTTTCAAGTAAATTCCTATTGGTATATTGATTCATTTATGCATGCGTGGTTGACTACTCCTTGCTTATTACTCTGATATTCTTGTGAAATGTTGTAAAGATCCTGACAGCTTATGGATAATGAAAATCATTCGCTGGACTTAGTCACATATCCGTATTCCGTATTTTCTTTATGGGAAGCGGGGCGTGACAGAAAAGTTTTGAACTAATATGTTTAGTGAACAAGATTTACAATTTAGTAAAATCATTGTATGTTCTTAAAACATGTATAGCCGACGAATAAATAATTTGACAAATTTCTTGAAGAGCATAGTATATGAATTACGTTATTCAGATAAGTGCCTTTAACTTTGTGGTGTGTCAAATATAATGACTATTATTTACTTGTTCTGTTGACATGCTTGTTCTTGGAAGTAACCTCTCTATTACAAATGGAGTTAAAATTGTGCTATCCAAAAAATTCAACATGAAACACCTAGGTATTGTAGACACCATATGTATAAGGGTGGATTTCGGTTGGCAACGGATAACCCTTAGTCAAACTCATCAAATTAGTCATGTGTTTCAAAAGTGGGAATATAGTAATTAAAAGTGTGTTTTGAAACACCTTATGATTATGATAAAAGGTTGACACCTAATGATGGTGCAACTATGAGTCAGGTAGATCATTCAAAAAGAATTGACAGTCTCATGTATTCAAAGATCTGCACTAGAATAGACATAGCCTTTGAGGTAGGATTGATCTGCAAATTCACTAATAATCCCATACACATTTGAGTGCCCTTAAGAGGCTAATGAGATACCTGAGTGGTACTCAAGAGTTTGCTTTGTGTGTAATACCCCGAATTTTTAATAAATGCGAAATTGTAGATTTTACGTGTTGTGCACGTGCAAATTTTTGTATAAATATTCTCTTATGAAATAATTTTCTATAACATGAACAAATAATTATTTTCTCCTTTTTTTACTTTTATTCTTTAATCCCATTTTCTTTTAAAGAGCCTAAATTTGTTTTGTTTAAAACTAAGCCCAACTTAATCAAGTATTTTCTTTTCGAAAGGCCCATTATTTTTAAAAGCCCATGAATTAATTACCTTTTAATTAGCTTGTCATGTAGACACACTTTTAGACAATTAATTATCTTTGTATTGTACAACTTTATTTAGGGGACACTAGTTGGGACACGTGCATACACGTATGTGTGCATTGCACACCCAAGAGTGGCCGGGTATGCATGGAGAACAGTGGGAGAGTGGGGTTGTGTGCATGGGTGGTTGCTACAACTTCTCATCTTATCCTAGCCATTTATCTACAACCATCTAGTATAATCCTAGCCCTCCAATCTATCCTAAAACTAGTATAAATACCCCCTACCTTCATGTATACAACACTAAGACAAATAATTGAAAGGAAGAAACTATATAGGATAGAGTAAAAGATTGAGTGCATTAGTGTTTTTGTGTGTGTTCCAACCTAGAAGGAGGCCGGCTACTTCACCTAGGGAGGCTCGGGTTCACTAAGTGCAAGGAGGAGAAGGCGATTGTGGCTCATTCTAGGAGGTAAAGGACCGCTCGTGTGTGTTCAAGGAGATTCTATGAGCTTTTGTAGTATTTTTCTTCAAATAGGTGGCTGGTTTTCTATACTTCTAATATTAGATATCATGCTAGGAAATTGTTGATACATATGCTTGCTAAAAGAATTAATAAGATAATCACTTATTGACTCTAAAAAGGACTTGCTAGACAAATGAGTAAATGCTTGATGAATTGCTTGCTATTGGTTATAATTCATGTTTGATGTAGTTAAATTAACTTATTGCCATAAAATTGTGAAATTAGAACCACGTGATTGTAGAAAAATGTTCATGTATGGTTAGTAAATGAATTACTAAATTTTTGCGTGTATTGAACCATTGTAATACTTGCTCAAGGAATGCAAATTTTGATTATAAGTATTATGAATAAAGAGGGGAAAATAGAAATTTACACTTTTAATAAGGTCTTAATGCAAAGAATTGAGTAGGGAATTTGTTAGAGTGAATTTTTGCAATTTATGAATATAGAATACAAATTAGAGTGAAAATACTCGTTTTAATGTCAAAAAATTTATTTTAAAAACACTGATTTGTTGAATGTATGTAAATCTAGTATTCTGGAGATTTTTAGAAAATTTTGTGAAGAAGAAACTAACTTATGATCTTTTGAAAAATGGAATATTTTCTAATAAACAGAGACTCAACTTAAGCTTAATTCGAACCAATCATATATCAGTTAAATCCTATGGGCATACTGGTTATAGGGGGGCTTTAGTGCGTTACTGTAGCACTGTGTGTGCATGGGTTCGAGTCTCGACAACGGGCTTTTATTTCCAAAATCCGATTTTTCTCCACTGCCGAGAACTAGACTCAAAACCTACCCACTTTTCCTTTATGACAGTTGGTCGCTTTGTCCCTTTTGGCTAGCGCGTGGGCCTTTGGGGTCTCGGTGACTGTGCACTTTGTGTGGGTGTGTGCTGTTCGAATCTGGCTGTGGCCAAAAGTTTTTGGAAAAAATGTTTTTTTTTTCTTTCTTTCTTTTATTTTATTTTATTATTATTTATAATTTACTTTGAATATTGTGACATTCTTTCCAAACAAAAATATGTAAAAGGAATAGGGAGGAAATATTAGAAAATTTTTTGAGTTTATAAACTTCAAAAAAATATTATTTTGAAATTACGGACCATTGAAAAGTGAAATACAATCTTTTTTTTTTGTGAAGAGTTCACTTTAGTTTTGATTTTGAGTTTCTAAATAAAGAAAGTGAAAATCCTTGAGTATGGAAATGATTGCAAAGAAATGAATTGAGACTTTTAGAATCGAATAAAAATTTTCTTTTGATTGTGCAAATTGTGCATAGAAATGAGTTAGAAAGTGAATGTGATGAAATGTGAAATTTTGTGGACATGTTTTATTGAATGTGAAAATGAGGACTTATAATAGAACTTAGCTAAAACTCTACATCGGCAAGAATGAAAAGTATTGAAAAGAGAATTTATGATATTTTGACCAAGTTTGAGTCGTTGATAAAGGTTGATATTGAAAAGACCGATGTAGGAGTAACGCTAGATTCTATATTAGTGACCTCCAATTATACCTAAGGATGAGATACATAGTGAAGATGTGATGAACGTAAGAGACAAATATGAGTATGAGGGCCATTGGATTGGCGACGTGAGGGTATCCACAGGATGTCCCATGATGCGTCATGATTAGGACGTGGATACTACTCCAGAGTACCGTTCCGGTGGCGACGCTTATGGGGTGATCTAATGAATGCGGGTGGTGTCACGTTTATGGTAGGAGGTGAATTACCACAGGATGCCTGCATGATGAGTCATGTGTCAGTGCATTGGGAATCTCTCCATGGCGCCTAGATGTGAGTTCATAGTTCATAGAATGCCTAAGATACTTACCATAGTTACAGTAGTAGATTAGGTCATGGCGAGGGAATGAACCCTACATTAAGAACTAAGTGCACAGTAGTAGATTAGGGCTTGCCCTCGGACCTATGTAGTATGGGCTGCATAGACTCTGAACAAATGCGCATTAGTGTCATATAATGTAAACAACCTGCATTAAGAACTAAGTGCACAACACAACACAACATCAATAGGATAGCTCCTTGTAGTTTTACTTGTGATCAAGTTTGTGGTTGTTTAAGTATGAAAAATTGTTATACTGTTTCCGGCATAGAGAGGATGACCGTGTATAATATTTCGTCAGTGAATGAACTGACGCGCCCACAGTTTCATATGCAGGAAAAAGAGGTTGATAGATTGAAGTATACATGCTACTCCAAGATTGATTTAAATGTTGTATATTTGTTATATGTAATTACTGTAAATTGCTTCCGCTGTAATAATATAAATGTATAATGTAACTCTGATGTAAGAAATGTTTTATTTTCCTTATAAAATTGTACGAAAGAAGTGTAAAGATCCTGTGGAACTTCGAATTCAGTTGTATTTTGGAATTCGGGGTGTTACATTGTGCTACTCAAACTTTAGTGAATGTCGACAACTAGTGAATACGTGTTCACACTAGGAGGAGTAGAAAAATTATGGAGATTAAAAGACAAACAAGCATTGCGTTCTCATTCAAGAAATCAGATCTCTATGTGTTATCCTCTGCAGGGAAAGAGGCTGAGTGGATAGAATGACTTATTGATAATCATCCATTGAGAAGTTCATGTAAATTCTCTAATTCTGTTATGCGACTATCAAGCTATAATGCACTGTAGCTCATAACTCACTCTATAATAGTAAGAGGAGTATATTAAGCTAAAAGAAGCCTAGTTTAAATTTCTCATTGATAAAGTGCAATTGCGATAAGTATCGCTAATGCTCTTGCTAAAAGACATGAAAGTGATCTAATTATCAAAACTGTGGGAGAAATGGAGTTAAAAGCTATTAAGTCAAAAGCTTCAACATCCAAATTGTTTTGAGATTTATAATCCAATTGGAGCCATAGAGAAGTTTAAACTGAAGCATCAATTTTAGGCAGTTGGCATGCTTTAGATAATTTGAAAAGTTCTATGTAAATTCTGTTAATATATAATTTCATTCCAATTTTGATGATGTTATATATTTTCATAATTTACTTAGAATCATCTCATTATTCCAAAAGAAAGCATGAATAGTTATCGATGTGTTTTTGATGTTTAGAATTGTTGTTATATCTCTATTATGGATTCATGTTTCATTCCAATTTTGATGATTCAGAATTAATCATAATTGATTTGACAGTTCTATCATTCCAATATGAAACATAGTATAGTTCTTGTTCTTTATTTTGTTAAAGAAACTTGATTGTGATGCTTGCGTTACATTTTGCTAAGCTATCGTTGAATTGTACTACGTTCTTTTGTGGAACTAGATGCTTTATGAAATTTGCTAGAATCTTAGAGATGTGTCTTTTGATATTCTTGTTTTCAATAAGCTAGCAAAGATGGAGGAGTTGAATCTATCAACATAGATATTAGAATAATAATTTGCTCAAAATGGAGGAGTAAACATAAAGCAGTTTTCAAGGATATAGTTTTGGTTTATTCCTCTCGAGAATAAATTTGTCACTTCCTTAGTAAAACTTCTGTTGAGTTTAAGACTCTTGTGTTCATGAGCTTAAAAATCATATTTTGTTCTTGAATTTTATTTGCTTTGGTTGATTTTGCAACTATGACAGATATCTCTAGTTGGTTTAGTCATTGTGAACTATTCTGTTTTGATATGGTCTTTGAACTATTTGATTATTTTGGTTTAGTCTCATTTGAACTATCGAGTTATACTTGATTTAGTCTATGAACTATATTATTTTGTGATCCAATGAAATAACATAGAATTTCCAAATATATTGAGAATATAGGAGAAGATTGTTGGATATATAGGTATATTCTCAATATAATAGAATATTATTGTATATAATGTTATATGGGGACAACACGTGCTTTGCACGTGTTGTATGCTAATTGTTGGACCAGGTTGAGTGGGCATAAAGCCCAGTACCCTAAACGCAGTTCATTTCACATAAAAGCTGGTCAAGAGGTAGTGCTCTGTGATATTCCAATTACCGATAAGCAGGGTATAATATCTTAGCGGCTATGAAATATAAACCCTAATCCTAATTACTCATCTTGATCTAACAGTTTGTAGGCCTTGAGTGTTTAGAATATCATTTGTTGCTGCTTATTTTGGTGTGGGAGCAAACATATAGTGAGTTTATATTTGCAGAAAATTACTAAAGATCTAACATTTGACCGTCGTCGTAAAAAGTGGTTAAACTCTTGAGAGTGGATATGGATTGTTGATTGAACACTATGATCTAAATCCGACGATTACTGATGCAGCCGATGGACCTCCAAAAAGCCTAAAACACCGGGAGTGGCCCTGCGACAGACCCTCCGATACTCAAGTCAGAACCAGAGAGCGAAAGAGAGTTTGAGAGAGAAATTGTATATTGTTGATACCTTGTGACTGAGGAGGGGGGATGATATTTATAGGCCTGAAAAACAGTTTAGGAGATTGATATGGATCCATTAGATTGATATGAATCTCTTATCTCCTGTTTATTCTCCCCCTTAAGAAATAAGACTCTTGTCTGGGGATAGAGATAAGACTCTCATCTGGGAATAGAGATAAGACTCTCGTCTGGGGATAAGAGATTTTGCTAACAACCCTCATAAGTTGGGTGTCTCTCCTAGTGGGCCTACTCACTTTTAATGGGCTTGAGAGCGGCCCATATCTTGTATATTAGCCAGAAGAAGGTCCAGACTTGTTAAAGAGGCTCGTTGTGATTAATCGGCCTGTAGAAGCTTTGGAATCTGTGTATGAATCATACGGCTCTAATCTACTGTGATTTTTACCATTATCATAAGACCCCCACATCTGGAAGACAAATTTATTGGCTTTTTAGAAGTAGTTCGCCTAATTCTAGAATTCTGGAGTATAATCTTAGCTTTCACGAACGATTGGAGATACATGGAACTGATCTGAAACTTCTGGTGGCTGCGAATATTTTCCTGGATTTTTCCGATTTTTCTGGAGTTTTCCATATTTTTTTGAATTTTTAATAAGTTCTTCCCACTTTAAAATTGCTTTTTCAAATTTCCTAATTAATTATTCCAATTTTTAATTATTTTTCAGAAATTGTAATTGATTTTCCAAATTTGATAATTATTTTTGGATTTTTTAATTAAAATTTTGAATTAAAATGATTTTTTGGGGAAATATATTGATTTATTAGATCTAGCACGATCTTTAGCACAATTGTGTGCGTCAATCACCACTTGGCTCGCTCGCCGAGTGAATTGAACAACTGTGATGTCATTGCGATGGTGAAGCTTGATCTCATGCATCGATCTCATGCCAGCGCGCATTTCGGTGACTGAGCGGTAGAGAATTTGGCGGAGCGGTAGGAAAGAAAGAAGCAACGTGGCATCATCTGGGACGCTGATCATGCACATGCTCGAGAATTTGGGAGATCCAATGGTCACAAATGGCTGCGAGAGCCCCTTAGCTCAGCTAACGATCTCGCTCGCCAAGCTCTTCTTCTTCTTCTCCACTTTAATCTTTTCTCCTTGGACCGTCGTTCTTGACGAACTACGAGCTGCGAGGTGATGGAGCTCGGCGGTGAGGTGAAGGAGCTCGGCGATGGAGTTGTGCGAAGCTTTGAGCTCGACGAAGGGGCTCTGCTATAGGAGCTCAGCGGTGGAGCGATGGAACTCTATGAGGCTTTGAGCTCGGTGAAGGAGTGGTGGAGCTCGGTGAGACTTCGAGCTTAGTGAAAGAGCTCTGCTGTGGGAGCTCGGCGGTAGAGCGATGGAGCTCGGCTGTGGAGCTATGCAAAGCTTTGAGCTTGGTGAAGAAGTGGTGGAGCTTGGCAGTGGAGCTCTGCGAAGCTTTGAGCTCGGTGAAGGAGCTCAGCTATGGGAGCTCGGCGGTGGAGCTCTACGAAGCTTCGAGCTCAGCAAAGGAGCAGTAGAGCTCGGCGGTGGAGCTCTACGAAGCTTCGGTGAACTACTATCCTGGGCGAGCTAGGACTCCTTCGGCAATTTTGTGCCTTGTTCGAGACTTCGGAGCATGGAGCTTGAAGTTGGGTTACTTCTTGTCTTCACTGATCTTGCAATTTAGTTTTGAGTTAGTGTTTGTGAGGAGCTTCGAATCTTGAAGTTTTGTTCAAGTTAGGAGCTTGTTGTTCGAGTTAGGGTTCAATGTGAGATTGAAGGCCCTGGTTTTTGGAGCTAGGATGCATCAGTTAGAACCTTATCTTCGCTTGGTTTAAATTGTGAGTTTGCGGTCTCAGAGTCTGAGCTTTGAAGAGTTGGTTGCCTTTGGAGCTTGAATGTCGATTTCCCCCTCATGTTCATCTCCGAACTCATTAGTGGAGTTCGAGTCGGTGTTGGAGCTGGGCTCGATGTGAATTCGAGTTTTTCATTGAACTTTGATATTAGAGAGTTAGGGTTTTAGTTGACTTGGAGCATCAACATCGAGTTTGTGGACCAAGGAGCTAGGAGCTTTGTGTGCATGTATGGAGTTACGTGTGTGCGTGTGTGTATATATATATATATATATATATATATATATATATATATATATATATATATATATATATATATATATATATAGGGTAAAAGGAATATAAGCAACTTGCTCATTTAGTAAATGAGCAAGTGATGAGGTGGCATGCATGTGATACATTGAGTATCTAACCACTTTTAGGATTTCCCAATCATATGCAAGCCACCTCATCACTTGCTCATTTACTAAATGAGCAAGTTTCTCATATCCCTTTTACCCATATATATATATATATATATATATATTTATTTATTTATTTATGAACCCTAATTTAGTCTTTTAATCCTTTTGATGGATCATTGCTTCTTGTGCTTATCAACTCATTTTGTTGAGTTGGTTTGAAGTTCCTTTGAGTTTTCGCCCACCAACTGTTTGTTGAGCAGTCAACCTCTTCGAATTGCTCTTTTGTTGACCAAAATTGTGTTGTTTGCTTATTCAATCGAATGTATCAATGCTCATTTCATTGAACCATTCTTTCGTCGACCAACCGTTGTGTTGTTCACTTGTGTTGTCGATCACACATCCCGTCGTTCATTCTGCTGAACCGCTCTTCCATTGACTAAGCGTTGTGTTATTCGCTTATTTTGTTGATCAGGCGTTTCGCTGTTGGATGAGCATTTCGTTGGTCTAGGAGCTAAGTGCTTTGACCATTGGATCTGGTGTATGAAACATACCCAGAAGTGCTATTGCAGGAGAAAACTTCGGGAGGCAGTCAGTTTACGGAATTGCTGTTTGATCCCATCAAGTTTGTTGAGACAACTCTGTGATGGAGTTGAATGTTTGAACTTGAAATTTGTGCCCAGCAAGTTTGTAGATAACTTTTTGACAGAATTGAACGTTGAACTTGCCATTTGCGCCCAACAAGTTTTTTAGAGACGAATGTGATACGGAGTTGAACGTTGAACTTGCCATTTGTGCTCGGCAAGTTTTTTAGAGACGACTCTGATACAGAGATAAAGGTTGAGCTTGCTATTTTCACCAAGCAAGTTTGAAGAGACAACTCTAACATCGAGCTTGCCATTTGATCCCAGCAAATATGGAGAGATAACTATAAGATCGAGTTGATTGTTGAGCCTTCCGTTGATCTCGACAAGTTTGGAGAAGCAACTCTAGATGGAGTTGAATGTTGAACTTGTTGTTTACGCCCAACAAATTTTTTAGAGGCAGCTGTAGGCCGGTGTTGGGCGATGAACCAATTGCCTGAAGAAAAGGGGTTGTTGGAAGGAATCAAGCGAAAAGCGGGGCACTGAACTCGTTGTTTGGAGTCAACAAGTTATTGATGGAGCTCGAGCAAAGAACAATGCGTTGAATTCATTTTACGGAGTTAACAAATTGTTGACAGAGCTTGAGCACAGAACAAGGCGTTGAACTTGTTGTTTAGAGTCAACGAGTTGTTGACAGAGCTCAAGCAGTGTGCAGGGCATTGAATTTGTTATGTGGAGTTAATGAGTTGTTGACGGAGCTCGAGCGAAGTGCAAGGCATCAAACTCGTTGTATGGAGCTAACGAGTTATTGATGGAGCCTGGACGAAGAAGAAGGTGTTGAACTCGTTGTTTGGAGTCAATGAGTTGTTCATGGAGCCTGAGCGAAGAGCAAGACATTGAACTCGTTGTATGGAGTTAACGAGTTATTGATGAGGTTTGAGCAAAGAGCAAGGTGTCAAACTCGTTGTTTGGAGTCAAAGAGTGGTTGATAAAGAGCAGGCAGAGAACAGAGCGTTGAACTCGTTGTTTGGAGTCAACGAGTTGTTGAATGGAGCTTGAACGGTGACAAGGCATAAAACTCATTTTTTGGAGTCCACGAGTTATTAATAGAGCTCGAGCGGAGAGCAATGCGTTAAACTAGTTGTTTGGAGTTAACGAGTTGTTGACTGTAGCCTGAATGAAAAGCAAGACACCGAACTTGTTGTATGGGGTTAACAAGCTATTGACAGAGCTCAGACAAAGAGCAGGATGTTGAACTCGTTGTTTGGAGTCAATGAGTTATTGATGGAGCTCGAGCAGAAAGGAAAGCGTTGAACTTGTTGTTTGTGGCAAACAAGTGGTTGATGGAGCTTGAGCTAAGTGCTAGGTAGTGAACTTCTTGTACAGTGTTAATGAGTCGTTGATAGAGCTCGAGCGGTGAGCACGACATCAAACTTGTTGTTTGGAGTCATTGAGTTGCCGATGGAGCTCGAGCGGTGAGAAGAGCGTTGAACCCATTGTTTGAAGTCAATGAGTTGTTGATGAATTTCAAGCGGATAGCAGAGCATTGAACTCGTTGTTGGGAGTCAACGAGTCGCTGATCAAGCTCATATAAAAAGCAGAGCACTGAACTCGTAGTTCGGAGTCAATGAGTTATTAAGGGACCTCGCGATGGAAAGTAGAGCATTGAACCCATTTTTTTGGAGCCAACAAGTTGTTGATGGAGCTTGCAGGAAACAAGCATTGAACTTGTTGTTTGGTGCCAACGAGGTGTTGGTAGATCCTCAGTGGTAAGGCGTTAAACTCATTGTTTGATGTCAACGAGCTGTTGGAGGAACCTGTTCTGAGTCTTCTTAATATTGAAGTGAAGTCCTTTGTGTTTGTTCAGTGTTAAAGTAATTCCATTCTTCTTTTTACTGAAAAGTAGTCATGTACCCCGAATGACGTCCTCGGGATGCCGAGTTTGCTCTTGTTCGCACTATGCTGCACTTAACCGAGTTAGGATTTGTCTGTTTGAGTGGCGTGTTATGCGGTACAGAATTGAAACTTGCTCAGGCGAAGGTGGTAGGAAAAGCTTTGAGCTTGCCTGTCTAAGAAAAGACTTCTCTTGAATTTTATCGTCAAGAGTTGAGGTGGCCCTGGGAACTGTTAGCTGGCAGAAGGCCTGTGAAGATGTTTGTGTCTTTTAGGCCGAACATCCCTCTACCGTGTAGCCGGAAGGACGACTTGTGGACAACTTTTTCTTTAGTGTTTGCAAAACTTTGTAGTAATGCTTAGACTTGAAACGTAGTCTCATTGTAATTCGATGCTTGTAGTATGGCTCATAGTTTTGTATTTGTAACTATTTGTTGTGGCAATAGATTTGAATACATAGATTTGCGATAATCCTGTGACTTGAGGAATTCTTTCATATATTTGATCCTTGTTGTGTAACTTGTTGTAGAAGTTGATGAGCCATCGACTGAGTTCTTTGTACTTAAAAGAACAAGGCCTCGAACTTGTTGTCCATAGCTAACAAACTGCCGATGGGGTTCACATGAGGTGTGTAGTGTTTGACGGAGTTAGAACTTGCTTTTCTTGTACCCAGCCAGTTGTAGGAGCAACTATGAGGAAGAGTCCTTTTCCAAACTTGTTGTATGGGTGTTTAGTTAGTTGTGGGAGCAACTCTGAGAGAGAGTTGTTTTGCTAACTTGCTATGTGGGTCCATTAACGAATTGTGAGTCACATCGAGTAGAGAGTTGAACCCCAAATGTTTTTTTTTGGAAGTTTTATTGGAGTTACTACAATCCACGATTTTTGACCTCTAATCCGTCTTTAAGGAATTTTAACTAGTTTTAGTAACATATCGAATGGCGAGTTGAACTATGAACGTGCTTGGTTGTAGGTTGTTAAAGTAACTCTGAGCCATGAGTATGGATTCTGAACTTGTTAGTTTAGGTATTAACAGGTAGTAAGAGCAGATCAAATGACAAGCTGAACTCTAAACACGTTTGTAGGTTGCTAAAGTAACTTCGAGCTATGGCTATGGACTCCGAACCTGTCTTCAATGCGTTAACGGGTTGCAGGAGTAGGTCAATTGGTGAGTTGAACTCTAAACTTGCTTTGTTGCAAATTGCTAGAGTAACTTCGAGTCATGGGTATGGACTCTGAACTCATCTTATAAGGAGCTTTTAATGAGTATTTTGAGCAGCTTTTAGGACTAGGCTTGGCATTTAACTCATTGTATGCATCCGTAGAGTGGTACAATAATTCTGCAAAAACTAATACTGAATTTTATTGGGAAATAAAACTAAATGGCCGCTCTAGTGGCCGACCATTATTTAGAAAATATTAAAAATATATAGAGGAAGCGGGCGTTAAGCACCCTTGTTGAAATTCATGAGGTGTTCGTTATTCCAAGTCCCTACCGATACCTTCTTGACCCCCAGGTCTTCAAGTGGATGAGCCGTTAGGCGAACAACTTGGTAGATCTTACTTGGACTTGCTTGTTTGGGAGCGAAGCTCCCCTTGTTTTGCAAAGAAAATGGGAGATCTTGCAGTTTGCCTATGGGTTTAGGCATGATTGTTTCTTTCCGTTGAATGAGTGGAGTGGCTTTGGGTGAGGGATACAAGTCTATTATTGTATTTTGACGAGGATGAACTTGGACCTGGTGGGAGATGAGTTGACAGGTTTGGAAGTTCTCGGCAGTGTTATCTAGGGTAGTAGCTTCAAGCTTGTCTACGGACTTGGAGTTGTTGTGATTACTTTTAGGGTGTATCTCAACGGCGCCGAGGAGGAGAACTGAGCCCTATCATAGTGGTGTAGCATGCTCGTGCTGCCTGTTGGCTCCGTACAACTTGGCATATGCCTGTTGTTGTTGAACTTCATTTTCATGTGGTAGGCGATAGCAACTACATGAAAGGCCGCAATACCTAAACGGTCAAATATAGCGTTGTATGTGGCTTCAACATCGACTATCATAATGTCCAGCGCTTCCGTTCGAGTAGCCGGAGGCTTCCCTTCTATCACATATAGTGTGACAATTCCTTCGACTTGAACGGGAACACCGGAGAATCCGTGGAGTGTATAGCCGGCGGGCTTGAGCCGTTCTCAGGAGAGATTAAGGCTATTGAAAGTGTTCATGAAAAGGATGTTTACTGAGCTGCCGTTGTTCACCAGGATGTGGCGTACCTCATGGTTCACCATGCAAAGGTTTATAACCAATGTATCGCAATGAGGTGTTCAAACACCTTCTAAGTCCTTGTCGGAGAAAGATATCGGGACCCCGGTGCTCTTGGCAGGCGGAATGTTATGTACTGAATTCACTTCCCTGACAAATGTCTTGCGGGAGGAGTTAGAATCTCCTCCATCGGACCTCCGTGGATGGAGTGGAGAATGGCCAAGTTTTTTGAGTTTTGTGATTTGGATGGCCTCTTTCTTCGCTTATTAGCCCCCGTACCAAAGCGGTTTCAGTGTTGTTATTTTTCTGGACAAATTGAGAGAGATAGACACGACGAATCAGGCCTTCAACTGCTTCTTTGAGGTCTCGAAAGTTCTCGGTAGTGTGTCTATGGTCCCAATGAAATGCGCACCACTTGATCATATCTCTTCTCTTTCCAGATGTGGACATTTGGGGGGAGGGTGGATTATTGTGTCATTCTCAACTTCTATGAGGACAACTAATACACTTGCATTGAGAGGAGTGAACTTTTTGAAGAGTGGTCCTGGAGGAGGACGGCGTTGAGCTGTGTCGTCTTTTTGGAACTTCCTGGGTCCTTCCTCGCTTGTACTCTTCCATTTGTTCTCGGAAGGTGAATCATTATTGCCTTCAGGATAAAGAGCTTCCTCGACTCAAATATATTTGTCACTCCTTTCTAGGAGCTCATTGTAGTCTTTATGAGGCTTTTTTGCTAGGGGAGGCTTTCAGGTCTTTCTGTGTGACGTTATGGCAGAAGGTGTTAGCCACCACTAACGAGTACAGTGAGGAGATGGACCTTGCTTCGACTGTGAAGCACTTGACAAAGTCTTTCTGCAGTTCTCCGTCTCTTTGCTTCAATTTAAATAGAGATGCACTTGTTTTTTTCAGCCTTGCGGCTAGTAACGAAGTGTGCTATGAAGATCTCCTCGAGCTGATCAAAGTAGAATATTGCCTCTGAAGTAAGGTGGGAGTACCATTCCCTGGAGGATCCTTTCAAAGTTGCGGAGAATGTTCGGCACATGAGCACGTCGGTGGCGTTGTAGACCATCATGAGAGTTTTAAAATGCTCAATATGGACAGTCAGGTCTGATTCACCATCGTATGATTCGAATTGAGGAGCTTTAATATTCTTTGGAATGAGTGCATCAATGATGGATTTTTTGAATGGAGGTCGAGTGGGACGGTAAGCCCTGCTGGAGTGGTTGCCATCAATCTTCATCTGTTCCAGGCGATCTTCTACTTCTTGCATGCGGCGAAGGACTTTGTCGTCTTTCCCCTTGGATCCAGTTGAGTTGCTAGACTTTTCTTTTGTTAAAGGAGTAGAGTGGCGGCTTCGTGAGTGTTGACCCTGATCATGAGTACCTCGAATAGCTTGGAGGATGTCATACTTGACGTTCTCCAATTCGGTCCTAGTGACTGGGGCCTCTTCCTCTTTGTTTCTCTCAAGATGCTTTCGACTCTCATGAGTAAGGTTTCTTTCTATACTGCGCCCCATATGAGAAGAGGAGTATCTCGAAGTCGGCCTTAAGAGGGAGTTTCTTCTCCGGTTCACTTGACATTCTGAGTGGGAGGCCTCGGTTCGGGCGCGCCTCTCATCCAAATGGATCCGTAGATCAGTTACTTGTTGGCTAGCGCTGATAATTTGGCAGAGGTATCTTTGACCCCCAGGGGCCTCGCGAGGCAATTGAATCACTTGAAGGATTATGGACTGAGATATAGTCGTGAAGAGGGCATTGTTCACGATTGCTTTGTTAGGAGCCCTCGTGTGCCTCCGTTGACAAAAGCTTGACTAGGCTGATGGGGCAGATCCAGCTGATGAGGAGGAATTGGGTCCTCGATGGGAGGAGCTGGTTGACAAAGGAAGTTGGTGCGACAACTTGAGGCCGCCGCTCTCCCTCTTAGTCTTGGTGGAATGACGGTAAGTCTGATCTTTGATGTAGATCTATGTAGTTTCCACAGACGATGCCAATATGTTGCTGCTTATTTTGGTGTATGGGCAAATAGATAGTGAGTTAATATTTGAAAGAAACTACTAAAGATCTAACCTTTCATCGTCGCAGTAGAAAGTGGTTAGACTCCTGAGAGTGGATCTGAATTGTTGATTGAATACCGTGATCTGGATCCGATGGTTGCTGACGCAACCAATGAACCTGCAAAAAGCCTGAAATATCAGGAGTGGTCTCGGCGACAGACCCTCCGACGCTCAAGTAAGACCAGAGGGAGAAAGAGAGTTTGAGAGAGAAATTGCATATTGTTGATTACCTTCTAACTGAGAAGGGGGGAGAATATTTATAAGCCTAAGAAACAGTTTAGGAGATTGATACCATCAGATTGATATGAATCTCTTATCTCATGTTGATTCTACCCCTTAAGAGATAAGACTCTCTCGTCTGGGGATAAGAGATTTGACTTATGCCCTCATGGGCTGGGTGTCTCTCCTAGTGGGCCTAGTTGCTTTTAATCGGGCTTGAGAGTATCTCATGTCCTATAGATGAGCCTGAAGAAGGCCCGAACCTGTTAGAGAGACCTGTTATGATTAACCTGCCTGTAGAAGTTTTGGGATCTGTGCATGAATCATATGGTCCTGGTCTGCTATGATTTTTACCATTATCATGATTGACATTGTATCCACCTAATTGTAGGAAATAGTGATTAGTCCTTGTTATCCTCATTCTAAATGTTCACCAATTGTTTTCACTATTAAAGAGATTGCTTATGAAAGTAGTGTCTTCAACTTTCTGTGACAGATTGGTAATGAATATTAATTTTACAGGACTGTAGATCGATTCTCATGAAAATGAAACATCATAGCCTTCAATTGATACACCTTGTTTCAAACTCTCGAATATGAAAACTGATATAAATTTTCAACTTATTATACAGTTTTTAGGCATGCATTAGATTTTCAAAGTTCAAGTCAATCTATAATTTAAAAATAATAAATAGAGAACCTTCTCATATATATTTCTTTCACGATCAATCCGATCAAGATCATGATCAATCGGACCGCTGTGTGCGCGAGTTCGCACGTGATCGTCTTGCTATATATATATATATATATATATATATATATATATACTTCCGTTGCCACTCATTTGGTGCACTACAATTGTCCGATCCAGACTCGAATCATGATCTTGATCAGGTAGCTGTGGTTTCTCCCTCTCTTCTCACTTAATGTGGAGGGTAGTTTGGTCATTTTAAAGGGTTCAGCATCCCTTTCTCTATCTTTCACTCAGCCTCCCGACCTTCTTTCTTTTTGAAATCTCCTTCATCAGAACCCTAGCTTCCGAGCTTCTTCATCACCTCAAATTCCACCTTATATTAGACAAATCCAAGTAGATTAGCGTGAAGATATATATATATATATATATATATATATATATATATATATATATATATATATATATATATATAGGGTAAAAGGGATATGGGCAACTTGCTCATTTAGTAAATGAGCAATTGAGGATATGGCATGCATGTGATACATTGGACAACTAACCCTTTAAGGATTTTCCAATCACATGGTTGCCACGTCATCAATTGCTCATTTACTAAATGAGCAAGTTGCTCATATCCCTTTTCCCCATATATATATATATATATATATATATATATATGAGATGGTGAGAAGAGGCCCTTATCGTGAGTTAAAAATCTCAACCGTTGGATCGCAATATGATGGCTCTCCTTTCTTCCGCTCTCTCACTTACGATGAAGGGGTAAATGAATCATTTTCTATCATTCCTTCTCCCTACTATCTTCTTCTTTCTCACCATTCTTTTTCATGTCTTCCGATCTTCGATTCTTCCCCCAAAAAATTCCAAATTCGAGCAAACCCTTGCTCCAATCCCAAATCCGACGAACCCCCCCCCCCCCCCTCCTAAATTTGACTCCACCTCCAAATCCTAGCCCCCAAATTTTGCTCCACCTCAGCGCCACCCGAGCTCAATCGATTCCACCTCCAAACCCACCAACCTTCGTAGCCTTCCCCAACGCTCCTCCCTCGACGTCCCCGACGCTACTCTCTCCATCTCCACCCGACACTCCTCTCTCAAGGCTCGGCGCAATTCTCTTCCTCCACCTCCCCTCTAAAACCCTAGCTCCCGCTCCCGCTCCTGATTTGTTTTCTTTGGAAATCTGATTGCTACTTCTTCACAATCCAAACTTCATTTGCAAATTACTCAAGATATTCAGACCGGTACCGTTGATGCTTAGAAGGATTAGGATTGAAGAGGTTAGGGAGACCCAGGACACGTTGGTGAATATGCATCTATTATATCTCCCACATATTAATTATGTAGGTGTATCAATTGTTTGCAAAAGTTTGTTTGTTACAAGTCATAATGTTACGATCCCAATCCGATTGAGCGATGGATCGTCGTAACCTCTAATCACATCCATGAATCAATTAAGGAAAAGAAAGAAAACAGGAGGAGGAAGAAGAAGAACACAGAGAAGGAAGAAAAGATAGAAGCTTAAATCATATTCAATCATACCAATTCTATTACATGACTTGGGTTTTATAAGGGAATGAAGATACGCGCATTACCCGTGCTTCTAGAAAATTCCTAATACCCTAACAAAATTCAAAAGAAACTTGGATATTTGCAAATATCCCCTCATAAGATAAAAACTACTGAAGGACTGATATGTGAAAAGATATAGTTCTTAGTAGGACTGTATCAATCCTTCCCCCTTAAATTTGACCTTGTCCTCAAGGTCAATGTGAGGATCTTCTTCAACTCTAAGAGGCCCAAGATGATAACCGCTAGTAACGCCAGAAGGATTGTCCAAAAGCAAATGATATGTAACAGTTCCCTTATAAAGCATGTTCTCAAGTGCTAATGACTCTTCCTGTAGGTTGCCGAATTGATCTCCCAACCCTTTTGCACCCTCATTTGCAAGTTCAAGCATTCTTTTTAACTCAGAAACTCTCTTTGATACTGACTCCACAGGGGAACTTCTCTGATTTAGATCTCTAGCTTCAGAATCTCCATGTGTGATCTTCTCAAGGGTTTCATGCAACTGAACCAATTTAGAAAGAGAGTCAAGACTAGATGCACCTGAAAGTAAATTGGAACATGCATGATGCCAATATAGTATGTATAACTCCCAGTCTGTCAATCCTCTTTTACTTGATAAAACCTTGAGGTTGTGCCCCTTGAGCGCATGAGAGTAGTCACTCTTGAAGCCAAATAATAGCCGAAGTTGTGCAATGGAAGCTTGCAAGATCTTTTGCATATCCTGATCTGAAATAGCATTCCTACTGAATTGTGTCCTTTGAGTGTTCTGGGAACAATCAGAAGGTTTCCATACAACACCACCTTCTATCATCGGGTTGAGATAGCGATGAGTCTCTGCGCTAACTACCATGAGACAGGTATTGAGTGCAGGCTTTCCACGACAAACGCACCAAGACCTTCTTGGCAGCTCTCCACCAGAGAGAGTTTGAACTACTTTATCCATTAACTGCTCAATTTGTACAGGCCTCCTAGAAATAGATATGAACTGAGGATATGTAAATGAATGCCTAACCTTATCGTGCAGTGAGTGTCGCACAGTAGACTGAAAGTTAATACTCAGCATTTGGGGTTTATGTGAAACATTAAACTCTGGTAATTCAATACATGTGTCTTCAATCGCATCAGGCAGATATCCACCCAGCAGCCTGACAATTGTTATCTTCCCAGTATCATTCTTATTCATCAAGATATTCTTAAGAAAACCTGATACAATTTGCCCATTCTCCACGTTTGCTTTGATTGCAGTATCAATAAGGCCAGGAATTGGCTCCCAAGGTTACAATTCTACAATTCCCAAAGCTTGGAAACTTGAAAGTGAGTCTTCTTCTAAACCATTACCTGTATCCGCCCATGTAGCCTCGTCTTCTCCTCCTCCGGGATCAAAGATAACAACAATTGTCCCATCTTCAATTATTTCCACGCATTGTCTCACTATCCCATCCTCACATAGCTTATCAAGCAAAGAGCAAGTGGAATTACCCATGACCCCTAAGAAGTAAAGAGCCTTAAATACAGGTGTAGCTTCTAGGGTATGCATTTCAGGGGCAAGGGATGCATCAGTTACAATACCCCCCATCTCAGAACCATTCTCAGATGTGTACTTGGAATAGTGCTCCCCAGAACCACTTATAACCATGGAAGCAGGAACTGGCGTTTGAGCCCTTGCGAGAGTAAGAGCTACCCTTGTTAAAGATTCTGGGTGAAGAAGATGGCCATTGTTAACGTACGGTAAGGGCGCGCAAGCATACTTGGTATCCAAAAAATTCTTCTTGATGTGCTGATATACTTTGCTGGTACACAACTCACTGGATGGCGGAAATATATAATCTGAAACCCAACTCAGCAAGCATTGCAAAATCCTATGATTCTCCTCATGAAATCTAAGGGCTTCCTTAAGCCTTTGTTCTGCTTGAAGTAGAAGGAACTCAAGAACAGCCAGAGCGTGCAAAAGAAACTCTCGGGTGAACAAGGATCTGCTTGCTGCATCGATATTCTGATCATCACCCTGTATGCAGTCATGAATACCAGCTTCTGTTAATTCTGATTTGTTCTTCACAAGCTTTGTAACTCTCGCACATAAATAATTGTCATTAACAATATTCACCAACTTAGGGAAATGCCACCCAATTACCACTACAAGAGCATTCTTACCAGGGTCCCATAATGTGAATAACTTTTCTGTTGCAGCTAGAATAGAACCATCAGCTGACAGAGCCATCAAAGCTACAAGCACCGTAGCCTGATCAACATGCTGTAAATCCCCTTCACCCACTTGAACCTGTGGAACGTCCGATTGCTCAAACAAGTTACACAACTGAATGCCATAATCAGGAGTACGAAGAGAAACTAGCTCATTCCCATGGATTAGTAAATGATGAAGTAGACTACAATCTGTACTGGCAAAAGTGGAACTTAGAGAGGAGCATGCTTGGACCATCACTTGGCAATCACGAAGAGCAGTAACAAATTCCTGAAGTTGCTGCTTTGCTGCATCATCTTCATCAGGGTGTGCCGTAGGCAAACACTCTCCAGCCTCAAGTTCTTCTTCAAGTATATTAACAGGAGTGACATAATTCCCAACTTGCATTCCTTCTTCTTTTGCTGCCTTAACAAGAATAAAGTCCTGTGGGGCTAAACCCAATTCAAATTCTCCATTAGTTAAACAAATGGGGCACAAATGGTAGTCTAAGAATTTGTTGCAGCGGTAGTGCTCGTCGGTACAATTGGAGAGACAACGATTGCAGTGGTATTCTAGCACCTCAAATTTTCTCTCATCATCCTCTATGTAACTGTAATCTAACAGATTCAATCTCAACCCCGATTCTTCATGAGTAAAACAGCCGATGCACAAATAATAATCCCGTAACTGGTTGTTTTTGTACCTTTTGTAGGAGCAATCAACCAGACAGATATCGCAATAGTAATCTAGCACCGTTTCAGGGGTGATTTGGGTTGATGGAATCGAAGAAGCATTTGGTCGAACACTTGATGAGTGGTTGGAGTTCGAAGGAATAGGGCTGAAATCTTGTGAATTCATAGTCTGTTTCTCTAAGGAATTTCGTCGAACGGTTGGCGGGTTGCTGGATTGTGCGGGAGAACCAACAAGAAATGAAGAGGTGGAAGTGGTGGTAGCAGTAGCCGTAGTTGTCCAGAAACCCAAACCATCAAAAGCATAAGGATCTTGGATTGTGGGTGGGCTACCTTTTCCATAGGGATTGTGATGAGGAGGGGATGCTGCTGCCGATGATTCGAAAAGAGGGCCAGGACTAGGGTTCAGGTTCAGCAATTTGTAGTGTTGAGGTTGAGGATTTGGAAGTATCGGTGAAGGGTAGTAAAATGGATTTTGAAGACTTGGGTGGTTGATCGACTGAGGGAAGAGGCCAAGGGTGGCGGCAGCGGCGGTGTTGAAGGTGGATGTCGGAGAAGGGTGGGTTGAGTTTGGAGATGGCAGCGGTGGGAAAGGAGATAGCTCTGATACCATTGTTACGATCCCAATCCGATTGAGCGATGGATCGTCGTAACCTCTAATCACATCCATGAATCAATTAAGGAAAAGAAAGAAAACAGGAGGAGGAAGAAGAAGAACACAGAGAAGGAAGAAGAGATAGAAGCTTAAATCATATTCAATCATACCAATTCTATTACATGACTTGGGTTTTATAAGGGAATGAAGATACGCGCATTACCCGTGCTTCTAGAAAATTCCCAATACCCTAACAAAATTCAAAAGAAACTTGGATATTTGTAAATATCCCCTCATAAGATAAAACTACTGAAGGACTGATATGTGAAAAGATACAGTTCTTAGTAGGACTGTATCACATAACAAATTCTGTGTCCAGAAGTTTAGGATAGTAATTTTTGGTAATGTTGTTTATTTCATGTCTATCGATTTATTTTTTTAGGAGGGTGATACGAGTTATTGCAAAATCTTGTTTTCCAAATATATAGATACCTTAAATGCTTACCATAGACGTGTTTTGCTTCACTAATAATTGTTTAAAGTACTTCAATGTGTTCTAAACAATTCTTAAGAACCGAAGGGGATGTAAAGGTTGTGGAGTCTTGAGCATGAAAAAACTCTTTAAAGTTATTTTTATCTTTTAATGATAGTGAAATTATTGGATATCTTTCTAAGCATTTTTCAAATATTGGGATTGAATGTTGCAGGCGATAAATTTTTAAAGCATCTAGTAGCTGTTCATTCAATACAGGTCCTTGTCGTATAATTAAACTCTTCTAAGTTGTGTGATAGTTTTGATGGCAACAACACATTCACATAAATAGAAAAGTTAACATTTTTTTCTGATGAACAGTAGTTTGCATTTTAATCAGACAATTTTTTCAATTGCAAGAAATCTTTACTTTTGTAACTGATTTTTTCAAGGAGGATAACTTGCACCAAACTTTACTATTGTAGATCTTTATTTTGTATCTTGTAGCTTTACTCATCACAAAGCCAGCAAAGAAATATGCATTTCATCAAAATCACTGCATGCAATCATTCATGCTTCATATGGAAGCCTCTTAACTCCAATAATTTTTTTCTTCTTCTAAGCTAATTGAGAACAGTTGACATTGACGTACCCACAATATATTTGCTGAGAACAAATTCTCAATACCCACTTCTCAGTACACACAAAAACATCCTAAATTGAGCAGTAATTTTTGCTTTGAAGGTTCTGTTGCTGCTTCTCCTTATACTGCTGGTGCGTGTGCTCGTGCTACCGCTCTTCCTTCTATTGCAACTGCTCCTTCTATGAACTGAAAGACATACAAAGTTATCCACGAATTGAAAGTACTAACTGAAAGACTGTTACACATTGCATTACTAACTCATAATCTTATACATGAATTAAAATTAGTAGTAGGCTCAGAACACACTTATATATAAGGATTGTTCAAATCAAGCATCCTTGTATCGCTAGAGCTGCATAATTATGTCATGCCAACTAGTTCCAACTTTCTTACCATTGATGCAAAATATAAGGTTCATCATACATGTCAAAAAGATTCTCTCATTGTATTCATCAATATACTAGTTAGTAGATATATGATACATTATACATGAGAATGTTAATGAATTATTCATCAACCTCTAGAGGCAGTCACAATTAAGAAGAATGTTTAGAGATGGAGTCGGGCAGTCAAAATTAAGACGAATGTTTACAGATGGATTCGGGCGGTAAGCTTAGGTGCAAAACAAAACTTTAAAACCCGAACATGATTTATCTAAAATTTACCCAACAAAAATGATTTTTTCCTTCTCTATTAGTGGTCTCCATGTGGATCCCTCACCACCATGAACCATTTATAGATACATCATTTAAAAGGCAAGGGACCAAATTTAAAAACCAATTAGAGCGAATCAAATACTTTCCTGTCAGATAATAGGTGTCCACATAGTGGTCCAACTCCTTCATATTTTCTCACGATTTCAACCTTTACCTGCAAAAATATTTACACTTGATCATGTAGTGATGTTGAACAAGTTAATGAAATTGAAAAAAAAACAACTAACCACAAATACAGGGAATAAAAAAAAAATCAAAAAATCAAAAAACAAAGGAAAAAAAATTATACTTGATGATTTGGGGAAATTTGGGGAGGACGAGGACCTAGGGTTTCATCAGATTTGGAGGAGATTTTGGAGCTTCGTGGAGTGGAAATAGGAGCAGGAGCTAGTGTTTCGGAGGGGAGGTGGAGGAAGAAATAGCGTCGATCCTTGAGACAGGAGCGTCGGGTGGAAATGGAGAGAGGAGCGTCGGGGACGTCGGGGGAGGACTATCAGCGGCATTGGGGAAGGCTCCGAAAGTTGGGGGGTTTGGAGTCGATTGAGCTCGGTCGGCGCTGAGGTGAAGCTGAATTTGGGAGCTAAGGTTTGGAGGTGGAGTCGAATTCGGGGGCAGGTTTCGTCAGATTTCGGATTGGAGCAAGGGTTTGCTCAAATTTGGAATTTTCGAGGGGGAGAAATCGAAGATCGGGAGAGATGAGAGAGAACGGTGAGAGAGAAGGAGATAGAAGGGAAGATGAATGATAGAAAATGACTCATTTACCCTTTCATCATAAGAGAGAGCGGGAGAAAGGAGAGCCATCGGATCAAGATCCAACGACTGAGATCTCTCACAATCTCATAATAGACTCACTATATATATATATATATATATATATATATATATATATATATATATTGCACTGTTGATTCTTGATTTTGATGATTACAACACAATGCAAAGTTTGTTGTGCTACTTCGTATATATTACAGGATATACACAAAGGAAAAATGTTCTAACAAGATTTACAAGGTTCTTAAAGCAAGTTGTGTAGCGCCCCGGATTCCCATTACCGGGTATCCGTGACACTCTCCCGAATCTTTGCCTTCAAATGCATCTCAACACAGTAATAACATGGAAATTTAAAAACTTTTTATTACCAAATGAGTTATTACATCATTGATTACAACCAATATCTTGTTCTTGACAAGAATACAAATTACATAAACTCAGTATATCTTATTACAACATACATCACTTCCTTCTGTAAAGTTAACAACTTCTCTCTCTCTGAATGGCAGTCGACGGCTCACTGCCGAGGCTCCGCTGAACAGTCAATTTGCTTTCCTGGGACTTGCTCCTCGGCTTGAGTCTTCTGCTGCGCTACTCTGATATCTTTGCACCTTCTCGAAAGGTGGAAGTCGATACCTAAAAGGTGGGGAACGTCAGTACTTCGACTGATGCAAAGCTGGTGATAACAGCGATCCTCTAAAATTCAATCACAACCCATCTTGAATGGAAAAGAGAAACGTGCATCCTAAATTATGTGGTGCTCGTGTATGCCATGATCTAACAACTAAATGCACCAATCACAAGCCTATTCTAAGGCAAGCAAGACTTGGAAATCTAGATCCGCATGCATCCCATACTACATGCGTCTAAGACCCAAGCATAGCCTAATCTAACGCACAAACAAGAATGCACAAGATGCACCTACTCTAATGCAATTCAGTTGGGAACGTATACATCCCATACTATATACTTCCCCAAATCAACTTCGATGGAAATGTATGCATCCCATACTACATACCTTCCAAGGAGTTCGCCTCTTCTGATTGTAGGGTTCAATCCCTCGCCATGCATCCTACCCATGTACCCATCCAGTTCCCAATAGACTGTCCGTCGCCCAAGGAGATTGCAGCGGTCGGTCATATTCCATCCTGCAGTGCCCAAGTGGTCACCGCCAGTTGGTACCCGCGCACGGACCTCCTTAGAAACCGCATTGAACCTGGTCCTTACGACCCTTGGTTCCACATGTCCACTCATGGACTCTCGCATGCGTGTTCACCCCTGGCCCGGGTTATGAACAAATATACACCAAACACAAAACACAACCCGCACTTTTAGGGACGTGAGCACCACAGAAGGTCAATTCCTTCGGGCCTCCCGCACCTTACTCCGGCAAACTTTGGGAATCAACAGATCGAGATACGAGCCGGGGACTCAATCCATGAGCGGCCGAGAACGTATCCCTATGATTGGAAGATACAACACCGACTATGGCTTACTAGAACTAATGCAATTTCCCAACCCCCTAATAAACCATTCTAACCCCTACCTTACTCTAATTCTTCGGGTAAGAATTAACTGCTTCCACACTTGCCTATCAACCTCTGGCCCCTGGCGACACCGGTCCGGTCCGCCACTTCCCCAACTTGGACTCGTCCAGCAAAATGGCCTACGCCTGCTGCTACCCCGGCTATAAATATAAAATTGCCCTGTGAGCTCCACTCACTGGCATGCTCGGACGTCCTACGCTCGGCAGAAGTCTAATAATATAGGCTTGATAGGTGCAGGGTATCCTTTACCCTAGTGACTAACTCGAGTCACACATCCCACTCGGGGAAACAACAACCTCAATAACAGAGATCGACCATCCCTAGCCACGAGTCACCGACTCAGCTCACACACAAGGAAAAGTTGCTTTCACAATCCTTAGTCCTAACCCAGACTAAGCAACCTACGGGTTTTCGTCCGATCTCAAAATGGTCATAACTCTATCGATACAACTCCGATTGGAGTGTATGGCCCAACCTGGAAAGGTACGATCCTAGGCTATAACTACCTAGTTGATCACAAGCTTAGACTCAACCGTCTAAGTCCTCAAATTAGCTTTTCAAGCTCCAACCTGCTTGCTTCCTATGCACGGGCTGCACCTTACCAGTAACACAAAATCCTACTCGTTCATCAGAACGACACAAACTCAAATTCTGTAGAAGGGTGTGGGTGTCCTCAACAACTCTCTAGTTGGTCATGAGTACAAATTACACCATTAAGTCACCCTAACACACTCATCTATCATCGATACACCCATTACACAATTGGCCTCTCCAATTCAGAGCATTCAGCTCTACTATCGTCCTCTGTCCAGTCTTACAAAAATCATAAACATTCAACTGTTTACTGGATTTGCCTCAAATTAGTTTTGTTGGAAAGGTCTAGGTGTCCCTTACAACTCTCTCTCGGGTCATGATCCTCAAAATACGTCTCTAACAGGTCTCAATTTTCCAATCCTTACAGAGTGTCGAAACTGGCTGAAAACAGCACAGTGCTCAAACACAAAATCACAGTAAATTGCAAACTTGTCCAATTGACACAATATTTATGGTGGTGACACTAGACATCATACCCAACATCATGCAAAATACCTCATGTCAAAATTCTAATTATTCAGTGAGTAATAGCTACTGCAAGTGAGCACAGAAACCATCCAGTTTTCTAATTCAACATCAGATACTGATTAGAGATAGATTTTTCTCATACCTTTAAAATCATCCAAATAATCTAATAATTTTGTTACATAATCAAAATGCATTCTTGAATAGTGAGTAAAAATTTCAGATCAAAATCATGCTTCAATAAATCACGAAAATTCCTACAATATCAACCATTCTGTTTTACTTTAACTGAGTCTGTCTTACGATACATATCCATCTCACAATTTTATTAGCACATCAAATGATCATATAAAAATTTGAACTAATTCATGGATGCTCCTAACACATAAATGAACAAACTCTTTTAATTTTGTGGTCTAATTCAACATATTGTGGCACTCCGAACCAGCTTTTCATAGTTCCAATCTGACTTCTACTTCTAACTTTAGAAAATCAATCCTATGCATTCTAACACACATGCATGCAACCAAATTTGATTAAAAGATAAGAATTTCAAGTTTAGAGAAACTTCCCACCTTAGGTTGTAGTAGTAGAAGGAATCTCTTCAAGCTCCTCTTGGAAATCTCCTTCTCCTTCACTTCCTTCTTCTTTTCTCTCCTCCTTCTCTTTGGGGTGTTCTCTTCTGAAAATTCCAGACTAAATGGGAGAAATGAAGTGGAAAATGAGGGTGATGGGAAGGGGTGACCGGATTTGACAAGGGGTGGGGGGTAGGTTAGATCTTAGGTGGTTTTGTAGGCCCCAAAACCATGGCTAGCCCATTGGTTTTGTGCTAGGTGTGTTGGCTGCCCAACATAGCTCTTAATGAGCTCCAACGAGTGTGAGACACGTGTTTTAACGAGCGCATGCAACCTATATTCACTGTAGTACCATACCGTGTTATATTTGCATGTGCGTCGTGCCGAAAACTAGCGGTTATACTAGTATCGGTCCGTCTCGTTCTCGTGCATCTTTGGAATGCAACTCTCCCAAAAACCGTCCCGTAGTCCTAACCATCCACCACGATGGCACAATCGACCCATAATACTACAATCAATTGCACGCATACTAACAATATACGTACACATATGCATATCTTCAGGTATCGTACAAAAATGGGGTGTTACAAGTTGATCAAGCAAAGCTACAAACAAAGCTCTTATAGCTAATTGATCAAGAAAGCTACAAGATTGCCAACTTGAAAGAAAAAGACGAAGGCTAAAGCTCTATCTCAAGACTCAAGACTCAAGACAAGACCTATGCTTCAATATGTTGTATTAAGTGTCTTGTAACAATTGTAACTTTTTTATTTCTTTGAATCATAGAAATTCTGTAATAGCCTTCTCACACATACTCACACATATCTTTAAAATAATTGAGTGTTTTTCAAACTTAAAAAGATCGAAACAAGATTGAAAAAGCTCAGCTGTTAAGTACTAGTTGACCCCCCATTAGGCACCAATCGACTTTCCTAGTACGAAACTGTTTGAACTTATTCAAACTCTGACCAGTCAACTCATAACGGCAACCCAGTCGACTGTTCAAGTCGTTTCGATAGTTTACTGATTTCAAAACTTGGATTTTCAGATTCAAAAGTTTTATTTCCGTTGGTTAACAGTTGGTACAATTTCTTCTCAATGTCCAGTGATTCTAACTCTATAAATAGAGTGTAGAAATCACTTGAAAAATGTTACAAGACAATAGTCTCTTTTACAAGCTTTCAAGTACTTATTTTCAAAAAGAGAACAAGAGTTCACAAGCTTTTAAATCCTCTAAGTTTTTGGTTCTCTAAAATTAGTCTAGTATAATAGTGATTTTGTTTTAGACTGATTTCGGAAGTTGACCTAATAGCCACGCACAAAATCACATTCACAACAAGGCTATAGGTTGATTGTAAATATTTTATTGTTGTTCTTCACTCTCGGGTTGTGAGAGTGGTTCCTCTCGGTTGGAGAGCATGGCTCTAGGGTGTAGATTCAGGTTTTCACTCTTGGTAAAAGAGTGGGTTGCTTTATGAGAAAGGACTACGGGTTGGACAAGGTTGTTGTCTAACACCATAGGCTATTCTTGTACATTTTTCAAGAATAGTGGAAAATCTCAAGTGGGTTGCTTGAGGACTGGATGTAGGTCGGAAGGACTGAACCAGGATACATCGTGTGTACTCTGTGGTTGTATTTCTTGAACTTGCATTTCATTTACTTACTTTTCAAAGTTCTCTGTGAAACTGTCTGGACAGTCGACTGTGTCCCTTTTTAAGTTGACTGATCAAACTTGTACTATATTCTCTCTAAAAACTTGTCTTATAAGTCGACTGATCAGACTCGTCTTAAAATACTCTTCTTAACTGTCTCCCCAGTCGACCGGTTTCTCTTTTCAAGTCGACTGGACTGAAGAAGAAGTTCAAATTTGCAATTATTTTTATAAAACACTATTCACCCCACCCCCCCCCCCCTCTCTAGTGTTTCTTGCCTTGCCTACAGGATCCAACACTTGGCATCAGAGTGTGGTTGAGTTCAATGGCAACTACTTCTAATCCAAATCAATACCATGAAGGCCAATCTACACAAAGGCCACCCCTTTTCGGTGGAACCAATTACAACTATTGGAAGTGTAGAATGAAGATCTACCTTCAGTCCATCAACTATGAAATATGGAACATGACGGAGACCGAGTACACCGCTCCTACCATTCCATATGCACAATGAAACGATGACATGAAGAACCAAACGAACAATGCAAAGGCGATGAACATGCTATTTTGTGCTTTTACAAAGGAGGAGTTCAACTGTGTGTCCAATGCAACAACCGCACATCAAATTTGGCACACACTCGAGGTAACTCGTGAAGGAACAAATAAAGTAAAAGAATCTAAAATATCTGTTCTTGTTCACAAGTTTGAAATGTTCTGCATGAAGGAGAATGAGAATGTGTCCGAGATGATTACAAGATTCACAGACATTACCAATTCACTTGTGGCACTTGAAAAGACGTACACTCAAGCCGAGATGATAAGCAAGGTATTTCATGCACTAACCCCCGAATGGGAGATGAAGACCCCTGCCATAGAAGAGGCCAATGATTTAACACAACTTTCTCTTGGGAATCTTGCAGGAAATCTTATGGCTTATGAAGTACAACTTGAAAAGCGCAAGAAGGATGCCGAACCACAATAATCAAAGAAGAAGACATTAGCATTAAAAGTCATGTCGGACTCCGAGGATGAAGAAGAAGATCAGAAAGAGATTGCCATGTTCACGAGAAAGTTCAAAAAGTTCTTAAGAAAAGGTAATTTTAATTCAAAATCTAAGGAATCTAATAAACCTCCAACTTGTTTCAGGTGTAACAAGATAGGCCATATGAAGAAGGATTGCCCACTAGAGAACGCAAAATCTAAGGGAAAGGCGTCCAACTTCAAGAAGGACAAGTACACAAAGAACAAGTTCGTGAAGAACAAAAAGGCATACCAAGCAACTTGGAATGACAGCGATTCTTCGTCGGAAGAAGAAATTGATGAGACAAACAAGGTTGCAAACGTGTATTTTATGGCGTCTCAAAATCAAGTAAGTAATGAGTGATTCTAATGATTTACTTGATGTTTTCAATGAAATTTTTTAAGAACTTAAAAAAGAAAATATTAGAGTTAAGAACTTAGAGAAAGTTAATCAAACACTTTCTCAAGAGAATCTTAACCTTGATAAAGAAGTAAAATCCTTAAATTCTCGTCTTTCTAGTTTAGATATGGATCTTGAGTCTCTAAAAAAAAATTATGAAGAGATATCCAAGAACGTATCTAAATTTAATAAAGGAAAAGAGAATTTAAATGATGTTCTTCAAAATCAAGTGCAATCTAGTTAAAAGTTTGGACTTGGTTTTAAAAAGTCCTTTGAAAAATCTCATTCTTCTAAGAACACTAGTGTAAATAAACCTGTATCAATTTCCAGTGTTAAGCATAAACTTTATGAGTTTTTTGAAAAGCCTAAAACTATAAGTTTTCATGATAAAGGCAAATCTAAAGTTCAGACAAGTCGACTGCACCCAGCCACCAGTCGCCTGTCCAGAGGTACCGAGTCTCATTCAACGAGACAAATACCTCAGATAAGTCGACCTATACTACCTCCCAGTCGACTGAATAATAGTAAAAATCGACTGGACAGAGCAAATATGTATGGGTTCAAGTCAACCTGAGTTCGAAAGATAGAATTGCTTATATTAATTCATATATGCTTACTGTATGTAATTCTGCTAATTTTATTTCTGCTTATGGTGGAAAATCAAACTCATCATGGGTTTGGTTACCCACAAACTAACCTATTTTGGACCCAATGAAAAGGGTACCATATTCACATTGAATATTTTATAGGTACCTAAGAGAGATCGTTGGATACTTGACAGTGGATGCTCAAAGCACATGACTAGTCATGCCAACCTCCTATCTTCCATACAAAATATTGATGGAGGAACAGTCACATTTGGTGACAAATATTAAAGGAAAGGTCATAGGAATTGGTATGGTTGGTAAGCACACTAACCCCTCTATAGAAAATATCTTATTAGTTAGTGGACTTAAGCATAACCTGTTAAGTATTAGCCAACTTTGTGATAAGGATTATAAAATCATGTTTGAAAAAGATGCATGTTTAATTTATGATTCTACCATGCAAAATATAATTTTTCAAGATTTTAGGAAAAATAACATTTATGAATTGTGTTTAAAAGCATATGAGTTTTCGAATGATTTTTGCTTAGTAGCTTCTAATAATGATTCTTGGCTTTGGCATAGACGTTTTGGCCATGTGAATATGAAAAATCTCTCTAAATTGTCTAAGTACAACCTAGTTAAAGGCCTGCCAAGACTATCCTTTAAAAAGGATAAGTTATATAATGCATGTCAATTAGGTAAACAAATTAATTCTACTTTTAAAAACAAAAGAAGTAATTTCTACTAGTAGGCTGCTCGAATTATATACATCGATTTTTTTTGTCCTACTAGAGTTGCTTCTTTAAATAAAAGTAGGTATGTTTTTGTTTTAGTAGACGATTTTTCACGATTCACTTGGACTTTCTTTCTAAAACATAAGAATAATGCTTTTGAAGAATTTGCTAATTTTTTTAAACAAATTCAAAATCAAAAGTCTCTAACCATAGTCACTATTAGAAGTGATCATGGTGGAGAATTTGAAAATAAAACGTTTGCAGAATATTGCAACAAGAATGGTATAACTCATTCATTTGCATTTCCTAGAGCTTCACCACAAAATGGAGTGGTTGAAAGAAAGAATAGGACTTTATAAGAATGTGCACGTACCATGCTTGTTGAAAGCAATTCACCTAAGTATTTTTGGGCTGAAGCCGTTGCTACAGCTTGTTATATTTTAAATAAATTTTTGATTAGGCCTAAGCTAAAGAAAACATGTTATGAGCTATTTTTTGATAGAATTCCTAAGGTCTCTTACTTTAAAATATTTGGTTGTAAGTGTTTTATTCTGAACACTAAGGATAATTTAGATAAGTTTGATCCCAGATCTAATGAGGATATCTTTGTAGGATACTCAAATAGGAGTAAGGCATATAGAATCTTCAACAAGTCAACAATGACTATTGAAGAATCCATACATGTTGCATTTGATGAATCTCTGTCTTCATCGAGTTTAATTGAAGATGATGAAACTAATTCATCACCTTTAAATAAAGTAATTACATCTTTAGAACAAACTAGTCTTGTGGATAAGTCGATCGATAAGGAAGTCAAGTCGACTGCTGTAAATTAGTCGACTGATGGACTTGTCAAGTCGACTGATCGTGTTGTGATGTCTCCAACTTTACCAAAGTCTTTTGTTGAAGTTAGAGATCATCCTCATCACTTAATAATTGGTGACATTTCACATGGTATTTAGACAAGATCACATGTTAACATGATATCTCACACAGTTTTCTTGTCGGGTTTTGAACCAAAGAATATACAAAAAGCGTGTGAGAATGAATTTTGGATGAATGCCATGAAAGATGAGTTAAACCAATTCATAAGGAATGTTGTATGGGATTTAGTTCCACGACCTCCTGATCATACTATAATTGGTACTAAATGGGTATTCAAGAATAAGTTAGATGAATCAGGACAAGTTGTTAGGAACAAAGATAGACTAGTTGCTCAAGGGTATAATCAAGAAGAAGGCATAGATTTTGATGAAACATATGCTCCTGTTGCTAGATTAGAATCAATTTGTATCTTATTATCTTTTGCTTGTTTTATGAATTTTACACTCTTTCAAATGGATGTTAAAAATACATTCCTTAATGGGTTTATAAAAGAAGATGTTTATGTTAAACAACCACCAGGTTTTGAACATGAACAATTCCTAAACCACGTTTTAAATTGAAAAATGCTTTATACGGTCTTAAACAAGCACCTCGTGCTTGGTATGATCGATTAAAGACTTTTCTTTTAGAAACAGGTTTTGAAATAGGTAAAGTAGATACTACTATGTTTATTAGAAGAATTAAGAATGATATTTTAATCATAAAAATATATGTTGATGACATAATTTTCGGTTTAACTGATAGTAATCTATGTCAAGAATTTTCTAACACCATGAAAAATGAGTTTGAGATGAGTCACATGGGTGAACTCAATTATTTTCTTGGACTACAAATTAAGCACTCATATAATGACATATTTATTATTCAAGAAAAATATGCTAAGAAATTACTCAAACGGTTTCACATGGATAGCACAAGTAGTAAGACCACACCTATGGATACTACCACTACCCTTGACAAAGATGAATTAGGTAAGAGTGTCGATCAGAAACTCTATCAAGATATGATTGGCTCACTCTTATATATAACTGCTAGTAGACCGGACATTATGTTTAGTGTATGTTTGTGTGCTAGATATCAGTCAAGTCCTAAAGAGTCTCACTTAAAAGCTGTGAAACGCATTTTAAGATATATTAAAGGCACGTCTGATTATGGTCTGTTTTATCCGCGCACCAACAACTTTCAACTTTTGTCATATAGTGATGCGGATTTTGCCGGTAGTAAAACTGACCGCAAGAGCACTAGTGGGACATGTCACTATTTGGGACATTCACTAGTCTCTTGGTGCAGTAAGAAGCAAAATTTGGTATCCCTATCTACTATAGAAGCTGAATATATCGCTGCAAGTTTGGCTTGTGCCCAAATTTTGTGGATGAAACAAACCCTATTAGACTATGGTATTTCATTTGAAAAACCTTCAATAATGTGTGATAATACCAGTGCCATTAACTTATCTAAAAATCCGGTTCAACACTCACGTACGAAACATATTGATATTCAACATCATTTTTTACGTGATCATGTTTTAAAGGGAGACATTTCTTTAAACTTTATTTCTACTGATAAACAGGTAGCTGAAATTTTTACCAAACCTCTTAAGGAAGACACCTTTATCACCTTAAGAAGAGAACTAGGGATTTGCAGTTTTCATGATGTTTCTTGAATTTTTTCTGGTAAGTCGACTTACAAGTATTGTTCGGTCGACTGCCAAGTATCTTTTTCTAATTTTTGTCTGAGTTTTATGCTCTGGACAGTCGACTGTGCATAGTACCCAGTCGACTGACCAGTTGTATTAATGCTATGTTCAATTTTCTATTTTGACTCTCGACTAAGTCGACTGCCCCTTAATACCAGTCGACTGTCGCGAATCAGTTTTCTTCAAAATCGAATTTTGGCACATCGTTTGAGGCAATTTTTTTCACATTACTGCTACCCTTTGATCGATCTGAGCCTTTGAAACTCCCTAAACTTCATCTCAGTCGTCCATTCAAAGTAAAAACCCTAACTCTTTACCCTCATTCTTTTACTTTTTCCCTAACTCTCTCTCTCTACCGAGCTCTCAAGTCGGTTACTGCTGCTTAGCGATTTCAAAGTTTTTGAAACCCTAGATTGAAGATCTCTTTCAATTTTCAGTGATTCTCAGAAGATCTCTTGAAGTTCTTTACTTCTCTTTGCTACTTCCTTGTCGGTATATTTTCTTAGAACTTTTTCCATCTCTTGATTTTTAGGACTTTTTTTATGGCCCCCAAAAGATCCCGTTCATCTAATGTAGAAGAAGGACAACGATCTAGAAACTATCTTTAATATTTGAGAAATCCAGATCTCATTGATAAATGGTACATTATTTGTTCCATTATCATTTTTCCAGGTAGATTTGTGAATTTTACAGATTTAGATAGGTTCCCTCTAGCCCCATTGTTTGAGCAATGTGGGTTATTTGATCTATTGTCTCTTGTCAATCAACCCACTTATTATCCTCACTTAATATATTTGTTTTATACAAATATGAAGATTACTACTTCCAAGGATGGTAATGAGATTCTTATTTTATCATCTGTCAAAGATAAACATATGAGAATCTCTCCTGCAAGACTAAGTCTTATTTTGATTCTGTCTGATGAAGGGTGTGACTTAGGAGATGTTGATATGAATGATGACTCCGTCTTTTCTAAAATTTATTTGCCAAATCATGGTCCTCCTATGACCAATTGATCTATCACTCCTATTGCCAAGCTAGTTGCACGAATACTGTCATATAACATTATTCCCAAGACTGGGAGTTATGATCAGTATTCATTTGAGTTGTAACAAACTGTTTATGCAATATTTGGCAATATTAAAATAAATTGGGGTCTATTCATCTTTAAACGTCTTGCTAAGGCTCATACTTCATTTCTTCCCTTTGGTACTTTACTTACTCACGTCTTCTATGCTCATGATGTTGATCTTGAATCTGAGACGGATGTTGTAAAATACTTTGATTCATTTGATCGTGCTAGTTTAGCACGTATGAAGTTGCTAAATTCTCCACCTAGGTCTCCTTCTAGGAATGTCCCTCCTATTCCCTTAGCCACTTCAGCTCGTCGGTCTTCTGCTTCTAGTTCCTCTCGTCCTCGTGCTGATTTTGATGATCCAAGAAGTCTTTATACTTCTGTTAATTATATTATGGATCGTCAAGACGCTCTCATGGATCATCAAGATGCCCTTAAAGTAAGTATTTCTCATCTTACCCACCTATTTACCACTCAGTTTCCTCCTCCCTCTCATGGTGGCCAAGTTGAAGATGATGAAGATTGATGAGCTACTATTTTTATATTTTTTCTATGTATTTCCTACTTATTGTTGCATTTTCTATCTATTATGTAACCGTTTGAACTAAGACTATCCTCTTTTTATATAAATGTCATTTTGCTATGTATTATTTTTGTGGTTTATTTTTTTTCTCCATGTTTTTTTGTTGATGACAAAGGGGGAGAAAATATAAGCTATAATCTTTATGTTGCTTTGTGTTATGTTTATGTTGCATTGTGTTATGTTTTGGTGATGGATATCTTTGTGTATGTCTTTGTGCATGTTTTTCTGCATGTTTTCACACCTATGCATGTTGTACATTTGATAGAGGGAGCATGTGAGCATTTGTAATATTTATTTCCATTATTGTAAGCTATTGTGTTGTCATCATCAAAAAGGGGGAGAATGTTGATTCTTGATTTTGATGATTGCAACACAATGCAAAGTTTGATGTGCTACTTCTTATATATTAAAGGATATACACAAAGGCAAAATGTTCTAACAAGCCTTACAAGGTTCTTAAAGCAAGTTGATCAAGCAAAGCTACAAACAAAGCTCTTATAGCTAATTGATCAAGAAAGCTATAAGGTTGTCAGCTTCAAAGAAAAAGACGGAGGCTAAAGCTCCATCTCAAGACTCAAGACTCAAGACAAGACCTATACTTCAATATGTTGTATTAAGTGTCTTGTAAAAATTGTAATTTTTTTATTTCTTTGAGTCTTAGAAATTCTGTAATAGCCTTGTCACACACACTCACACATATCTTTAAAATAATGGAGTGTTTTTCAAATTTAAAAGATCGAAACAAGATTGAAAAAGCTCAGCTGTTAAGTACTAGTCGACCGCCATTAGGCACCAGTCGACTGTCCTAGTACGAAACTGTCTGAACTTATTCAAACTCTGACCAGTCGACTCATAACGGTAACCCAGTCGACTGTTCAAGTCGTTCGACAGTTTACTAATTTCAAAACTTGATTTTCGAATTCAAAAGTTTTATTTCCGTTGGTTGACAGTTGGTACAACTGCTTCTCAATGTCCAGTGATTCTAACGCTATAAATAGAGTGTAGAAATCACTTGGAAAATGTTACAAGACAATACTCTCTTTTACAAGCTTTCAAGTACTTATTTTCAAAAAAAGAACAAGAGTTCACAAGCTTTCAAATCCTTTAAGTTTTTAGTTCTCTAAAATCAGTCTAGTATAACAGTGATTTCGTTTTAGACTGATTTTGGAAGTTGACTTAATAGCCACGCACAAAATCACATTCACAACAAGGCTATAGGTTGATTGTAAACATTTTGTTGTTGTTCTTCACTCTCGGGTTGTGAGAGTGATTCCTCTCGGTTAGAGAGTAGGGCTCTAGGGTGTAGAGTCAGGTTTTCACTCTTGGTGGAAGAGTGGGTTGCTTTCTCCAGTGCTGAGAAAGGACTACGGGTTGGACAAGGTTGTTGTCTAACGCTGTAGGCTATTCTTGTACATTTTCAAGAATAGTGGAAAATCTTAAGTGGGTTGCTTGGGGACTGGATGTAGGTCGGGAGGACTGAACCAGGATACATCGTGTGTACTCTGTGGTTGTATTTCTCTGAACTTGCATTTCATTTACTTGCTTTTTTAAGTTCTCTGTGAAACTTGTCTAGACAGTCGACTGTGTCCCTTTTTAAGTCGACTGATCAGACTTGTACTACATTCTCTCTGAAAACTTGTCTGGTAAGTCGACTGGTTCTTCTATAAGTCGACTGATCAAACTCTTCTTAAAATACTCTTCTTAACTGGCTCCCCAGTCGATTGGTTTCTCTTTTCAAGTCGACTGGACTGAAAAAAAGTTCAATTCCACAATTATTTTTACAAAATACTATTCACCCCCCCTAGTGTTTCTTGCCTTGCCTACAGGATCCAGAATTTGGGAGCTAAGGTTTGGAGGTGGAGTCAAATTTGGGGGGAGGTTTCGTCAGATTTGGGATTGCAGCAAGGGTTTGCTGAAATTTGGAATTTTTGAGGGGGAGAAATCGAAGATCGGGAGAGATGAAAGAGAACGGTGGGAGAGAAGGAGATAGAAGGGAAGAGGAATGATAGTAAATGACTCATTTACCCTTTCATCATAAGTGAGAAAGCAGGAGAAAGGAGAACCATCGGATCAAGTTCCAACGACTGAGAACTTTTGCTCACGATATGGGCCTCTTCTCACTATTTCATAATAGACTCACTATATATATATATATATATATATATATATATATATATATATATATATATATATATATATATATATATTGCACCTGATCACATGCGAACTCGCGTGTAGCCGTCCGATCATGATCGGGTGGCTGCACGCGCGAGTTCGCACGTGATCTGTGCGAACTAGTTTGCACATGATCAGCTTACTATATATATTACAAGCCGATAATGTGCGAACCAGTTCCCACGTATCACGTGCGAACTAGTTCGCAAGGCGTGCAGCTGTTATATTTCGTTGCGCACTCATTTGGTGTGCACTGCCACAGTCGTCCGATCCATACTCGAACCATGATCTTGATCGAGCAGTTGTGGTTTTTCCCGCTCTTCTCACTTAATGGTGGGGGTAGTTTTATCATTTTAAAGGGGTCAACATCCCTTTCTCTTTCACTCAGCCTCCTGATCTTCTCTCTCTTCGAAATCCCCTTCAAAACCAAAACCCTAGCTCCCGAGTTTCTTCATCTCCTCAAATTCCAACCCAAATCCGACGAAACCCTAGCTCCACCTTCTCTAACTCCATCTTCTCTAAAGTTACCGATGCCCCCGACGCCTGACACCTGACGCCCGATGCCCCTCGCCCCTCTTCCCTGACCTCCCGACGCCTTTCTCAAGCCCCACCTAGAAACACCGCCCCCTTAGAACTGCTTCCCCTAGCTCCCGAGCTCCACCCAGCAACCCCGCCACCCCAAAATCCGACGAAACCCTAGCTCCCCCTTCTCTAAGGTATTATTCTACCTCTCTCTCTAACTTACGGTTTGGGTTGATGGTGTTTGGACATGGGATCTATGGAAAAATTTAGGTATGGAAACTTCTTAGTCGTCTTATATTTGCTTTAAGACATGGGATGTTTGGACTTGCAGGTATTATTCACACAGTTATTTCCCTATCTCCATCACCATGTTCGAAAAATTTTAGTTATGGCATTTTACATCTAATTTATAGAAGTGTATGTTACGCGTCTTATATTTGCTTTAGGTCTCTTCATATCATTGGTTTATCAATTGTTGAATGAAATTGTTGTATATGTTATGTTAAAATAACTGTATGTGTTAAGCGTCCGTAAGCTCTTGGTTATAGTTATTTTTTTATATGTTCAGTTGGACAATTTCTTGCTTGAACAAAGCTATTATAGTTGATATTATATTAGATGATATATTAGTTTAGTCTCATATCGAATAATATATTGGTTTAGTCTTTCCTTCTCTCCTATATATAGGAGACATATTGTACTCAGTTATCAATCAATCCAAGAACTCAATAAAATATGTATTCGTATCCCTAAATCTAACATGGTATCAGAGTCTTTAATCCTATAAGGCTTATACTACTTTTCCCCATGTCATCGAGGTGGAGTAGTTCTCACCTTCGTCGAAATCACTCCACCTCCCGTCGCCAACATTCCTCTCTTGATCATACCCCTAACTCCCTGATCTCAAACCCTAATGAATCCCTAATCCATCTCCATCCACAGCCGCCACCAGATTCAACAACAGCAAGATCCAATACCTAGCAATCATCACCTACCTCTCCCGAAACCCTAGCCACCGTCATCAACAACAATAGCGGTAGACCCATCTTCAACAACAAAATGATCACATTGGGAGACCAACCCACAACCTTCCGACAACGAATCTCAGCAATCTCAATCGTCAACAACCTTCTGATGATAGCAAACCCGACTGCAAGCAACCACCGACGACAACAACCCCAACTGCAATTCCGAAGAACTTCTTTGTTAATCCCGAACACCCAATCCTGAAGAACTCCATCGTCGACAATGCAACTCAGAAACCCATCCCCTTTCCAGTCACTTTGAAATCCATCCTCTTCGACTCTGAATCTGAGACCCATCCACTTCGTCTTTGGCAACTTCGAACCCTTATCACTCCAGCCCCATTGCATCATCTCGCCGACACCCTCATCACTCCATAGCCGTCGCCCCCCAATTCGCACAGCACCTAAAACCCTGGCCGCCCTCTCCTTCCTTCTTTCTTCTAACCCTAACCCACATCTTCTATCTCTCTAACCTAATACTCTCTAACACGACCCGATACCCAAACCCTATACCTGTTTCTGTTTCCTATATTAGAAAAAAGACCACAAACCCCATATCCAAACCCAAAATCCGATACCCCATACCTAAACCCAAATCAAATAAAAAACCTAACCTGAACCCATACCCAAACCCGTTTTCTATTTTCTGTTTTCCGAAAGAAAATTAACTCGTTCTTTCAGGTTCTTCAGCTTCTGCTTTCGCATCCAGATCCCGCTACAACCTCACACCGGTTAATTCATCATGAGTTTGAGATGGGGAGTTCCCGACATCAACCTAGTTCAATCTTGATACCTACCCAGTTCTCGACGTCATCTCAGATCCCGGCGTCAACATCACCCACTACTTTCGATGGCTGCCACAACTCCCGTTCAACACCCACTTCAACAATAGCAACAACCTATCTTCAACTCCTCTTCAACAGTGAAAACCCTCTTCAACTCCTCTTCAACTGCAACAACAACGACGTCCATCCCTACTACTTCTACTTCTCAGTTCGTGGGTGAGATCCTAACATACTATTTCCTTCCACTACCACTTCTGCAAATAGGGTGTGAGATCCTAATATACTTCTTCTACTTCTCAGTTCAAGAGTACGATCGTAACATGCGCCACTATTACTTCTACTTCTATTTTTCAGTTCAGGGGTGAGATCGCAACATGTGCCACTACCGTGTGCCACCACTTCTTCTACGACTTCACAGTTCAGGGTGAGTTTCCAACTTAGTTCATCATCTACCGTGCATAACTCCTTCTACAAGTGTAACGCCCCGAATTCAAAATAAGACCGAATTCGAGATTCCACAAGATCTTTACACTTCACTTCGTACAATTTTACAAGGAAATTTAAACTTTTCATCATACATCAGAGTTCTTTACAATGTTTACACATCGGAAGAATAAAAAGAAATACAACAAGGAAAATAATATACAATTTGTACAACTCTATCAATGTAATTAATCAACAGCATCATAACATCTTTACTTCTTCATGAAAATGTCCGTTACCTGCATAATAGGCTGTGGGAACGTCAGTTACTTACAACTGACGAAAATATTATACTCGGTCATCCTCTCTATGCCATTCATATAACGATCTCAATACTTTAACAAATCACAAACTTGAATGAATACAAAGTGTTAAATGTGACTACGCTAAACATGCAAGTGTATGCGATGCCTTAATGCCTAATGCATATATTTTACACTAAGATAACACTAATGCATACTTGTTCGGATTCTATGCATCCCATACTATATAGGTCCGAGGGCATGCACCTACATACCGCACATTTAAAGGTTCGATCCCTCGCCATGAAAACTACCCAGTAATAAAACAAAGTTTAGATCATTCCACGAATATGGGTCCCAATCCTGGAATCCTCCGCCCAACTGTTATAACAGACCCCTCATCAAGCGAATTATCCTGTAAGTGCCCCTCTAGTCCCGTTATACGTATATACATTGAAGTACGGCAAATTATCTGCCCGACTACGCATAGTCCCGGATTTAAAATAAAAGCCCATCTCCCACGAAGAAACTACAGTCCCGGAATCCTCCACCCAACTGGGTCTATAGTCCCGGAATCCTCTGTTCGATTATATAGAGTGACCCACTTACGTTTGCCCAGGTTTACTATATCTTCACTTATATGCCTAATTCTTAGGTTCAAGACATGAATAATATATCAAACTTAGAATTAGTTTTACCCCCTACCGGACTTAATCACAAAATACGAGATAGCTCCATGGCCTTATCTCAAAAGTATATCTCAACTCTTTTCAATTCAATAGTGCCGGTACTCGAGGCCTCACTAACTCTAAATCACAACTTTTCATGTACAAGAATCCATGGGTACACATACCCTTCAATAAATATGTCTTAAACTTAGATATTCTTATCTTCAACTTATTCACAAATGATCAATATCTTGTCTTAACACTTATTCACAAAGTAATCATTTTCTTAGTCTTGACACTATTTGTAATCCATTTATCCATTCATGATCTTTAGAAGCAAATAATTCTTTTCAAGAACACAATTTCATCACATGAAATCTTATTAACAATTTCAAGCTTATACAATGTCTCAACTCACTTCAAAATATTATTTAAACAAAATAAGAGTGTAATCTCTTCAAGAGAAGATTACTTCACAAAATAATATTTTACTCTTGTTCACAAAAGAAAGTTCTATTCTCAAATAATAATTTTGAAGTCACATGATTCATTTTCCTATCTCAATTTCCATTTTTATATCTCAAATATCTATGAAAATTTCTGAATAAATTTTATATTACTTTACAGGAACAAAACAAAATTTCCCAAATTTTTTTCTAGTATCAAAACACCCTTAATATTAATCAAAACCAAAAAATAAAAAGGGGCACCCAGGTTTCGAACCAGGCAACCCGCACAGCAACCCAGAACGCCCAAAGCCAGCCCCACTAGCCACTTAGCCCATGTGGGCTTTGTGTAAAAAGGGAGGGCCGAAGCCACTACATATTAACTCTTCATTGTTTATTTGTTTAAACCGAAATCAAAAAAGAATGGGAAGCCAGGATTCGAACTCGCGACCAATACACACAGGCGCGCTACATTAGACAGTCTTAAGGAGTCTCCACTAACCAAAAAATCCAATAACAATTTCTGTTGCGAAAATATACTAATGTGTTTTTGTTCAACTGTACTGTTATTCACTTATTTTCACAAACTCGATTGTTCAATTGATCTAATCTTTCTACTTGATCAAAATTTTCCCATTCATACTGAGTTTTCACAAAAACAGTAAATTACGAATTTTTGTTGATAATTTAGACTTTGTGTCAATAAAAGAAAATATTATTTCCTTTCTTTGATAACCATAAATTTGCATCATTCCAAAAAGTAGCAATATATTTCTTTTAAATCACCTTATAAGATTTTATTTGTTCTCAAAATGAACTTTACTACAATTTGTTTCCAAAAGAAAATTTAACAAAGTTATATATGCACATTTTCTCAAATATGCTAGTGTGATTCATGACATAAATTCAAAATATCTTTCTTTCTAATTATCAAGGCATATATTGGATATAACATTGTTTCTATACATTTTCTTACAAATGGCATGCACAAAAAATTTACAAACACACTAGCATGGTTCATGGCATAAATTCTTTTGTCAATACTCTTCTTTCTAATCATCATGGTGACATTTAGTTACTAAATCACAACAAGATTTCTTCATTCATGGTAGACTATATTAACATGGATTTTTTTTACATACATCACATCATGTTCAATCTATACTACTCATTTATAAATTTTTGCATGCATTCTCTACATTTAGAAAGTAAAAAATCACCCACCTCTTATCGAGAGTAACTACTAAGAATGAAGTGACCTCTTCTAGGTCCTAGCTCCAACTAGTACCTCCTTGTCCTTCTCCTCCAAGCAAAAGCTCTCCAAAGCACAAAGGTACTCTCTTTCTCTCTTTCTTTTCCTCTCTTAATTTTTTTTATATTTTATGTGTGAAATGAGAAGAGAAAATCTAGGATATTTATAGGACAATGTGAGGGTTTAAAGTGCAAAATTATGCACCTAATAAATTACTCCACTTAATTTCAAACTCTTCATGATCCTAACTCCCTTAACTCCCAACTCTTCAACTCTCTAACTCTTCAAAACCTTAACTTCCCAACTCTTAAAACTGGCCAACTCCTTACATTCCCAAACCGACCATCCCTTTATTTAGAAAGCACAGTAAAGGCCCACTCCAACTCTTCATGCATGCATGTACATTTGGTCATATATACATATATATGTTCAAATGGATGGTAGGTAAAGTAGGCCTCAGTGGGAGGGGGTCATGCTGGTTCGGATGTAGACTGGGCAAAGAAAAGGGATTAGTGGATATAGGTGTAAACTTATGTATTATATATATATATATATATATATACATATATATATATAGGGAAAGGATCCGTTGCACACTACTTTGGTGCTCACCGCGTGAACACTACGCCTTCGGGCGTTCATATCGAAAATCCGAACCGTTCACATTGATCTACACATCTGAATTAGTCTAAATATGTAAAATCAAATCATTTGAAATTCATTTACCCATCCATCATGTGACTATAAAAACAATGAATTTCAGCCATTCAATTTTGTAACACTTCAATGAATGGGCAAATGAATTTCAAAAGATTTGATTTTACATATTTAGACTAATTTAGATGTGTAGATCAATGTGAACGGTTCGGATTTTCGATATGAACGCCCGAAGGCGTAGTGTTCACGCGGTGAGCACCAAAGTAGTGTGCAACGGATCCTTTCCCTATATATATATATATATATATATATATATACACAATATGTATGTAACAAATTAGTTTAATTAAAAATTACAACTTTTCATGCACAAATGAATATACACACTCCAAAATTATATTTTGAAAAACGAGTACGCTCACATACGCGCACCGAAACAAACGCGTGCATCGCACGTAAAATATAAAAAATACAAAATTCGATGTTATCAACGAAAAATGTTAAAGATAATAAAAAAATTAAACATTAGAAAAGATATTTATTAATTTTATATATTTCACGACATAATTGCTACGTACGTAGAAAATACGTGCATTATACGTACAAAAGTATTTAAATCAAAATGCGAGAAAATAAATTTCTGTTTTATAAAAATGGATTTGAATAAATAAATTAAATAATTTAAATACACAGAAAATATTACACGTAGCGGTGGAAACACATAATCGATACGTACATTACATCCACGTAAAATGCACGTAAAAATACAAAGATTGAAATATTATATTTTTGTTGACTCAAAATAGGGTGAAATCAATACGAAAAAATGCTTAAATAGTTGGTAATCAAAATACGTAGTGAAAAACGTTACAAAATACACATGCATAACACACGAGAGCAAAATTGTCATTTTCAATTTTGCGGGGTGTTACACTCTCCGCCCTTAAGATAGTTCCGTCCCCAGAACTCGCTAGGGTAAAGGTTGTATTTTGTACATGCCAAAGAAAATATTATATTTAGAAAACTGCAAACTTTAAGAAAATAAATGTAGTATAAAAATATGCAACGAGAAAAAAACAAGACTAATTCTACATAAGAAAACTATGAGCATCAAAATTTTATAAGAATGGAACAAGAAAAACTCGAAAAAATAACATAAGGAAATAAATATAACCATAAAAGATATGATAGATTGAAAGAAACTTTCATACAAAAAATAACATTAGATGAACCATTAGTTAAAAGAAAAAAATCAATTAAGTCATTAATTTGTGGAATGGTTCGGAAAACAATGCGGTAAGAAAACATAGTCAATAGGTAATTTATAAATAGATTTAGAAATCAAAATTTAATCAAAGTAATAAGCAGTAGAGAATCGCATACTAAATGGGTATTGTATAACGAAATCGAATTAGCAATTTAAAACAAGACTATTGGGTAACTGTTTGAAAAAAAATAAACGAGAATGAAATTTAGTTAAAAGCATAAACAAATTAATATCATAAAATAATTTGTAAGGTAACTATAATAATTATACATACGATTTGAAAATTAAAGATATAGAAGGCATACATCGAAATACTTCTGAATTGTTAAGTAGAGCAAGAAAACCAACACACAAAAGTATATACGTATATATGCATCAAAATCATATGGGTCAAACAAACAATGTTATGATACGAAAATTATAAATGGTTTTTAGGAGTAAAAACAAAACTTTATAGTGGAAAAGTAATAACACATCAAAAAAACCAATTATATAGAAGTAAATTTTGAATCGTAAACAATATATGTAAATAATAAGATATATATATATATATATATATATATATATATATATATATATATATATATATATATATATATATATATATATATATTGTTAGGTGAGTAGACACCAAGTCCAAGATAAGCTAGTAGCAAAATGAAATACGATAAAGTGGTATGAAATGCTAAAAGATTCAAAATACTAGGAAGAAGATAATTGATATTAAGTAATAAATACACAAGTAGGATAGAAAATCAGTTTAAATAATGTAATGCTAGGTTGTAAAGTAGTATAGGCTAGTACAAAAATAGAATAGTAGTATGTAAATATTATAGAAAACAAGGTAGGGGTTATCTAAGTAGAAAATCTTCTTCTGGTGTAGGTTTGCCTCATTGGTGTCCAATTGCAGGCTTGCCTCTACGATCTCAAGTTGCATAATTGCCCTCTGTGACATCCGATTGTAGTTTGCCTTCTGGACATTCGGTTGCAGACTTTGCCTCCTCGACGTCCAGTTGCAGTTTGCCTCCATTGACGTCTACTTGCATATTTGCCCTCTCGATATCAGGTTGCACCAAAATGAGGGATGGAAAGATGTAATCTTCCATGTACTCTTGGATATTGGGATGTTTAATAAAATATAGTATTATGTTTGAAATCAGTGATATAAAAGTGGATGGAAAAGTTGCAAACAACGTAGGAAATTACAACGAAAAACATTAAAATAGATAGACTTTAAATATAGGATATACAAAATTTGTAGTAATAAAAATGGTTTATACCATTAATACGAAAATAGTGAAAAGCATATGCACGAGATGAAAACACAAATGAAAAACAATAATTATGTAGTATATATATTATATTGAAGAAGCGTAAAATTACAAAATTAATTAGTAGCGATTAATAGTAAAAGTGAATATAACAAAACAAATTAGTAGATAATATGTAACAACAGTAGTATTGAATGTAGATAATAAAACAAAATGGTAGGTCATATTTATATGGGTAGAATATTTCAATCTTTTCAAAAATATGTTGAAATATAGGATAAAATAATATAATGAAAAATATAGCATCATTCAAATCATATAAAATGAATACACATACGAAAATTCTGAATATAATATAAATAATAAATGAAGAAAATAATAGTTGCAACAATACGAAAAGTAATAACAAATGTAAACGGATAAACATAAAGGGACACAAAGGACAAATCTTTAAGATTGAAATACAGATAAAACAACTTCAAAAGATCGAGACTGAGAAAGATAGTCAAAATTATACATATCCAATTGATTTAATAATATAAGAAAATATTTATTTGAAAAATATTTAATGTTGAAAAATACTAGGATGAAAGTCCATGAAAAAAAATAATTTGAAAGGGAAGTGTATCTACGTGTGAGGCAACATGAATGAAGGTTCAAATCACCCACGCTTCCACTGCGCCACTCTGATAACCAGGAAAAAATGTACTCGCATACAATCTCACATCAATGTATACGAGGAGAACATCATGAATGAAGGTTCAATAACTACTTCATCTACGACTCCAACCATCCAAAAGGAAAAGGGAAGGGAAAACATCAGCCTATAGAGCAACACAAATGTAAATCACTTACATTTAAATCTCTATTGACTGAACCCACACTTCTAATGTCCACCCTAATTTGTCGTTCGTTACAAATTTGTACTACATATGAAGCATGGCTCTGATACCACCTGTAACGCCCCAAATACCAAATAAGACTGAATTCAAGATTCCACTGGATCTTTACACTTAACTTTGTATAATTTTACAAGAAAATTTAAACTTTTTATCATACATCAGAGTTCTTTATAATGTTTACACAGCAGAAAAATAAAAAGAAATATAACAATGAAAATAATATACAACTTGCACAACTCTATCAATGTAATTAATCAACAACATCATAACATCTTTACTTCTTCATGAAAATGTCCATTACCTGCATAATAAGCTATAGGCACGTCAGTTACTTACAACTGACGAAAATGTTATACTCGGTCATCCTTTCTATGCCATTCATATAACGATCTCAATACTTTAACAAATTACAAACTTGAATGAATATAAAGTGTTAAATATGATTACGCTAAACATATAAGTGTATGCGATGCCTTAATGCCTAATGCAGATATTTTACACTAAGATTATAATAATGCATACTTGTTCGGATTCTATACATCCCATACTACATAAGTCCGAGGGCAAGCACCTACGTACCCCACATTTAAGGGTTCGATCCCTCGCCATGAAAACTACCCAGTAATAAAACAAAGTTTAAATCATTCCACGAATATGGGTCCCAATCCTGGAATCCTGCGCCCGACTGTTATAACAGACCTCTCATCATGCGAATCATCCCGCAAGTGCCCCTCTAGCCCCGGTATACGTATATACATTGGAGTACGGTAAACTATCCGCCCAACTACGCATAGTTCCGGATTTAAAATAAAAGCCCATCTCCTACGAAGCAACCACAGTCCTGGAATCCTCTGCCCGACTGAGTCTATAGTCCCAGAATCCTTCGCCCGACTATATAGAGTGACCCACTTTCGTTTGCCCATGTTTACTACATCTTCACTTATGTGCCTAATTCTTAAGTTTAAGACATGAATAATATATCAAACCTAGAATTAGTTTTACCCCCTACCAGACTTAATCACAAAATACGAGATAGCTCCATGGCCTTATCTCAAAAGTATATCTCAAATCTTTTCAATTCAATAGTACCGGTACCCGATGTCTCACTAACTCTAAATCACAACTTTTCATGTACAAGAATCCATGGGTACACATACCCTTCAATAAACATGTCTTAAACTTAGATATTCTTATATTCAACTTATTCACAAATGATCAATATCTTGTCCTAACACTTATTCACAAAGTAATCATTTTCTTAGTCTTGACACTATTTATAATCCATTTATCCATTCATGATCTTTAGAAGCAAATAATTCTTTTCAAGAACACAATTTCATCACATGAAATCTTATTAACAATTTCAAGCTCATACAATGTCTCAACTCACTTCAAAGTATTATTTAAACAAAATAAGAGTGTAATCTTTTCAAGAGAAAATTACTTCACAAAATAATATTTTACTCTTCTTCACCAAAGAAAGTTCTATTCTCAAATAATAATTTTAAAGTCACATGATTCATTTTCCTATCTCAATTTCCATTTTTATATCTCAAATATCTATGAAAATTTCTGAACAAATTTTATATTATTTTACAGGAACAACATAATTTTTCCCATTTTTTTTCCAGCATCAAAACACCCTTAATATTAACCAAAACCAAAAAAACAAAGAGGGGCACCCAGGTTTCGAACTAGGCAACCCGCACAACAACCCTGAACGCCCAAAACCAGCCCTACTAGCCACTAAGCCCATGTGGCTTTGTGTAAAAAGGTTGGGCGGAAGCCACTACATATTAACTCTTCACTGTTATTTGTTTAAACCGAAATCAAAAAAGAATGGGTTGCTAGGATTCGAACTCACGACCAATACACACAGGCGCGCTACAGTAGACAGTCTTAAGGAGTCTCCACTAACCAATAAGTCCAATAGCAATTTCTGTTGTGAAAATATACTGATGTGCTTTTGTTCAACTGTACTGTTATTCACTTATTTTCACAAACTCAATTGTTCAATTGATCTAATCTTTCTACTTGATCAAAATTTTCCCATTCATACTGAGTTTTCACAAAAACAGTAAATTACGATTTTTTGTTGATAATTTAGACTTTGTGTCAATAAAAGAAAATATTGTTTCCTTTCTTTAATAACCATAAATTTGCATCATTCCAAAAAGTAGCAATATATTTCTTTTAAATCACTTTATAAGAGTTTATTTGTTCTCAAAATGAACTTTACTACAATTTGTTTCCAAAAGAGAATTTAACAAAGTTATATATGCACATTTTCTTAAGTATACTAGTGTGATTCATGACATAAATTCAAAATATCTTTCTTTCTAATTATCAAGGCATATATTGAATATAACATTGTTTCTACACATTTTCTTACAATTAGCATGCACAAAAAATTTACAAACACACTAGCATGGTTCATGGCATAAATTCTTTTGTCAATACTCTTCTTTCTAATCATCATGGTGACATTTAGTTACTAAATCACAACAAGTTTTCTTCATTCATGGTAGACTATATTAACATGGATTTTTTTTGCATACATCACATCATGTTCAATCTATACTACTCATTTATAAATTTATGTATGCATTCTCTACATTTAGAAAGTAAGAAATCACCCACCTCATATGGAGAGTAACAATTAAGAATGAAGAGACCTCTTCTAGCTCCTAGCTCCTAGCTCCAACTAACACCACCTTCTCCTTCTCCTTCTAGTCAAAGCTCTCCAAAGCACAAAGGTACTCTCTTTCTCTCTTTCTTTTCTTCTCTTAATTTTTTTTTGTTTATTTTAAGTGTGAAATGAGAAGAGAACATCTAGGGTATTTATAGGACAATGTGAGGGTTTAAAGTGTAAAATTATCCACCTAATAAATTACTCCACTTAATTTCCAACTCTTCATGATCCTAACTCCCTTAACTCCCAACTCTTCAACTCTGTAACTCTTCAAAACCTTAACTTCCCAACTCTTAAAACTGGCCAACTCCTTACATTCCCAAACCGACCATCCCTTTATTTAGAAAGCACAGTAAAGGCCCACTCCAACTCTTCATGCATGCATTTACATTAGGTTATATATACATAGAGATATATATGTTCAAATGGCTGGTAGGTAAAGTAGACATCAGTTATCCATAACAATGAATATTATAACTGATGTCGTTATTCCTTACAACGGTATCTGTAATGTTGTTGCGGTTGTTCCAAACAACAACATCAGCTATAAGATTTTTTTCACACTTGCATTATTTTCCAAGTCAGGGAGAGTACACGATTGGAAATAAGTTAACTGATGTTGTTACTCCAAATAGCGGCATGCAAAAAAAATTTAACAGATGTCGCTATTGGAAATAATGACATGTAAATAACCTATGCTGTTATTTTCAATAACGGCTAATGCTAACATCTCCAAAACTGGATCAGTTGGGTAAATATTTTTGAAATTTTGTCTGATCACTCAATATTTTCGAAAAGTGGTTCAGTTCGGCAAAAAATTCCCAATTTGCTTCAGGATGATGTTGCAATTTTTGACATAGTTGGGAAATTTAATTTTGTAGAAACATAAAGTGTTATTTAATTTTAAGAAATGACTTTGCTAGGAAAAAAATTCAAAAAAAATCTATTTTTAAAGGAAATAAACTTTTAACTAGTTATAATTTAAAAAACGGTAAAGATGACCATAAGGGGGTGTTTGGTACGCGGATTGGAGAATTCCCAGAAATTAGTGGATTTCTAAGAATGTGAGGATGGGAATGAAGATTCTCGGGAATGTTGCAATACTGTGTTTGGTATACGACATTACATGTCTGGAAATACTTTATTACCGTATTTGGTATAGAACAATTCATTCCCATCAATCCATCTCTATAGTAGACATTGCCGAAAATACCCTTTTGGCTTTTATTTAAAAATAAATAAATATAAAAATTATCTAATTTAATAATTGATATATATGCATGAATATGCAAAAGCAATACTGATATATACAAATGAAACAATAAAGTTCATAATGTGTTAGGAATTGTGGCCTCAAATACACGTAGGCACGGGGTACTTGAAGTTGCAGAAAAAGAGAAGGAGACCAAGAAGCAAGGGAAGACAAGGAACAAGAAGAAGAAGTGAAATCTGGAGGGTTGCGGTCGACAGGTCAGGGGTACGGTTGACCGATCCAGTCAACTAGGGGTTCTTCGAGTGCAGGCATCCAACAGACGAGGGGACGGTCGACTGACACTAGGGGTGCGGTCGACCGGTCAGCCCTCTGGATTGATTCCGCACGATGTGGTCGACCGGCTTGGGGTGCGGTCGATCGACACCGACGCTAATTGTCTCTTTTGGGCTTACGGGAGAAAGGTCCAATTTTCTATATTTGTGTTTATCTTTTAAGGTTTGTTTGGGGGCTATATATATGGCTGTAAACTCTAGGGTTTTGTAATCTTTGTATTTCTTTGGGAATAAGAAGTATTGGTTATCTCTGCATATTGGTTGTGTTCTTGTGAGATCCATATATTGTGGTGGCTTGTTCTTGGTTTATCTATTTCTTGGGAGTAGATTTCTCTGACAAATGGTATCAGAGCTTTACAAGTGGTATCAGAGCAGTTGGTTCGAGATGGCCGATAACAAGATGAAGATCGAGAGATTCGATGGGAGTGACTTCATGATGTGGAAGATTCAGATGATAGTGTACCTTCATCAGAAAGATCTTGATGGTCCGTTGTTTGATGAGAAGTAGGTAGGTGCAGACAAGGATACGAAGGTCTTGGCGGAGTGGAATCATTTGGATCAGAAGGTGCTGGGACAGATTCAGTTGGGGCTGAGTAGGAAGGCATTATTTCATATCTCGAAGGCAAAGAACACAAAGGAGGCTATGGAAATTCTTATGGATATGTATGAGAAACCGTTGGCATCTAATCAAATTCTTCATCTGAAGAAATTGGTTAATATGAAGTTGAAGGAAGGGGGTTCAGTAGCTGAGCATGTGAACAATTGTTGTATGGCTTACAAGCAGATGGAAGCTGCAGGTTTGAAGTTTTCAGAGAGGAGGCGGTCATTGTTACTTCTATCTACTTTAACCGATAGTTATGATACGGTGGAACAGACTATTACAGGTACTATGACAGATTGACGACCGTACAGGATGTGGTGAGTAGCATTCTGAACGAGGAGGTGAGAAAGGTGAGAAACGAGGGATACTCATCATCTTCTTCTAGAGATTCTGCCATGTATGTTGAGAAGAGACGTGGGATATCTAAGAGTAGTCGACGAAGAAAGGATCAGAGTAGTTCATCTGAGAGTGGGTCTGATGACAGTGATGGGGGATATGGGCCTGAGTGCTGGTATTGTCACAAGAAGGGTCACATGATGCGCAGTTGTAAGGCTTATATGAAGAAGAAGCAGGAGAAACCGAAGAGAGATACTCCAAAGGAAGCTCAAGTGGGGCTTGTTGAGATCTATGCTTAATAGCTCGGGAGGAGTTTGGCACTCAAGATTGGTGTATTGATTCGGGAGCTTCTTTTCATTGTACTCCGAGGAGGGAGGTATTTGATGACTACGAGGAGGATTCTTTTGGAGATGTGATTGTGGGGAATGGTCATCGGTGTCCTGTATGTGTAATGCCCCGATTTTTCATTTAATGAAAAATTATTTATTTTGCACGTAGTGTGTACGTGCAATATTTTTGGTAATTATTTTCATTATGATGAGTATAGATATTTAAATTTTTGCTTTTAATTATTTTTATATAAAGCCTTCTTTCAATTAGACAAAAAGCCTTTCTTCTTAAAGCCCAAAATTTAATTCATTTATTTTCTTTTATAATTATTATTTTGGCCCATAAACTAAAGCCCATGAGCTATTTTATTTTTAAATACAAATTGTAATCTAAGATACAATTTAAATTTTATTTTTATGTAAAATATAATGTACAAATTTTTGGAGACCAAGTTGCATACACGTGCACTACACGTACATGTGCAAATGCATACTTGCTTGGCCGGTTGTGACTTTAGGAGGGAAATCAAAATTTTGAGTGGAGTCATGGTGATGGTGGTTACTTGATCATGGGTAGTTAGTGTAACTCCTCCTTAAATCAAAGTCATTTGTTCCTAACTCCTACTTCAATCTTAGCCATCCATTCTCCTAAATTTCTAGTATAAATACCCCCCCCCCCCCCCTGGCTAGTATTCTTGTGCAAATTATTTTCCTCCAAGCTTATAGTTTAAAATACAATTATTTAGGAGTTAGTAAGTGAGTAAAAGATTGAGAGTGTGTGGGAAATTGTGCTTGCATCAATCAAAGGAGGCCGGCAGCAAAGGGGGGCTCTCGGTTTGGCATTGTGGAGTGCTCGGGTTTGGCAAGTGTGCACGCTTCTAGGAGGAGGATCGTTCGTTTGCAAGGACATTCGTTTAGGAGGTTGCTAGTTGTATTTCTCTCCAACTAAGGTGGGTAATTTTTCAATGTTTCTAATTAGGAATGCATGCTAGATTTGAATGGGAAGAATGATGCATGAAAAAGATTCAGAAAGAGTACACATTTAATTGGAAAAATGACCTATTGATTTGTTGAAATGTTGATATGAAATTGTATGTGGTTCCATTAGTAAAGTCTAAATTTTGTGTGAATTGAATATGGCCATGGATTGCTTGCAGAAAATCTCATTATCTACATCAAGAATTATACACAAAAGTTAGTAGATTAACAATGCTACTTTATGTGTTTAAATGAATCTTTGTGTTTTATTGAAATGAATGAATTAAAATATAGATTTGTATGTTTGGTAAATGATTAAAAACGGAAAATTAATATGAAGTTTGCTAATAAAGAGATTAGTGATATTAATTGTTAAGAAATGTCGAAAAAGAAGAAATGTGGTAGTGATAATTTAGAATTCGAATTAATTGTATGAAAAACATGTTTTAATTATTGAAAAAAATTATTTTCTATATACTGGAGTATAATTTATGATGGTATTAGTCAATCTGAAAATTTACATAAATTTTTATAAAAGCAAAATGAAATGAGGACTTATTGAATATCGAAATGTTTTAAATAACAGAGAGAATTGATTTAAATAAATTTCGAGTTCCATTATTGACAACCTGAGCGCGTAGCTCAAGTGGTCGGGATGGCTTTAATCGCTACAGTGGGTTCGGGTCCCATGAGTCGCTGGTTCGAATCCCCTTAGCAACATACTTTTGCATTTTTGGAAAAAAATAAAGCACTGCAGCCGAGAGCATTTAATGCTCTCAGCGCCTTCATTAACGCATAGCGCGTTCGGCCCAGTGGTTGTGCCTTCGGTTGGTTTCCCTGTGGTTCTGGGTTCGAACACTGGTCTCGGTAGTGTTTAAAATTTAGGAAAAATATTTTTTTAGTGATTTTGATGAGTGAAAAAAAATATGAAAAAAATATGGTTATTATCCTAAAATTTTGTGGAACTTGTGAAAAATAATGAGGATTATTTGCATTAAATGAAGTATGTTTTGAAAATAAAATGTATAATTTAGAATTATAAGTTATACAATTGTATGTTATAACAGTTGCACTTTGCAAAAGGACTTGAAATAAAATACTAGAAAAGAAGTGAAATAAAGATAGGAATTATATTATGTGATGTGATGTGAATTATTCTCATTTGAGAATAATGTAAAAAACTATGGAATGTGAAATTGATATTTGATGAAGTATATGATTCCATGTATGGCTATGGACTTATGAATAAATTAGAGATCATGCTATTGAAAAAGAAAATCTGTTATGATTATGAAAATGAACTTATGAGTTGGAAATGCTCAATTTTGGAAATTGTGAATTGGAATTGAAACAAAAGAGTAGCTAAGTCTCCCCCGGCAATTGGAAAGAAATAAAATGAAATTTGAAATGAAAGACCAAGGTTGGTCATGTTTAAATGAATGAATAAGTCCGGTTTAGTGGAGAGGCTAACTCTAGAGCTTTGATTTTGTTCATGATTCTAATAAAAACTAAGGATAAGTACATAGTGGAGGCGTGATGAAAGTAAGAGAAAAGCATGAGTATGAGGGCCATTGGATTGGCGGCGTGAGAGTATTCACAGGTTGTCTTCACAATGCGTCGTGACATGACGTGGATACTGCTCCAGAGTACCGTCCCGGTGGCGACGCTCGTGGGATGTTTGGTGACTGCAGGTGGTGTCATGTCCCATGACGGAGGCTAAATTGACCACAGACTGTCTTCACGATGCGTCGTGACATGACGTGGGATTTCCCTCCAGGCTGTCTGGACATGAGCTCGTAACTCATAGAACATCTAGGATACTTACGGTAGTTACAGTAGTAGATTAAGTCATGACGAGTGATTTAACCCTACAAGATGAAGAACGATTAAGGGCTTGCCCTCGGACCTATGTAGTATGGGATGCATAGAATCCGAACAAGTGTGCATTAGTGTCATATAACATACGTAATTGCATTAAGGACTAAGTGCACAAATCACAACACGACATCAATAGGGTAGTCCCTTTAGTTTGATATGTGACAAGTTTATGTTTGTTAAATATGAAAAATAAGTTATACTATTTCTGGCATAGAGAGGATGGCCGTGTATAATGTTCGTCGGTTGAATAAACTGACGTACCCATAGTTTCGTATGCAGGGAATGACATGATAAAGGTTAAAGAGGAACAGATGCTTAAACATTATTCAAGTTGTTGTACATTCATTTAAATGTTGTAATTTTACTTCCGCTGTGCAATGTAAAGAGTAAAGTTTCATGTAAACTCTGATGTAAAGTGAAAAGTTCAAATTTTCTTGTAAAATTGTACTAAATGAAGTGTAAAGATCCTGTAGAACTCTCGAATTCAGTTGTATTTGGGATTTGGGGTGTTACAGAGTGGTATCAGAGCCACGTTTCACACTTGTACAAATTTATAAGGAATGACACTCTAGAAGTGGACATTAGAGTGTGTGTTTGAGTCTAGAGATTTGAATGTAAGTGACTTACATTTGTGTTGCTCTGTGACTTATGCTTCTTCCTCTCTATTTCTAAGATGGTTGATCACTTCGACTCTACTGGAGACGACGAATGGCATATCATTGAGGAAGACTACCATTCTGGACAAGCAGATTTCGAGGAAGAGTACTATCCAGGGCAAGCAGATTCTGACGGAGAAGAATGGCCTGAACCCCGAGAGATCACCCCACCTCCGGATTCTTCTGATGACTCTTCTGACGAAGAAGAAGAACCAGTTCCAAATAGTCTTGTGATATCTCTTCAGAGGCAGGTAGAAACACTGCGGGAGAGAGTCGGATTATTGGAGGCTCAATTGGCAAAGCGCAAGGACGACTTTTCTGTTCTCAGTCATTGTGTATGGGAACTCGAGAAGAGGAAGAATCTGACCGATGTGCTGAAGGATGAAGTTGATGAACTACGGGGAGAACTTCGAGAAGCGAAGAGGAACCGTAGGAGTTAGACTGTTGTAGCTTCTACCATTTTCATTCTGATGTCAAGAAATGCTTTTCAATTCGAATGTATAAAGTTTGGAATTCAATGAAATGCCAGTTGATTTAAAATTCATGTCTTATACTTCGAATTTAATGGATCTTTTGCATCAGAATATGTCTAGAAGAGGAGCTAAAAACGGGGAAGGTCTGGATCTGGAAACAGAACATAAGATAGTCTATCAGATGCTCAACGCCGTGGCCATGAATCAGAACCAAGGAAGGGGACCTGCGAATCCGGTGCCCGAAGCGATTAAACTAGTGGAATCGTTCAAACGGATGAAACCACCTGTGTTCAAAGGGAAGTCAGACCCTGATGTGGCTGACAACTGGATTCGTCAAGTAGAGACGATCTTCGAAGTGCTAGAGACCCCTGAAGGTAGCAAGGTGAAGTTGGCGTCTCTGCAACTTGAGAAGGACGCGGCTATATGGTGGCAGTCGATGAAGAGAACAATGGGAGGCATAGTTCTCGGCTGGGAGGAATTTCTGGAAGAATTCCGCAGTCACTATTTCCCCTCCGACGTCCAAAAGAAGAAGGCTATAGAGTTTCTATCACTACAGCAAGGTGGCATGTCAGTGAGAGAGTACGAGACCAAGTTTACTCAGCTCTCTAGGTATGCTCCAGAATTAGTGATGGATGAGGCTAAGAAGGCTCGTAAGTTCGAGCATGGATTGAGGCCGAGCTTGAGGTCCCGGATGATACCTCTTGGTATCAGAAGATTCGACAAGTTGGTCAAGAGAGCAGCAGCCACTGAAGCAGACATGGAGCAGTTTCATGTTGTTCAGAATCGGAGGAACAACTGGCAGACTGGAAAGAGGCCTGCACATTCTGGGAATTTCAAGGGACAACCATCTGCACAAAGGTTCAAACCGACAGGGGTGAACGCTATTAGTGTGGCTGGAGGACCTAGGAACAATGTGGTAAGACCTCCTGCGGTGACTTGCTTCAACTGTGGTGAGACGGGACATTACATGTCTCAATGCTCCAAGCCGCGGAATGTCACCTGTAGGGGATCAACTCAGCAGAATGGGAAGAAGTCGTACCAACCAGGGCGAGTATTTGCCTTGACGGAAGCTGATGCCGATGAGGTGCATCATGTCATCACTGGTACGAGGGCAGATGTTTAGAGGTTTATGTCATTTCTTTTTCCCGTCTATTTAGTGAAATGTTACGTAATGAGTGTGTATTATGTAATAGGAGAACTTTATCTTAATGGAATGAAAGCTGTTGTGTTGTTCGATACTGGATTCTCTCATACTTTTGTGTCTCCTAAATTTGCTAAAGTGTTGGGAGTTGAACTGAAGATTTTTCCAGGCAAGATCTTAGCAGTAGCTACTCCATCAGGGGAAATTTTAACCACTGATCGGTATTATGCGGATTGTGAGATTGTGATTGGAGATCGAATCTTCGGGATTGATCTGATCGAACTGACTATCTTGGGAGTCGATATTATTGGCATTGATTGGATGTCGGTGTACAGTGCAGGCATCGAGTGCAAGACCAAGACGGTAACAGTGAAGGCTCCAGGTGGATCTGAAGTTACTTTCCATGGGAAGAAGAAGTGTTCTAGGCTGGTGGCAGCTATCCGCAAGGAAGAGACTCCTGTGGAAGTGCAAGGGATTCCTGTGGTTCGGGACTATCCGACTGTGTTCTTGGATGATTTTCCTGGGTTACCCCCGCATCGTGATGTAGAGTTCAGCATCACTGTTCAACCGGAAAGTGCACCCATTTCTAAGGCACCGTATAGGATGGCCCCAGTGGAACAGGATGAGGTGTGATATGGCTAAAAAACAGGGTTAAATCAGAGCTGTCCAAATCAGAAACGAATCTTAAAGCTTAGGGGTAAAATGGTAATTTTACCTATTATTGGGCCTGAAGCGGGTACTGGATCTCTCCCTCAAAGATCCAATAACCCACGAACCGGTCCACCTCAACTGGGTGCAGGTTTTAACCCGCAGCGAACCCGGTCCATTAGGATAGAATTAGGGTTTCTGATTAATCCTAATCAATGGCCCTGATTCATGTCTATCCTTTCACTGGGAATTAGGGATTACATTCCATATCTATACACAGGAATCACATGCTTAATTTGATCCCCTAAGACGCCTATAAATACCCCCCATCCATCTCCATTAAGAGGTAATCAATCTTTTTCCAGTTTTACGCTCTTTCATAATCACTTCTGATTACTGACTTGAGCGTCGGAGGGTGCGCCGCCGGGAACAACCCCGGTGTCTCGCACTTTTTGCAGGTGTACGGCGGGAGCGACAGTCAAACTCCGGCGGAACAGGTAAATAGGTTTTCTATTCAAAGTTTCCCAAGAATCTACAAATTCCATCTGTTTGCCCCCACATCGAATTTAGCGACAACAGATTGGCGCCATCTGTGGGAAACTAACGAATAGCTGCCTACCATCTTCCCGTGGAACAGATCTTCTCCTGCCATGCCTCCTAGGAAGGTGAGATCCAGGGGGTCCAACTGAGGACCCAACCCCAATCAGTAACAAGAAATTCCCATCCAGCCCACTCCGCAGCAGGGGCAACTTCCTCCTCCAGCAGAAGACCCACTCCAACAGGACCTACCTCCTCCTCAGAATCAACCACCTCCTAAGGGTCACAACCCGCAGAAACAACCTCTCCACCAGGACCATGTCTCTATCCACAATGCCTCTATGGACTCTATGGCCTCCCACAATCCCCAAGCGTCCGACTTCCAACAAAAAGTCCCCAATCAGCCCAAAGATGTGGATCTTCGCCACCGTCTGGATAAAAAAAGCGGGCCCGAGAGGGAGCCTCCCGCCAACAACGTCCGGATGAGCGATCTCCTCACCGCCGAGACTACAGAAGGTCCCCTATCCGACGAGGGCGGAGAGAGTCCCCCGAGCATCACAAAAGAAGGCCACATTCCCCTGCCGGTCGGCAACATCCTAGGAACAATGAGGCACCCATCACCCGTGCCGAGTTCCAGCAGTTCCAGGCAACCGCCCTACAAGCTCTCAACCTCCGTCCTAATAACACCAATGCCACAAGGATTCCCACTCCTCCTCAGATCTGAAGTCCTCGCCAACGATCCCTAACTCCTCCACAAGCTCCTAGCAACCCCCGCTACATCCCAAGTCCTCACCGCTCCAGGAGCTACTGTCGTCGTAGCCCCCGCTCTCCCTCGTATGAAGACGAGTCTAGGGGCTCCCCAGATTACCGTCGAAGGGATGACGCAGTCTATCGCCGTCTCCATGAGATGGAGAGGCGCTTGGGACAGTTAGACCGAGAAGAAGAGCTTAGAGGAAGAACCCTCCGTCCCAGTAGACCTCCTTTTTCCCGAACCATAATGGATGCACCCATACCGATCGGCTTTAAGCCTCCTCAATTCGAGACCTACTCTGGGGAGACTGACCCCGTTGATCACATCGAAAGCTTCAAGACCCTTATGCTCATCCATCAAGCTTCCGATGCCCTGCTATGCAAGACCTTCCCCGCAACTCTCAAGGGTCCGGCTCGAGAATGGTACTCTCGCCTTGCCCCATCCTCAATATTATCCTTCGAGCAATTTGAGACCCTCTTCGTCACCCACTTCGTGAGTAGTCGCCGAACTGAAAAGACCAGCATTTCGCTACTCTATCTCAACCAGAAGAAGGGTGAGAAGTTGAGAGACTATGTGAAGAGGTTCACAGCTGAAGCCAGGTCTATAGCATCCCTCGACCAGTCGGTCGCAACAGCAGCTTTTCAATCCAATGTCCTCAACTCCAACCTCCGCTCCTCCCTCGCCAAGAAACCCCCACAGAACTTCTCTGACCTCCTCCTCCGGAGCGAAAAGTATATTCGGGCCGAAGAAGCTGAGCACCGCCCCAACTTGGAGGGGTCTTCCTCCGGGTTTAAGAGAAAAGGAACAGAAGAGGAAGGGGCCAAGAAGCTTCAGAAGGATAATGCCGGCCAGCGGCGACCTCCTCCCAGATTTGAAAATTTTACTCCCCTTAACGCCAATATCTCCACAATTCTCATGGAAGTTGAGAAGGAGGGGGTGATACCTCCTGCACCAAAAATGAACACCCCCGGCAAAAAGAGGGATAAAGAAAAGTGGTGCCACTATCACCGGGACCATGGCCACGACACCAATGATTGTCGGGCCTTGAAGAATGAGATAGAAGCCCTCATCCAGAGGGGGCAGCTGACCAGATTCGTGAGAAAGGACCGAGTCGACCTTCCTCCCCCGCCTCGGGGGGCTAACAAGCGTCCAGAGCGCGATGAAATGCCCGACTTCGAAGAGGAGCGTGTCCTACACCTCATCCATGGGGGCCCAATGGGGGGGGTTCCTCCAACTTCTTTCGAAAGGCATTTATAAGAGAAGTCAATTCGGTCCGTGCCACCCCTCCTCCTAAAGGCCTCGGAGTGCCCGTCACATTTTCAGATGAAGACATCGAGGGCGTCCGAACCCCTCACTGTGACGTACTCGTCATTAACCTTCACATGGCGAACTTCAAAGTGGAGAGAATCCTAGTGGACAATGGCAGCTCCGTTAACATCCTCTTCCTTGCCGCTTTCAAAGGCCTCAAACTCTCTCGAGATAGACTCAAGCCCGCCGGTTACACGCTCCATGGGCTCACGGGAGTGCTAGTGACTATTGAGGGGGTGATCACCCTCGACTTAACCGCTGGCAAAACTCCTACTACCTTAACGGAGTCGATGGATTTTATGGTTGTGGATGTCCCTGCAGCTTACAATGTCATCCTAGGCCGACCCGGTCTAGCAGCTCTAGAAGCCGTTCCTTCGGTGTACCATCTCAAGATGAAATTCCCCACCTGGGCCGGAGTAGGGAAAGTAAGGGGTAATCAGGAAACGACCCGTAAGTGCTACATAACCTCTACCCTCGGTCCAGTCCTCTCCCTAGAAACTCTGGAAATCCCCCAAGATGTTGCCCGACCAACGTCCGAGCCGGTGGATGAGTTGGAGGAAGTGCTCTTTTCTGAGCAGGATCCAAGCCGAAAGTTCTTTGTTAGAAAGACCCTCCCATCCGCCCTATGCTCCGACATAGTCCAGTGCATACGAAGGAATCGAGACCTCTTTGCTTGGTCAGCTGCAGACATGCCCGATATTTCCGAAGAACTCTTAGTCCACCACCTCAGTGTTGCCCCGGGGTCCAAACCCGTCCAACAGAAGAGGCGCAAGTTCGCCCCCAAGTGCCAACTAGCTATAAAAGAGGAGGTGGATAAGCTCTTGAAGGCCCGGTTCATACAGGAGGTAAACTATCCCGAGTGGTTGTCAAATGTAGTAATGGTAAAGAAGTCCAATGGAACTTGGAGGATTTGTATCGATTTTACCGATCTCAACAAGGCTTGCCCCAAGGACCCTTTCGCTCTTCCGAGTATTGACACTTTGATTGATGCCACCTCGGGTCATGAACTCCTCAGCTTCATGGAGGCCTTCTCAGGCTACAATCAAATCCGGATGTTCCCCCCGGATATCCTGAAGACCTCATTTGTGACCGACCAGGGCCTCTATTGCTACAGGGTTATGCCCTTCGGTTGGAAAAATGCATGCGCCACATACCAACGCCTCGCCAACAAGGTTTTCCAAGCTCAAATCGGCCGTAATATGGAGGTGTACGCTGATGACATGCTTGTAAAAAGCTCCGATCATGTGACCGACCTCCAGGAGGCGTTTGATGTTCTGAGAAAGCACAACATGAGACTCAATCCGAACAAGTGTGCGTTCGGAGTCTCGTCAGGAAAGTTCCTCAGCTTCTTGGTCAGCCAACTGGGAATTGAAGCTAACCCTGAGAAAATCAAGGCCATACTAGACATGGCCCCTCCCAAGAATGTTAAGGAAGTTCAGAGGTTAACAGGCCGCCTAGCCGCCATAGGGCGCTTTCTCTCGAAGTCCGGGGAGAAATGCCTTCCCTTCTTCAAGGCCCTCAGGGGGGCTAAAGGTTTCGAATGGGGTCAACAGCAACAGGAGTCATTCGACCAGCTCAAAGCTTACCTCATCAATCCTCCCCTCCTCAGCAAACCAATTCCTGGTGAACCCCTCTACCTCTACCTGGCAGCCTCCGAACAGACCCTTAGTGTCGTTTTGGTAAGGGAAGAAGACCGGGCTCAAAAGCCCATCTACTATGTGAGTAAGGTACTTCGGGATGCCGAGCTCTGCTATCCGAGAATAGAAAAGATGGCTTATGCCCTAGTGATGTCCGCAAGAAAACTTCGCCCGTACTTTCAGTCCCATTCTGTGGTTGTCCTTACCGACCAACCGTTGAAACAAGTACTCCAGAAGCCAGAGAACTCGGGTCGCCTTATGAAGTGGTCTATCGAGTTGAGTCAGCATGATATAACATATCAGCCTCGGACCGCAATCAAGGCTCAGGCCCTAGTAGAATTTATAGTTGAAAGTACCATCCCCGAGTTTAGCCAAGCAATGAAGGGACCACCTATCTGGTCGGTTTATGTGGATGGATCCTCCTGTAACGAGGGAAGCAGAGCCGGGGTCATTCTGGTAGGCCCAGATGACTTCATCCTCTAATACTCCCTCCGTATAAACTTCAAGGCCTCTAACAACGAAGCAGAATACGAGGCACTTATAGCCGGTCTTGGGATGGCCCGCAATGCAGGGGCACAATGCCTCCGGATCTTTAGCGACTCTCAGTTGGTCGTAAATCAGGTCCTAGGTGAGTATGAAGCACGTGATGACCGGATGGTTAAGTACTTAGCCAAGGTCAGGAGCCTCATGGCCTTATTTGAAGAAGCCCTCATAGAACGAATCCCTCGAGAAGAAAACGCCCAGACCGATGCCCTATCCAAGCTAGCCTCTTCTTCCCTCCAAGGTCTCGAGCTGACCGTCTTGATAGAGGTCCTTCTAAAGCCAAGTATAGAGGATGAAAATTCCGACTCAATGGAGTCACTGCCTGTTTTGCTTGAAAATAACTGGATGAAGCCCCTCGTCGAATTCTTACGGGACGGTCTCCTCCCCGAAGATCCTAAGGCAGCACGGAGAGTAAGAACCCGAGCAGAGCGATACACACTCATCGGGGGTATCCTTTACAAGCGTTCCTTCACCCAGGTAGACGGCAGACCTTATCTGAGATGCCTTTTCCCAGAGCAAGCCGAATATGCCCTGCAAAAGCTTCACGAGAGAATCGGCGGGGCACATTCGGGGTCCATATCCCTAGCCCGCAAAGTGTTGAACTACGGATATTTCTGGCCCACTCTCTTGCAAGACGCCGAACTACACGTTCGGCAATGCGTCTCTTGCTAGAAGTACTCCAACATCCGACGCCTCCCACAAGCTCCACTCACTTCCCTATCAAGTCCAATCCCCTTTGCAATGTGGGGGATGGATTTACTAGGGCCATTTCCACCAGCTCCCGGCCAGTTTAAATTCTTAGTCGTGGTAATCGACTACTTCTCAAAATGGATAGAGGCCGAGCCCTTGGCCACGATCACCGAGAACAAGGTAGTTCAGTTCTTTTGGAAGAGCGTAATTTGGCAATTCGGTGTCCCTCGGGTCCTCATAACAGACAACGGAACCCAGTTCACCGGGGCTGCCTTCTGAGCTCTATGTGAAGACCTTGCCATCCAGCACCGATTCTTCTCTGTTTCCCATCCCCAGTCGAATGGCCAAGTCGAGAATGCTAACCGACAGATCCTCTCCGGCATTAAGAAGAGGTTGGATAAATGTTCCAAAGACTTATGGGTCAATCAGCTCCCCAACGTGCTGTGGAACTACCGCACCACAAAACGGACCCCCACAGGAGAGTCTCCCTTCAATCTCACCTATGGGTCCGAGGCTATGATTCCCCTAGAAGTTGGTATACCCTCTCCTCGTCTAATGGCCTATGAAGAAGAACAAAATGCCAGAGAGCTCCGAGCAAATCTAGACCTGATAGATGAGATCCAAGAAAGAGCTGCCATCCGACAGCAAAGCTACCGAAGGAGGATCGAGTTGGCATACAATAAGAGAGTCCGTCCTACCGACCTCAAAGAAGGGGACCTAGTCCTCAGAAAGTTAGCCATCTCATTCTCAGGATAGAAAAGCAAATTGGGTCCAAATTGGGAGGGACCCTATAAGATCGCCAAAGAAGTTCGCCCCGGGACATACAGACTAGAAGACCTCGAGGGCAGAGAGATCCCCAGGACCTGGAATGCCGACCATCTTCTAAAATACCAAGAGAGAGCACCAATGCCTCTCTAAGTATTTTTAGGATGTCGAACCATTCCTCTCCTATCACTTGTACTATTTTTCTTTTATTTCTCTCTTGTAATAACGGCTTGCAACTTTAGAAGCAGTCGACCATTAGTCATCAATAAAGAAAGCTTTTACTTATTTTGCTGTTGTGAAAATTGTTTACATCTCTCTGCTCTTACTCTTTACTCTAACGATGGTTCGGAGTCCAACACTTGGCTCGATTCTACTTCGCAAGTTCGCTCCTAAGCAAGCTAGAAGTAGTTCGCCATTCGGAATTGCTCCCACAACCGTTGAACTACTCTAACGATGGTTCGGAGTCCAACACTTGGCTCGATTCTACTTCGCAAGTTCGCTCCTAAGCGAGCTAGAAGTAGTTCGCCATTCGGAATTGCTCCCATAACTATTGAACTACTCTAACGATGGTTCGGAGTCCAACACTTGGCTCGATTCTACTTCGCAAGTTCGCTCCTAAGCGAGCTAGAAGTAGTTCGCCATTCGAAATTGCTCCCACAACCGTTGAACTACTCTAACGATGGTTCGGAGTCCAACACTTGGCTCGATTCTACTTCGCAAGTTCGCTCCTAAGCGAGCTAGAAGTAGTTCGCCATTCGGAATTGCTCCCACAACCGTTGAGCAAACTCTAGCGACAAGTTCGGAACGCGTGGTTCGGCTCAGCTCCGCAAAGCTCGCTCTTAAGCAAGCAAGGATTGGGTCACCCATATGAAGGAAGATTTGCTTCTGATTTTGAGTAGTTGTCAAAAGTTGGAGAAGTTATACTTATCAATTTGTCAACCATCACAGCACTCAAACATCGGGAACAAAACAAACTTTTTTATTAAGGGCCCGGACCGAGCCGATACTACAACGAGATTTTTTACAATAATTTGAAAAGCATAATACAACTTATTCAGTGCTTCTTTGGAAGGAGAATGCTTCGGTTCAGAGACACGCGAGGGCGACGTCGCCTCACTTCTGAGCTCGACTCTAGACCTACGAAGCGAGATCCCCCTTCGTCACTAGTTCTAGCGGTGGCCCCGACCGAGGCCCCACTGGACGAAATAGCTACGGCACTCTGAGCATCTGCTGGGCTTCACCTAACAGCAGGCAAGCGAGTCGTAAGTTCATAAAAAGTGATCCCTCTTTCGCTCTCCTCACGAGTGCATGACGTGCTGCGAACATTGGCCCTTACAGGCTGAGGTTTTAGCGAAGCAATCTCCTCCTCCAGCTCGATGATCCTATCTCTCAGGATCTCGTCCACCGCCGATGTTTTGAGACGAGGAAGTTTCGACGAGCCTGCGACATTAGTATTATCATCCACTACGCAACGAAAATGAGTCACTTCGATACCTCTATCGATCGTGATACGCCTTAATTTGTCGATTCTGGCCAACAACTCGTCGCGCTCGGACATCAACATCCCCACCTTCGAAGCTAACTCCTCTTCTTCGACTGAGTGTTCTTTTACTGTCACCTTCAATTGACGGATCTCCGCCAGTAGTTCACTATTTCTCGCTTCGACATCAAAGAGACCCTTACGGATCAACTCTACCTCGCCTTCGAGAGGCGTCTTTCGCGACTGCTTCCACAGTTGCTTTAACTCACTTAATACCCTCTCGCTGTTGCTTTGATTTCTTCCAAATTCAAGAAGTCATAAACGCTTTGTTCCGATTTGTGAGAAAGAGCCTCCTTCGTTTTCTCTAACACAATGCGGAGGTAGGAGACTTCAGTAATTGGACCAAACTCAACCTGAAAAGCGGAGAAATATCAAGAGAAATCTTCGACACTTAGGGATGCAATCCGAGCAAAAAGAGTTAAACATTTTTGTAAAAAGTTTCATAATCCTCAGCCAGAACCCCACAAAAGTTTTCATTGAAATCCAAGAGTTTACAAAAGGCGGTGGCCAGTCCGCAGTTAGGCATTACAAAAAAGAAGAAAAGAAAAACAGAGCAGAAGGCGACAAAGTCAAGGGTCGACCTCGTCAACGGCCGGCACGGTTACAATTGCACGACCAGCACCATCCTCGTCCTCGGCATTTTCGCCCTCCGGCCTTGGCGCAAGCACGGACAAGGGCATCTCTTCCTCGCCCTCCACGGAGTCGTAGAAATAGTAGTCCAAGATGTCAAACCCGGGGTTCTGAGCGACGATGTGCTTCAAGGCTCGGCCATACGCCTCCTCCATGTTTGACAGCATGTGAGCTTCGGCCTCCTGCAGGACTGCCTTCTCTACGGCTGCCACCTTCGAATCTTGCTCGGTCAGGGCCACCTCTGTCGCCTTCCGAGCTTCCGATAGCTGCCCTTCAAGCCGAGCTCTCTCCTTCTCCGCAGCCTCGACCATGGAGGCTTCGGCAGTCGAGCTCTTCAGCACCTCGGCAAGCTGAGCTTTCAAACTGACGACCTCGGCCTCGAGCGAAGTAGAACGCAGCTGCTCGGCCTCCAGCTCCTTTACCGCTCTAGATCGTTCCGACCATTCACGGTCGTTCAGAATCGTCATCTCCTTCTCCTTGCTCTCGAATTCCTCGAGCAAATAGTTGAAGTGGCATAGCGTCTACAGACAACAGAAGAAACTGTCAAAACCGAGCACAAAAACTTGGAGAAATTATCAAGAAAGTGATTCGCTACTTACCGACATAGTATTCCGAGCAATCTGCATCGCCGCGTCACCCACTTCACGTGCTTTCAACGCCGCTCGGTCTTTGGGGATCGGCAGGTGTTTCACCGCCTGCATACAAATGTTTTCGTCCCCCAAGAATCCGTCGACCTTCATCACCCTCCATTGGGGGACAAAGATGCGCTTGTGCTCCTCGGTCAAGATCCGCTCCGTCTCGGCGGTGAGTGGCGGAACGTCGAGAGCCAGCAGCGCGCCGATGTTGAACGCTCTGCCAGAAGACCCCAGAGCATCTTCTTGCACCGGCGGAGGCGGCGCATTCGAGGTAGGTTTGACGGTCGGCGAGACAGGACCTTGCTCGGCCTCGGCCTGAGAAACCTCGATGACCGGACGCTCGGGGGCCGGAGAAACCGAGGGTACCTTTGGCGCTCGGCCGCCTTGAGGTCCAGACACGGTCCTCTTTCTCTTCCTCGTCTCTTGCTCCCTAGCTGCTCGAGCCTTCGCCATCAATCCTTTGTAGTCCATGCTGGAGGATTCTGCACAAACCGAGCGGAAAAAGTTAGAAAAGTTTTCAAAAACTTCAAAAACGAAAAACAAAATAAAAGATGCGTACTGGGGTTGATCAGACTGAGACCCCCTCGGAATAATGCCTCCTCCGTAATATCCTTCCAACTAAGCGTCGGAAGAGCGAGCAACTTCTCCACGATATCCGCCTCCTCATTGCTGAGCACGGGCTCGTTCTTTGCCAGCTTCGGTAGACCGTTCTTCGACCACACCATCGGTATCTCCCACAGCTTGGGAGGTCGGACGAGGAAGTACTTTTCCTTCCAATGCTTGATCGAGTTCGGGTTTTCGATCAACTTCATGCCCCTCCTCGGCGAAAGGTAATACCTTTGCTCGTTCTTGCTGGGTTGGCAAGGTCGGTAGAGGCTCTGAAGGATGAACATATTCGGCTCGACGCCGACCTCCTGACATTGAAGGACGAACGCCATCACATGCCGCCAGATATTCGGCATCAGCTGAGCCGGACTCAACCCGTACCACAGCAGCACCTCGACCACAAAGGGGTGCAGCCGCAGACGTAGTCCGGCGTTCAGTGAATCGGCGAGAAAGACACAAACATCAGCCGAGGAAGAGGTGCACGCTTGGAAGTTGGGGCCAGGGAGCAGAAGTCCGTACTCTGCTGGGATCTGGAACCCACTCCGGATCCGATGCAGATTCGCCTCGGTTAGGACCGAAGAGATATTGTCCACCTCGGATATTTCCTTCGGCTCGTTCTCCCCGATTGACTTTGTGGTGCCTTGCGTAACTTTCTCCAATAATTCTTCAGAATAGCTCCGCACGCCGCCGACGCTCGACAAAACGATCGGCTGCCGACCCAGCTCCCCTGCCGTCTTCGGATGCTCAATAATCGTCTCCACACCCTTGCCCTTGGAAGAACAGACCTCAACCTCCTGTAAAGGCTCGGCAGTCTCCCCATCTGTGTTCGGTCGGACCAAAGTCTCTCCGGTCGGCTCCACGACCCTCTTCCCTTTGTCTTTGCTCGGCCTGACTTCTCGGTCGACGCCAGCGCCCGAGGAAGGGGTCTCGTTCGTGGAAGAAATCTTAACCATTTTTATAAAGATAAGGATAGATACTGACCTTGAGGTGACTATTACGGTCGGAAAGATCACCGGAGATTAAAACGCCTGGCCGCGACAGCTAGCAGCGCCGCTCGAGAGCTAAAGGCTTCGCTTGCAAGTAAAAATCAACAGTGAGAAAGTGAAAGTGAGAAATGAGGTGAAGTGTTGGGGGGGGGGGGTGAAAACTTATAGTAAAAATGGTGTCTCTTGGGATTTGTAACGTTAGGGCGTGACTTTTGGGCCTCCCTTGAACCGTTACAAAAGCCCAAATGGCTAAGCAATGAGGAGATACAACTATTGGCAAAAGAAGCAACGTTTCAACCTAAGTAAAGCCGCTCGGCGCTCCAAATCCAACGGCTGAGATTGCCCCACGTCCCTCGGAACCAATAGCCAAGCGACAGGCGATCCGAGCTATATCGCTCGGATTCCGAGCAAGTGCCAATCCGAGCTACGAAATGGAGAAAAACAACTTTCTCCTCAAGTTTCGCGCAAGATTTCGATCAGACGGCCCTGTAATACCCCCAGATTTAGCAGCGAACAGTCGACTGGTCGATGCTTCAGTCCACTGGTACTGCATATTTGAAACGGATTTGAGAAGGATTTGAGAAATTTAGTCCCACATGGGAATTTTGATATGATAATTTGAGTATAAATATAATTAGCCAATGATCAAGAGTCACCTAATTGGTTAACCACCTTTTGAGAGGCAGCCTGTGGTGGGCAGTTGTATTACATAGTATCTAATTTGTCTTATAAAAATATTAAAAATTGTCTGAGTATTGGGGCGGGGCGTTACAAATGGTATCAGAGCCGACTTTCGACACCGGGTGTAGTAGAGGTCTATATGATCTGCGGTGCTGAGAATCATTTGATCTTCGGGGTCGGTGTTGAGTGTGATTTATCCGATCTGCGGTGTTGAGAATGATTGATCTCCGTGATCGAGGACTATACTACATCGGCTAGAAAGGGCAGTCCTACACTAGATGTGTGCCCTGTACTCAGCGAGGACGCTGATTTCTAAGGTGGGGTGTATGTAATACCCCCAGATTTGGCAGCGAACAGTCGACTGGTCGATGCTTTAGTCGACTAGTACTGCATATTTGAGAGACGGATTTGAGAAGGATTTGAGAAATTTAGTCCCACATGGGAAGTTTGATATGATAATTTGAGTATAAATATAATTAGCCAATGATCAAGAGTCACCTAATTAGTTAACCACCTTTTGAGAGGCAGCCTGTGGTGGGCAGTTGTACTACATAGTATCTAATTTGTCTTATAAAAATATTAAAAATTGTCTGAGTATTGGAGCGGGGCGTTACAAATGGTATCAGAGCCGACTTTCGACACCGGGTGTAGTAGAGGTCTATATGATCTGCGGTGCTGAGAATCATTTGATCTCCGGGGTCGGTGTTGAGTGTGATTTATCCGATCTGCGGTGTTGAGAATGATTGATCTCCGGGATCGAGGACTATACTACATCGGCTAGAAAGGGCAGTCCTACACTAGATGTGTGCCCTGTACTCAGCGAGGACGCTAATTTCTAAGGTGGGGTGTATGTAATACCTCCAGATTTGGCAGCGAACAGTCGACTGGTACTGCATATTTGAGACGGATTTGAGAAGGATTTAAGAAATTTAGTCCCACATGGGAAGTTTGATATGATAATTTGAGTATAAATATAATTAGCCAATGATCAAGAGTCACCTAATTGGTTAACCACCTTTTGAGAAGCAGCCTGTGGTGGGCAATTGTACTACATAGTATCTAATTTGTCTTATAAAAATATTAAAAATTGTCTGAGTATTGGGGCGGGGCGTTACAAATATTAAAAATTGTCTGATCATGCCAGCGTCACTAAACGACAAGATAGTATTTTCTTGGGAACCATGCCGGCCTCGAGATCTGTGCCACCATCAAACGGCTGAGATCGCCCCATGTCCCTCGGAACCAATAGCCGAGCGACAGGCGATCCGAGCTATATCTCTCGGATTTCGTGCAAGTGCCAATTCGAGCTACGAAATGGAGAAAAACAACTTTCTCCTCAAGTTTCGCGCAAGATTTCGATCAGACGGCCCAGATCATGCCAGCATCACTAAACGACAAGATAGTATTTTCTTGGGAACCGTGCCTGCCTCGAGATCTGTGCCACCATCAAACGGCTGAGATCGCCCCATGTCCCTCGGAACCAATAGCCGAGCGACAGGCGATCCGAGCTATATCTCTCGGATTCCGTGCAAGTGCCAATTCGAGCTACGAAATGGAGAAAAACAACTTTCTCCTCAAGATTCGCGCAAGATTTCGATCAGACGGCCCAGATCATGCCAGCGTCACTAAACGACAAGATAGTATTTTCTTGGGAACCGTGCCTGCCTCGAGATCTGTGCCACCATCAAACGGCTGAGATCTACCCATGTCCCTCGGAACCAATAGCCGAGCGACAGGCGATCCGAGCTATATTGCTTAGATTCCGAGCAAGTGCCAATCCGAGCTACGAAATGGAGAAAAACAACTTTCTCCTCAAGTTTCGGGCAAGATTTCGATCAGACGGCCCAGATCATGCCAGCATCACTAAACGACAAGATAGTATTTTCTTGGGAACGTGCCTGCCTCGAGATCTGTGCCACCATCAAACGGCTGAGATCGCCCCATGTCCCTCGGAACCAATAGCCAAGCGACAGGCGATCCGAGCTATATCGCTCGGATTCCGAGCAAGTGCCAATCTGAGCTACGAAATGGAGAAAAACAACTTTCTCCTCAAGTTTCGCGCAAGATTTCGATCAGACGGCCCAGATCATGCCAGCATCACTAAACGAGAAGATAGTATTTTCTTGGGAACCGTGCCTGCCTCGAGATCTGTGCCACCATCAAACGGCTGAGATCGCCCCATGTCCCTCGGAACCAATAGCCGAGCGACAGGCGATCCGAGCTATATCACTCGGATTCCGAGCAAGTGCCAATCCGAGTTACGAAATGGAGAAAAACAACTTTCTCCTCAAGTTTCGCGCAAGATTTCGATCAGACGGCCCAGATCATGCCAGCGTCCCTACACGACAACATAGTGTTTTCTTGGAAACTGAGCCCGCATCGAGATTCGCGCCAAGATCCGACGGCTCAGATCGCTCCACATCGCTCAGCGTTCCAAACTGAGTAACAGGCGATCCGAGCCACTTGCGTGAGGGTAAAACCGAGCTATATCGCTCGGATTCCGAGCAAGTGCCAATCCGAGCTACGAAATGGAGAAAAACCACTTTCTCCTCAAGATTCGTGCTAGATTTCAATCAGACGGCTCAGATCTTGCCAGCACCACTACACGACAAGATAGTATTTTCTTGGAAACTGAGCCCGCATCAAGATTCACGCTAAGATCCGACGGCTCAGATCGCTCCACGTCGCTCGGCATTCCGAACTGAGTAACAGGCGATCCAAGCCACTTGCCCGAGGGTAAAACCGAGCTATATCGCTCAGATTCCGAGCAAGTGCCCATCCGACCCTCGAAAGTGAAGAAAATTGCAGCCGAGCGTCCCCGACCGTTGGATCATCACGAAATTCGCACCTCAGATGATCGACGATCCAGATTGCGCTACGTCCACTAAACGACAAAATAGTGTTTTCTTGGGAACCGTGCCAGTCTCAAGATTCGCGTCAAGATCCAACAGCCCAGATCGCTCCACGTCGCTCGGTATTTCGAGCCGAGCGACTGGCGATCCGAGCCACTTGTGCGGAGGAAGAGCCGAGCCACTTCGCTCGGATTCCAAGCAAGTGCCCATCCGACCCACAAAAGCGAGAAAAATACTGTCGAGCAACTCCGTCCGCCCGAGCTTCCAGAATTTCGCGCTCGCTCGAGATCAACGGTTCAGATCGCGCCACGCAATAATTCGGTATTTTATTTATTAAAATCATTTTATTTACTTAAAAAATTGCGAAAAAATGATTAAAAATTCGGGAAAATTAGTTTAAAATTATAGAAAATAATTATAAAATCGGGGAAATATTTTTGAACCCCCGAGTGGATAATTATCGCCTAGGACCATTTATTAAGATCCTCGAACGATGAATCGGCACTTCCCAAAAATTAAGTAAATATTACGAAAAGGTAGATAAAAATCACCAAATAACCAGAAGAGCTCCAGATCAACTTGGAACGCAACCAACTCAAAAAATGACCATACTACCCCCTGCAAAGATTCAAAACCTTCGATTTGGACTCCGATACAACTCCGTTAGCTATTAAAATAGTAAAACTACTCCTCAAAGGCTGATCAAGATCAGTCTTCGGGAGTGGGGGGCTCGTGATATGGCTAAAAAATGGGGTTAAATCAGAGCCGTCCAAATCAAGAACGAATCTTAAAGCTTAGGGATAAAATGGTAATTTTACCTATTATTGGGCCTGAAGCGGGTACTGGATCTCTCCCTCAAAGATTCAATAACCCACGAACAGGTCCACCCCAACTGGGTGCAGGTTTTAACCCACAGTGAACCCGGTCCATTATGATAGAATTAGGATTTCTGATTAATCCTAATCAACAGCCCTGATTCATGTCTATCCTTTCACTGGGAATTAGGGATTACATTCCTTATCTATACACAGGAATCACATGCCTAATTTGATCCCCTAAGACTCTTATAAATACCTCGCATCCATCTCCATTAAGAGGTAATCAATCTTTTTTCAGTTTTACGCTCTTTCATAATCACTTCTGATTACTGACTTGAGCGTCGGAGGGTGCTTCGTCGGGAACAACCCCGGTGTCTCGCACTTTTTGTAGGTATACGGCGGGAGCGACGGTCAAACTCCGGCGGAACAGGTAAACAGGTTTCCTATTCAAAGTTTCCCAAGAATCCACAAATTCCATCTGTTTGCCCCCACACCGAATTTTGCGGCAACAAGGTGAAACGGTAGATTGAGAAACTATTGGAGAAAGGCTTTATTCAACCTAGTGCATCACCTTGGGGAGCACCAGTGCTTTTGGTAAAGAAGAAGGATGGATCGATGAGAATGTGTATCGATTACCGAGGGCTGAATAAGGTCACTGTTCAGAATAAGTATCCTATTCCCCGAATTGATGATTGATTCGATCGTCTACAAGGAGCATCTGTTTTCTCCAAAATAGATTTTCGATCAGGATATCACCAAGTTCGAGTGAAAGCTAAAGATGTGCACAAAACTGCATTTAGAACTCGACATGGGCATTACGAATTCTTAGTTATGCCATTTGGAGTGACGAATGCACTTGTAATCTTCATGGATTTGATGAATAGAGTTCTGAGGCCATTCATTGATTCTTTCATTGTGGTGTTTATCGACGATATCCTCGTGTACTCCAAGTCAGAGGAGGAGCACACCGAGCATCTGGTAGCAGTGTTGAAGAAGCTGGAAGAGCAGAAGTTGTATGCCAAGCTATCCAAGTGTGATTTCTGAAAATTTGAAGTGGCATTCCTAGTTCACATCCTTTCTAAGGAGGGAGTGGCAACTGACCCTCAGAAGATCGAGGCAGTGAGAGATTGGGCAAGGCCTACTACAGTGAAGGAAGTCAGAAGTTTTCTTGGAATGACTGGGTATTACAGGAGATTCATTCGAGGTTATGCTCAAATAGCTGTACTGCTTACTGGTCTGACCAAGAAGAATGTGAACTTCAAGTGGACTGAGCAATGTGCGGCAAGCTTTCAGGAGCTGAAAGAGAAACTGACTACTGCATCTATTTTGGCTTTGCCTAGAGCGGGTGTTGAGTATGATGTTTACAGCGATGCTTCACATCGTGGGCTTGGTTGTGTCTTAATGCAAGAGGGAAGAGTAATCGCTTATGGGTCTAGGCAACTACGACCGCATGAGAAGAATTACCCGACTCATGATCTGGAGTTGGCTGCGATTATCTTTGCCCTGAAGCAATGGAGGCACTACGTGTACGGTGAGAAATTGAGCATGTACACGGACCACAAGAGTTTGAAATACATATATCAGCAGAAGAATCTGAATTTGAGGCAGCGGAGATGGTTGGAAGTGCTTGAGGACTTACGACCTGAGATCAAGTATCATCCTGGGAAAGCTAATGTTGTTGCTAATGCACTTAGTCGCAAGAGCAGTTTATCCAGTTTGATTACAACTCAGAAGCATCTGATTGAGGAATTGGATCGAGCAGGTATTGAGGTTGTCTCGCAAGGATTGGGAGCATCCTTGGCTCAGTTGAGGCTTCAGCCTACACTGAATGGAAGGATCATTGCAAGTCAGGAGGTTGATGCTGATATCTTAGAGATGAAGGAGCAGGTTGGTGCTGGCAGGTTGTCCGGATTTCAAATCAAGGATGGAGTGCTGTGGTTCGGAGATAGACTATGCATTCCAAATCAGGCGGACCTGAAAGAGAGTATTCTTCAGGAGGCACATGCTACTCTTTTGTCGGTACATCCTGAAATTACTAAGACGTACAATGACATCAAATAGAATTTCTGGTGGTCAGGTTCGAAGCGGAATGTGGCTGAATTTATGGCGAAGTGTGAGCTTTGTCAGCAAGTCAAAGCCAAAAATCAGAGACCCGGAGGTCTATTACAGCCGTTACCTATTCCGGAATGGAAGTGGGATAACATCAGTATGGATTTCATTACGGGATTGCCTAAGAGTCCTAAAGGCAATGGTGCGATTTGGGTTATAGTCGATCGACTAACCAAGTTTGCTCACTTTTTGGCGATGAAACTCACTGCTTCGATGGAAAAGTTAGCTGAGTTGTATGTTTGCGAGATCGTCCAGCTTCATGGTGTTCCATCAACTATTGTGTCTAATCGAGATGCACGGTTTACTTCGTATTTCTGGAGGAGTCTTCAGACAGCTTTGGGTACCAAGACAGTTTTCAGCACTGTTTTTCATCCACAAACCGATGGGCAGACTGAGAGAGTCAACCGTATTCTTGAGGGTATGCTTCGGTGTTGTGTACGAGGCAGTTGGGAAAGGCATTTACCTTTGGTAGAGTTTGCCTACAACAACAGTTTTCAGACAAGCATCGGAATGGCGCCGTACGAAGCTCTGTATGGCAGGAAGTGCAGAACACCTGTTTGTTGGTTTGAAGTTGGGGAGCGTCAATTGTTTGGGCCTGAGCATGTGCAGCAAACCTCTAAGAAGATTGATCTGATCAGAAAAAGGTTGGTAGAAGCTCAGAGCAGGCAGAAAAGCTATGCAGACAACCGGAGAAGGGACCTTGAGTTTGAGGAAGGTGACTTCGTCTTTCTGAAAGTATCGCCCAGTAAAGGTGTGATTCGATTTGGCAAAGGCGGGAAATTAGCCCCGAGGTTTATAGGCCCGTACAAGATATTAAAAATGATCGGGAAAACTGCTTACCGACTTGAGTTACCGGAAGAGTTATCTCAGGTGCACAATATCTTCCATGTGTCTATGCTGAGAGGTTATATTCCAGATCCGAGTCATCATTTGCCTGAAGTGCCAAAAGGTTTGAAGTTGGACCTGAATTACATCGAGTCTCCTGTCGAGATTGTTGATCGTCGAGAGAAAGTCTTGAGGAATAAGACGATACCGATGGTCAAGGTAGTCTGGAGAAACCATTTGGTTGAAGAGGCCACTTGGGAGTCTGAGGAGAGGATGTTGAAGGACTATCCTGAGCTTTTTGCTTGATTTGTATTTTGTATTTTCTTGTGCTTGTTGTGAGTGTTTGTTTTCTCGCTCTTGACTGTAGTTCCGGGGACGGAACTATTCTAAGGAGGGAGTGTTGTAATGCCCCGATTTTTCATTTAATGAAAAATTATTTATTTTGCACGTAGTGTGCACGTGCAATATTTTTGGTAATTATTTTCATTATGATGAGTATAGATATTTAAATTTTTGCTTTTAATTATTTTTATATAAATCCTTCTTTCAATTAGACAAAAAGCCTTTCTTCTTAAAGCCAAAAATTTAATTCATTTATTTTCTTTTATAATTATTATTTTGGCACATAAACTAAAGCCCATGAGCTATTTTATTTTTAAATACAACTTGTAATGTAGGATACAATTTAAAGTTTATTTTTATGTAAAATATAATGTACAAATTTTTGGAGACCAAGTTGCATACACGTGCACTACACGGACACGTGCAAATGCACACTTGCTTGGCCGGTTGTGACTTTAGGAGGGAAATCAAAATTTTGAGTGGAGTCATGGTGATGGTGGTTACTTGATCATGGATAGTTAGTGTAACTCCTCCTTAAATCATAGCCATTTGTTCCTAACTCCTACTTCAATCTTAGCCATCCATTCTCCTAAATTTCTAGTATAAATACCCCCCTCCCCCCTTTGGCTAGTATTCTTGTGCAAATTATTTTCTTCCAAGCTTATAGTTTAAAATACAATTATCTAGTAGTTAGTAAGTGAGTAAAAGATTGAGAGTGTGTGGGAAATTGTGCTTGCATCAATCAAAGGAGGCCGGCATCAAAGAGGGGCTCTCGGTTTGGCATTGTGGAGTGCTCGGGTTTGGCTAGTGTGCGCGCTTCTAGGACGAGGATTGTTCGTTTGCAAGACATTCGTTTAGGAGGTTGCTAGTTGTATTTCTCTCCAACTAAGGTGGGTAAATTTTCCATGTTTCTAATTAGGAATGCATGCTAGAATTGAATGGGAAGAATGATGCATGAAAAAGATTAAGAATGAGTACACATTTAATTGGAAAAATGACCTATTGATTTGTTGAAATGTTGATATGAAATTGTATGTGGTTCCATTAGTAAAGTCTAAATTTTGTGTGAATTGAATATGGCCATGGATTGCTTGCGGAAAATCTCATTATCTACATCAAGAATTATACACAAAAGTTAGTAGATTAACAATGCTACTTTATGTGTTTAAATGAATCTTTGTGTTTTATTGAAATGAATGAATTAAAATATAGATTTGTATGTTTGGTAAATGATTAAAAGTAGGAAATTAATATGAAGTTTGCTAATAAAGAGATTAGTGATATTAATTGTTAAGAAATGTCGAAAAAGAAGAAATGTGGTAGTGATAATTTAGAATTCGAATTAATTGTATGAAAAACATGTTTTAATTATTGAAAAAAATTATTTTCTATATACTGGAGTATAATTTATGATGGTATTAGTCAATCTGAAAATTTACAGAAATTTTTATAAAAGCAAAATGAAATGAGAACTCGTTGAATATCGAAATGTTTTAAATAACAGAGAGAATTGATTTAAATAAATTTCGAGTTGCATTATTGACAACCTGAGCGCGTAGCTCAAGTGGTCGGGATGGCTTTAATCGCTACAGTGGGTTTGGGTCCCATGAGTCGCTGGTTCAAATCCTCTTAGCAACATACTTTTGCATTTTTGGAAAAAAATAAAGCACTGCAGCCGAGAGCATTTAATACTCTCAGCGCCTTCATTAACGCATAGCGCGTTCGGTCCAGTGGTTGTGCCTTTGGTTGGTTTCCCTGTGGTTCTGGGTTCGAACACTGGTCTCGGCAGTGTTTAAAATTTGGGGAAAAATATTTTTTTAGTGATTTTGATGAGTGAAAAAAATATGAAAAAAATATGGTTATTATCCTAAAATTTTGTGGGACTTGTGAAAAATAATTTGAGGATTATTTGCATTAAATGAAGTATGTTTTGAAAATAAAATGTATAATTTAGAATTATAAGTTATACACTTGTATGTTATAAAAGTTGCACTTTGCAAAAGGACTTGAAATAAAATACTAGAAAAGAAGTGAAATAAAGATAGGAATTATATTATGTGATGTGATGTAAATTATTCTCATTTGAGAATAATGTGAAAAACTATGGAATGTGAAATTGATATTCGATGAATTATATGATTCCATGTATGGCTATGGACTTATGAATAAATTAGAGATCATGCTATTGAAAAAGAAAATCTGTTATGATTATGAAAATAAACTTATGAGTTGGAAATGCTCAATTTTGAAAATTGTGAATTGGAATTGAAACAAAAGAGTAGCTAAGTCTCCCCCGACAATTGGAAAGAAATAAAATGAAATTTGAAATGAAAAACCAAGGTTGGTCATGTTTAAATGAATAAATAAGTCCGGTTTAGTGGAGAGGCTAACTCTAGAGCTTTGATTTTGTTCATGATTCTAATAAAAATTAAGGATTAGTACATAGTGAAGGCGTGATGAAAGTAAGAGAAAAACATGAGTATGAGGGCCATTGGATTGGCGGCGTGAGAGTATTCACAGGCTGTCTTCATGATGCATCGTGACATGACGTGGATACTGCTCCAGAGTACCATCCCGGTGGCGACGCTCGTGGGATGTTTGGTGACTGCAGGTGGTGTCATGTCCCATGATGGAGGCTAAATTAACCACAGGCTGTCTTCACGATGCGTCGTGACATGACGTGGGATTTCCTTCCAGACTGTCTGGACATGAGCTCGTAACTCATAGAACATCTAGGATACTTACCGTAGTTACAGTAGTAGATTAAGTCATGATGAGGGATTGAACCCTACAAGATGAAGAACGATTAAGGGCTTGCTCGGACCTATGTAGTATGGGATGCATAGAATCCGAACAAGTGTGCATTAGTGTCATGTAATATAGGTAATTGCATTAAGGACTACGTGCACAAATCACAACACGATATCAATAGGGTAGTCCCTTTAGTTTGATATGTGACAAGTTTGTGTTTGTTAAATATGGAAAATAAGTTATACTATTTCTGGCATAGAGAGGATGGCCGTGTATAATGTTCATCGGTTGAATAAACTGACGTACCCACAGTTTCGTATGCAGGGAATGACATGATAAAGGTTAAAGAGGAACATATGCTTAAAGATTATTCAAGTTGTTGTACATTCATTTAAATATTGTAATTTTACTTCCGCTGTGCAATGTAAAGAGTAAAGTTTCATGTAAACTCTGATGTAAAATGAAAAGTTCAAATTTTCTTGTAAAATTGTACTAAATGAAGTGTAAAGATCCTGTAGAACTCTCGAATTCAGTTGTATTTGGGATTCGGGGCGTTACAGTATGTGGGGTTGGTACTGTTTGTATGAATACCATTGATGATAAAAGTGTTGTCTTGCGGGAGACAAGGCATGTTGCAGACTTGAAGGAAATCTTATGTCGATTGGAAGGCTAGACAAAGAGGGGTTGTCTACTACAGTTTGTAGTGGGGAATGGTGTATAGCTGCAGATTCAAGGGTGGTTGCAAAAGGGAAGCGTAAGGGAATGCTGTATTTGCTTAGAGACATGAGGGGCATTTCTCCTGTTGTTGACTCTCAGCCGGAATCGAGTAGTAGGTTGTGTGGGGTGCAACCGAGTTCTTTCAATTGTGGAGGGCAGGTTACTAATTTAGTTGGGAGTTGCTGGCCATGGAAGTGATCATAGTGGGCAAGACGTTGCTGCGGTGAGGGTACTTTACGAATTGGCAGTTAAAGCTTCAAGTCGCTCTTGTGTGATAGAGAGCGCTGGTATCGATATGCGGGGTGATGTCGATGTGGGTAACCGAATTGGGACTGTAGGGGTTGAACAGTCTGCGGAGCTTGTGGAGGTGACGTCTACGGAGGTTCTAAATGCAAAGGGTGCATTGAGAGGCTTTGAACTATGTCCAGTATTGATGGAGATCTTGCGAGGTGGAGAGTCTTATAACACGAAATCCGACACGGGAGATTGTTTCTCTGGTATTCGTGCTCTGTGCGATTGGTGGAGCACATCCTTCATGAGGCGATAAGGGGTGGTTGGTGCACTGCATGTGATGGAGTGGCGGAGGTGCTCTTCATGTGAGTGGGGAGTACTTGGGTCTTCCATGAAAGTGGAAGATAGCAGAGATAATGTGAGGAAAGATTGCAATAACTTTGAAGCGTGATGTATTTGGTCCAAGTGGGAGATTGTTAGGAATTGTGGCCTCAAATATACGTAGGCACGGGGTACTTGAAGTTGGAGAAGAAGAGAAAGTGACACAGAAGCAAGGGAAGACAATCAGCAAGGAGAAGAAGTGAAGTCTGGAGGGTTGCGGTCGACTGACCCAGTCGACTGGGGTTCTTCGAGTGCAGGTGTCCAATAGAGGAGGGAACGGTCGACCGACACTAGGGGTGCGATCGACCGGTTAGCCCTATGGATTGATTCCGCACGATGCGGTCGACCGGCTTGAGGTGCGGTCGACCGACACCGACGCTGATTGTCTCTTTTGGGCTTACGGGAGAAAGCCCCAATTTGCTATATTTGTGTTTATCGTTTAGAGTTTGCTTGGTGGCTATATATATGGTCGTAAACTCTAGGGTTTTGTAATCTTTGTATTTTTTGGGAATAAGAAGTATTGGTTATCTCTGCTTATTGGTTGTGTTCTTATGAGATCCATATATTGTGGTGGCTTGTTATTGGTTCATCTATTTTTCGGAAGTAAATTTCTCTGACAAGTGGTAGCAGAGCTTTACATAATGTTCCCATAATACTGATATTTCTGTCTGTGGTCCCACACACTGTGGGGGGTCCACAATCCACAGAGATAGAGGGAGGTCCGTCACCTCTCACTCTCGCGTCTTGGCTTTCGCACATTAAGATTGCGAAGTTTCTGCCAAAAATAAAAAAATAAAAAAATAAAAAATAAATCAAAATAAAAAATAAAAATAAAAATAAATTTGCGAAATTTATTGAGATGTGTGGTTCCAAAATGTGACAATGATTGCATCAACATTACTCCCGGTTCCTTATGTAAACCAGATAGTATTTAATGCTACTACTTGTTGGATCTCAGGCTTTCGGTTCTCGGAAACGGTCAACCATCCTCTTTCCAAGACACAATATTCCAAGACCAAACCCAAAACTATTCCAACATATATCCTATGCTCCCACCTACACAAAAACCATTTTATGAAAACCATGCTTTAAGGTTCCCATAATCCATCACATGATAGCCACGTGAAATTCTCGTGATAAACCCATAAAGTAGTACTAGTAACAAAGAAGGAAATACACAAGGGAAAAAAAACAGCGTTTTAATGAAATAGAGTGGCCTTATTCTACATTTTCCCTCAAAAAAAAAATAGCATTTTATGGTAAGCAGTATCACGTGCATACTACGGAATCTAATGACGAGTACGTGATGACTACGTAGGGATGTAGGGATGTGGGGAAGACAGATGAACAGTGGGTCTTAGGATTTGGGCGGGATTCAGAAATATGGAAGGTGTTTTGGGTATGCAATAATCTCACTCATTTTTATGTGGAGGAATCCACAAATCCCACCATTTACAAGGAGAATGTTTATCCTTCTAAACTAATTATTTTGATAACCCTGGAAATTTAAGATTATTTACAAAACTATACCTATGTCTTACGAAACTAGGTAATCAAGAGGGTAATCCTAGATTCCATTATACATTACCGCGTACTAAACGCCCCCCCTAAGAGTTCATGGTATGATCTAGACCTGGAAAATGGGCCAGGTCGGGTATCCATGGGTACGGGTTGCTTGACCCACGGGTCCAACGAGCCGGGTCGAAAAGTAACCGCGAAAAAAAAATTACTTTTTTTTTCGACCCGGACCCGGCCCGCAGGTACCTGCCAATATTTCATTATTTATTTTGAGTTGGTTTTGGGTTTTTAAAAAAAAATAAAAATTTTATTTTAATTGAATAAGTGATTAAAAACATAAGCAACATGTTATCCTTTTTTTAAAAAAATGTAAAATAAAAAAATTGAATAACTGAAAAAACAACAAATGTAATCAGTAATCAAGAACCAAGAACGATAATTTAATAAGCTTGTTGTTTGTTATCTTTTTATGCTCCTTGTTCAAATAAATATATGATATCAACATTCAAAATCCAACTAGTACTTCAATTTATCATTTCATCAACAAAAACAAAAGAGCAATAAAAAGAAAGAGCAATTATTTTTCAAAGCATACTGACATAACTGAGTCTAAATAAAATTTAAACATAATCAAAAATACAATTGCAAAATCAAAACAATGAAACCATATAACAAACAAGTTTCTAAAGTCTTGAAATTAATTATATTAAAAATAATGAAACCAAACGAAAAGCAAACTCAAAACACACTCAAATAAATTACAACTCAAATTGATGCGTATTTAATTCAAATTTATTTATTTAAATACATGGGTACCCACGGGTACCTGTGGGTATAACCGATCCGACCCATGGGTTCACGGGCCGGATAAAAAAGTAACCACTTATTTTTTTCAAAATTTTCTTCACCCATACCTGGCCCGTACAGATCCGTGGGTACGCACGGGTCACAGGTCAAGATTGTCAGATCTAGTATGATCCCATAACCCACAATAACAAGGAAAGTTTAGAAACAATACAAATTCACTTCAAGTTATATTTATACCCTAAATAGAATATAGAAAATGTATCATTACACTAACATGACCACCACCACCACTGTATACAGCTACAAAAATAAAATTTAACCTTGACATTTACCCGATATCCGGATCCGACCCGGATTCAGCATTGGACCGGAACCGACCCGATTTATACGGGTCCGAGTCTGGGTCCTAAAATAAGACCCGATGCACTTTTCGGTCCGGGTCCAGGTCCGCTTAAAATAGAACCGACCCGGACCCAAATCCGGACCCGGACCCGGATCCGGACCCGGATCCGGACCCGTTAAAAAATAGTCCCAAACATATAGAATTTGAATAAAAGGGTTATAGAAATATACATATAAAAATAATTGTTGAAGATAGATGTGTAAATATAATATTAATTCATGTACTTAAGTGCAAAATTTGTTAAAATCGTAGGATATCGGGTGCAAAAATACTTATACACAAATATATTCTCTACTATCGGACCCGACGGTTATTTTTTTTAATTAGGACCCGGACCCGGACCCGGACCCGGATCCGGTTCTTTCAAGTCCGGATCTGGGTCCAATTTTTGGACCCGTAAGATACTGGGTCCGGATCCGGATAGTGAAGGAACCAACCCGATAGAACCTGATACCAGCTCTTAGTTCCACCTTCCCAACTTTCATGTGCCAAAAATTGGATATCTTTCACCGAATTAAATTAAATTCAATACCCAAGAAGTAGAAAACTATGCCAAGAAAAATAGATGATGTCCACTGGTTAATTATTTTAACCATCAGCACCATCATAATAAAGTTGAAAGTCGAAAAAGAAATTTCCCCAATACAGTTTGTTTGCCAAAAAATAATAAATATAATTTATCAAACTAGATTTTATATCCTCTATCCACTGTTCCATATTAACCACAAGCTTTTATACAATTCCAAATCTAATGCAATTGCATTTAGGATTTTGGATCCAATACATAAATACAAGAGTATGCAGAAGAAGAAGGAAAGGACACGATCAACCTCAAAAAAAAAAAAAGGAAAGGACACGAAGGTAGCGTCGCAACAAGCATCACAGCAAGAGAAGTAGACAAGCTAGATGCTGTCGGCTGTATCTCGACTCATACTCCCAATTCGAGGAAAGAGTCGACGCTGTCACGAGCCAATGGCCTAAGCTGGAGGGATATCAATATTGTGATAGTAGGCACGGTGAAGACTTCACCGGCGATATCGTAGGACCAACCAAACCCAAATCCATTAAAATGTAGTAAGTAGTAATATGTATATTCTGTTTGCTAATCTATAGGAAACAGATTCTTCAAATCTCTTACCCCTCAATCTTCTCTCAATCTCATTTCTTCTCCTTCAAGATTGTAATCCTTATATGTAGATGTATACAGTAAAAAATAAGGAACAAGAAGAATAATAAAGATTTTCTCCCAAATCTATTTTCAACATGCTATCAGAGCCTAACAAGATCTAGGCTAGTTGAAGAAGAAGAAGAGACGAAGGCGATCTGTAACGCCTCGAATTCCAAATAAGACTGATTTCGAGATTTCACAAGATCTTTACGTCACTTCGTACAATTTTACAAAGAAATTTAAAACTTTTCAACAACATCAGAGTTCATTACAATTTTACTTACACAACAGAATAATAAAAGATTACAACATTGAAAACACAGTACAACTTATACAACTTTATCAAAGTAAGTCATCAATTGCATCATAACATCTTCATGGCAAAGTCCATTACCTGCATATCAAGCTGTGGGCACGTCAATCACTTACAACTGACTAAAATGTTATACTCGGCTATCCCCTCCATGTCATACATATAACGATCTCATTACTTTAACAAATTACAAAGTTGAATGAACAATAAAGTGTTAAATTGTGACTACGCTAAACATGTAAGTGTGTATGCCATGTCTTAATGCCTAATGCACATATTTTATACTACGATGATACTAATGCTCACTTGTTCGGATTCTATGCATCTCATACTATATAGGTCCGAGGGCAACCACCTACGTACTCCACAATAAAGGGCTCAATCCCTCGCCATGACAACTATCCAGTAATGAAGCAAGGTTTAAATCATTCCACGAATATGAATCCCAGCCACGGAGATCCACTGCCGACTGTTATAGCAGATCCCTCATCGTGCGAATCATCCCGCAAGTGCTCCTCTAGCCCCGGTATACGTATATACAATGGAGTATGGCAAACTATCAGCCGACTATGCTAAGTCTCGGATTAAAGATAAAAGCTCATCTCCTACGGAGCAACCACAGTCACGGAGATCCACCGCCGACTGGTTCTATAGCCACGGAGATCCACCGCCGACTGGTTCTATAGCCACGGAGATCCACCGCCGATTATATAGAAGCAAGCCACTTACGTTTGCCATGGTTCACTACATCTTCACTTATGTGCCTAATTATTTAAGTTCAAGACATGAATAATTTCCGATCCTAGAATTAGTTTTACCACCTACCGGACTTAATCAACAAAAAAAAATACGAGATAGCTCCATGGCCATATCTCAGTTTATACCTGAACTCTTTTCAATTTAATAATATCGGTACCCGAGGTCTCACTAACTCTAAATTATAACTTTTTCATGTACAAGAAATCATGGGTACACATACCCTTCTATAAACATGTCTTAAACCTAGATATGTTCATCTTTCAACTTATTCACGAAATATCAATATCTTATCCACAAAGCAATATTTTGCTTAGTCTTGTCACTATTCATAATCTTATTCATCCATTCATAATCGTTGCAAGTAATAATTTCTTTAAAGAACACAATTTCATCACATGAAATTTTATAACCAATCGAAGCTATTTCAAAGTCTCAATTCTCTTTAAACTATTTCTTAAACAAAATCAAAGTATAATTCTCTTTAAAAATCAATTCACAAAAAAATACTTTGTTTTTCTTCATTACAAAGCTCCACACTCAAATTTTCATTTCTCTTTATATCTCAAAACATACAATACAAGAAATATTCTTAATATTTTCTATTTAATTTCATATTAATTATAAAGTTTTCTTAAGAAATATCTTTTTCACATTAAAACTCAAAAAGGTGAAAATAAAGTCCCAAAGAAATCAAAAAAGGTGCTGGGTTTCGAACCCAGCAACTGTCGACCACACACAGCAGCGCCCTAGGCCCAACCCACTAGCCATGAAGTCCATATGGACTCTGTTTCAATTTCGTATGCCAAAATATTCTTAAATCAAGTTTCAGTTTCGGAATTTTATTTTAAAAAAAAAAGTGAATGTGACTATCAAGTTTTGAACCCAAGATCTCTCACAACAATACTCTGTTTTGCACTAGCTAACCAGTAGGTCTAAGTATGTTTTCTGTTTAGGAAATGTACTAATGTACTTTTGTTCATATTGTTCAAACTGATCCCTTTTTCATAAGATTTGTTTATCCAAGACTCATTCTTTCTAATAAGTTGAAATAAACAAATTTCTTTACTAAGATTGAAATTAAAACAGTAAAACAACAAATTTTAAATTCATTAAAACTCTATTTCTACTTCTTTAAACAATTTCCTTTCTCACTTTTCACATAAACTTGTATAAGACTTTAGTAGTGTTTATAAACTTGTTTTTGTTCCTACTTTTACAAATTTCAATTTATAACAAACCTAGCATATCACTTATTCATGAGAATTTCACAAAGACTCTTTCATGCAATAGTTTATATTTTCAATTATAACATGGCAAAATACACATATGTTAACACATCTCATCATACTAACTAATTTCATTTTGTTTTCTTTCCTCTTTCTTATTTATCAAAGCATGATTTGAAATATAACTTTTTTCCACAAATTTTCATATACTCAACAAGTACAAATTTTCCAAACATACTAACATGATTCCTATTATAAAAGAATTCTTCTTCTAATTAGCATGGTATCTACAATCACAACAAAAATCATCCTCATTCATAGCTTGATACACTAGCATGAATTTTATCTATATCTTTTTTATCAACATTAACTCATTGTAATATCCCGGACGGATATTATTTTTATAATTATTATTTTTGGAATTAAAATATTTTTATGGAAATTTCTTAGGATTTCTAAATAAAGACATACCTGTGAATATATACTAGTAAGTATATATAGGTATTGTATCGGCAATGTGCACGGGTACAAAATCCTGTAAAACATATTTTTGAGAAAGTGTCTGGAAAATCCCGGATAGATATTATTATTTTATTTAATTGAAACATTTTTTGGTGAATATCACCCGGTTTGTTCATAAATATTGTCTGTGGACATAAATCAATCTGTATACATCCGAGGTATATCAAACTTATCGTAATATTCCGAGCTGATAATAAAATTATTTTGTTATTATTTCCAAAATTAAATTATTTTTATACGGATTATGCGAAGATTTTCGGTATACACATATATACATACATATGTGTATTGTAGCAAATTAGTACATTGTACAAATTATGTGGTGTGTATTTTTAAACAAAATACTTCTCTTTGTCATGACAAATCAAGTTAAAGGGTTAAGTTTTAAGGAAAGGTTAAAACTAGGATTAAATGGATGCATAAGAGTTTAGGGGTGACCTTCTAGAAACCCTCTCTCTTCCACCTCACCCCTCCACCTCACCCCTCACCATACCCTCACACCATACCTCAACCTCACCCCTCCCTCACTCAAGCATGGCCGACCAATCCCTTAGGGGGTTTTTTGCAATTGTGTTGGTTTAGTTTTGCACTCTCCACCCTCTCTGCAAGCCTATAAGTACCCCCTCCCCTCAGCTCTTGTCTCATTTTAGAAGGAGAGAAAAAGAAAGAGAGAACACCTAACTAGAGAGTTTTTCTTCTTGTAGGTTCTCAAGAGAGTTCATAAGAGCTAAGGGGAAGGAGAAGGTGTGCTAGCTAGTTCTTCCTTCAAGAAAACTAAGGTGGGCTCCTCCATTCTTTTGTTCTTGTTTGTTTGAGCTTTGTTCTTGTGTGGTTCTTTTCCTCTTTGTTGATTTTTGCTCTTTTGGTTGAGTTGTTGTTTTCTTTTGTGGGTGTGTTGTGTTGTTCTCTTGTTTGGGTATGTTGTTATGTTAAACAACTTGAACTAACACTTTGTATGGACAAAAGGAAGAACCACATGAATGAATGGTAGGACTAAATAAATAAGAACATAAAGATTAACTCTTTGATTATTGTAAATTTTTTTCTTATTGTTGTTATTTTGGACTAATGAACATAATCATATGGAGAATTGTGTATACACCCATTTTGGGTTGTAGAACTTAATATTGGACTCATGGATTAAGCATATGAATATTTGTGTACATACCCATTGGGATGTAGAACTCAAACAAGGATCTTGGCATAAGCACATGAAATTTGCATAATAGAACTATTACATACCCCTTGGGATTGTAGAACTCATAATTATTAAAAATGAGTCTTTTAATTGCTTATTGCTCTCTACTTTATTAAATAACAAATTCTTGCTAATTCTTAGTTTATAAAAGATAGAAGGACTTGTAATTTATAGAAAAAGTAAATTTTTGTATTATGTAAAAATGGTAGTTCATGAAGTTAGATTGTTGTAACACTTAAGATTTGTACTTCATAAAGAGAAGTAGTCTTTGTAAGATATCCATGCTTAGTAGTAGGATCATAAAGATCTATGCTTGAAATAGTAGTAGCTATCCATGCTCAAGTATAGGAATTGTCCATGCTTAAGGTTGTGGTAGATATCCATGCTTAAGAGTGTTGTAGGTTCATGCTTATGTTGTATACCATAATTAAGATTGTTGTAGATTCATGCTTAAGTTGGATACCATGTTTAAATTGTTGTAGGTTAATGTAGTAAAGGAACTCATGCTATGTTGTAGATCATGCTTATTTTGTTGTAGGTTAAATTGTAGTACCATGCTTAGGTTGTACTAACTATCCATGCTTATGTTGTATCCATGCTTAAATTGTTGTAGAGTGTGGTAGTAAAGAGCCCATGCTTATGTGGTATTCATGTTTAAGATTGTTGTAGGTTCTTGCTTAAGTTAGATAACCATGATTAAGATTGGTATAGATTCATGCTTAAGTTGGATACCATGCTTAAGGGTGTTGTAGGTTGATGTTTAAGTTATATACCATGTTTAGATTGTTGTGGAAAAATTATATACAATGCTTAAATTTTTGTAGGAAAGTTATATACCATGTTTGGATTGTTGTAGGAAAGTCGTATACCATGTTTAGATTATTATAGGAAATCCATGTTTATGATTTCTACCATGTTGTAGGAAATCCATGTTTAGGTTATCTACCATGTTGTAGGATTGATGCCCATGCTATATACCATGTTAGATTGTTGTAGGTTGATGTTTAAGTTATATACCATGCTTAGATTGTTATAGATTGATATACCATGCTAAATTGTTGTAGGTTGGATGTAGTAAGAAATCTATACCTATGTTGTATAACATGCTTAAGTATAGTAGTTACTCATGCTTAAATTGTAGTAGCTCCATGCTTAAGTTATATCATGCTTGAGATGTGTAGTTATTCTAGATAGAAAAGGTCCATGTTAAGGTAGTAGTAGATATTCATGCCTAAAGTAGTAAGTAGATATTCATGTTAAGTTGTAGTAACATACATTCTTAAGTTGTAGTAACCATTCATGCTTAAGTTGTAGCTCATGCTTAAATTGTAGTAAAGCTTCATGCTTAGATTGTGGTAATTATTCATGCTTAAGATTGTTGTAAGTACATGCTTAAGTTGTATTCATGCTTAAGAGTGTCGTAGGTTGATGTTTAAGTTATATACCATGCTTAAGATCATTGTAGATTCGTGCTTAAGTAATAAAAAAGAACCATGCTTTAAGTAGTAGTAGATATTCATACTTGAGTTGTAGTGACTATCCATGCTTAAGTAGTAAAGATCCATGCTTAAAGTGGTAGTAGATACTCATGCTTAAGATGTACACCATACTTGAGTTATATGTAGTAAAGAACCATCATGTTGTAATTGTAGTGTTAGTAAAGAACTATCATGTTGTAGTTATAGTGTTAACTATCATGTTGTAGTTGGGATGTTAGTAAAGAACTATCATGTTGTAGTTAGTGTTAACTATCATGTTGTAGTTGGGATGTTAATAAAGACTATCTGGTTGTAGTTGTAGTGTTAACTATCATATTGTAGTTGTAGTGTTAGTAAAGAGCTATCTTGTTGTAGTTGGTAGTGTTAGTAAGGAACTATCGTGTTGTAGTTGTAGTGTTAGTAGAGAACTATCATGGTATGGTTGTAGCGTTAGTGCAGAACCATTATGTTGTAGTTGTAATACTTGAGTTGTGAAGTCGTTCTAGTTAATCCCCTAGAAGGAATCCATGTTTGAGATTGCATAATTGTTCTAGATTCATAGAGCCATGCGTGCTTGAATGGTATATTGTATCATTCTAGTTAAAAGAAACCAAGCTTGAATTGCATATGGTAGTATTGTAGTGAAGGATTAGGGAGAGCCCATGAACCCATGCATCTAGCTTCTAGGTGATTCTAGCTCAAACTTGAGAGAGAACCCAAGAATCTAGCTGCATGTAGTTCTAGTTCAATTTGGGAAAAGAACCCATGGTTTCTAGTTGTATAAGGTTCTACTTAATTTGAACCATATCATGTGAACATTCATCACCTTCATGGGTAGTAAGGGTTGGGAAGGTCGCTAGTAATTGTTAGCTCGATAAAAGTTGTTATGTCGCTTTTGGGCTTTTCATTGGTAGAATGCCTATTTCAGACTTTTAGTGGATTCTTCTGTTGCTTCTAATTATAGAAGATCAATTTTGCTAGTAAATACATTTGCTTGCTTCTAGGTTGATTACCTATATGATTGTTTTGTATGTGGTTTTGCTCATACGTGGCTCGCTTGGCCCGTATAGTTGTTAGTTCCATACGTAGCTCATTTTGCTCGTATGTATGTTGTTGTCCCATACGTGGTTGTTTAGCTCATATGTTTTTTGTTTACTCGTATGTAGCTTATTGGCTAGTGCGTAGTTCATTGTGCTCGTCTAGGGTGATATTATTTTCCTAGGGGCTATCGACCAACAAGACGTGTGTTCACCGTACTCCTAAGGGACTGTGGACGAGTCACTTATTGTGTACCGTCAGATCTTAACCGGTGTAGGTTGACCATGGACCGGAGTGTCGACAAAATCCAAGTTCAGGATAGTAGCATGCGAATACGTTCGTATTGCCGGGTCTTGGATCGATAGGCCATGAACCGAATCCTTAGGGATTCTGGTAAGTCTAGGTTGAGCAGCCTAATAGAGTCATCTTGCAAAGTCTTAACTTAAGACTTAGCATGTTGTGTAAGTTATGTTGTCATCCCTCAGTTTATTAGGGTTAGTGACATTGTTAGGGTAGTAACTTACGGATAATACTACTTAACCTATATTATTATCATTTACTCACCAAGGGAAAAAGTTGTGTTAAGGGTGATTCCTTATGATCCGACCTGTCCTATAGGTCGACACTAGGCGGTGTTATTGGGTTGTACCCTTCTTGTCAAAGGGATACGGTCTGTGCCTTCTCACGAGTTGAGAGCATGGGATCCGTATCTTGTCTGTTAATTTTTGAAGTTCCTTGATAAGCGGGAGCGATTCCTGTCGGAGCTAGGGGGGATGGACTTCCGAAACTCCGTCATGTCCTTGATCTATGGGTGAACAAGCCATAGACTACGGTCTGGCTAGGGGAGCTCAGGGGATGCTTCGAGCTAACCTGGGTTGCGGTAACTCCGAGGTTCGTCAGATTTTTGAGTGAGGCAATAGTGGCAAACGGAGATACCACTATATGACTGCAGATGGCAGAATTAGACCGTTTCAGAGCAACCTCATCAGTCACGTTGTATCTTCAGAAACAATTGAGTACAAGGGTAGAGCTCATGGCACGGGTTCAAATCCCTATATACGAAGAAATGGCTTGAGATGGGACGCATGTAGTATGGGCTGCATGTTGTTCCGGAGACTTGCTTGCATTAGAATAGTAGCATCCTAGTCTTAGTTGGCATTGCATTAGATTCTAGTCATAGCACTCACGAACACTTAAACTACACTGACACATTTGCCATGTTTGTATATATTTTTTTTTGGAGATTCGCTGCTAGTCATCAGCCCTTCAGCATCAGTATATGTACCGATATCCCCACTTCAATAGGTACTAGATTGCAGAAGAGCAGGCACAGGATTTAGGAGGACTCAAGGCAAGAGAAGCAAGGAGTCATTATATTTTCGCTGAAATTCATGTTGGTTACCACTAATGTATCATTGTAATAATTGCTGTAATTGATTTTATTGTTGGAAAGCATCCAAGTGAAATACCAAGTGTTGTTCATTATTCATTGTACTCTGCCGTAGATTTGTTGAAAGTTGCAACACTTGGGATTATAAAGGTATTATTGTAACACTGTTGTAATGTATTGCAATTTGTAACATTCAGACTTGTAATACATTTGTGTCGAATAAAAAGTTTTAAAATTTTCCTATTTTTCTGTGCATTGTGACTAATTGAAGGAAATGTTCTGGCTTATGTCACGGATTTCCAGTGTATGGAAATCGGGGCATTACACTTATATTACTCATTCATATTTTATAGCATGCATATTCTACAACCAGAAAGCATGAAATCACCAACTAACATAAGGTTGATCTATTTACTAAACATAGCATCTTTCATTACAACCAATTTATAGATTTGTTTTACTTCATCATATCAAAATATAATACTCATTTATTATCACTAGCATGCATAGTTCTAAAATTAGAAAGCATGAGAACACCCACCTCTAGTGAAGATTGAAATCAATGAGAAAGTTGAAACAACTCCTAGCTCCCAGCAATGTCCTTCTCCTCCTAGCAAGATCTCCTCCAAGCAAAATGTACTCTCTTTCTTTCTTTCTTTTTCTTTCTCTTATTTATTTTATTTTTTTGGTGTGTGAAATGAGAAGAGAAGTGGTGCTATTTATAAGACAAGTTAAAGGGCCAAAGTGCAAAATTACACACCTAATAAATTACTCAATTTAATTTTCAACCTTTCACTTTCTTAACTCCTAAAACTCCCAACCTTTCACATCTCCACCTCTTCAAAATCCCAACTCCCAACTCTTTCTCTTCCAAAACCTCCACTCCGGCCTATCCTCCATCTACCAAACCAGTCAGCATGGGAAAACTCCACTTCATGTGTACATATGTACAATTGACTATATATATACATATAGATATATATATATATTGTACAAAGGACTATAGTATATAGGTATAGTGATGTAGGCACAGTGGAAGGGAGACTATGCTGAGTTGGGTTGTGTTGTGGGGTTCAGATGTTGACCAGTCAAAGAAAAATGGGATTAGTGAATATAGGTGTAAAGGTGTGCTAAGTAATATATATATATATATATATATATATATATATATATATATATATATATATATATATATATATACACACACACACACACACGTACATGATATGTAAAATTTATTTAATTAAAATTATAATGTTTCATGCACAATTAAAATAAATCACATACTTCAAAATTTTATTTTTTGAAAACGAATGCGCTCAAATACGCGCACCGAAACAAAAACGTGCGTCTCTCGTAAAATATTAAAATAAGAAAATTTACTTTATCAAAGAAAAATGTTAAAGATAATAAAAATACAATATAAGAAAAATATATTTATTAATTTTATATACTTCACGATGTAATTGTTACGTACGTAGAAAACACGTGCATTATACGTACAAAAGTATTTAGATCAAAATGCAAAAAATAAATTTCCGTTTTATAAAATGGATTTGAATACATTAAATAAGTAATTTAAACATATAGAAAATATTGCACGTAGCGGTGAAAATACATAATCGATACGTGGATCGAAAACACGTAAAAAGCACGTAAAAATATAGTGATTGAAATATTGCATTTGAATTGACACAAATGAGATAAAATCAATACGGGAAATGTATAAAGAGTCGGAAATCAAGATACGTAGTGAAAACACGTTACAAAATACACGTGCGAACACACAAGGGCAAAACTCTCATTTCCAATTTTGCGAGGTATTACACTCTCCCCCCTTAGAGTAGTTCCGTCCCCGGAACTCGCTAAGGTAAAGGTTGTATTTTGTACACGCCATAAAAAATATTATTATTGTATTTATAAAACTGCAAACTTTAAGAGAAATAAATGTAGTATAAAAATACTCAATAAGGAAAACAAGACAAACTCTTTATAAGAAAACTATGAGTATTACAATTTTATAAGAACGAAACAAGAAAATTCGGGAAAATAAAATATGACCATAAAAGATAGAATAGATTGAAAGAAGTTCCATACAAAATAATATTAGGTAAAACATTAGATAAAACAGAAAAATAAACTTAGTCATTAATTTTGAATAGTTCAGAACAACACAATAAAGAAAACACAGTCAATAGATAATTTGTAAGTAGATTTAGTAATCAAATTTCATCAAAGTAATAAGCAGTAGGAAATTGCAAACTGAATTGATATTGTATAACGAAATCAAATTAGCAATTAAAACAAGACTATTGGATAATAGTTAGAAAAATAAACGAGAATGAAATTTAGTTAAAAGCACAGACAATAAAACAAAATGGTAGGTCATATTTATATAGGTGGAAATTTTCAATTTTATTAAAATATATTGAAACATATAAGGCAACATGAGGAAATGGAAAAATATATAACAAAATCAAATCATATAAAATGAATGTACATAAGCAATTTATAAGTAAAACTCAAAATATAATAGAAATAATAATCGAAGAAAATAATAGTTTCAGTAATACGAAAAATAATAACATACGTGAATGGATAAACACGAAGGTCAAATCTTTGAAAAACAAATAGAACAAGTTCAAAAGATCAAGAATGAGAAAGATTGTCCAAATATATTCAATTGATTTAATAATATAAGAAAAATATTTATTTGAAGAATATTGAATGTTGAAAAATACTAGGATGAAAATCCACAAAAAAATAATTTGGAAGGGAAATGTGTAATGTATCATGAATGTAGGGTCAACCAACCACGCTTCCACTGCACCACTCTGATACCCAGGATAAATATGCTCGCATACAATCTCACATCAATGTATACGAGGAGAATATCACAAATAAAAGTCATTAACTACTTCATTCACGAGTCCAGCCATCCAATAGGAAGAGAAAACATCAGTATATAGAGCAATACAAATGTAAATCACATACATTTAAATCTCTATAAGTTGAAACTCACACTCTAATGTCCATTCAAGGGTGTCGTTTCTTATAAATTTGTACTACTTGTGAAGCTTGCTCTGATACCATCTGTAACGCCCCGAAATCCAAATAAGACTGAATTCAAGATTTCACAGGATCTTTACTTCATTTCGTACAATTTTACAAAGAAATTTAAAACTTTTCAACAACATTAGAGTTCATTACAATTTTACTTACACAGCGGAATAATAAAAGATTACAACATTGAAAACACAATACAACTTATACAACTTTATCAAAGTAAGTCATCAATTGCATCATAACACCTTCATGACAAAGTCCATTACCTGCATATCAAGCTGTGGGCACGTGAGTCACTTACAACTGACAAAAATCTTACACTCGGCTATTCGCTCTATGCCGTACATATAATGATCTCATTATTTAAACAAATCACAGAGTTGAATGAACAATAAAGTGTTAAATTATGACTACGCTAAACATGTAAGTGTATGCCATGTTTTAATGCCTAATGCACACATTATATACTACGATGACACTAATGCACACTTGTTCGGATTCTATGCATCCCATACTATATAGGTCCGAAGGCAAGCACCTACATACTCTACAATAAAGGCTCGATCTCTCGCCATGACAACTACCCAGTAATGAAGCAAGGTTTAAATCATTCCACGATATGGATCCCAGCCACAGAGATCCACGGTCGACTGTTATAACAGATCCCTCATCGTGCGAATCATCCCGCAAGTGCCCCTCTAGTCCCGGTATATGTATATACAATGGAGTATGACAAACTATTCGCCCACTACGCTAAGTCCCGGATTAAAGATTAAAGCTCATCTCCTACGGTGCAACCACAGTCACGGAGACCCACCGCCGACTGGGTCTATAGCCACAGAGATCCACCGCCGACTATATAGAAGCAACCCACTTACGTTTGCCCAGGTTCACTACATCTTCACTTATGTGCCTAATTATTTTAGTTCAAGACATGAATAATTTCCAATCCTAGAATTAGTTTTACCTTATACCGGACTTAATCAACAAAAAATAATAAGATAGCTCCACGGCCATATCTCAATTTATATCTCAACTCTTTTTAATTTAATAATGCCGGTACCCGAGGTCTCACTAACTCTAAATTATAACTTTTTCATGTACAAGAAATCATGGGTACACATACCCTTCTATAAACATGCCTTAAACATCGATATGTTCATCTTTCAACTTATTCACGAAATATCAATATCTTATCCACAAAACAATATTTTGCTTAGTCTTGTCACTATTCAAAATCTTATTCATCCATTCATAATTTTTGCAAGCAATAATTTCTTTAAAGAACACAATTTCATCACATGAAATTTTATAACCAATCCAAGCTATTTCAAAGTCTCAATTCTCTTTAAACTATTTCTTAAACAAAATCAAAGTATAATTCTCTTTAAAAATCATTTCAGAAAAAAAATACTTTGTTTTTCTTCATTACAAAGCTCCACACTCAAAATTTCATTTCTCTTTATATCTCAAAACATACAAGAAATATTCTCAATATTTACATTTCATTTCATATTAATTATAAAGTTTTCTTAAGAAATATCCTTTTCACATTAAAAATTAAAAAGGTGAAAATAAAGTCCCAAAGAAATCAAAAGAGGGGATGGGTTTCGAACCCAGCAACTGCTGACCACACACAGCAGCGCCCTAGGCCCAACCCACTAGCCATGAAGTCCATATGGACTCTGTGTCAATTTCGTATACCGAAATATTCTTAAATCAAGTTTCAGTTTCGAAATTTTATATATATAAAAAAAAAGTGAATGTGACTATCAAGTTTTGAACCCAAGATCTCTCACAACAGTGCTCTGTTTTGCACTAGCTAACCAGTAAGTCTAAGTATGTTTTCTATTTAGGAAATGTACTAATGTACTTTTGTTCATATTGTTCAAAAGTGATCCCTTTTTCATAAGACTTGTTTATCCAAGACTCATTCTTTCTAATAAGTTGAAATTAAAAATTTTCTTGACTGAGATTGAAATTAAAACAGTAAAACAACAAATTTTAAATTCATTAAAACTCTATTTCTACTTCTTTAAACAATTTCCTTTCTCACTTTTCACATAAACTTGTATATGACTTTAGTAGTGTTCATAAACTAGTTTTTGTTCCCACTTTTACAAATTTCAATTTATAACAAACCTAGCATATCACTTATTCATGAGAATTTCACAAAGACTCTATCATGCAATAGTTTATATTTTCAATTATAACATGGTAAAATACACATATGTCAACACATCTCATCATTCTAACTAATTTCATTTTGTTTTCTTTCATCTTTCTTATTTATTAAAGCATGATTTGAAATATAACTTTCTTCCACAAATTTTTATATACTCAACAAGTACAAAATTTGCAAACATACAAACATGATTCCTATTATAAAAGAATTCTTCTTCTAATTAGCATGGTATCTACAATCACAAAAAAAATCATCCTCATTCATAGCATGATACACTAGCATGAATTTTATCTATATCTTTTTATCAACATTAACTTATATTACTCATTCATATTTTATAGCATGCATATTCTACAACTAGAAAGCATGAAATCACCCACTAACATAAGGTTGATCTATTTACTAAACATATCATCTTTCATTCCAACCAATGTATAGATTTGTTTTACTTCATCATATCAAAATATAATACTCATTTATTATCACTAGCATGCAGAGTTCTAAAATTAGAAAGTATGAGAATACCCACCTCTAGTGAAGATTGAAATCAATGAGAAAGTTGAAACAACTCCTAGCTCCTAGCAATGTCCTTCTCCTCCTAGCAAGATCTCCTCCAAGCAAAATGTACTCTCTTTCTAACTTTCATTTTCTCTCTTATTTAGTTTATTTTTTTGGTGTTTGAAATGAGAAGAGAAGTGATGCTATTTATAGGACAAGTTAAAGGGCCAAAGTGCAAAATTACATACCTAATAAATTACTCAATTTAATTTTCAACCTTTCACTTTCTTAACTCCTAAAACTCTCAACCTTTCACATATCCACCTCTTCAAAATCCCAACTCCCAACTCTTTCTCTTCCAAAACCCCCACTCCGGCCTACCCCTTCATCTACCAAACCGGCCAGCATAGGAAAACTCCACTTCATGTGTACAAATGTACAATTGACTATATATATATATATATATATATATATATATATATATATATATATATATATATATATATCCACTTCATGTGTACAAATGTACAATTGACTATATATATATATATATATATATATATATATATATATATATATATATATATATATATATCCACTTCATGTGTACAAATGTACAATTGACTATATATATATATATATATATATATATATATATATATATATATATATATATATTTATTGTACAAAGGACTATTGTATATACGTATAGTGATGTAGGCATAGTGGAAGGGGACTATACTGAGTTGGGTTGTGTTGTGGGGTTTGAATGTTGACCAGTCAAAGAAAAAGGGAATTAGTGGATATAGGTGTAAGACTATACTGAGTTGGGTTGTGTTGTGGGGTTTGAATGTTGACCAGTCAAAGAAAAAGGGAATTAGTGGATATAGGTGTAAAGGTGTGCATAGGTAAAATATATATATATATATATATATATATATATATATATATATATATATATATATATATATATATATATATATATATATATACATGATATGTAAAATTTATTTAATTAAAATTATAATGTTTCATGCACAATTAAAATAAATACACATACTTCAAAATTTTAATTTTTGAAAACGAATGCGCTCAAATACGCGCACCGAAACAAACACGTGCGTCGCACGTAAAATATCAGAATACGAAAATCTACTTTATCAACGGAAAATTTTAAAGATAATAAAAATACAATAGAAGAAAAATATATTTATTAATTTTATATATTTCACGACGTAATTGCTACGTACGTAGAAAACACGTGCATTATACGTACAAAAGTATTTAGATCAAAATGCGAAAAATAAATTTCCATTTTATAAAATGGATTTGAATACATTAAATAAGTAATTTAAAGATATAGAAAATATTGCACGTAGCGGTGGAAACACATAATCGATACGTGCATTGAAAATACGTAAAAAGCACATAAAAATACAGAGATTGAAATATTGCATTTGAGTTGACACAAATGAGATAAAATAAATACGGAAAATGCATAAAGTGTCGGAAATAATGATACGTAGTGAAAACACGTTACAAAATATACGTGCGTAACACACAATGGCAAAATTGTCATTTTCAAATTTGCGGGGTGTTACAAGATCGGATCTGACGCATCCATCCCGATCCGATCCGAACCAAACCCCGATCCCCGAACCTCCTCGTTGACCCGATCCGAGTCGACCCCGATCTCCGCTGCCATCGAGCCTGTCGCCGATCTTAGTCGACCCCGATCCCTCAGCCGCCGTCGTCCTCTTCCGTCTCCGATCAACCCCAACACCACCAGCCACCATCCCTAGCCTTCTCCTGCTTCCCATCGTCTTCACCATCCCGTTCAAACCCATCACCTCGGTGACCTCCAACGCCGCTATCCGCCTCATCAACCCCTGTCTTCGTCCTCTTCGCTGTCCCCCGCAACCACCGAACAACCTTCAACCCCTCGTTGTCGTCGTCGAACACCCGAAGCCCCTCCAAACTCATCGATGCGTCACTTCCCGACCCTTAGCGACCCGCCGTCACCGCCCTTGCTCTCGCCGCTTCTGTCGCTTCTCGACCGCAGTCGCTATTCCCCGTCATCGAGCTGCTTTCTTTTTCTCTCTCTCCGCGCTATTGAGAAGAAGAGAGGGGATCCGTTGGTTTGTGTGTTTGCTGTTTTGAGAAGGAGGTAGTAATCTTGTGTTTGGTGTTTTGATCCACTTTGGAGTTGCTGTTTGGGTGTTGGATTGTTGCTGTTTTGCTGTTCTGAGAAGGAGGGAGTGATCTTGTGTTTGGTATTTTTGATCCGCTATGGAGTTGCTATTTGGGTGTTGGATTGTTGTTGTTTTTGCTGTTTGTTGAAGACTTTGAGTTGTTCTTGGCCAAGTTGTCGCTTGATATTGGTTGCTGAAGATCAGATCCGTTGTTTTTCCTTGTGCCGCTACCATGGGACAAACTGATGGAGCTGAGAAGAGAATTGGACTTGCCTCTACACTAGTTACAACTGCAGGTAATGATGGTAAGGTATTTAATATTTCTGCCTCCGTTATGAATAATGCATGGATAATTGATTCGGGTGCTACCGACCATATGACGTTTGATTCAAGACAAGTTCAAAATTTTCAACCATCCACCAAATCAACTGTATCTACTGCCAATGGTGACCCTGCCACTGTTACTAGCGAGGGTACCATACCTCTAACAAACAACCTAACCTTAGATACTGTAATACCCTGATTCTTTATTTTCAATTAAATAAAAGGTTTGTGAATTTTACGTGTATTGCACGTACTAATTCATGTGCATTTTTTTTATATAAAATTATTTATTCTGTAATGTGAGCAAATATTTCCCAATCTCTCTCTTTTTATTTTGAAAAGCCTAATTAAATTCTAAAGCCTAATTGTTTATTTTAAGCACATCCTAATTGTTTTAATTATTTTTAGTTAGCCTATGGAGTTTTAGCCCACTAATTGAAAGCCCATTAGTTTATTTCTCTTTTATTTAACATAACTTGTAGTGTAGATCAATTTTGTAGACAATTAATTAAATTATCATGTACAACTTGTAATTGAGGGATACTAGTTTGGCACGTGCATGCACTAGAGTGTGCAATGTGCACTCTTTGACCTTGGCCGGATGTGCATAGGAGAGAGGGAGTGATGGGAGAGGTGGATAGGTGGTTACTTGTTCATGGTTGGTTGCTACAACTTCCCAATGTATCCTAGCCATTTATCTACAACTATCTAATTCAATCCTAGCCCTCCATTTCACCTAAAGATTAGTATAAATACACCCCCCCCCCCCCCCCCCCCCCTTTCCTTGTATGCATATAATACACTAAATTTTGTAGAGAAAAGAAAGAAAGAAAATACATAAGAGAGTAAAAAGATTGAGAGAGAATTAGAAAAAGATTGAGAGTGTTCTAAATTGTGTGTGTTCATCCCATAGGAGGTCGGCCAATTCATTTGGAGGAAGTGAAGGCTCGGGTTCACTAGTGCAAGGAAGAGCAGGCGATCGTGGTGGCTCAAACTAGGAGGAGAAGGACCGCTCGTGTGTTTAAGGAGATTCTAGGAGCTTTTGTAGTGTTTTTCTTCAAATAGGTGGGTGTTTTTCTATACTTCTAATCTTAGACACCATGCTAGAGATTTTTGATAAATGAGAATGCTAAATGAACTAATAAGATAACTATTTGTTGGCTCTAAAAAGGACTTGGTAGATGATTGAGTAAATGCTTGATAAATTGCATGCTATTTGTTATAAATCACTTTTAATGTAGTAAAATTGACTTATTGCTATAAAAATGTGAAGTTGGAACCTTGCATAAATTGCATGATAAATGCTTGATAAATTGCATGCTATTTGTTATAAATCACTTTTAATGTAGTAAAATTGACTTATTGCTATAAAAATGTGAAGTTGGAACCTTGCATAAATTGCATGATAAATGCTTGATAAATTGCATGTTATTTGTTATAAATCACTTTTAATGTAGTAAAATTGACTTATTGCTATAAAAATGTGAAGTTGGAACCTTGTTAATTGTAGAAAAATGCTTGTGAATGATTAGTAGATGAAATCATCAAATTTGTGCTTATTAAACTATTGTGACACTAGTTCAATGAATGAAACCATGTCATTAAGTGTTGTGGATAAAAGAGGGAAAAACAGGAATTAATATTCTTTTAATAAAGTTGTAATGCAAAAATTTGGTAGAGAATTGCTAAATTGAATTATTTAAATTGTAGGCATAGAACATAAAATTAGAGTGAGAAATTCATGTTTTAATGTCAAAAAAATATTTTTAAAACACTGGTTTGTAAATTATACCTAAACTCAGTATTCTGGAATTTTTATGGCTTTATGTGAAGAAGAGACAAAGTTATGAGCTTTTGAAAAACGAAATAATTTTGATAAACAGAGAGTCGAAATGAACCTATTTTAATATACTCTCATATCAGTTAGACACTATGGTCATACTAGTTATAGGGGGTGCCATTTGCGCTTTACTATAGCTCGGTGGCAGCCGTCGTGTGTGGGTTCAAGTCTCGGCATAGGCTTTTTATTTCAAAAATTCAATTTTTCATTAACTCCGAGAACATAACTCAACCCCTATTAATGCTCTCCTTTAGGCAGTTGGGCACTGTATCCCTTTTGGCTAGCGCGTGGGGGTTTAGATTGGTGACTGTTCACTGTTTGGGGCTTTGTGTGTGGGTTCGAATCTGGCTATGACCACCTTTTTAATAAAATTCGATTTTTGGTGCTTTTGGTATTCTTTGGGTTTTTTTTAAATGAGAAAAATTGAGAAAAATATTGGGAATATTTCTAAGATTTTAAAGACTTTACAAAAAAAATTATTTTCTTAAAATAATTGAACTTTTATGAGAAATAGGAGTTAATTTTGAGAATAAAAGTTCAAAAAAAAATATTGGACTTGATTCTTTTATGACTTCAAAACAAATTAGGAAAAAAAAAAGTAGTTTATTGAAAAGAGATCAAATTGAGATTTTTCTGTTCACTTGTAAATTATTGAGTAGAATTAAATGAGAAGTTGATTCAAGAATATGTAAGTTGTGCATGGAAATATGTTGAAAAGAGAACTTGATGAAATTTGAAATTTTGTGAAAAAATTTGCTTGCTTCTATGAATATGAAAAGAGGACTTAGACTAGAATTTTAGCTAAGACTTTATATCGGCAAGAATGAAATGTATTGAAAAGAGAATTATGATATTTTAACCAAGTTTGGGTCATTGATAATGATTGATATTGGAAAGACCGATGCAGGGGTAATGCTAGATTCTAGAATATTGACCTTCAATTATACATAAGGATTAGATACATAGTGAAGATGTGATGAACGTAAGAGAAAAACATAAGTATGAGGGCCATTGGATTGGCAGCGTGAGAGTATTCACAGGATGTCTCATAATGCATCATGAATAGGGCGTGGATACTACTCCAGAGTACCATCCCGGTGGCGACGCTTATGGGGTGATCTAATGACTGCAAGTGGTGCCATGTCCATGGTAGGAGGTGAATTGACCACAGGATGTCTGCATAATGAGTCATGTGTCAGTGCGTGGGGTTCTCTCCACGGCGCCTAGACGTGGGCTCGTAACTCATGGAACACTTAGGATACTTACTGAGTTACCATAGTAGATTAAGTCATGACGAGGGATCGAACCCTACAAGATGAAGAACGGTTAAGGGCTTACCCTCAGACCTATGTAGTATGGGCTGCATAAACTCTGAACAAGTGCGCATTAGTATCATATAATATAAACAACTGCATTAAGGACTAAGTGCACAGCATAACACGACATCAATAGGATAGTCCCTCTGTAGCTTTTCTGCGATCAAGTTTGTGGTTTGTTTAAGTATTGAAAATCGTTATACTGTTCGGCATAGTGGGGATGGCCGTGTATAATATTTTGTCGGTTGTAAGCAACTGACGCGCCCACAGTTTTCTATGCAGGATAAAGTACATGGCAAGATTAAAGTATGCATGCCACTTAAAGATTGATTCAAATATTGTATATTTTTATTTATGTAATTATTGTAAATTGCTTCTGCTGTATAAATGTAATGTAAATGTAACTCTGATGTAACAAAAGTTTTTAATTCCTTATAAAATTGTACAAAGAGAAGTGTAAAGATCCTGTGGAACTCCGAATTCAGTCTGTTTTGGAATTCGGGGTGTTACAGATACTGTCCTAGTTGTGCCATCCTTGAATTTTAACCTATTATCTGTTGCTCAAATAACTACCTCCTTACATTGTATTGTAGTTTTTGGCCTTCACATTTTGTGTTTAAGGATATTCGGACTCGCAAGATGATTGGTTATGGGGTTAGATACGGGAAGCTCTATTACCTGGATTTAGAATCTGAAAGTTCAAGCAAGTTGACTCAAGCTCTAAGTGTGGAAGGATCCGAAGATGAGAAGAAGAAATCAGATATTTGGCTATGGCATCGATGTCTGGGGCATGCTTCTTTTGGTTATTTGAAGAAATTATTTCCAAGTTTATTTTTGAAGTTAGATATTTCTGCTTTTCGGTGTGATGTGTGTGAACTCGCAAAAGGTCACCATGTCTCTTTTGCTCCAAATCCAAGTAGAAGCTCTCTTCCATTTATGATTATTCATTCTGATGTTTGGGGTCCATCCAAAACCACTACATTTGGAGGAGCCAAATGGTTTGTGACATTTATTGATCACTGTACTCATATGACCTAAATTTGTTTGATGAAGTTGAAAAGTGAAGTTAGTGGCTTGTTTCAGAAATTTCACAAGCATGTTATGATTCAGTATAAATCACAGATTCAAGTTCTTAGAAGTGATAATGGCGGAGAATACCTGAGTTCGAATCTGCAACAATAATTGGAGGAACACGGCATTGTTCACCAGACTACATGCCCATATACACCTCAACAGAATGGGATTGCAGAAAGAAAAAATAGACACTTTCTTAAGGTCGTCCGTTCTTATCTTATCCATGGACACATGCCACTCATTTATTGGGGGGAAGCCCTTACTTCTGCTTCATACTTAATCAACTGAGTTCCCTCTAGTATCCTAAACTTTCTCACACCATTTCAAGCATTAACTGAAGCCGTGAATGCACCAAAAGTCGTCAACTTGCCACCTCGTGTGTTTGGGTGTGTTGCATTTGTTCATCTTCATCAATATGAACGTAATAAGTTAACTCCTCGAGCTGTCCGCTGTGTTTTCGTGGGATATGCATAGAATAAGAAAGGGTATCGGTGCTATCACCCACCAACTCAATGAATGTTTATGACTATGGATGTTGTGTTCCATGAAGATGAGATGTATTTTTCTTCTTTTACGACTGAACATCAGGGGGAGTACCGAAGTGAAGTTCAGACTCTTGGGTATAATGAAGTAATTACCAGCCAGAACGAATAACTGGATATAAATAATGATGAACACTTGAGTGAAGACGTAGCAAGGGAGGAAGACCCTCATGAAGAAGTGCAACCAAGGGAACAAGACCCTCTTGAAGAAGAACCTATTAAAGAATTGCAACAAGTACTGAATTTCAGTGAGAGTGAACCGTCAGAACCCTAAAACCAATCGTCATCGTTGTCCGAGGCTCCTAGAAAAAAATTCCCGCACAGTACTAATAGAGGATTCCAAAAGCCACTTATGAACTTGATCCCACTAGTAACGTCAAATATCCCATGAGTAATTATGTATCCACTCACTGCTTGTCGAAATCAAATAAGTCATTTGTAAATCAATTATCCACTGTATCTATTCCTAACAGTGTGCAGGAAGCCCTTACTGTTCCAAGGTGAAAAGCAACTATGGATGAGGAGATGAAGTCCTTGAAAAAGAATGAGACTTAGGAGATAGTCGAGCTACCAGCAGAGAAGAAGCCAGTCGAATGCAGATGGATTTATACGGTGAAATATAAATCTGATGGTTTAATAGAGCGATACAAATCAAGGCTGGTTGCCAAAGGATACACTCAAACGTATGGAATTGATTATGAAGATACATTCGCATCTGTAGCAAAATTCAATACTGTTTGAGTCCTACTGTCACTTGCTGCAAATCTTGACTGGTCCTTGGAGCAATTTGATGTGAAGAATGCATTTTTGCATGGGGAATTGACAGAGGAGGTTTATATGGATCTTCCACCAGGGTCGAACAGACCAGTCCAACACAGTAATAAATTGTGTCGATTGAGGAAGGCGCTATATGGTCTTAAACAGTCGCCAAAAGCTTGGTTTGGGAGGTTTACAAAATCAATAAAGACATTCAGATATTGTCAGAGTAATTCAGATCATACCTAATTCTTGAAAAGGAAAGAAGGTAAGATTACTGCTCTCATTATATATGTGGATGACATGATAGTAACTGGGAATGATCCTGAGGAGAGAATGGCATTGAAGAGCTACTTGTCACAAGAGTCCGAAATGAAGGATCTTGGCCCTTTGAGATATTTTCTTGGTATTGAAGTTTCTCGCTCGAGAAATGGTATATTTCTGTCTCAAAGAAAGTATGCTTTCGATTTATTGAAGGAAACTGGAATGTCTGCGTGTCAGCCGATTGGTACACCATTAGAAGAAGGACTAAAACTTTGCAACGAATCTGATCATGTGCCTTGTGATAAGGAAAGATATCAGAGATTGGTTGGATGACTGATGTATGTTGCGCATACACAGCCAGATTTATCATATAATTTAAGTGTGGTAAGTCAGTTTATACATGCACCTCAGGAACATCACATGGATACAGTGATGAGAATTCTGAGATATATTAAGTCTGCTCCAGGAAAAGGGATCCTATTTGCGAAATATGGTCACTTGAAGGTTGAGACATATACTGATGTTGATTGGGCAGGATCTATAATTGATAGGCACTCCACTTCAGGATACTTCACCTTTGTTGGAGGAAATATAGTTACATGGAGAAGTAAGAAGCAGAATGTTGTTGCACGCTCTAGTGCAGAGGCAGAGTATCGCAGAGTAGCTCTATGTATAGCAGAAGCTTTATGGCTAAAACTCTTGTTGCAGGACTTAGGCTGTGGTCCGAATGAACCTATGAAGGTGTATTGCGATAGTCAAGCAGCATGTGATATTTCCACCAATCTAGTTCAACATGATAGGACGAAACACGTAGAGGTGGATAGATTCTTCATCAAGGAGAAATTGGATGAGAAAGTCATTGAGATATCTAAAGTGAAGTCAGAAGATCAACTCGCAGATATCCTGACCAAGGCAGTTTCGAGTCGGCTCTTCTTGAAATTTGTTGACAAATTGGGCATGTTCAACATCTATGCACCAACTTGAGGGGGAGTGTTGAAATGTAGTAAGTAGTAATATGTATATTCTGTTTCCTAATCTATAAGAAACAAATTCCCTAAATCTGTCACTCCTCAATCTTCTCTCAATCTCCTTTATTTTCCTCCAAGATTGTAATCCTTATATATAGATGTATACTGTAAAGAATAAGGAACAAGAATAATAATAAAGATTTTTCCCCAAATCTGTTTCAACACTTACCACCTTTTGACAGAAAGGCCATGGAAAACAACAATAACCTACAATACACCATGAAATCAAAAAATAGAAAGAGAAAGAAGCACATATTCATCATTGTTGGAGACGGTGGGGATGTAGGTTGAGGACGGCTGAGGATGGCAGACTCGGAGACGATATTGATTTCAATAGCAACGGCATAGACGGAGGCTTCGAGAGAGAGGTTGTCGGTATCACCGCCAGCATCAACGAAAGTGGTCAAGTTAGGGTTTTGCCAGCTTTGTAGACCAGCATCTTGGGAAGATAATGCCACAGTGTTTTGCATCTTTGTAGACCATAAGAGCATCCTGAAGGGATCGATGGTTGACCTGGTATTCAGGAAGTAGTTGAGTTACTTGAGTAGTTGTTTTTGGTCTTTCAATAAAAATCCTAGTCTGTGGGGTTTAGCTAGAGTTTTGAATTAGTCCATTTTGTTAACACTACTATAGCTAGTAGTTATCCTTGCAGGCTATTTAAGAATCCATGAACTACTTTAATAAATCAGCATTTAACATCTAGTTTACTAGAGTTTGAGTTGTGAAGCAATCCTTATTCTCTACAAACTGGTATCAGATCCCCCACTGGGCCTAATTGATAAAGAGAGAAAGAGTGAAACACAGTAAGATGAGTGACGAGAAGGGGTCTGCAAAAATTCCACACTTTGATGGTCTTCACTATGACCATTGGAGTGAATTGATGGAAAACCTACTCAGAGCAAAAGGACTGTGGGGCTTGGTCGAGAACGGATTCGAGGAGCCTCAACAAGAAGTGATGCTGACAGATGCACAACAGGAGCAGTGGAGAATGCGAGGATAAAAGACCACAAGGTGAAGCACTATCTCTTCAGAGCTATTGATCGTGCAGTTTTCGAACAAGTTTTGGATAGACGCACATCCAAAATTGTTTAGAATTCTTTGAAGAGCAAGTTCAGAGGGAATGCTCGAGTGAAGAGACAACTGCTGAACATCTTAAAAGGGGAATTTGAGGTGTTGGAGATGAAAGAAAGTGAGACAATCACAGAGTATTTTTCAAGGGTCATGGCAGTGGCAAACAAGATGAGAAGCAATGGAGAACAAATGCCTGACTCACAAATTGTTGAAAAAGTTCTCCGGACATTGACAGAAAGATTCACCTATGTGGTTGTATCAATAGAAGAATCGAAGGATGTCTTGTCACTCTCGGTTGATGAGTTGCAAAGCACTCTTGTTGTTCACTAGCAGAAATTCAAGAGAGTCAATTGAGATAGCAGTGATCAAGTGCTTAAGGTGGAAGATCGAACATCAGGTGGTAGACGACGTAGAAGAGCGTCGGTTCGAGGACGAGGTCATGGGAGAGGACGTCAAAGCTTCACCAGAGCAACGGTGGAGTGCTTCAAATGTCACAACTTGGGACATTTTTAGTATGAGTGTCCTAAGTGGAATAGGAAAGCAAACTATGCAGAATTAGATGAAAAGGAAGAGATGTTACTATTGGCATATGTGGAAGAACATGATGCAAAGAGGAGTGATGCATGGTTCGTTAACTCGGGTTGTTCGAATCAAATGTGTGGGGATAAAGGTATGTTCACTAGTCTAGTAGATGTACTGAAGCATTCAGTCAAATGTAGAAATAATACTAGAATGTCAGTTGCTAGTAAGGGTAATGTGCGATTGGTGTTCAATGGTACGAGTTTTGTGGTGAGAGATGTCTATTATGTGCCAGATCTTAGAAACAATTTGTTGAGTGTGGGGAAGTTACAAGAGAAGGGTATTAAAGTTATAATGCATAATGGTGTCTGCAAAATGTACCATCCAGATAAAGGACTCATTGCTCACACTAGCATGAGTGCAAATCGGATGTTCATCTTGCTCAATGAAGGAGTGCCTGCCTCAAATCAACATCTTGAAGAGTGTCTCAACACAACTGCTGCAGATCCCACACACCTCTGGCATAAGAGGTATGGACACTTGAGCTTCAAAGGGTTGAGAACTCTAATAACCAAAAACATGATACGTGGAATTCCTTAACTAGATGCCCCTAAGATTACAAGCACAGATTGCTTTACCGGCAAGCAACACCGCAATGCAGTTCCAAAAAGCAGTCAATGGAGAGCAAGCAAGGTGTTAGAGCTCATACATGCTGATATTTGCAGCCCCATTGAACTTACATCCAACAGTGGAATGAGGTACACATTGTGTTTCATTGATGACTTTAGCCGAAAGGCATGGGTGTATTTGTTAGTCAAGAAGTCGAAAGCTCTAGATTGCTTCAAGAAATTCAAGCAAATGGTAGAAAATGAAGCAGAAGAATCTATCAAGTGCTTGCGGACAGATCGAGGTGGAGAGTTCACCCCACTCAACTTCAAGTCTTTCTGTGAAGAGCATGGGATTAAACGCCAACTTACCACTGCCTACACTCCTCACCAAAACGGGGAGGCCGAGAGGAAGAACCGAACTGTGATGAACATGGTTCGATGCTTGCTGGTTGCTAAGAAGGTACCCAAACCCTTCTGCACTGAAGCTGTTATGTGGACATTCTACCTTTTGAATCGCTGCCCAACGCTTGCTGTGAAGAACAAAACCCCTCAAGAAGCATGGAGTGGAGTGAAACCCTCAGTTAATCACTTCAGAGTTTGGGGCTGTGTTGCTCACATCCACATTCCAGAAGTCAAGTGAGGTAAATTAGATGACAAAAGCTTTCCTTGCATATTGTTAATAGTCGGTGATAAGTCTAAAGGATATAGGCTATTTGATCCTAAGACTAAGAGAATAGTGGTGAGTAAGGATGTTGTTTTTGAAGAAGATCGTATGTGGGAATGGGGAGAGAACTATGATGAACAAATCAATGCAGATTTAGTGTGGGGAGATGATGATTTTAGTGATAATGAAAGTGAGGGAGAGTATAGAGAAGCAGGGAATAATGATGGTGAAGGGTGTGATGATGGGGAGTTCAACAGAAATGGAGAAAATAATGAGGGGAGTGGAGTTAGTAATGGAGAAGCTAGTACAGTTAGGGTAGAGACTGAAGGTAGGGAGAGAAGAGCACCAGTATGGATGGGTAATTATGTTAGTGGTGAAGGGCTAAGCACATATGATGAAGGAGAAGAAGCCGCAAACATGATGCGAGCTTATATGGTGCAAGATGGTGATTCAGAAGATCCATTTCTATTTGAAGAGGCAGTAAGAGAGGAAAAATGGAGACAAGCCATGGATAATGAAATCAATTCTATTGAGAAAAACAAAACTTGGGTGCATACTGAGTTACCTACTAGAGTTAAGACAATCGGTGTGAAATGGTTTTACAAGACCAAGAGAGATGAGCAGGGGAATGTGATCAAGCATAAAGCTCGTTTGGTGGCTAAAGGATATTCACAGAGGCAAGGAATTGATTACTCAGAAGTCTTCGCACCTGTGGCGAGAATGGATACAATTAGAGCCATCTTTGCACTTGCAGCTCAAATGAAGTGGAAGATCTTCCAGTTGGATGTGAAGTCAGCGATCCTCTATGGAGAGCTGACCGAGAGAGTGTTCGTTGAGCAACCAAAAGGTTATGAGCAGAAAGGGAAAGAGCATATGGTCCTTAAATTGCATAAGGCCCTGTACGGTTTGAAATAAGCCCCTCGGGCCTGGTTCAGCCGCATTGAAGCCTATTTTGTCCGAGAAGGATTCAGAAGGTGTTCAAGTGAGCAAACTTTGTTCACCAAAAGAAGTGAGGAAGGCAACATTGTCATTGTAAGTGTATATGTTGATGTCTTGATATTTACTGGTAATTGTGCTTCATTGTTGAATGATTTTAAGATGTCTGTGATAAGGGAGTTTGACTTGACTGATATGGGAAATTTGAGTTATTTTCTTGGAATTGAGGTGATCCAAAAGTCTGGAGGTATCTTTATTTATCAGAAAAGGTACGCTCTAGAAGTTCTGAAGAGGTTTGGAATGTTGGATAGTAAGATGGTGAGTACTCCAATAGTTCCAGGAGCAAAGATAGAAGAGGATAGACATGGCGTGGCTGTTGAAGAAACTCATTTCAAGCAACTCATTGGCAGCTTGATGTATCTAACATCCACCAGGCGTGATTTGATGTTTGCGACTAGCCTTCTCAGCAGGTTTATGGCCAAACCAACCGAGATGCATTTCCAAGTTGCTAAAAGAGCTTTGAGATACCTGAAGGGCACTGTTGGATATGGTGTGTATTACAAGTATGGAGGGAACAACAAGCTAATGTCCTTTACTGATAGTGATTATGCTGGTGATCTTGAAGGAAGTAAAAGCACTAGTGGGTATGTTTTTGTGTTGAGCTCAGGAGCCATTTCATGGAGCTCAAAGAAGCAGCCCATTGTGACACTTTCCACTACTGAAGCTGAGTTCATAGTAGCTGCAAACTATGCTTGCCAGGCCATTTGGCTAATAAGAATTTTGAAGGAGCTCGGACATGAAGATGAAGAGTGCACTACCCTAATGTGTGATAACACTTCCACAATCAAACTCTCAAAGAATCTAGTTCTACACGGACGCTGCAAGCACATACGTGTAAGGTACCATTTTCTTAGGAATATATCTGAAGAAGGCATCATTTTTCTGAAACATTGTGGTAGTACTGAACAGGTTGCAGAAATCATGACCAAACCACTCAAGACAGAAGCATTTGTTCATCTTAGAAACTTGATAGGCATGTGTGATTTTAATCAGCTAAGCTAAACTGTTTCACTGAGTTTAGCTTAAGGGAGAGTATGAAGGGATCGATGGTTGACCTGGCATTTAGGAAGTAGTTGAGTTACTTGAGTAGTCTTTTTTGGTCTTTCAATAACAATCCTAGTCTGTGGGGTTTAGTTGGAGTTTTGAATTAGTCCATTTTGTTAACACTTTTGTAGCTCAGTAGTTGTCTTTGTAGGCTATTTAAGAAGCCATGAACTACTTTAATAAATCACCATTTTACATCCAGTTTACTAGAGTTTGAGTTGTGAAGCAATCCTTATTCTCTACACATCCACTATCGTTGGCTAAAAACTCAAAAGTTGAAAATCGATTTAGAAATATGCCTCACAGTCGTTTGCTAAAAACCCAGAATTTAGGATAGAAATGAACAATAGCTTGCTAAACTTAGCAGTGCCTTTAGACAATTGCTAAATATAGAAGACGGACGATATTCATCCGTTTGATGAAAGGGACGGATGAAGATGTGCCGTCTAGTTTTAAAAAAAATTAAAAAAAAATGAGAGATGGATGAAGATCTTCCGTCTGTCATCGATTTATAATTTATAAATAAATAATATATATTAAATATGTAAGGTTTATAAATTATATTTATTAAATGTGAAAGTGTGAGACGGATGAACTTCATCCGTCCCTCACTTCCGCTTTACACTTTCACTGCTCTTGAAATGACCCATCTACCCCTAAAGCGTTAACGGGTGTGTGAAGTACTCATATCCAACGGCACATTTAATTTAAAATATTTATAAAAAAAAATCCAACGACACTTGATTATTTAAAAAAAAAAATTTTTTAACGGTTACAATTTTCAAATACAGTTTATATATATTTGGCAGTCCACTCCGCTCATGTAAAAACTAAACTTCTCTGTCTCCTTATTTCTTTCTACGCTTCTCTATCTCCTTATTTCTATTTACGTTTCTCTGTCTTTATATTTCTATCTATCTTTCATTTCTATTGTTTTATTCGTTCTTCATATTTTGCCAAATACAAAACAACTTTGAGCAATGGCAACCCGTAGTAATAGGGGCAGGACATACACATCTAATAAAGATGTTATTCTTTCCCAAAGCTGAATTTCTATTACTCAGGATCCATTGACCGACAACGAACAATTCGGGACACAGTTTTGGGATCGAGTGTTCCGCAAATTTGAAACTCTAATAGGCTCTCCGACCGACCGGACATCTGGCTCTCTTTCTAATCAATTTTGTGCAATTGCTAAATCTGTTTCTATGTTCATTGCGAAGTTGATCAGTGTAACAAATAGAGCTGTAAGTGGAACAATTGAGGCGGATAAGATTTGTATAATTTACCGGATTTAAATTTTTTGAATACAAGTATAATAATTTATAACTCAAGTTTATTTACTATTTTTTATAGCTGCGCGAAGCAAGAGTGGAATACATGCAATCATCCGGGAAAGCATTTAAATTTGAAGAATATTATGAGGTCCTTAAAGATCAGCCAAAATTTTTGCTACATACAATGCATGTCTTCGAATCAGGCCGTAGCTCTCAATCTGGTGAAGAAGATTGCACAATACGTATGCCAGCAATGCAAGATTGGGATTCAGATATACCGACCGATTTAGATTCGCCTCCAGCCCTCTCCCAACCACCCAGCCGTAAAGCGGAGAAGAGAGAAGGGAAAAGACCGATTGAATCAGCTCAATTTTCTGAAATGGTTATTGAGACAAGAACATTTAACAATATGTTTAAGGAATCACAAGATAGGCTGACGATGGCAACGGAACAGAAGCTTGATCGAAAACAAAAACAACACGAAATGAAAAAACGAAAAGAGGAAGACTGCATAATGAGTTTGGACATAAGCAACTTACCCGAGGCTCAATGTCGTTATTTCATGTGTAGACAATGTGAAATTATGCAAAGTCGTGGTTACAACTAGTTTAATTTTTTGTATCAATGTTGTTTTCATATATGTTGCAATATCCATTGTATCCTGCTTATTTTCAGTTATGTAGTTGCTTTGTTTTCCACTACTTATTAAGAAGTGTTTATTTCAGTTTAAATTATTAAAGACTTAATTAATGTCTCTTCCAAGTAGATACATACATTTTTAGTGCTGATTCTAGATTAAACAATACAGAATATAATTTTCTAGGATAGAATGAAAAACACAAATACATTTTGACTGATTCTAAGTTAAACATTAAAAAATATGAATTACTTGCAAATGACTCCAAAACACAAATAATATATTTTTCTAAAACTCATCTCCATATTCTTTCCATATGTGCTCCACCAAATCTGCTCGCAGTTGATGATGTTTCTGTCTATCATGTAGTTCTACATTGTGTGCTAATCTGGAGGTACTTGTTGAAGCACCAGTTCTACTCGGTACGCTAAAGGTAAAGTCCGCACTTTGGTCGTAGTCATAATCATCAAGTGCTTCTTCTCGTTCGTCCTCTACAATCATATTGTGTAAAATAATACATGTCTTCATTATATAAGATAGACTGTCCACATCCCGGAACCGTGCTGGACCTCTTACAATTGCAAATCGTGTCTGTAAAACATCTAATCCGTCTTCAACATCCTTTCTTGCAGCTTCTTGCATATGGGAAAAAAACTTATTTTGAGTATCCGGTGCCGAGTATGTTTTCACTATGGTAGCCAACAGGGGATAAATACCATTAGCTAAATAGTACCCAATGTTGTCGTTGTTATTGTTGATAGTGAAATTCGCGGGTGGTGCGGACCCATTAAGAAGATCATTAAATAATGTAGACCGATTGAGCACATTAAGGTCATTATTGCATCCTGGAATTCTGAAAAATGAATGCCAGAACCATAGGTCATAAGATACAACTACTTCAAGAATAATAGTTGGCTCCCGAACGTGTCCGGTATACTGGCCGTGCCATGCTGATGGACTATTTTTCCAAGCCCAGTGCATACAATCAACACTACCTAACATACCTAGAAACCCCCGAGCTTTATTTTCTTCAAGTAGTCTTCTAATATAAGCGGCCGTTGGATCCCGCAAATATTGAGGTCCAAACATGTTCACAATAGCCACACAAAAATGACGTACTATTTTCAAAACAGTAGTCTCTCCAATTCACATGTACTCATCGATTGAATCGGCTGATGATCTGTAAGCCAAGCAATGTATAGCATCAGTGATTTTTTGATAGGGAGATAAACCAAGTGTTCTAGTTGCATCCGGTCGTTGTTGGAAGAATTCATCGTAGTTAACAGTCGCTTCCAAAATACGTTGGAATAAAACTCGCCGCATACAGAATCGACGTCGGAATAGGTTGTCGCCGTAAATTGGATTCTCAACAAAATAATCTCTTTGAAGATGCATGTCCCCATCTTCCTTTTCACTATGTATATATCTCCGGCGGTTTATTTGTTGGCTTTGTTGAAATGCGATGTAGAAAATTTGCATGTTCTGGTGAACACGTCTTCCCAACATGGCTAGTTGCGCACTTTGCTTGGATTCTTCGTCTGACGAAGTAGATTAAGAAGATGAACTAAATTCAGCCATTGCAAAAATGAAAGAATAAATTAGATGATATTGTAGATTGTTTGTTTTTTGGGAAGAAGACACTCTGGTGAATATATAGGGGACAAAGAAGCCACTGTCTGTCCATGTGCCGAGGTAGAAAACATAAAGTGATAAGAAACACTGGGGTTGTCAGATTATATGACATAAAGTGGTTATATGACATAAAGTGACGGTGGGGTTGTCGTATATTAATATTCGAATATAAACGACAAAAGCTAATGTAGGCTAGTGAGAGCTATATGTCCATGCCACCCGTATAAACCAACACAACATTTCTTCTTGGAATTCCATTTTTGACCTATTCCCTTGCTAATGTCGGTGGGGTTATCAGATTCTCTTGTCCAAAAAAACCATTGTACTAACATATACTAAACATAAAGTAAACATGGCATAAAGTTTTAGATAGAATACCATTTTTGACCTTATGTACACAACATGACATAAACACAACATGATATAAAGTAAATGTTGATTAAGCATTAAGCATTAATTAAACATTAATTAAACAATAATTAACGAATACACATTCACATTAAACATTATTTACAGATGCTACTCCTCGTTATCAAACTGTGTATTAGGCACATATTCCAGTGTAGATTGAAGACTTCTCATACCAGAAGTTGACGGTCAATCGGTAGAAATACTTCTTCGTCCAAAAGTTGATGGTCGATCAGAAACACTTCTCCTGCCAGTAAATACTTGAGCGGGAATAGATTCTTTCAACATAGTGTCTGTCATTATGAATCGCCTTAATTGAGATTCATTATAAGTCAACTCCTGGTACCGTTGGTATAACTCCTCCTGCAAATACTGTTCGTAAATTATAAAAAAAGCATTAAAAATCCATCGTAGTCTAAATGAAATTTGAATGTTGATGGAAAATGTTATGAGGTATGCTCACATATGACATTACACCACGAGGCTCCAAATTGCAAGATCCCTCTTTGATAATCCTCGTTACTGTACCACCTGAAAAAATTGGAACCTCAACTACACATTCGCCATGTACTGGAGGAACATGTATGTTTGTTTCTATTGCATACTCTGTTGGTGCCCAAAAAGGAGGAGCAGGGAAGGGCAATTGAGCATTTGGGTCAATAATGCTAGCTGGACCAATAAAATCCACATTCGTACCATGCAATAGAGTCGACATAATAGCACCTATTGATACCTTTGCCCAATACTTATCATATCTCTTTTGTGGTACAAGCCGGACCAATACTGACGCGTCAATAAGCGGAAAAAAATCTTGTGGTAATATTCGAGGCACGAATTTTGGTGGGTCAATTGGGATAGTAATAAATCCCGTAATTTGGCAATAACAACGATCACCTAGATACCATACACCCTATATCGTATACATATTTTCAAAGACACATACATCTGTTTCAGGGTGATGAATTCAATAATAAATTAAGATAAAACAAAAACATTGCAAAAATGGATAATTTTACCTGTGAGCAGTACTCAAAAATAACTCGGTACCAAGATAGTATGTTCGCAATCTGCACTTCACGCTCATTCTCGTACCTCGATCCCGAATAAGGCTACCAAATAATAGATGCAGAAGAACGCATCTCCAATTGATGTCTGGCTATGCCAATGTTATACCTAATTGTGTCTGCTATATTAGTATCCAATTGATCTTTGTTCCAACGTGTAATTTTTGGCCATTTATTGGAAGCCATTAAAACATCTGCTGTATCTTCCATTTTTGCAGCTATTGGAACACATACTTGTATATTCATAAGCCCAATACTGTAGATGAAAGAGCAATATTAGTTTACAAATAAATACTTCCAAATTGAACAAATAAGTTTAATATAAAGCTTTTAAACACATCTAATGTTACCTCTAGTACTTTCCATGGACCGTTAAAAGACTTGACTTTAACTCTGGTGCAAGAATCTAGAGACATATATAGTAGTGCTACTGCTTAGACGCCCCAATCGTATGTACCTACTTTATTAAGATCTTCTAGTGCTGCAAGCCAACCAGATCTGATCAACCAAGCAGTGTTGGAGATAAGAAACTTTGAAGGAAAGAACATAAAGAACGCTCTTGTGATCATCAATGCTAGATTATCATCAACTTGAGCTGTCTCGATCACATTACTATGAAAATACTTCTTTAGGAATGAACTGCGTATTGCTGAAGATTTCCAATCTGCTTCAGTAATCTCAGAAAAAAAACGAGACTGTACAACTTCAAAGGGATAATCTTCATCATTGCACGGAAGGGCTTCACTGGATCCGATTGATAACCCCGTTAACATTGTCCAATCTAACGGCGTGAATCCCAACTCACCACAAAGTAAATGAAAAGTGTGTAGTATCCCACCATCTCTCAACCAAGGCCTCCACAAGCCTCATTGATGATTTTTCCGTATTTATTGTGAATAAACGCTGCCACCCGGTTTGATCGATTAATTGCTTCACTAATGGAACACATGAACATCGCTCATATGACTTTATTGGACCACTCCAATTTCTCTTAAATTTACAAAATCTACCTGCAGGCTGATCGGTAATAAGTTGATACAGATGTTGGCGGTCATCAACCACTGATTTGCACAAACTCGGATCGGCAAAATCACGAGATTCCGTCATCGGTTCGGCCTCTGTACTGGTGTTGCCATGATCAGATGCGTCGTGAATATTGGATTTAATTCTACCAATATATCTTCGGATAGACATTGTTTTTTATTAGATACGAAGATAGTACTTTGAGTAAAGAGGAATTTTTAATCAGAAGATGGATGAGAAGATTTGCCGTGAGAGGTATGCATTTATATAGGAAGAGCTGAGTGGGGTTATTTCGTAATTTAACATTTCCACTTTAAAAAAAATTTAAACTCACCAGAATGATGAAGATATGCCGTCTGGTTGAGTTTTCGGATTTTATGAATGGAGGGGTAAAAATGTCTTTTCCGCCAACGCTACATATAAAAAAAACAAATAAAAAACAAACAAATAGGCCAGACGGATGAAGATGGGTTGTTGGTTTGTTTTTTATTTATTTTTTCTCTGTTTTAAACGAAAAAAATTAACGACAGACGGACGAAGAAGCACCGTCCGACACAATTCAGATAAAAAAAATCTCAAACGGGGGATGAAGCTCCGTCCATTCATTTTTCAATAAAAAAAATAACAAAGCGTTAGACGGATGAACAAGATCCGTCCAATTCATTACTTTATCGAATTTTAGAAATAACGATAGCAGCGATCATTGCTAAAAGCTAAACCCTCATTGCTAAATATGGAATACTTTTACAAAACGACAGTGGATGCTCTAAGATGACCTTTGATTCAAAACATAACCTGAATGACTTCTTCTATCATCAACTGAACTTGCCCACTTGCTATCATTGTAACCAATTAGGCTGCAATTTTCATCTCTTATATAGTTGAGGTCCAAGTCTTTTGTCCCCTTAATATATCTTAGGATTCTCTTTGTTCTATTTGCTGCAGTGTGGTGTAGTTTTCTTGGATCACTTATAAACCGAAAGTTACATTAATTGCATGAACAATGTCATGTCTTATATTTTTCAAGTATATTTATGACCCAACACGACTTTGATATAGAGATCCATCCACCTTTTGAGTGTCATCATTCTTTGTTAATTTTTCATTTGGCTCCATTGGTGTTTCTACTGCCTTGCAGTCCATCAAATTGAATTTATTCAAGAGATCTTCTGCATACTTCTCTTGAGAGATAAAGATGCCTTCTTGAGATAGTTTTACTTGTATCCCAAGAAAATATCCCATAAATCCCAAATCTGTCATTTCATATTCCTTCATCATTGTCTTTTTAAAATTTTCTGCCATCTCATGTTTAGTACTTGTATATATTAAAACATCAACATAAAGACAAACAATGAGATAGTCATGTGTACCTTCTTTTTTGATGTAGATTGATGGCTCACTTGGGCTTTTGTCAAATCCTTCACTTCTGAAGTATTTGTCAATTTTGTTCTTCCTTGCCCATGGTGCTTGCTTAAGACAATATAGCGCCTTGCGAAGTTGACAAACTTTATTTTCTTTTCCTTTTTTTTAATGTATCCTTGAGGTTGTTCAACATGTACTTCTTCTACAAGTTCTCAATTGAGAAATGCCGACTTCACGTCTAACTGATATACTTTAATCTTCAGTTGAGCTGCAATAGCTAGCACCATGCTGATTGTCTCCATCCGAGCAACTGGAGCGAATGTCTCATTGTAATCTATTCCTGGTTGCTGTGAATATCCTTTCGCAACTAGTCGGGCTTTGTGCTTTTGAATTGTGCCATCCTCATTGTATTTAGTCTTATAGACCCATTTTAGTCCATCGATCTCTTTATCTTCTGGTGGATCGACAAGCTCCCATGTGTTGTTGTTTTTTCAATAACTCGTATTTCCTTATCTATTTCTTGGATCCATTTCTCCTCCTTTGCTGCCTCTTCATAATTCTATTGTTCAAGGGCAAAAAATTCAACATTACATGACTCATAAATATCTTTTAAAGATCGTACCCTTCTTGGTGGTGAGTCAGGTGAGCCAAGAAAATCAGGCAGATTTGGACTTTGTGGTATATGATCGTCTTCTGGTGTTGATGTTTCAACTTCCACCATCTTTAGTGGTTCCTCATCTTCTTTTTCCAAGCTCCATCTTTTGATTTATTAAATATAACATCTCTTGAAATTACCAGCTCCTCTATTTTAAGATTGATTAAGTGATATGTGGTAGATTCTTCACTATAGCCAATAAATATGTATTTTTCTCCTTTTTCATCAAACTTCTATCTGCATTGAGATTGTATGTGGGCATATGCAATGCAACCAAATATTTTGAGAGAGCTCACCTCGGGTTTTTTCTTGTGTCATGCTTCAAATGGTGTCGTGTTTAGCATTGCTTTTGTTGGTGCTGTATCTAGGATGTAAACAGCAATGTTAACTGCTTTTGCCCAGAATTTGTTTGGCAAACCTTTGGCTTTTAGCATGCTTCTCGCCATCTTCACTATAGTGCGATTTTTGCGTTCGACAGCTCGATTTTATTGTGGAGTATATCTTGCAGTCAACTCTCGTTTGACTCCAATCTCCTCGTAATATTTGAAGAACTGCTTAGATGTGAATTCTCCTCCACAGTCTGTTCTTATTATCTTCAAGTGGTGTCCACTTTGATTTCCAGCGAACACTTTGAACTGATGAAAAATGGAGAATGCTTCAGAATTTTTCTCCAAGAAGTACACCTACATCATCCTGCTGAAATCATCAACAAAGAGAATAAAATATCTTTTGCCTTTAAAAAATTTTGCTCGAGTTGGTCCACATATGTCAACATGAACCAACTGAAGATGAGCTTTTGCTCTCCATGATGTCTTTGTAAATGGTAGCCTATGCAGCTTACCATAAATGCATCCTTCACAATTTTTTTCTTCACTTTGAATGTGAGGGAGACCAATTACCATATTTTTCTTTTTGAGAAATTTTAAATTTATATAGTTTAAATGGCCATACCTTGAATGCCATAACTGAGCATCATCTATCTTTTCAACCCTTAAGGCATAATTTGGGTTTGGTGACAAGATAAGAGGAAACACCTTGTTTGGTGTCATTTTTACACTACAAACGGCTAGGTCTTTACCGACGGTTTTTTTATCCTACAACGGCATTTATAAACGCCGCTATAGATTATAGCGGTGTTTCTAACAATGCCGCGCGTAACGCCGTTGTATCGAGCGTCGGGACAAACCGGGGGCCTATAACGACATTTCTATTGACCGCCATAAGTCGTAGACCTATAACGGCGTGTTTTGAACGCCGTGATAGACCTTTTTTCATTTCCAATTTTTAATAAATAATGACATGTGCTGGCATTTCTTAACGCCGCTATAGATATTTAAATAATGTTTGAATCACCTATACCGGCATTTTACAAATGCCGGGATAGATTAAATTGATAACTGCATTTGGTGGATCGATATCTATCCAGCATGTTTTCTCAAAAACGCCGGGATAGGGGGGTTCAGGTTTTGCCAATTATTTTAAATATAGGTCACATATAGTTAATCACAAATTAAAAATTTCTGTAGTCACATCAAATTTGGATGTTCAAATCTTAAAATCAATAATAGCAGCATAATAAACAACTATATAATCATGGACCACAATAAACAATAATTTACTTGTCTAAAACTACCATACGAAGAGTTAGAAATATATAAGTTATAAAACACATAATTTTAACAAAACATAAATAAAGTTTTGACAAAACATGAAAAGAATTAAAGTCCAAATACAACAAAACTATGGCGGAGTCTCCTGGTGTGGCTCGGCGTTGCTTTCATTCCCATCGATATTTCGCCCAGTTGTATGTGTGTGACTAGAACACGATGGAATTCGCTGGCCCTGTATAATTCACAATAGTGTAATTTATTAGTTTATTCACCAGAGGATTCTTAATTATCATTATAGTTTTAAAGGAGATTTAATTTAAAACTCATATTAGGTTTATTCGTACCATAAACTAAAGAAATTAAACCACTGTAAAATTTTGGGGATTACTTACTGTTCCATGTATTGGATTCTCAGAATTGAGGTTTTATTGGGAGATTAAAGAAGCAATCATATCTTTCAAGCCTTCAATCTCTGCCTGCATCTTGAACATGTCCTGATAGGATGTATGACTGGAGGTAGATGCACAAGGACCAAATACCTGTGATCCAACACATATTCGAAACAATTAGATGCACGATGACCAAAATTCCTGCAACTAAATTAATCGAAATCATCCGAAGAGGAATATTAATGTTAATGTTACTAAAACAACCATAATCATAACGAATCCTCTCTGTAGGCATAGCGGAATATTAATGTTACTAAAACAACCATAATCAATAGGGACCATAGATATATAGGAAGCCGCAAGAAGGAAGAAGGAAACCTAATGAATATGCATATGCATATGATGCATAGACATATCTATTGTTTCCACTCATGCAAGAAACATTATAAATGTCGTTGTCAGTGGGGATCTTCTTTGAACATTTCACAAAACTAACAAACCCCCATTGTTGTAATTGGTAGCTTGTGTTGTATGAATGCTGAAATATTCTGGAATCTTGCATAGGTGGAAAATCTGAAGGAAAGCGGTAGGGAAGTCTTCAACAGTCACATGCCAGACTGGGATCGACTACTTTCAGGGTAATTTTGTCATACCAGATTTTTTTAACGTAAAACTCACCAAAGGGTAACTCAAGGATTGTTTTGTTACTATCATCACAGGTAAGCTCGTATTTTGAATCACCACAGTAGTAAGGATCACCTTTTAAACGCATGGGGGGTCGAATGCTCACAAGTCCACAGGATGTAGAACACCTAGTTTGCTCTCTTCTATGTTCTCTTCTATGATGAACAGAAGTGGAGACGATGACGATGATGATGATGGTGGTGGTGGGCAATGAGATCAGTACATGAATGGATATCTCCCTTCGCATGGCTAGCTGATGCCTTAAGGACAATTTTTGTAGCTAAATTAATTTGTTTCCAAGCATACATATTTCTCCATGTTAGTTGTCTTTGTGTAGATCTCAGGAGGTGCTTCTTGTGTTTTTCTCATCCACATATTTATCTAGTGATTGGTGGGAAATACTCCGAGGAGGATGTGATAAAATTGCAACACCAGCTTTCTACTTGAAGTTTCTGCATTTTAATTTGTTGTTTTCTGATATTTAGTTAGTGGTTTACTTAGTCTGCACATTTGTTCCTATTTCTTAGGTCTGTTGAAGTTGTTTCTCTAGTCTTAAGGGTAGTGGAGTCTTGAGAGAGAAGTTAGCAACAAAACCTCTCTTGTAAGCCTATTTAATGGCATTTCTTTCATTGAATTAATCAAGTAGCAACAAAAATCTTCTCTACAATTTTTACTACACTCTGTAGTTCCCTGTTCAACATTCTGGTATCAGAGCCAGCCGGTCGCATATTATTTCATGAGCATTCTCCCTCGGCAAAATGAGTGATCTCCAAGTGATCGGTGGGCTGAAGATTCTCAACTATCAAAATTATAATTCTTGGTCTACATGTATGATGTCTTACATGCAAGGCCAGGATCTGTGGGAAGTCGTGAATGGAAGCGAAGTCATGCAACCAGCGGTAGAAGATGCGAATGGCACGCTCCGAAAATGGAAAATTAAAGCGGGCAAAGCCATGTTTGCCTTGAAGACAACGGTTGAATAAGATGTGCTAGAGCACATTCGGGATGCCAAAACACCCAAAGAAGCTTGGGATACGCTCGCCAATTTGTTCTCAAAGAAGAATGATACAAGGCTTCAACTTCTTGAGAGCAAGCTCTTGTCAATAGCGCAACGCGACATGACAGTCGCTCAGTACTTCCACAAGGTTAAGTCGCTATGTCGAGAAATTTCTGAGTTGGATCCACAAGCTCCCATCGGCGAAACTAGGATGAAGAGAATAATCATCCATGGTTTAAGACCAGAATTCAGAGGCTTCGTTGCAGCAGTACAGAGATGGCAAAATCAGCCATCACTTGTTGAGTTTGAGAATTTGCTTGCTGGTCAGGAAGCATTGACCAAGCAAATGGGTGGAGTTTCGGTGAAAAGTGAAGAGGAAGCGCTCTTCGCGAACAAGAGCAGGTGGAATCCCAAGCAGCATGTTCTCTCTAGATCTAAGAGGAATGAGGACAAGGCAAAAAGTTATCAAGGTGAAGGCAATGCATGTGCAGAGGGAGTGTCAAAGAATCGTGGCAGCAGTAAAAGGTTTGAAGGGAAGTGTTATAACTGTGACAAGAAGGGTCATATGGCAAAAGTATGTTGGGCGAAGAAAAGGTCCGTAGAGAGTAATGTTGCTACATCCAAAAGTGAAGAAGAATGGGATGTCGAGGCATTGCTTGCTGCAGAAGAAGAAGACATGGCTCTTATGGCAACAACATCTGACCGAATCGATTATGATAATGTATGGATTGTTGATTCGGGCTGCTCAAACCATATGACAGATGACAAAGAAAAGCTGCAGAATTTGTCAGAATACAAAGGAAGTCGTGTGGTGGTGACGACAAACAACTCTAAGCTACCGATAGCTCACGTTGGTAATACGATAGCTCCTCCTCAGTATAGTGCTATCGAAGCACCGCTTCAAAATGTTTACCACGTCCCAGGTATGAAGAAGAATCTTCTTTATGTAGCACAGTTAACATCTTCAGGCCATTATGTCATTTTTGGTCCTTAAGATGTGAAGGTTTATCACAACCTCAAGATTCAAGAAGAGCCTGTGATGAAGGGACGAAGAGTAGAGTCAGTCTACGTGATGTCTGCAGAAACTGCATACGTAGACAAGACGAGGAGAAATGAGACAGCAGAGTTATGGCATATGTGGCTAAGTCATGTTAGCTATTCCAAGCTAGATATGATGATGAAGAAGTCAATGCTGAAAGGACTTCCACAACTTGATGTCAGAACAGACACGGTATGTGCAGGTTGTCAGTTTGGAAAAGCACATCAGCTGCCATATGAAGAGTCCAAATTTAAGGCGAAGGAACCATTAGAGTTAATTCACTCTGATGTGTTTGGACCTGTGAAGCAAGCCTCCATTGGTGGGATGAGGAACATGGTGACTTTTATTGATGATTTTTCCAGATATGTATGGGTTTTCTTTATGAAGGAAAAATCTGAAACTCTCACAAAGTTCAAAGAATTCAAAGATGCCGCAGAAGCAGAGATCAACAAAGGAGTTCGTTGTCTACACACTGACAACGGGGGAGAATATACCTCGACTGAGTTCGTCAAATTCCTTCAAGAGAGTCGAATATGTCGTCAGTTCACATGTTCCAGCACCCCACAGCAAAATGGCATGGCCGAACGAAAGAACAAACACCTGGCAGAAATATGTTGCAGTAAGCTTCATGCGAAGAATGTTTCGGGATGTTTTTGGGCAGAAGTAATGAAGACTGCAGCCTTCATAATCAACAGGCTTCCTCAACAAAGGTTATGTTTCCTCTCACCTTTTGAGAAATTATGGAGCAAGACACCTACAGTTAGCTATTTTCGAGTTTTCGGATGTGTATGCTATGTATTTGTACCTGACCATTTACGTAGCAAGATGGACAAAAAAGTTGTTAGGTGCATCTTTGTAGGATACGATAGTCAAAGAAAAGGGTGGAGATGTTGTGATCCTACAACTGGAAAATGCTACACATCCCGAAATGTGGTGTTCGATGAGGCGTCTTCGTGGTGGTCCTCAGATAAAGAGGTATTGCCAGACTCAGATGTTTCCAAAGACGAGTTACAGTCTTCTCAAGTTCAGCTACATTCAGGAGAAGTTGAGGTTGAGCATGATGAAGACGTAACTCAGAGTCCTTGGCAGACTGGTGTGCATCAACAACCAAGCGAAGAATGTGAACCTTGTGAATCACACACACCAGTCCCACTTAGAAGATCAACAAGATCCAGAAAGCCAAATTCAAAATATGCCAATGCTGCCATAATAGAAGAAGCTGATGCAAAAGAGCCGGAGACATTTGAGGAGGCATTTCAGGATCCGGAATGGATTAAAGCCATAGAGGAAGAAATTACTGCGTTAGAGCGGAACCAGACTTGGAAGCTTGTACCAAAGCCGAGAGATGTGAAGCCTATTTCCTGTAAGTGGGTCTATAAGATAAAGCACCACACAGATGGATCGATTGATAGGTACAAGGCTCGCTTGGTAGCTCGGGGGTTCTCTCAACAATATGGATTGGACTATGACGAAACATTTAGTCCAGTGGCGAAACTCACAACTGTGCGAGTTTTGCTTGCGCTTGCAGCTAACAAAGGCTGGAACTTGTGGCAAATGGATGTGAAAAATGCATTTTTGCATGGAGAGTTGGATCGGGAGATCTACATGAATCAACCGATGGGTTTTCAAAGTCGAGATCATCCTGAACATGTGTGCAAGATACGAAAGGCGCTCTATGGTTTAAAGCAAGCACCGAGGGCTTGGTATGGCAAGATCGCTGAATTTCTAACTCATAGTGTTTATTCAGTGGCATCTGCGGATACTAGTTTATTTGTTAAAGCTGATGGAAGAAAGCTAGTTGTTGTTCTTGTGTACGTGGATGATTTAATCATAACAGGAGATTGTGAAGAAGAAATTCTCCAAACAAAGGAGAATCTATCAGTTCGCTTTCAAATGAAAGAACTCACTACAAAAGATACTTGTTTTACCGGCGAATATTCCCCGGCGTTTTACTAGTAGCGCCGGGGTAGGGAGCGAATAGGAATTAGGCGCCAGATGGGATGGTTATATACCGGCGGTCGATTTAAAACACCGGGCAATCTTCGTATTCACCGGCGTTTTATTTAAAAATGCCGGTGAAGTGTATTATTCACCGGCGTTTTTATAATAAATGCCGGTGAATATACGGACACATTCACCGGCGTGCCTAATTGAAATGCCGGTGAATAAGCTGCGATAAAACCCGTGAACCCTAATCTTTTGCTCGCCATTTTTCCAAACCCCCCCCCCAAAAAAAGAGGGGCGCTTCGTTTCCCTCCTTCCTCACTCTACTTTCCGCGTGTTTGCCTCCGCCGCTTCGTCCTCTTCGACGGCCTTCGACCTTTCGAAATCGTCCCTTCTTCCCTTCATCATTTTCGATTTTCCTCTTCCCTCTCTCTATTTGGAGGTGAATCGGCGATCGCCCCGCTCTCTCTCTCTCTCCTATGCCCCCGCGCTCGTCGCCCCGCTCTCTCTCTCTCTCTTCAGTATCTTCACTTGATTTCCCTTATTTTTCAAAAAAAGCATGTTTTTTTAGATTATGCATCTTGATTTCCTTAACATGAATGGTTTAGTTGGGATGAAGAATGAATAGAAAAATATATGCTTAGATACTAGAAATTTTCATCTTCTTTTACTATTAACGAAGCTGATTTCATGCATCTGATTGTCTTCTTGGCATGTTTGTTTTTTTACCCAAAATGGGTTCACTGTGAATTGAGGATGCTCTAGGTACGTATGCCAAAATCCTCCGACCGGATATGCACAACAATTGGATTTTAGATTTAGTTGGACATAGTGAATTAGTAGAGCAACATATAAGCTCAGATAATGGAAATTTTCATTTTAAGATACTGTTAAAGTTACCTGTTTGCCTTCGTTGGCATGATTTTTTAACAAAAAATGGGTTCACTTCCAGACTAAGTATGCTGCTAGCATACCCATTTTCTTTCACTATTAATGAAGCTGATTTCATGCATCTGATTGTCTTCTTGGCATGTTTTTTTGACCAAAATGGGTTCACTGTGAACTGAGGATGGTCTAGGTACGTATGCCAAAATCCTCCGGCCGGATATGCACAACAATTGGGTTTTAGATTTAGTTGGGCTAAAGCAGTAATAGAGCAACATATAAGCTCAGATAATGGAAATTTTCATTTTAAGATACTGTTAAAGTAACCTGATTGCCATCTTTGGCATGATTTTTTAACCAAAAATGGGTTCACTTCCAAACTAAGTATGCTGCTAGCATGTCCATTTTCTTTCACTGTTAATGAAGCTGATTTCATGCATCTGATTGTCTTCTTGGCATGCCTGTTTTTTTACCCAAAATGGGTTCACTGTGAACTGAGGATGCTATAGGTACGTATGCCAAAATCCTCCGGCCGGATATGCACAACAATTGGATTTTAGATTTAGTTGGGCTAAAGAAGTAGTAGAGCAACATATAAGCTCAGATAATTTTCATTCTCAGATACTGTTAGAGAAGCTGATTGCCATCTTAGGCATGATTTTTTAACATAAAATCGGTATACTTCCAAACTAAGTATGCTGCTAGCATCCTCATCTTCTTTTAGTGTTAGTGAAGCTTATTTTCATGCATCTGATTGTCATCTTGGCATGTTTTTTTGACCAAAACGGGTTCACTGTGAACTGAGGATGCTATAGGTACGTATGCCAAAATCCTCCGGCCGGATATGCACAACAATTGGGTTTTAGATTTAGTTGGGCTAAAGAATTAGTAGAGCAACATATACGCTCAGATAATGGGTATTTTCATTTTTAGATACTATTAGATAACCTGATTGCCATCTTAGGCATGATTTTTTAACATAAAATGGGTTCACTTCCAAACTAAGTATGCTGCTAGCATCCTCATCTTCTTTTACTGTTAGTGAAGCTTATTTTCATGCATGTGATTGTCATCTTGGCATGTTTTTTTGACCAAAATGGGTTCACTATGAACTGAGGATGCTATAGGTACGTATGCCAAAATCCTCCGGCCGGATATGCACAACAATTGGGTTTTAGATTTATTTGGGCTAAAGAAGTAGTAGAGCAACATATGAGCTCAGATAATGGAAATTTTCATTTTAAGATACTGTTAAAGTAACCTGATTGCCATCTTTGGCATGATTTTTTAACCAAAAATGGGAATTCACTTCCAAACTAAGTATGCTGCTAGCATGTCCATTTTCTTTCACTGTTAATGAAGCTGATTTCATGCATCTGATTGTCTTCTTGGCATGTTTGTTTTTTTACCCAAAATGGGTTCACTGTGAACTGAGGATGCTATAGGTACGTATGCCAAAATCCTCCGGCCGAATATGCACAACAATTGGATTTTAGATTTAGTTGGGCACAGTGAATTAGTAGAGCAACATATAAGCTCAGATAATGGAAATTTTCATTTTAAGATACTGTTAAAGTTACCTGTTTGCCCATCTTAGGCATGATTTTTTAACAAAATGGGTTCACTTCCAAACTAAGTATGCTGCTAGCATCCTCATTTTCTTTCACTGTTAATGAAGCTGATTTCATGCATCTGATTGTCTTCTTGGCATGTTTTTTTGACCAAAATGGGTTCACTGTGAACTAAGGATGGTATAGGTACGTATGCCAAAATCCTCCCTCCGGATATGCACAACAATTGGGTTTTAGATTTAGTTGGGCACAGTGAATTAGTAGAGCGACTTATATGCTCAGATAATGGAAATTTTCATTTTCAGATACTATTAGAGAAGCTGATTGCTATCTTAGGCATGATTTTTTAACAAAATGGGTTCACTTCCGAACTAAGTATGCTGTGAGCATCCTCATTTTCTTTTACTGTTAATGAAGCTTATCCCATGCATCTGATTGTCATCTTGGCATGTTTTTGTGACCAAAATGGGTTCACTGTGAACTGAGGATGCTATAGGTGTATGCCAAAATCCTCCGGATATGTACAACAATTGGTTCACTCTGAAAAATATATGCTTACATACTGTACATTATCATTTTTCTTTTACTGTTAATGAAGCTGATTTCATGCATCTGATTGGCATCTTGGCATGTTTTTTACCAAAATCCTCCAAGTCTGTACAAGAATTAGGCTGAATTTGCGGGACTTGGCTCCGCAAGGATGGAGAAGAGGGCAATGTACTGGAAGATGTCGTATTGTAGTTTACATGATTTTCAATCTCAATATTATATGTCTGTAATTTTATGTCTTAAATCTTGTTGTAATATTATGTCTGTAATTTCGAATATGTTAACTGTGAATTTAATACACCGGTTTAATTATCTTTCTATTTTCTACTGCTTGGTATTATTTACATTAAACTATGCTTAGTGTCATTTGAACCAAACTATCGTTGTAATTTAATCTGTTACAAATCTCATTTTAATATTTTTTTATAATTATGTTGGTTTGTTAATCCTACTAAAGTACAAATTTTATGATAGTTATTATAAACATGTTATTAATTAAATTTGCATCTCTAAGGAAGTTATCGAATCCTTGACAGGTACAACATGCCGAGGCGTGGAAAGAGAGTAAATATAAATGATGGCAACGAGAGCCATGGGGATGAGCAGCCACTAAATAATAGTGGCAGTCAAACATATGAGAGTGAGGGTAGCATGCCGCACACTGTCAAAAAACATCGGTAAGTCTTTAAATTGGTATTTTTAAAGAGATTATGGTCTTGAATGCATGAAGGACACGTACTAGTGTTTGTGAGTCAGCATTGTGGCTGTCGTCTATAAGCATTTCGTCTATGTTTCTTAAGTGGGCTGTGATTAGAAAGAAATGGGCTTGAGTGGAGATCTGGAAACCCAAATAGATACATCTCGTATATTATAATCTACACTTATTGTTGGACCAACCCCCTCTTGCTGTTGTTGCTGATGTCTCTTTGTGTGCGTGTGTTGAAAAGAATGAAGGGATGAGAGAGAGTTGAGGAAAATGCCGCGCTATGTTAGCCTGGTGTATCCTCATTCTCTACCATCCCTCTTTCTGGCTCCATATATGGCTTCTATATTAAATTGGTTTCCTTCCACGATGACAGTCCGTAATACTACACTTGATATGAGCCCTGTTCATAGCTGCACCCTATTGCATATTCACAAACAACTAATACGTGTCGTTCATGCATTGAATGACCAACTCCACTTTGGCACATAACATGGTGTAGATGACATTGCATGACCTGCAAACAAGGTTTGTTCAGCCGTGTTGTTGTTCTGATTTGGAGGATTTTGGTATGCTGGCAGCATACTTAGTTTGGAAGTGAACCCATTTTGGTTAAAAAATCATGCCAAAGATAGCAATCAGATGCATGAAATCAGCTTCTTTAACAGTATCTGAAAATGAAAATTTCCATAATCTGAGCATATATGTTTCTTTAACAGTGACTGTGAACAATTGTTCTTAATTGGGCTGTGATTAGAAAGAGACGAGTTGGAGTGGAGATCTGAAAACCCATATAGAGGCATCTTGTTCACAATAATTTATTATTATTGTTGTTCCTGTCGCTCTTGCTGTTGTTGCTGATGTCTCTATGTGTTCGTGTGCTGAAGGGAAAGAAGGGATGAGAGAGAGATGAGGAAAATGCCGCTATGTTAGCCTGGTGTATCCTCATTCTCTACCATTCCTCTTTCTGGGTTCTATATTTGGTTTCCTTCCACGATGACAATTCCTTAAAACTACAGTTCGATATGAGCCCTATTCGTATTTTTCTTCAATGAAGAATTGATCTATGACTACAATCTCCATTCAAAACCCAATTGTTCTATATTTGGTTCCCTCTTGCTGTTGTTGCTGTTGTTGCTGATGTCTCATCTTCTTTTACTGTTAGTGAAGCTTATTTTCATGCATCTGATTGTCATCTTGGCATGTTTTATTGACCAAAATAGTTTCACTGTGAACTGAGGATGCTATAGCTGTATGCCAAAACCCTCCGGATATGCACAACAATTGGGTTTTAGATTTAGTTGGGCTAAAGAAGTAGTAGAGCAACATATAAGCTCAGATAATGGAAATTTTCATTTTAAGATACTGTTAAAGTAACCTGATTGCTATCTTTGGCATGATCTTTTAACATAAATTGGGCATACTTCCAAACTAAGTATGCTGCTAGCATCCTCATCTTCTTTAATTGTTAGTGAAGCTTATTTTCATGCATCTGATTGTCATCTTGGCATGTTTTTTTGACCAAAATGGGTTCACTGTGAACTGAGGATGCTATAGGTACGTGTGCCAAAATCCTCCGGCCGGATATGCACAACAATTGGATTTTAGATTTGGTTGGGCACAGTGAATTAGTAAAGCAACATATAAGCTCAGATAATGGAAATTTTCATTTTCAGATACTTTTAAGGATAACCTGATTGCCATCTTAGGCATGATTTTTTTAACCAAAAATGGGTACACTTCCAAACTAAGTATGCTGCTAGCATCCTCATCTTCTTTTACTGTTAGTGAAGCTTATTTTTCATGCATCTGATTGTCATCTTGGCATGTTTTTTTGACCAAAATGGGTTCACTGTGAAATAAGCTTTAGATTATGCCAAAATCCTCCGGATATGCACAACAATTGGGTTTTAGATTTAGTTGAGCACAGTGAATTAGTAGAGCAACATATAAGCTCAGATAATGGAAATTTTCATTTTCAGATACTGTTAAAGTAACCTGATTGCCATCTTTGGCATGATTTTTTAACATAAAATGGGAATTCACTTCCAAACTAAGTATGCTGCTAGCATGTCCATTTTCTTTCACTGTTAGTGAAGCTGATTTCATGCATCTGATTGTCTTTTTGGCATGTTTTATTTTTTACCCAAAATGGGTTCACTGTGAACTGAGGATGCTATAGGTACGTATGCCAAAATCCTCCGGCCGGATATGCACAACAATTGGATTTTAGATTTAGTTGGGCACAGTGAATTAGTAGAGCAACATATAAGCTCAGATAATGGAAATTTTCATTTTAAGATACTGTTAAAGTTACCTGTTTGCCCATCTTAGGCATGATTTTTTAACAAAATGGGTTCACTTCCAAACTAAGTATGCTGCTAGCATCCTCATTTTCTTTCACTGTTAATGAAGCTGATTTCATGCATCTGATTGTCTTCTTGGCATGTTTTTTTGACCAAAATGGGTTCACTGTGAACTGAGGATGGTATAGGTACGTATGCCAAAATCCTCCCTCCGGGTATGCACAACAATTGGGTTTTAGATTTATTTGGGCTAAAGAAGTAGTAGAGCAACATATAAGCTCAGATAATGGAAATTTTCATTTTAAGATACTGTTAAAGTAACCTGATTGCCATCTTTGGCATGATTTTTTAACCAAAAATGGGAATTCACTTCCAAACTAAGTATGCTGCTAGCATGTCCATTTTCTTTCACTGTTAATGAAGCTGATTTCATGCATCTGATTGTCTTCTTGGCATGTTTGTTTTTTTACCCAAAATGGGTTCACTGTGAACTGAGGATGCTATAGGTACGTATGCCAAAATCCTCCGACCGGATATGCACAACAATTGGATTTTAGATTTAGTTGGGCACAGTGAATTAGTAGAGCAACATATAAGCTCAGATAATGGAAATTTTCATTTTAAGATACTGTTAAAGTTACCTGATTGCCATCTTTGGCATGATTTTTTAACCAAAAATGGGAATTCACTTCCAAACTAAGTATGCTGCTAGCATGTCCATTTTCTTTCACTGTTAATGAAGCTGATTTCATGCATCTGATTGTCTTCTTGGCATGTTTGTTTTTTTACCCAAAATGGGTTCACTGTGAACTGAGGATGCTATAGGTACGTATGCCAAAATCCTCCGGCCGGATATACACAACAATTGGATTTTAGATTTAGTTGGGCTCAGTGAATTAGTAGAGCAACATATAAGCTCAGATAATGGAAATTTTCATTTTAAGATACTGTTGAAGTTACCTGATTGCCATCTTGGGCAGGATTTTTTAACCAAAAATGGGAATTCACTTCCAAACTAAGTATGCTGCTAGCATGTCCATTTTCTTTCACTGTTAATGAAGCTGATTTCATGCATCTGATTGTCTTCTTGGCATGTTTGTTTTTTTACCCAAAATGGGTTCACTGTGAACTGAGGATGCTATAGGTACGTATGCCAAAATCTTCCGGCCGGATATGCACAACAATTGGGTTTTAGATTTAGTTGGGCTAAAGTAGTAGAGCAACACATAAGCTCAGATAATGGAAATTTTCATTTTAAGATACTGTTAAAGTAACCTGATTGCCATCTTTGGCATGATTTTTTAACCAAAAATGGGTTCACTTCCAAACTAAGTATGCTGCTAGCATCCCCAGTTTCTTTTGTTGTTAGTGAAGCTTATTTTCATGCATCTGATTGTCATCTTGGCATGTTTTTTTGACCAAAATGGATTCACTGTGAACTGAGGATGCTATAGCTGTATGCCAAAATCCTCCGGGTATGCAAAACAATTGGGTTTTAGATTTAGTTGGGTTAAAGAAGTAGTAGAGCAACATATAAGCTCAGATAATGGAAATTTTCATTTTCAGATACTGTTAAAGTAACCTGATTGCCATCTTAGGCATGTTTTTCCCCCCAAAAATGGGTACACTTCCAAACTAAGTATGCTGCTACCATCCCCATCTTCTTTCACTGTTAATGAAGCTGATTTCATGCATCTGATTGTCTTCTTGGCATGTTTGTTTTTTTACCCAAAATGGGTTCACTGTGAACTGAGGATGCTATAGGTACGTATGCCAAAATCTTCCGGCCGGATATGCACAACAATTGGGTTTTAGATTTAGTTGGGCTAAAGTAGTAGAGCAACACATAAGCTCAGATAATGGAAATTTTCATTTTAAGATACTGTTAAAGTAACCTGATTGCCATCTTTGGCATGATTTTTTAACCAAAAATGGGTTCACTTCCAAACTAAGTATGCTGCTAGCATCCCCAGTTTCTTTTGTTGTTAGTGAAGCTTATTTTCATGCATCTGATTGTCATCTTGGCATGTTTTTTTGACCAAAATGGATTCACTGTGAACTGAGGATGCTATAGCTGTATGCCAAAATCCTCCGGGTATGCAAAACAATTGGGTTTTAGATTTAGTTGGGTTAAAGAAGTAGTAGAGCAACATATAAGCTCAGATAATGGAAATTTTCATTTTCAGATACTGTTAAAGTAACCTGATTGCCATCTTAGGCATGTTTTTTCCCCCAAAAATGGGTACACTTCCAAACTAAGTATGCTGCTACCATCCCCATCTTCTTTCACTGTTAATGAAGCTGATTTCATGCATCTGATTGTCTTCTTGGCATGTTTGTCTTTTTACCCAAAATGGGTTCACTGTGAACTGAGGATGCTATAGGTACGTATGCCAAAATCTTCCGGCCGGATATGCACAACAATTGGGTTTTAGATTTAGTTGGGCTAAAGTAGTAGAGCAACACATAAGCTCAGATAATGGAAATTTTCATTTTAAGATACTGTTAAAGTAACCTGATTGCCATCTTTGGCATGATTTTTTAACCAAAAATAGGTTCACTTCCAAACTAAGTATGCTGCTCGCATCCCCAGTTTCTTTTGTTGTTAGTGAAGCTTATTTTCATGCATCTGATTGTCATCTTGGCATGTTTTTTTGACCAAAATGGATTCACTGTGAACTGAGGATGCTATAGCTGTATGCCAAAATCCTCCGGGTATGCAAAACAATTGGGTTTTAGATTTAGTTGGGTTAAAGAAGTAGTAGAGCAACATATAAGCTCAGATAATGGAAATTTTCATTTTCAGATACTGTTAAAGTAACCTGATTGCCATCTTAGGCATGTTTTTTCCCCAAAAAATGGGTACACTTCCAAACTAAGTATGCTGCTACCATCCCCATCTTCTTTCACTGTTAATGAAGCTGATTTCATGCATCTGATTGTCTTCTTGGCATGTTTGTTTTTTTACCCAAAATGGGTTCACTATGAATTGAGGATGCTATAGGTACGTATGCCAAAATCCTCCGGATATGCACAACAATTGGGTTTTAGATTTAGTTGGGCACAGTTCATTAGTAGAGCAACATATAAGCTCAGATAATGGAAATTTTCATTTTCAGATACTGTTAATGAAGCTGATTGCCACCTTTGGCATGATTTTTTAACAAAAAATGGGTTCACTTCCAAACTAAGTATGCTGCTAGCATCCTCATTTTCTTTCACTGTTAATGAAGCTTATTTCATTAAGATCCAGGATGGCAAATTTTGATTGGGCTGTGATTGGATTGTTTAGTGGCTGTTGTCTATGTTCTTAATTGGGCTGTGATTAGAAAGATAGGGCTCGAGTGGAGATCTGGAAACCCATATAGAGACATCTTGTTCATAATAATTTATTATTATTGTTGTTCTTGTCGCTCTTGCTGTTGTTGCTGATGTCTTTTTGTGTTCGTGTGCTGAAGGGAAACAAGGGATGAGAGAGAGATGAGGAAAATGCCGCTATGTTAGCCTGATGTATCCAAAGTCTCTACCTTTCTTCTTTCTGTTTCCATTTCTGGCTTCTATATTTGGTTTCCTTCCACGATGACAGTTCCCTAAAAATACACTTGATATGAGCCCTATCTTATTTTTCTTATTTTTCTTATATTTGGTTTCCGTCCACGATGACAATTTCATGGATTGTCTGAACAATCCATGAAGGACATGCTTAGATACTGAATTTTCATTTGTTTTACTGTTTTAGATAGTGGATATTCCCAATCAGAGGAGAATATAAAGGTTTCAAGTTAGATACTGAATTTTCATTTGTTTTGTTATTTTAGATATATTTAAAAACAAAATTAAGTACTAGATTTTTAGCATTGCAATGTAATTATTTTACATCTGTATATATCATTAACAATTCCATTTGCAGTTGGCACTTTGATCTTATAATTTAAGATACAGGTAGATCTTTTTGCAAGTTCAAAAAATATGTATATTCTGTATTGTGGTCTACTGTTGAATTAAACTATTGTTTTTTTTTTCACAGAGCGGTCGCCCAGATGAAGGAAATTCTGATGATCAGAGCTGAAGCTACTCGAGGGGTATGAATCTGCGGTCCTCCTTGCTGTTCTTATGTCCTCCTTGTTGTATGGTTGTTGTTCTTATGTCCTCCTCCTTGTTGTTGTTATGTCAGACTGATTTTTTTTTATGAGAGTTATGTCAAACTTTTAATTTGGGATATTTTGGATATTTGTCAGACTGGTTTGTTTGGATATTTGGGATGTTAGTCCCTATATTAATTTGTTAATTATGACACTGTTGATTAATCAATGAATTTGGACGTTGATATGACACGTGTGAAACTTGATTATCTTTAATTATTCTTGTGTTTGGTTGTGATTTGCACAGTAATATGCAACGAAATTGGTTGAATCAGTTGTGAATTAGTTTACAGGTTTTGTAAATGAAACTGTGAATTGAAATCGAACGGAAAACCGGAGTATCGAAAATAAATGGGCATAGCTAGACCGGCGTTTTAAAAAACGCCGGTCTATCTAATCAATTTGTTGGAGTGTGCGATATACCGACGTTCCCACAAACGTCGGTGAATGTCGTCAGCTGTAACGGCACCGACGTACACCGGCGTTTTATAAAACGCCGGTGTATATAACTACACCGGCGTTTTTTGGTCACGCCGGTGCTTGTAAGTAGGGAAAACCAGGCACTCATAAACGCACATACACCGGCGCTCTATGACCGCCGGTATACTTTCGTTCTACACCGGCATTTCTATAAATGCCGGTGAATGTATAAATACCGGCGGTTTACGACCGCCGGTGAATGTATATAGGGTGTAAAAGAACGGCACTCAGAGACCCACATACACCGGCGTTTCTTGACCGCCGGTGTAGTTGTGACATTTACCGGCGTCCATTAAAACCGCCGGTGTAGACCCCTTCGTTTCCGCAACGCTCGCTTCGGCGGCATTTGGACCGGCGCTATTATAAACGCCGGTGAAAGTTTCACCGGCATAAAAAAACGCCGGTAAAGACGTAAAAAAATGCCGAGAAATTTAGTTTCTTTTGTAGTGACTTGGACAGCTCAGGCACTTTCTTGGCCTCGAGGCTGAATGGATTCAAGAAGGAATTTTTCTTCATCAGCAAAAGTATTCCAAGGACTTACTGAAGAAGTTTGGAATGCTCAAATGCAAGTCGATTTCGACACCGATGGAGGCAAATACCAAGTTGTGTGCACATGAAGGGAAAGATTTAGAAGATGCAACGATGTATCGAACTCTAGTGGGTAGTTTAATCTACCTAACTTTAACAAGACCCGACATTTCTTATTCGGTCGGAGTGATGAGTCGATACATGCAAAATCCAAAGAAGCCTCATTTGGAAGCAGTTCGACGAATTTTGAGATATGTGAAGAGTACACTTGGCTATGGTGTTCTGTACAAGAGAGGTGAAGACTGCAAGTTAGCTGGTTTCTGTGATGCAGACTATGCAGGTGATCATGATACCCGACGTTCAACTACAGTGTATGTTTTTATGCTTGGATCAGGAGCGATCTCTTGGTGCAGTAAGAGGCAGCCAACTGTGTCATTGTCGACAACAGAAGCAGAATATCGGGCTGCAACCATGGCAGCTCACGAAAGTACTTGGCTTGTACAATTATTGAAAGACTTGCATCAGCCAACAAAGTATGCCATTCCTCTGTATTGTGACAATCTATCAGCAGTGCGTTTGGCGGAAAATCCAGTTTTTCATGCAAGAACTAAGCATGTTGGGTGCATTATCATTTTATCAGAGAAAAAGTTCTACAAGAAGAGATTGGATTGCAGCACGTCAAGTCAGAAGATCAAATTGCAGATTTATTCACAAAAGGCTTGAGTGGCGACAAGCTTGAAAGTCTTTGTCATCAGCTCGGCATGGTGGAAAGGACAGAAGTTGGTGTTGAGGGGGAGTGATAAAATTGCAACACCAGCTTTCTACTTGAAGTTTCTGCATTTTAATTTGTTGTTTTCTGATATTTAGTTAGTGTTTTACTTAGTCTGCACATTTGTTCCTATTTCTTAGGTCTGTTGAAGTTGTTTCTCTAGTCTTAAGGGTAGTGGAGTCTTGAAAGAGAAGTTAACAACAAAACCTCTCTTGTAAGCCTATTTAATGGCATTTCTTTCATTGAATTAATCAAGTAGCAACAAAAATCTTCTCTACAATTTTTACTACACTCTGTAGTTCCCTGTTCAATAGGATGCAACGGCTGTTATGGTTCAAATTCTAAGTGTTGCTTCTTTCTGTCATCTTCAAGGTGTTGTTCATCGAGATCTCAAGCCAGAGGTGCACACTTCACACTCTCAGATGCACCATCTCTAAAACACCCCTTCATATCATTTTGTTACATTACAATTTTACTTGTTTTGTCATCCAGAATTTCCTTTTTAGTTCTAAGGAGGACAATTCTACCTTGAAGGCAATAGATTTTGGTTTGTCAGACTTTGTGAAGCCAAGTGAAGTGTGCATATACAGTTCATTCCAAATATACATACAGTTCATCCCAAAATGACTATGCACCAACTCCAGCATTTCTATTTGACAATGTACATACAGTTCATTCCAAATGCCAGATAAACTTGAACTTTGTAGCTTAGTGTCACTTTCTTTTTTTCCCTCAAACTAAAACATGAACTGATAGGTTGTATCGATAAATGTAATTAAAACTGATAGATATCTCTTAGAGTAGCAGCAGATATAAAATATATATATATATATATATATATATATATATATATATATATATATATATATATATATATATATATATATATATATATATAGGTATGTAATTAAGTAAGTTTCGCATATATACAAATTTTGATTTGTTGAGGCTGGCCTATAGCCTACTCTTGTGATGCACTACAAGAATTTTAAGGTTCTAGCAGCTACAAGGCTATGTTTTTGGTAGTCAACCTGCTGATGCATTGCATAGGTCCTCATATCAATACATGCATATATATATATATATGAATATTCAAGCTTGGAATTCAAAATGATTACTATTAAGAGTTTTTTTTTTCAATATCAATGCTAACTTTTTTTTTTGCAATGTCAATGCTAACTTACCTGTGAGGGTGTTGGCCCCAATCCCATTCCCCGCACACAACCGGGTCACTCTCTCCCCCTCACATTGGTCATAGCTTCACGCTGGATCGTTAATCGATCTGCTGTAAAAGATGACAACCCCTCTGCAATCAGTTTTCTAGCTTCCTTCTACAAAAGAGAGCAAAGATAACATTAATATTAATAATTAGTTTGAAAGTTAGTTTGAAAGTTTGAAAGTTATTACCAAATTAAAATGAGTTTGAAAGTTTCATGTTTACCACTATATCGACTGCAAACTCATCCCGAAAAGTCCCAGCCTTACTTGTGTGCATAGTTTCAAAAAAATCTACCTCACCGACGCTCTCTCCCTCTATTGACGTATCCTATATATAAGTCAGATACAATAGTTAAATCATACAAAGGCAGAAATTGGCAAAAAAAGCTTCAAACCATTTTTAAAATAACTTGCTATAAAATGAAATTTTCATTACCAGCTCATTTCGCACAATAGCAAAGCTACAGCTCCCCATAGTGTGCTTGACCTTCATCTGCCTATGGCTGCTTAGACCAATCTCAGCTTTCCTCTATACAATTTTAATAATTGGAATATTGATGTAAAATCAACCCTAAAATAGAGAATTTTCCAAGAATTTTAATGGGTTAATTTTACCAACATGAAAGTTCTGATCTAAGTTAGAAATTTAAAACAGTTAGCGGATTTGATGGATTTACAAGAACTGAATTATGCTAACAATTCCAATTAATAATTCAACCTCAATCAATAATTAAATTCCTATATGTTAGCAAGTAAAAAGAGCAATACCAATTCGTACCCTAATCTAGCATGTGGATCACTCAATCTCAGTATTTTGTGGTCGACAGTCAAATCAGATAATATACTAGATGATAAGGCAGTAAACACAAATATGTAAGAATGGAAAGAGTATACCGAATGCGAAGAAATCCTGCGTAGATCTCGGATTTGGACCAGCCACTAAGAACTCAGCAACTCAGCAACAATAGAAGAGCGGCAGCAACAACAGGGCAAGTCAACGGCAGGGTCGACTGGCGGTCGTGCGGCGAACGACGGGACGGACGAGCGCTGGCGGTCGACGGCGGTCGACTGAAGCGGGTCTCGGGTGGCTGCTGTCAAGGGGAAGGAGGAGGAGTGGCTGTGGGTTGAGGGCAGTAGCAATGGAGGGGAGACTGGGATGATGGTGAGGTGGCGGTGCCAAAGACGAGGCTGGGGTATGCGAAGAGTGGTGGCGGTTTGGGTGGCTCTCGGGATAGCGGCAGGGAGGATATGGGTTGGGTTTTAATGGAGAAGGGGTTGTGAAAAAGATGAGGAAGGCGTGGGTTCTGGGTTCTGTTGGATTTGGAGATCGGTTTGGGAAAAAACGAAGAAGGAGGAAGGAAGAAGGAGGCGTTGGGGGTGGCGGCTGATGTGTGGAGAATTAGGGTTAGGGTTTTTTTGTATTTGGGGATTTAGGGAAATTTGTGGGGATTTTTAATTGGGGATAAATTTTAGAACTAATCACTAATTCTAAAACTAGATTAGGATTTATCACAAACCCTAATTTGTATCTCGATTGTATCACACAAGGGAGAGAAAATGAAGAGCAAAACTCAACACAGGTTTTTTTTTTTGGATCAATAATGGCATCCTTTTCTCATTAATCTCAAGGCCTTTAAATAGGCTCAATTACATCTTGAAACACATCTCCAAAATATTCTCAAAATCTAAAAAATTACAAAAGATTACATATGGCTATAATTGCCAGAAATAAAAAATGGTAATAAAATAAAAATCCTAAACTGGAAAGATGTCCTCATCATTCTCTCCGGGTGGGAGAGAGCTCGACCCAGTCGAGTCAAAATCAGTGATCCTGCCATGGTGCTCCAAAAGATCTGGATCCAGTTGCGGGAGCCCCTTACGTTCACTGCAAGTATCATCCGACTTCGGTTTGTTTTTCCACCTCACCAAATACTTGTGCATACCACCATCTCTTGTGGAGATTATCTGATCATCTAAAATATTATCTAACTCGTCTGTCGATGGGTAAGTAGTATCTGGTAGTGGAGGTAATGGGGGAATCTCACCATTAGGCTGCAGGGTAGGCTCATCTATAAGAAAATTTCTAGGGTTGAATTTTGTGCCTTCATAAAGTACTAGATCCTCAATATTGAAAATTTTACTTATGCCAAAACCTTCAGGAAGGTCAACGACATAGGTACTATTATTGATTGCATGTAGAATCTTAAATGGGCCTGCAGCACGTATGTTCAAGTTCTTAACGGGTCCAACAGGAAACCGTTCCGGATGAATCCGAACCATCACTTCGTCACCAATATCAAAAGTTATAAATTTCCATCTAGTATCAGCTATTAACTTGTAGTTAAAATTATTCTCATTAAGTTCCTTGGAAATTTCTCTATGCAAGTCATGAATGTTATATGCAAATGTGGGCGCAGACTCTGTGACTTTGTGATGTTCTAATACATGAGTAAAATCTATGGGCTGCCAGGTGACTTGGGAAGGAATGAGTGATTCAGGAATACTCAATGGAGGTGACTGAACAGGCTGAATACAATTGAGAGACTGGTCATCCTCTTTTTCATCAAAGTCATCACTTATATTAGGTTCATAAATAAACTCATTGTCGGGCTCATCAGCGATGACTGCGGTACCCTCTACTATATTAATCCTACTGGGACTGGGACAGTTGCCAGCAACATGACCGTATCCCTTACATTTATAGCACTTAGTGAGAGGGTCAATCTTACTGTAATCTCTTTCGGTGTTCTTACCCTTATGTTCATCTCTATGTGAATTAAAATTTGAATTAGATTTGCTGGGGTAAGATTTGTTGGGGTGCTGAGAGGGAGGCTGAGGTCTAGGTGGGTCAGTAGAGGTCATTCTAGAGGAATGATCTCTCGAGTCGCTGGACCTAGAATCAAAACTAGCTTTAAGGGAATCCATGTCGAGGACTAGGGCGTAGGCTGCCGCTATTGAGTCCACGTTTCTATAGATTAGCTCGTTCCTAAGGTCAGCTCGTAGTCCAGCTCTGAACCTAGAGAGAGTTTGTTCTTCACTCTCTTTACCTAGCGCATTGCACCGAATAAGGAAGTCATCGAATTTATCAACATATTCTTGTGTGGATTTACTTCCTTGATACAATAGGTTCCACGAATCTAGCAATCGGGTGTGGAACGATAACGGTACATACCTCTCAGTGAGCTTCTCTTTCATGGCCTCCCAAGTGGCTATGGGTGCCAGGCCTCGGCCTCTGCGGGCATGTTCAAGATTGGTCCAATGCTGTTGAGCTTTACCCGTTAATTTCATAGTTGCAAATTTAACTTTAAGGGCTTCGCTCATGTCGAACCACACAAAATAGTGGTCCATGGCACGGACCCAATCAAGGTAAGCTTGGGGTTCCATGTGGCCTTCAAATTGGGGAACGTCAGCCTTAACGTTCTTTTTATATTGTTCGTCAGGGTCACGTTCCTGACGTCGATCGTCATGAACATTCCCTTGAGGGATCTGACGATGGCCATGAAGCTCAGGGACAATTGTTTGATTTAGCTCCACTTTCTCAAGCCTCTGATTGATATTGGCAAGAGTTGCTTGGATGGCAGCTAGGGTAGTGGAGATATCAGGATTGTCCATTTCAGGTCTGAGAAGTCTAGGGATCCTAATTGGGTGATTGGGAAGGGATAGAAAAGGCTCTTCAGGGTCTGTGATGGTGCTGCGAAGACGCATTCACCAAAAGTGGAAGCTAGGGGCCGTGTGTGTCCTAAATTTTTTTTTTTTTTTTTTTTTAAATGATTCTGGACTAAACTAAAATAAAATAAAAATAAAATAAAATAAACGACTACACGATACTAAATGAATGCAAAAAATGATGCCTACGATGCAAGAACTAAGGTTTTAAGAACCTTTGCTCTGATACCAAAATGATGTAAAATCAATCCTAAAATATAGAATTTTTCAAGAATTTTAATGGGTTAATTTTACCAACATGAAAGTTCTGATCTAAGTTAGAAATTTAAAACAGTTAGCGGATTTGATGGATTTACAAGAACTGAATTATGCTAACAATTCCAATTAATAATTCAACCTCAATCAATAATTAAATCCCTATATGTTAGCAAGTAAAAAGAGCAATACCAATTCGTACCCTAATCTAGCATGTGGATCACTCAATCTCAGTATTTTGTGGTCGACAGTCAAATCAGATAATATACTAGATGATAAGGCAGTAAACACAAATATGTAAGAATGGAAAGAGTATACCGAATGCGAAGAAATCCTGCGTAGATCTCGGATTTGGACCAGCCACTAAGAACTCAGCAACTCAGCAACAATAGAAGAGCGGCAGCAACAACAGGGCAAGTCAACGGCAGGGTCGACTGGCGGTCGTGCGGCGAACGACGGGACGGACGAGCGCTGGCGGTCGACGGCGGTCGACTGAAGCGGGTCTCAGGTGACTGCTGTCGAGGGGAAGGAGGAGGAGTGGCTGTGGGTTGAGGGCAGTAGCAATGGAGGGGAGACTGGGATGATGGTGAGGTGGCGGTGCCGAAGACGAGGCTGGGGTATGCGAAGAGTGGTGGCGGTTTGGGTGGCTCTCGGGATAGCGGCAGGGAGGATATGGGTTGGGTTTTAATGGAGAAGGGGTTGTGAAAAAGATGAGGAAGGCGTGGGTTCTGGGTTCTGTTGGATTTGGAGATCGGTTTGGAAAAAAACGAAGAAGGAGGAAGGAAGAAGGAGGCGTTGGGGGTGGCGGCTGATGTGTGGAGAATTAGGGTTACGGTTTTTTTGTATTTGGGGATTTAGGGAAATTTGTGGGGATTTTTAATTGGGGATAAATTTTAGAACTAATCACTAATTCTAAAACTAGATTAGGATTTATCACAAACCCTAATTTGTATCTCGATTGTATCACACAAGGGAGAGAAAATGAAGAGCAAAACTCAACACAGGTTTTTTTTTTTGATCAATAATGGCATCCTTTTCTCATTAATCTCAAGGCCTTTAAATAGGCTCAATTACATCTTGAAACACATCTCCAAAATATTCTCAAAATCTAAAAAATTACAAAAGATTACATATGGCTATAATTGCCAGAAATAAAAAATGGTAATAAAATAAAAATCCTAAACTGTGAAGATGTCCTCATCAAAACCATATCAGATAATTTTCGTTTATAGCAAACATGACTAGAAACTACATGAATTTTCAAAGAAAAGTTGGGTCTCCTTGCATGAACATGAATTCCAAACATCATGCACCACAAATAGGTAAGAATATAAGATGATATATGACAACAATAAATATAAAATGGTTGCTGGATTGGAGGCTCTTCAGTTCATAATCCTCCACTTCAATGTCAGCACTGTGAATAACATGGTCCTCTACTCTTTCAGTCTCAAGGTATTATATATAAGTTGAATGCAAGAAATCATGAACCAACTAATTTGAATGCATTCTCACACTACAAATGTCAACTCATGAAACAACTAATTTAAAATGATCTCTCGGTTTCGAATATAACCCATAACTTAATTAAGCAAACTTTTGAATGCATTACACTCCAACTTTTTTCATAGACAAGGAACTAAAGGAAAGGATGAAAGAAACTATGTAGTAGTTCATCTCAATACTATGCGTATACTGATACAGTACTCTTTAGATACAGTGTTGTCCACAAAGTTGAAGTAGAAGTAGTTCAACAAGTCAGTTTACTTTAGGGAAGCTTATTAGTGTTCTAGAAACAAGAACTGAAAAAGCTAAGTGGTGGTTAATTCTTCATTAGTGGTGAACTCTTTTATTATTCTTTATTGATTGATATTCATATTAGAGATTAGAGATATGATATTAGAGATTAGAGATATGATAGTCATATTCCATTTTTTTAAAAATAAAAAATAAAAAAACCTTTCAACTTCTAAAAAACAATAAAATGTCTTAATAGGAATTTGCATAAACCAAAGAAGAGCCTAAATAAATATCCCAAAAATCCCCAATTTATTCTCTTGTTCTCTATCCAACATATAAACATAACCTTCTAGCCTTATCCTGGACCATGTAACCCCCTTGTGAGAATAGTCCATAATTTGGTTTGTCCACAGATGTCACTCAGGGTCAAAAAATTTATGAAGCCAAACACCAACTTGTGCAATTCAGCCAAACTCCAACTTCTGCATCCACTACTTAAATACTTCAAGTGCTAACAATAGTTGTTTTCATGGTTTCTTGCATTCAAATTATATATAATCTCCATTGCTTCAAAAAAAAACAGTAGCAAATGTAAAACATACCTTAATCCCATCCAAATTATATAAGAGATAAAATATAAATATACCTTAATTGCATCGATGGCCGTCGCCTTGGTCGTCGTTGGTACTTTCGACCAACTCTCGTAGCTTAGGAGAAGGATACGAGGATTTCTTGCTATGACACCACAAAACTTCCCGAGCTTACTCCTGACCTCTCAAATTGGTTACATTGTTGCTATTCACCACTATCTTTTTATTGTTCGGGAGCTTCCATATTTTCTTTGTCTTTGTCGGCCCCCTCGACCTCCTCAAAGTGGTGGGGGTGCTACCTTCACCCCCCTCGACTGTAGTAGCACATTCATCCGCCACCCCTCCAAGCTCTTCTGTCGGCTGCTGAGTAGTAAGTACCCTACTAGGCTGCTCTACGGCCTCGTCTTGGTCGTGCACAATCGTTGCCAACTTTCTCTTCGTTCCAGCCACAGGTCACCTGTTTAAAGAAAATTCAGATTAATTATAATTTAATCAACAAATCGAACATATGAATAGATAATGACATTAAAACAAAAGGTACTTAAAACAACCACAATTCATCGCAATATACCAACAATTTCAAGCTTTTACGTCAAATAACATTAATTATAATCATATAAACAATAAGTTCCACTAATTAACTGCAGTGAAATATATGGTAACAATTGACACAACTGAAATGACACAAAAACAAAAATGTGTATAAGATACTATATTACAACATCATCAAATAGATCTCCCTCTTCTCCATCCGTACGGAGCCAGGTAGGGCAACTATTGACATCAAATGTAGGAAATTCAGAAGCAGTGAAATTGTTCTCAATATCATCATCTTCATCATCTGAATCATCCCCCAGTTGAAATACATCTCTTGGTTGCATAGGTAGCGCTACGTAAGTTTTTTCCACTACTGAGTCTTGAATATAGAAAACCTGTTGCACTTGAGATGAGAACAAAAATGGTTCATGACTAATGTGTGTCCCAGTGTGAATCAGATGTGAGAAATCTACAACTATTAAACCCAACTTATCATGGTGGTTGTTACTTAACATAGCCCAATCACCACGAAATAATACTATTCGAAAGTGCCCGTAATAATCCAAATCTATGATACCTGTGAGCACCCCATAATAGTCAACATCCCCGTCTACAGAATTCGGGTCTTTATTAGAGGCATAGCTTCTAGTTTTTGAAATCACTACAATGCCACTATTTTGAATAATGTACTGGTCCACCAAGTCTTGCTTCATCGGCTAGGTGGATTATCAACTGAACCATTATTGTGAAGAATGATGGGGGGAATATCCTCTCTCCATTTGAAAAAATGTCAATGCAGCACGCTGCTCTAATCTATCAATATCTTCAACATGTAGCAATCTCGAGCAAAATTCTTTATATATACTACATAAATCTTTCAGGTTGGAAGTGACTTGCTCACATATTGAAGACCTCAGAGCAATGGGAAGGAGATCTTGCATCAAGATATGGTAGTCATGTGACTTTAGACTCTGGAGTTTTTTCTTCTTATAGTTGACACATCTTGATATATCAGATGAATAACCATCAGGGACTTTAAGATACTATAAAACTTTGCAAAACATCTCCAATTCGCTTTTTGACATTGAGTAGATTGCAGGAGGATGTCGTACTCTACCATTGGGTAATTCTTCAGGATGCAACTCATGCCTTATGTCAATTCATCACGCCCCGCTTCCCAAAATACGAGAAGACGGGCACATAACTGAGGCACAGCGAATGATGCGAATACACCTTTCATAAGCTGTACAGGTAACTCAACAACAAGATAACAACAAAGCCACGCAGGCATGAAAAATCACAATAGGATAACAAAAGTACATGACATAGTCCATAACATAATCAACAGCTGGGAATAAAAACATAGTTACGGGTCAAACATGCCCAAATTACAATAAAGAGTAGCATTAATAAAACATGAACTAAAGTAACTTGAAAATAAATAAGACTAAAATACTTGATCAGCAACACCTTCTGGTAACTCTCCATCCGGACCTGCAAGTATATTAATACAAAAAAAGAAACAAGAAGACACCCGTTAATGCAAGTCACGGGCTGCAAGTGGTACAAGCTAAGGGGACAAGTATAAAAACGAACGAGAAGCAGGAAAAAGAATAAGGAGTCAAGAATCATGTAGTAGAAGAAATACAATATATAAACATAATCATGAGCAAGGCATGTAAATAAGTAATCAAGTAAATAAGTCAACAAGAACATATAACATGTAACTGGATTATGCAAGTGTACGTGTTAATCTTATGTCTTTTATTAATTCTATCTAGGTAGCACTTCGTGCATCCATACTTTTACTATATGGTTGCTACATACAATCAGTTACGTTTAGACCCAGTAGTGAATTTTATAGGTCACGTACTCGGGAAAAATATGTCAATTGTATCTTGTTCGAGATACGTGCAAACTTGTAACGTGAAACATGTAGTGTGTAAACTTGTAGCATGAAACATGTAAACTTGTAATCATGTAATAGATTCTAGAGGTGGCCCCCGTAGATTCCGGAAGTGGCCCCCGTCAACCCTTGACGTGGCACTTAGTTCTACATGTCACTTAGTTCCATATAACTTGTAATCATGAAAAATACGGGTCCCTCTCCGAGTACACTTACCTATATTGTCCACTACTATGGTCTTTCCCTTAAATCGTGGCTTGTTACTTTTATTAATTTTAATCAACAATAACAAATATCATATTTAACTACTATCACGGATAAAACAATCATGCACATAATCATGTATAATCCTAAGAGTACATATGTGTGTATCAATTGTGTTCATGTAATGCATGTGGCAACAAAGTATTCACGATCATATGCAAATACGAGATCGACGGATTATGTATAGCAACATATTTCAATTCGACCGAAGAATACGAATTAGAGTCAAAGAATATATTTGCAGTATTTTTCAAAGGAAGCTTGTACGAAAAAAAACGAGTTGTACAAAAGGATACTTGCCTGATAACCGACGACAATGATACCGAATACAAGAATAACGGGACCAGAATCCCGGGCGACGCTCCAAAAATACGTGCGAGACACGTACAAAACACCAAACGGCAGCCACAAGACCAAACAGCAAACAAACTCCCACAGCAGCACACCGGATCCAAGGCAGAACACCAAACAGCAAATCTGATTCCCTACTTCCCGAACAACAAACACCACACCCAAATCCCTTCTCTCTTCCACAAACAGCATACACAATATTTACACGTGCAATGCACGTATAACCAATCACCCAAGCAATAATCCTCTGTTCTCCTTCTTCTTGAACTTTGATAGAGAGCGAGAGAGAGGCAGCGGGAGAGAGAGAGCGACGGAACTTGGAGACGACTGGCGATGGGTGGCGCGACTGGAGGTTGCGACTGTGGGAGGAAGAGGAATGGGCAGTGACTGAGGAGTAGTCGAGGGGTCAATGGTGAGTACTAGGAGGCTCGGCAGTGGGTTCGAAGCTCGGCAATGGTGGAACGACACTGGGAAGAAGCGAGGCGAGGCGAAACGATGAGGAGGTGGTCGAGGTGCTTCGGGGGTGGCTGAGTCGAGCGGAAGGCTCGAAAGAGGCAGGCGAGGTGATGGGTGTGTCGACGAGGGGAAGGGGATTGCGAGGTGCGGCAGATGGGAGGAAGACGACGGGAGAAGCTCGACTGGAAGGGAGAGCTTCGATGGGGGAAGACAAAGGGGTGACGAGGAGAGGTGAGCGACAATGCAATGGCGATGTGGACGACGAGGGGAGGTTGGAGGAAGGAGACGAGTGGGAGAAAGAAGGAGGAAGACAGGGCTTTTGGGTTCCTCTGTTTTGTTTGAGAAACAGAGGGGGAGGGGAGAAGAAGATGGAAGAGAGAGTACGGGAGAGAGAGAGAGAATAGGGAGGGGGATTTTATATAAAATAATAATATAAAACAATAAATATAATATAATAATGGGTAGAGTAAAGGGGGTGAGAAAGTGGGAGCAATTATGAGGTGTGTTGTGCAATCTAGCTACCTAAATAAATAGATAAGACTAGACACAAATTAAAAACCTCGCAAGTGCACGAATCGTTTATAAAAGCGTAGCAATAGCAAGGGTCGATCCCACAGAGATTGTAGACTTTAACTTACCAACCAATAAAAAGAATAAGAATCATAAAGAGTTGTTCTAAAGGTCTAAAAGAAATGAAAAGATAAAAATCTAAATAAGTAGCATCACAAGTTGAGTCACAAATCTCTATTAAAGTAGTTGGGTTTCGATCTCCACCAATAGCCAGTAATGCTGAGTCATATACTACATCCATTACTCATGTTTGTTCTCCTTAAGGGCATGGTATCTACTCCTTAAAGTACTGTTTCCCTAAGCCAAGAATTAGGCATGGTATCTACTCTAATTCGTTTCTTTCATTAAGTATTTAGCATGGTATCTACTAAGTTGCACTTAAAGAAAACATAAGATCAGTGGAAACGAACAAACACTCAAGGTCCTAGAAATTGGTATCAGAGCTAGATCCCTCAAGTTGATTAAACCAAGAACCCCTAGAGATTCCCTTGTTACAAGTTATGAGCACGAGATACGGGTCGTCTCAATATGCCCATATAACAGATTCAGATTTATAATACCCAAACTTGATAACTCAGATTCCGTACGTCAGTCGACTGGCTGTCACCACAGTCGACCGCTCCTAAGAATTCTGAACAAGTTTGATTATCATAAATCCATCTCAATTCAATCAGGTTCAACCAATAAGTAATAGAGAAGACTATAGCATTACACAACTACGGTTTCAATCTACCCAACTATGAAAGTTAGTTCCACATAGTAAAACTTTTATTGATTAATATAATAGAGTTCATGACTACAATAGAAATAAAATTCAAAGGAAGAACAGAAGAACACTGATTTGTATGATGTTGCACTTTATCCCAATCAGCAGTCGTCTAGTTCTCCTCCTTTGATGCTTGCTGTCGACGATCAGTTCTTGATGATGGATCCGGCCTTCTCAGAATCGAGAGCGTTAGATAGCTCTTTCTTGAGTGGTATTTATAGAACAAGAGAATGGAATTAGGGTTTGTACTTTTTGCAGAGAAGTCCTCTTCTTTTGTTATTTCTTTCCTTATCTTCATCAGCGTTTTATTTCTTTCTCTTTTTCCTCTTTCCTTCCTTATCTGCTCACCACGTGCTTCTTGCTTTGATTGTTTGAGAAGTTGTTATTCACAGAAAATACCTGGGTTTGGATAACTTAATTTTGATTCGGATTTGGATGAGGATGCATCTGTTCTTATCTTCAGACTCGCCGCATACCAGTCGACTGGCTTGGAGAGCAGTCGACTGTGTCGAGCCTTATCAAACTCTCTGTCCAGTCGCCTGGTTGAAGAGTCAGTCGACTGATGCTTTGCAATATTCTGAGTTCATCCTCAAAGTCTGTGTTAGTCTGGAATCTGCTTCGTTTTGCTGCTTTTGGTTGTTTCCTATGGAAAAAGAGAAAAGAAGCGTAAATACCACATATAGAGCATTTAAATGTCTAATTGCCTTAAGATTATTGCTCCTAAAAGTGAATAATATTTGGTTCATCAAATACCCCCAAACTTAGCTTTTGCTTGTCCTCAAGCAAACTAAAATTATGAACAAGGGGAAAATAATAGTACTCAACCACCAAGAATTTTGATTATGCAAGCATCAAGATATTAAACTATAAACAATTTCAGATAAAGTAAAATTAAACATACCCACTTTCTCTAGTGCGAATGTTTAGTCATAATCCCCAACTCAATCATACTTGTCATGCCATTAATTTTAGTTATTGTATGCAACTACTCCATCTATGATTATCCCTTTTCTCTACTACAAACCGAGTAGCAAACTAGAGTTTTTTTTTTTTACGGTCTCTTCTTTAAGTTGTCACTTGCCTTTTTACGCGAATGCGAAACATTTGTGATGAATCCACCCGGTTACTCAGCAAGTCACAAACTTTAAAGTGCTTTGCATACTCATATTTCAAGTTGCCGTTTGACGTAAAGGTAAACATTGGTGATGAATACCCCTAGTTACTAAGCACCCAAAACATTGGAGTAGATTGACTTTATTCATATATATATATATATATATATATATATATTTTATCACTCTATTTACTTAAACTCAATTTAGGACTAGATCTAAAGGGAATAATCAACAGAAAAAGCATCACATTTGTTTATTGTGTATAATCGCATAACTCATACAATTTTGTAAGGAATTATGAAACTCAACAATCCTAAAGTAAATAAGTATCCTTACTATTACTTTATAAGAATTTGTTTATCCTAAAAAAAAATTTCAAAAGACTCCAAATATAACTAACTAATACCCCCAAACTTAGATGGAACATTGTCCTCAATGTTAGCACAAAGCTTAAAATATAGGCATGTGTTACCATCTAGTAAGAAGGAGAGATTAAAAATAAAAAGATAAATAATGAAAAGAAAATGAAAGGAAAGTGTAAATACTCCCCTGAAAATTGGGTTGCCTCCCAATAAGCGCTGTGTTTCCTGTCTTCAGCTAGACTGGATGAGTTTATGCAAAGTAATGAATGGCTTGCAGCTCACAACTCATCTTATTATAAGGTTTCCCCCTCTGCCCATTCACCTTGAACGTTGAGCTTCTGCCAACGCTCCATGTGGAGGAAACCAGTGCAACAATTCATGGACCGTACCATCTTGACATTAGTTTATCAGCAATGGTCCATCTTAATGCACCATTATGCTCTTACAAGACTCCCTGCAGCCTTGCTTCTTCATTCATCCTGAATTTTGCAGCAACTGTCACAGGTAATGTCTGATTGTCCCCCAAATATTCATGTATTGGCTTCAGCTCTTCATCTGGTTGTCTGGTAGCAGTCGACTTATTCTGGACACCAGTCGACTTATCCGGGCCAGCAGTCGACTTGTCTGCAGAAACACAAGTTTGATCAGACTCAAAATTTTTAACTGCAGGTGCAAGCTTACCTGTATATGACTGTGGAGTTTCAAGGTGATGTACTGTCTCTGCAATCCTCCAGTCATAGTGTTCCTGTTCAACATGAGATAATGTTAGAGGGTGTGTAAATGTTGCATGTAATGGATCAACACTATGTTCCTGCAATGTTTGGTCACAAATTTCCTGAACCACATCAACATTATAACATTTATGATCATCGTGTGGAATTTGTGGTGCATCAAACACGTTAAACTCAATCTCTTCCTCTAGTGTTGTCCTTAATTGGAGCTGTTCTTGTCCTCTAGGGTTGGGTATGGTTTGTGATGGAAATTCTCCTGCCTTTCTTTCACTTAACTCCGTAGCAATTTGACCAATTTGAAATTCCAATTTTTGAATGGCCTGTCCTTGTTGATCGCTTGTTTGCTGTTGCTGTTGGAGTAACTACAGAATGGTGGATTCGAAATCCAACTTCTTTTGTTCTTGGGCTGGCTCCTCATACCCATTCCCACCCTGGTATTGCTGTGTGTGCCCTGGTGTGAATTGATTGCCTTGATGGTTTTGCCACCCTGGGTTATACGTGTTTGAAAAAAAATTGTTCTGGGGCGGGTACATTCCTTGTTCTTCGTAGTTTGTGTGCTCCTGATCTGCGAAAGAAAACATGGGACATGAATTAGTTGTATGGTTAGATTGAAAACAATTTGCACAAATTTCTTTTGGTTGGTTTTTTACGCCACCCAACGTTGAATTTACAAGCATATCAATCTTTTTATTCATGGTTTCCATTTCTAATTGCATGTTATTATTATGAGAAATTTCGTAAACTCCCTGTTTTCTCAAAAGACCCCTCCTTGTGGAGAATTGTTGTGAGTTCTCGCTGAGTTCTTCAAATAACTCTATGGCCTCCTCAGCACTCTTCCTCATCAACATTCCATTGCAACCTGCATCTACAATTGCTTTGTTAGCGTCATTTAAACCCTCATAAAATGATTGTACCTGGTCATCCTTAGGTATGTTATGCGTAGGATACTTGAAAAGCTTGTTCTTAAAGTCCTTCCATGCCTCGAAAAACAAATCTCCATCTTTTTGTTGGAAAAGTAGAATCTCCCTTTTTAGTTCTCTGGTTTTCTGGGCGGGAAAGAACTCTTTCAAGAATTTTGTTGCCAATTGCTCCCATGAATTAATTGATCCTGGTTCCAAGAAATTATACCACAACTTAGAATTAAGTTTTAAAGAAAAAGGAAACAAGATTAACCTGATTTGTTCAGGGGTAAGCCCTTGGATGCTTTGTGTCCTGCAAAGATCAAAGAAGTCTTGTAGATGTAGGTGCGGGTCTTCATCTAGTCTACCATTGAAGTGGGGAACCATGTTGAGTAGTTGAGGTGATAGATGCATATTTCCTGTGACTTTGGGTTGAAAAGCTATGCAAGACGGTTGCTCAATATTCTTTGGAATGAATTTGTCTTACATTGGTACTCGATTTAATACATTTTCACCCATTGTTGCTTCTGGAATTCTTCGCTGTACAGTCGACTGGTCCTTGGGACAGTCGACTGGTCAGAGTCTGTTTGTGCAGAAAGTAAACTAAAAGAAAATGTTAGAAAAGAAAAAGAAGAAATAAAATAAAATAAACAGAAAAAGATTTTACTGATTTGTAAGTTAAAATACTAAACAATCCACGGCAACGGCGCCAAAAACTTGTTGTGCAATCTAGCTACCTAAATAAATAGATAAGACTAGACACAAATTAAAAACCTCGCAAGTGCACGAATCGTTTATAAAAGCGTAGCAATAGCAAGGGTCGATCCCACAGAGATTGTAGACTTTAACTTACCAACCAATAAAAAGAATAAGAATCATAAAGAGTTGTTCTAAAGGTCTAAAAGAAATGAAAAGATAAAAATCTAAATAAGTAGCATCACAAGTTGAGTCACAAATCTCTATTAAAGTAGTTGGGTTTCGATCTCCACCAATAGCCAGTGATGCTGAGTCATATACTACATCCATTACTCATGCTTGTTCTCCTTAAGGGCATGGTATCTACTCCTTAAAGTACTGTTTCCCTAAGCTAAGAATTAGGCATGGTATCTACTCTAATTCGTTTCTTTCATTAAGTATTTAGCATGGTATCTACTAAGTTGCACTTAAAGAAAACATAAGATCAGTGGAAACGAACAAACACTCAAGGTCCTAGAAATTGGTATCAGAGCTAGATCCCTCAAGTTGATTAAACCAAGAACCCCTAGAGATTCCCTTGTTACAAGTTATGAGCACGAGATACGGGTCGTCTCAATATGCCCATATAACAGATTCAGATTTATAATACCCAAACTTGATAACTCAGATTCCGTACGTCAGTCGACTGGCTGTCACCACAGTCGACTGCTCCTAAGAATTCTGAACAAGTTTGATTATCATAAATCCATCTCAATTCAATCAGGTTCAACCAATAAGTAATAGAGAAGACTATAGCATTACACAACTACGGTTTCAATCTACCCAACTATGAAAGTTAGTTCCACATAGTAAAACTTTTATTGATTAATATAATAGAGTTCATGACTACAATAGAAATAAAATTCAAAGGAAGAACAGAAGAACACTGATTTGTATGATGTTGCACTTTAGCCCAATCAGCAGTCGTCTAGTTCTCCTCCTTTGATGCTTGCTATCGACGATCAGTTCTTGATGATGGATCCGGCCTTCTCAGAATCGAGAGCGTTAGATAGCTCTTTCTTGATTGGTATTTATAGAACAAGATAAGAGAATTAGGGTTTGTACTTTTTGTAGAGAAGTCCTCTTCTTTTGTTATTTCTTTCCTTATCTTCATCAGCCTTTTATTTCTTTCTCTTTTTCCTCTTTCCTTCCTTATCTGCTCACCACGTGCTTCTTGCTTTGATTGTTTGAGAAGTTGTTATTCGCAGAAAACACCTGGGTTTGGATAACTTAATTTTGATTCGGATTTGGATGAGGATGCATCTGTTCTTATCTTCTGACTCGCCGCATACCAGTCTATTGGCTTGGGGAGCAGTCGACTGTGCCGAGCCTTATCAAACTCTCTGTCCAGTCGCCTGGTTGAAGAGTCAGTCGACTGATGCTCTGTAATATTCTGAGTTCATCCTCAAAGTCTGTGTTAGTCTGGAATCTGCTTCGTTTTGCTGCTTTTGGTTGTTTCCTATGGAAAAAGAGAAAAGAAGCGTAAATACCACATATAGAGCATTTAAATGTCTAATTGCCTTAAGATTATTGCTCCTAAAAGTGAATAATATTTGGTTCATCAAGGTGGTGGGGGTTATGGAGTTACGGGAGGTGAAGTGTGGGGGAATGTGAAGGGATTTGTATACGGGTAGTTAATTTTGGGTAGGGTAGGATAATGAGTTAACGGGTTGGGATCCAATAGATATGGGTTTGGGTTGCAACTTGGGCTTTATATTTGGGCTTCAATTATATATAAATAAGCAATGCAAATCAGATGAATATAAATTGGGCTTTAGATGATGGGCTTCATAATAGATAATATAATATAGATCAAAACAAAGGGGCTTTAACAAAATAATAATAAAAATAATAATAAAATTAATAATAACAATAATAATAATAACAACAATAATAATAATAATGCCGCTTAATAATAATAATAGTAATAAAATAATAATCAAGAATTAAATAATCAAATAGTGATAAATAGTGTAGGTTGAAATTCTGGGTTTAAACAAAAATAGTCAGGTATTTAAATAAATGCAAAATTTTGGGTTCAAAAGAGTAGAAAAATTTATAGGAAAAATTTAAATACCAGAATACAAGAAAAGAAAAATACAAATCCGTATAAACGGGAACGAGGGTTACACAATTTCTACTAAGTCAAGGTGAGACTTAAGATTGTCTTTTGTCTTCCAGTCATCCCCCATAACTGTTCCTATACAATTTTCACCATTATTTTTTCCAAGATACATCACATCAATGTTTTGGCGCAATAAGTTGAACTCCTAGTATGGCAACTAGAAAAAAATACTCTTCATCTTCCATGACCCTAAACCAAGATGACTATCACATTCATTTGCATCACATTCATCATGTTCAGAAGCTCATCTCTAGCTCGCTTCTTAGCATTTTTAATGACTTCGGGTTCCTTTGACAAAGTGAACTGCTGGCCTTCTAGCCGCCTTAACACATCTGACCTAGAATTAACTATAGGAGCATGTCTCTACTCATCGGTACCATCAAATGTCGTTGTTTCTGCCCTAAATGTGTGGTAGGCAACCATCTCCTATGACCCATGTAGCAGAACTTTCTGCCTTTATATAGCCACTTTGATATAGTTTGCTCAGCACAAGGACAAGCATAACGTCCTTTCGTGCAATAACCAGATAAATTTCCATATGCAGGAAAATCATTGATTGTCCAAGTCAAGGCAACCCGGAGATGGAATGTTTTTTAGATGTTGCAATATATGTTGGAACCCCATCCCACAATAGTTGCAGTTCATCAATCAACGGCTACAGATACACATCTATGTCATTTCCTGGAGATTTTGGTCCAGGAATTATCATGGACAAAATGAAGGATGACTGCTTCATACACAACCAAGGAGGTAGATTGTATGGAATTAACACAACGGACCATATGCTGTAGGTGCTGCTCATTTGCCTAAATGGGTTAAAACTATCACTGGCCAATCCAACTTTCACATTCCAAGGATCTTCAGCAAAATCAGGATATCTTTCATCAAATTTTTTCCATGATTCGAAATCTGCAGGATGTTGAAGAATCTACCCCACAACTAGTAGTGCTAATAGCAGAAACACACCATAAGCAATAGAAACTCCCAGGACTTAGATGAACCAAGAATAAGCCACCACAATATGCAAGATCTCACAAGAACACAATCAATATGCAGAGATAACCAATACTTCTTATTCCCTAAGAAACAAAAAAATTACAAAAGAGATTACAACTCTCAATCTCTCTCTCTCTATCACCTTTGAAACACTCGGCACAATCCCTTCTTGAAGTTGAACAATGATAACGGCTCACCAAATCTCTCTCTTTGGATCATCAAAGGTATCTAAACCCTAGAGTCTACGGCCATATATATAGCCCCCAAGTAAACCCTAAAAGATAAACACAAATCTAGCAATTGGGCCTTAAACTCGTAAGCCCAAAAACAATCAGCCGCCGAAGTTGGTCGACCACACCCCCAAGGTCGCTCGACCGCAACGTGTAAAACCAAACCCGAGACTTGATCGATAGACTGCACCCCCAAGATCAGTCGACCGTCCCCTCCTCTGTTGGACCTGTACACTCGAAGAACTCTTAGCAGCTAGGGTCGGTCGACGGCATCCCCAGGTCGGTCGACCACAACTCTCCAGGCTGCATTCTTCTACTAGTTGTTTGTCTTCTCTTGCTTCTTTGTCTCCTCCTCTTCTTCTCCAACTTCAAGTACTTAGTGCCTATGGGTATTTGAAGCCAAAATCCTAACAATCTCCCACTTGGACCAAATACACAACGCTTTAAAGTTATTGCAATCTTTACCTCGCATTATCTCTGCCAATCTCCCACTTTCATGGAAAACCCAAATACTCTCAACTCTCATGAAGAGCACCTCCGCCACTCCACCACGTGGAGTGCACCAACCACCCCTCATTGCCTCATGAAGGATGTGCTCCACCAATCGCATAGAGCACGAATATCGGAGAAACAACCTCCCGTGTTAGATTCAGTGTTATGAGACTCCCCAACTCGAAAAATCTCCATCTACACCGGACATGGTTCTAAACCTCTCAATTCACCCTCTCCATTAGAAGTCTACGTGGACGAAACCTCCACAAAATTTGCATACTGTTCAATCCCTACAGTCCCAATTCGGTTACCCTCATCGACATTACCCCGCATATCGATACCAGTGCTCTCTATCACACAAGAGCGACTTGAAGCTTCAACTGCCAATTCGCAAAGTACCTTCACCGTAGCAACGTCTTTCCCTCTAGGATCACTTCCATGGCAAGCAGTTCCCACTAAATTGGTAACCTCTCCTCCATAACTGAAAGAACTCGGTTGCACCCCACACAACCTACTACTCGATTCTGGCTGAGAGTCAACTACCGGAGAAATGCCCCTCACGTCTCTAAGCAAATACAACGTTCCCTCATGCTTCCCTTTTCCAATCACCCTTGAACCTCCAGTTATACACTACTCCCCACTACCAACTGTAGTAGACAACCCCTCCTTGTCTAGCCTTCCAATCGAGATAAGATTTTCCTCTAAGTCTGGAACATGCCTTATCTCCCGCAAGACAACACTTTGATCATTAATGTGTTCATGCGAACAATACCAACCCCACGTACATGACACTGGTGACCATTCCCCACGATCACATCTCCAAAAGAACCCTCCTTGTAGTCATCAAATACCTCTCTCCTCTGTGTGCAATGAAAAGAAGCTCCCGAATCAATACACCAATTTTGAGTGCCCAACTCCTCCCGAGCTGATAAGCATAGATCCTCAATAAACCACATTTGAGCTTCCTTTGGGGTATCTCTCTTTGGTTTCTCCTGCTTCTTCTTCATATAAGCCTTGCAACTGTGCCCCATGTGATCCTTCTTGTGATAATACCAGCACTCAGGTCCATGTCCCCTATTGCTGTCATCAGACCCACTTCAGATGAACTACTCTGATCCTTTCTTTTTCGTCTGCTCTTAGATCTCCCACGTATATTCTCAACGTACATGGCGGAATCTCTAGAAGATGATGATGGATATCCCCCATTTCTCGCCCTTCTCACCTCCTCGTTCAGAATGCTACTCACCACATTCTGTAGTCGTTGAATCTGTCATAGTGCCTGTAATAGTATGTTCCACCGTACCATAACTATCGGGTAAAGTAGATAGAAATAACAATGACTGCCCCCTCTCTGAAAACTTCAAACCTGCAACTTCCATCTGGTTGTAAACCATACAATAATTGTTCACATGCTCTGCTACTGAACCCTCTTCCCTCAACTTTATACTAACCAATTTCTTCAGATGAAGAATTTGATTAGATGCCGACGGTTTTCCATACATATCCGTGAGAACCTCCATAGTCTCCTTTGTGGTCATTGCCTTCGAGATATGAAATAACATTTTCCTACTCAGTCCCAACTGAATCTACCCCAGTGCCTTCTGATCCAAATGATTCTAATCTGCCAAGACCTTCGCATCCTTGTCTGCACCTACCGGCTTCTCATCAAACAACGGACCATCAAGATCTTTCTGACGAAGATACGCTATCATCTGAATCTTCCACATCGTGAAGTCACTCCTAACGAATCTCTCGATCTTCATCTTGTTATCGGTCATCTCGAACCAACCAGGCTCTGATACCACTTGTTAAAGAATCTATCCCGTAATAGAAACTCCCAAGACTTAGATGAACCAAGAATAAGCCACCACAATATGCAAGATCTCACAAGAACACAATTAATATGCAAAAATAACCAATACTTCTTATTCCCAAAGAAATACAAAGATTACAAAAGAGATTACAACTCTCAAACTCTCTCTCTCACCTTCGAAATACTCGGCACAATCCCCTCTTGAAGTTGAACAATGATAACTGCTCACCAAATCTCTTTCTTTGGATCATCAATGATATCTAAACCCTAGAGTATACGACCATATATATAGCCCCCAAGTAAACACAAATTCAGCAATTAGGCCTTAAACTCGTAAGCCCAAAAATAATCAGCCGCCGAAGTCGGTCGGCTGCACCCCCAAGGTCAGTCGACTGCAATGTGTAGAACCAAACTCGAGACTTGACCGGTCGACTGCACCCCCAAGGTCGGTCGACCGTTCCCTCCTTTGTTGGACCTGTACACTCGAAGAACTCTCAGCAGCTAGGGTCAATCGACCGCACCCCCAGGTCGGCTACCGCAACTCTCCAGGATGCAGTCTTCTACTAGTTATTTGTCTTCTCTTGCTTTTTTGTCTCATCCTCTTCTTCTCCAATTTCAAGTACTTAGTGCCTACGTGTATTTGAGACCAAAACCCTAACACTAGGTGCCTGAGAATTCAATCATTCTTGCGACCTTCCGCATGCCACCTCATATCAGAAGATGTCTTAGATGAAATGAACAACCATTGTGGCCTAGGAATTAGAGGAAATGCCAGGTTCTTTTTCCTATTTGTTGTAATTGGCTCATCAGTTTGCTCATCTTCATTCGGCGCTTTCACCCATTTTGAAGTACCACATACTTGACCATCTTCGAGAGTCTCCTTATCCCTCCAGAATAGCGTACAATCATATGGACATGATGCTATTCTCTCATACCCTAAATCAAAATGCTTGAGGAATTTCTTTGTGGCTTGGGCTGAATTGGGGATACAGATTTGAGGAAAAGCTTCATTCAACAATTCAAGAAGCAAAGTGAAGGACTTTGCAGACTACTCATTTTGACATTTAATCTGAAACAGTCTAACAATGAATGAAAACTTAGAGAACTTGAGACAATCACGATACAGAGAAGTATTTGCATCTTCTAACAACTTATTAAAGGCTTTGTATTCTTTATTAGTTTCAGGACTGGGCATTTCTTCTGCCACCCCGTCGCCTTGATGTGATGTTTCTGCTGACTTGTTGTGGACTTGATTGATTAGATTATTTATATGAGCTTCAAAGTTATGGAATCACAATCCATCCCGCACTAAAGAGTGCCTTTCATCAACAATACTTGGATCATTTGTAAATAAAGACTCGTCTTCATTCATAACCGGACTAGTAGAAAATAAACGAGCAGACTCTCCATGACAAAACCAATGTGTATACCCTTGTAGAAACCATTGCAAATCAAGTGTGTCTCAACTACGTTGCACGTCCTTAAATCACAGTTTGAACATCGGACACATGGACATAAAATCTTGTTCGGATCAGGAGAATTGCTCTTTGCAAAGTTAATAAAATCTTTAACACCATCCCGATACGCATTGGATAATCGTGGCTTATTAATCCAGCTTTTATCCATTTTGAAAAATATGAGTTAATCTGAAATATAAGTATGTCAGGATCAACATCATTATTTTTTTCTTTATCCTAAAACCATGATGAAAGAGAACATTACCATGATGAAAGAGAATAAGCTTTTTAGGGAACTTCAATTGTACACAAAATTGGATAGTATACATTTTTAGTAAAAAATATTTAATTGTGTTCACTAAATTTCAATTGTACATGAAAAAAAAAAACCTAAATCAAATAAGCTTATTGATCAATATAGTGTTAAAAATAGTTAATTTAGTTTCACGAATGTGCATATAGAAAAAGTGAAAAATGAGTAAAATACAGATCCTGAAAATTTAGTTTACTGAATTCTTTTAAGGAGTTATAATGCTAGAAATATCTTATGATTATGTGAAGGTATGAAAGTAACCCATAAACCATAATGCAGAAGTTAATGGTGAAGAAGAGACATATATTTATATGTCTATCATGCTAAAGAGGACATAATTCAATCAATTATTATAATGCTTGATTCTAGCTAGAAGGAAACAAAGATGGCATGAAAGTTTAAGTCTATATAAAAGATGACTTCAAGTAAACAACGTTCCAACTAGTCCTCTTTGGAGGATAAAGCTTTTCTCCTTATCACAGTATTCTTTGGAGCATCGAACAAGTCCTCAGTTAGTTTTGTTGAAGCAGTAATATATAACACCGAATTAGTGTTTTTTTCTTTTATATCCTCTTTTTAAAGAGGCAAACACATCTAAATAAACACTCATTTGGTCCCCTGCTTGTTAAGAAGAGTGAAACAAAATTACTCGAACAGCAGCAGTTTGATCCATAAGTTACATTATTTTATAAAACTCACTGCTTCCTTTGTCTATATTTTGTCTTTTGAGCAACATTCTTCTTTCCATTGTGTTGGCATTCTTGGCATCAAATGGAAAATACAGCTCATATGGGTAGGTGCTGAGTCTCAACTAGTTGTCTCAACCAAAAATGTAAGTTCAATCAGTTTTTGTGCTCATGTACAAGTCATGTCATATAGTCCTCTATTCTATAAATTGGAATAAATTTGCAAAAAAGTTCAATCCCCAGTTATTTGTCATGAAGTCTCTAGTTTCTTCAGAGATGTCTTATGTTGTTGAAATGCACCCTCCATTAATCTATCATATTGATATTAATTAGTTGTTATTTTAAGAAAAAATTTGCATATATACCTGGTAGAAGATTAATCCATTCATGTATCTTTTCTCAAAAATACTATTGTGTTGTTGCATATATACCTCATGCTCAATAATAGTTCATTAACAACAGTGACTATTAAAAGTTCAAATCAAACATCAAAACCCAAAGATTACAAATTTGAGCTCAGTAATAGTTCATAAACTCGTGGTCAGTAATAGATCAAATCAAACATTAAAACCCAAAGATCATAAATTAATTTCAAAGTAAAAACAGTGACGATTTTCAGAGCAATCGAACTTCAGTGACTTGCTAAATTCAACATCATCATCGCTGAAAATTACCTCAATAATAACGACGATGGTAGAGAGCACCGGGGCAGCAAGGGGGATGGAGGGGCGGTGACGAAAGAGGGGCGTGGACGGAGGGGTGGTGTCAAAGGAATACGAGGCGACGGCAAGGGAGGCACGGCAACGGAGGGAGGGGCGGCAGCGAAGGAATAAGAGGCAGCAAGGGAAGCTCGGCGGCAAAGGACGAAGTGGCGGCAGCAAGGGAAGGGCGGCGGCGAGTGGCGAGTGGCGAGATTGATGGGGAGAGGGGACGAGTGGAGAGATTGAGGAGGAGAGGGGGTGAGTGGTCAGAGAGAGAGAGAGTTCGCGAGAGAGAGATGAGACGGAGGATTTAGGGTTAGAAAAGATTTTGGGGGGAAATGAACAGTGAGGGTGGGATGAAATAAAATATGCTACCTTATCACGGCTTTTTACATCAAAAACGCCGTGGCGCATACATCCCCATTAATTAGCACAAAGATACGACAGTCTATCACGACGCTTTACATTCATAAACGCCATTATATATCATATATATAACGGCGTTATATATAAACGCCGGCATAGACATTCGATATTAAAAAAAATTTATAACAACGATCTATCCCGGTGTTTGGGTGTACACGTCGGGATAGATATGTCGTTATATCCATTACGATTAGAGTCCTAGTATTCACCCCCCGTTTTCTAGCTGCTCCCCCCATTTTGTTCTTTCCCCCGTAAGAAAACAGAAAATCTGGAGCGCGCACCCCATTGGTAACGCACCACGTATTAAAGAAATTTTTCTTTATCGATTCTGTCATTCTTTCTGATCTCAAAACCCGTCTTCTCCAACCGTTGAAACCATCTTTTACTGTCATCTCTGATCTCAAAATCGGGTTCCCACTGATTCTTCTTTCCCATTAGTTTCCCTAATTCCACATTTTTCAAGACATCTTCATCTTCACATGTAAGTTTTCTTTTATTTTCACTTGTATCGATTCTTGTTCTTTCTTCCTAGTTTTTATTTGTTTATTTGTTCGAATTAGATGAAAAAATGTGTTTTTTCTTGCTATCTACTCAATTCAGAGTTTAATACGTAGATTCTGATAGGTTTTAGGTTTTGATTTAGTTAAATTAAGGATTTTTAGTTGTTGCTTGAGCAAGTGATTCAACATTTTTTTTGTTTTTCTAAGTTAAATTAGGGATTTTTGGCTGTTGTTTGAGTAAGCGATTCAACATTTTTTTTTCCTGTTTTTCTTTGCCATGAACCATACCCAATTCTGTTTGCTATATAAAATCCATTGCAATTACAGTTTCATGTTTTGCTTGGGTTATGGAGTAAATGATGATTTACTTGTGTTTTTTGATGAATTTTGGGCAACCACAACATAATTTTGGGATTCAGTAACGATTCGGTTGGGAGAAAGATGATAAAAAAATTGGGGTGGATGGATGGGAATTGTTAGTTTTGGATGGGGGGAGCAGATGGGGGGAGCAGAACCAAGAACTTGGGAGGGAAGATGGGGTGAGAAAATAGTTTACCCCCCACAACTTAAAAAGGATATGTCTGGGAATTTTAATTTATAAAGGGCAACTTAAGAATGGGGGGTGAGCTAGAAAACGGGGGGTGAATACCAGGACTCTTACGATTAGTGGTTTTACTTTGGCCGCCAACTGATTTTTTCTCGTATCAATAATGATGCTCTGATGCTCTGTTCTTCATAGAAAATTATCTTGTAACCTTTTTGTATAAGCTGCTCAACACTTAATAAATTTTGAGTAAGACTGGGAACAAAAAGAACATCATGCATAAGTTTAGGAGTACTTCTTTTTTTTGAATTGATATTACTCACTTCCCTTCGACATCGTATAGCTTCCCATCTCCAAGCTTAACTTGTAACGTCAATTTCTCGTCCATGCTTATAAAGCATCTTTTGTTCTCTGTCATAATATTACTGCAGCCACTATCCAGATGCCAAATATCATGTGAATCTTCATGAGAACTCAAGCATAAGTAAAATAGTTAATAATTTTTCTCAGAAAAATTGGCTTCATTCAATTTTTTTTTTATAATAGGAGTCTTTATCCATATGATTAGGTATCTTGCATCTGGTGCATTTGTATTTGCAATCTTTACTTGCATGTCCATATTTTTTGCAAGCCTAGCATTGGAGATTTGATTATCATTACCTCGTTGGTTTTTTCTCTTTACTTTACCTTTCCAATGCCCTTGATTTCCTCCTTCAAATTTTTATGAAAACCCCCCTCTTGAATTTTCTTTTCCAGCCTCTATGTCTTTCCTTTCATCGAAGCTAACTTTTGATTGAAAAGCTTGCTCCAAGCCATGATTAGAAAACATGTTCATTCTTTCTCATGTACCTCAAGTGAACCTATTAGTTCATGTATTGTAAGTGTAGATAAATTTTTAGATTCTTCAATTGCAGCAACAACATGATCAAATTTAGAAGGCAAGCAACGGAGAACCTTTTCAACTATCTTCTTATTCTCAATGGTATTTCCATAACTTCTAATCTGATTAATAATTTTAGAAGTGCAAGAAAAGAAGTTTTAAATGGATTCTTTTTCCTTCATAAGTAAATTGTCAAAGTCTCTCCATAAAGATTGAAGTTTAATGGAGATTACTTTCTCTTAACCTTGAAATTCTACTTTGAGAGTTTCTCACGCCTCCTTTGATTTTGTAGTAGATATAATCCTTGAAAATATAGATTTGTTAACCCCTTGTTGGTTGAAAAGCAATGCTCTAGCATCCTTCTTATTTTCTTTGTACTCCTTTTGCATTTCTTTGCTCCAAGTTGTAAGATCCTCCATAGACTTGGGTTCCTTATAGCCTTCTTCAACAAGTTCCCACAAGTCTTGTGAGATAAAGAGAGTCTTTATTTGAATCCTCCAAAAATCATAGCTTCCTCCATCAAAGATGGGAATGAGACTTCGTGTGTAATTTAAGCTTGAAGTTGTTGCCATTGAAGATCAAGGTTAAAGGGATTTAGATTGGATGAATAGACACTAGAGGCTAAGAAAAGGTTGCTCTGATACTAAAATTTGTTGGAACAACGAAAGGGTAGTAGGCTTTTGGAAGAATGGTTATGTTTTTGGAGTAGAAATTGTAGGACAAGAGAGGGAAGGAAAGATTTCTTTACTTAAAAACTTGAATTGAAAAACTTGATTGGTACATGGCTCATACAAACCTCTATTTAGAGAGAGGTTCCCTTATCTCGACACTTCTACATTCTAGATATTTCTACTTTTCTAGACTTTTCTACTCTTCTAGATATTTCTTACTTGAGAAATATCTAGGAACTATCTAGATATATTCTTGAAAAAATTCCTAAGAAATATATCTAGATCTTTGTACAATATCTTGGATTCTTAGATTATTCTAGAATCATTTACTTTAAGAAATTACAAATTACATTTTAACATTATGTAAATACTAGTAATTTACACGTGTGGTGCATGTTTTAATAAATATAGTTTTTTTAAAGTAAAAATTCAGACGTAGGCTGGCCTTGAACCTAAGAACTTTCTTATAATAGTTGTGCACGTGTATTACACGCGTTGATAGATTTACAAATGACAATAAGGCCTTCTCCCATTATAATATTAGTGATTAGAGATAACTGAACTGAATGATAATAAATACTCTACATGCAAAGTAGAATAAATTCTAATTAGGAGACTAATTCCTTTGATTGAAACCAGTTGTGATTCACTTTGTAATGCTTACTCATTCTTCTATCAATCACTTTGAGAAAGGAATAATGGATGAAGAAAAGAAAAAATAAATACTAAGCTACAACAAAATATCAAAACAATGTCGCAATATCCTCTCTCTCTCTATATATATATACAATTTGTTCACTTCACATCACCATAACCATACTCCTGTCTTCCCTGTCTATGCCTCATCGGCTTTCTGTTCAAGCTCGCCTCATTGTGAATTAGTGAATCCGGGAATCGCAGTCTATGCCTCTGCTCGTGTAAATTACATCCATTCTTCTCTTTCGTCTCATTCTTTATGTCTTCATCCTTCTTAGTATCAACCACTACTGTGAAAACAAAAGGACCAATTGGTATATCATCCAAGTCAAGAAGAGGCTCTAAAGTTTCAAGAAAAGTTTTCATTGAAGGCCTTGATTTTTGGTTGTCACTCAAGCATTTGTAGGCCAAAAGAGCTGCTCTTTGGACTCCCAAAGTGGAGTATTGGCCATCAAGGCTACTATCCATTATTCGGTCTAGTCTGTCTGGGTTCTTGAGGAAAGGCTTTGCCCACAGCACAAGGTTTTTCTCGCGACCAGGACGGGTTTTGTCTACTGATTTTCGACCTGTTAGGAGCTCAAGAAGAACTACTCCGAAGCTGTAGACATCACTCTTTGCTGTAAGATGGCCTGCATTATGGACAAAAACAAAATTCAGTTTCACACAAAGTAAAATTAGGTCAGTATCGGAAAACTTTTGATCAAATTTGGCAAACAATTAGAGACTACAAAATGAAGGTGGTTAGTACCAGTCATGACGTATTCAGGTGCGCAATAGCCGTGTGTACCCATGACACGAGTTGTCACGTGCGTGTTATCGCCTTGTGGACCATCCTTTGCTAACCCAAAATCTGAGAGCTTTGCCTTGTAATCCTGATAGTCAATCACAGAATGTACATATCAGATGCCATTTCCTCCTACATTACACTTATCAGATGCATCAATTCGAATAGTTTGTATCTTTGCATAGCAATAGTAACACAAAATCAAATTGTATAACATAGTTGTAAAGAACTTACTAATGTAACAATTGGCTAAATCTTATCATCATTAATTTATTTGAGAAATTATGAGTTATAAACTTTAGAAACTGGCTAAAAAATTGGAAGATGGTTTCAGAATAAAGGTACATAATCAATTTCCAGCATCTCATACTTGGTGAGTTGAGAGTGGTTAGGTTTGATTTCTTAGGTGTGAAGATCAAACCTTAGTATGTAAGATTGAGTTGAGTGGTTAGGTTTGCTTTCTTAGTTGTGATCAAACGATTAGCTCTCAAATTGCTTTGTACAATAGCTTGCTGCTGCAATCTTTTTGACCCAATCATTATTTTCCAACCTAATTTGACAAGTCTATTGAATAATGTTTATTCTAGTGAGCGAAGTCTTCTCCGTATTGAATTCCCAGAAATATTAAAATTTCATTGACATCTGAACTAGCCAAAGTGAACAAACAACCAAACAGATGCAAGCTAAGAAACAGAGGAAAAGGGCGGTCATTAAACTTTTCTAATTCCCAGTCCTTTCCCACGTTTAATTTTCAAAGTAAGGACTAATTCAAATGTTCTTGTAAAAATAATCTTTGATAAGTCTTTAAAAATTTTTTTAAAAAAAAAGTAATTCACCTTGTCTAAAAGTATGTTTGATGCTTTAAAATCGCGGTAGATAACTGGCTTCTGCGCCTCGTGAAGAAAGGCCAAGCCTTTAGCTGCTCCAACAGCGATCTTCAATCTTGTAGACCATGGCAATGGACCAAGATGCCCTGTAATTAATTAAATTTGATAAATTAGTACTTGTCGCGACTATTATTAACATAATTACATGTATGTGATATCATTTTGTTATGATGAAAAAATCATAAAATATTTATATATAAACTTACTCTTAAAGAGATGGTTTTCTAAGCTTCCTTTCTCCATAAACTCGTAGACGAGAAGTCTGTGCTCATCTTCATAGCAATATCCGATTAATTTGACGAGGTTTGGATGCTCCAGTTGTCCGAGAATAATCACCTCAGCCTGCATATGTTAAGATCATATTGGATTATTTGCTGTGAAATAATATAGAAATGACATTACCATATGATTATGATTCTCAAATTTTGTTGAAGATTTCTACACTAATTTGCATTAATCAACACATAGTGCATATTTTATGGTGTAATTTTTCGTCTTCTGGCTTTAATTAGGTTAGTTGACCAATCTACTTCGGTGGACTTTATAAACTTAGAACATATCCTTTAATTTGTGTGATAATATAATACTTTGAATTAATTAGAAACCCAACTTAGAAGGTGAGATTAAGACTTGTGCATCCTAAATACGTTTTGTAAACTGTTAGATTGATAGTTCGATGTTTTAGGTGGTTGCATTTCAAGGACTACACTATTTCCCCATCTGCTTCAAGAAAAAAGAACCATATGACCAAAAAATTTATTGTGAAAAGAAAATTTTTCGATCAACTAATGTAGAAACTTTTTAAAGTTTTGATGTAATTATGCTATAAAGGGTAATGCTACACCTACAACCTTTACAACCTTACAATTTTAGTTAGCGCAATCTCATTGGAGATGTGTACAACCTACTACAACCTACTCTATAATACATTTCAATAAAATTGTACCACCTAAGGTTGTAGAAGAAAGGTTGCAAGAAAAGATTGTAGGTGTAGCATTACCCATGCTATAAAATATGTGGATTTGCACGCATACCCTGTACAAATTCAAAATTGCATAACTTTATTACAGATGAGGGCCGAGCAAACAAGCCTCTATGTCATAGCAGGCACATTTCCGAGTAGTTCTCCTTTCTAGGTAAGAATCGGTGAAGATACTTAAATGCCTTGTCCTAATAACAGTCATTAATTACACCAAATTGGTATCAGAAAATGTACATGTACTGCAACTGCAAATAAATTTGTATCAAATCAATCTAGTAACAGGAAATCTATGAAATACTAGGAGTCGTGTCATGTCTGGCGTAAAATCCCCTGTTAGCTATATACTATAACGTATATGTCAGTGTATCATGTAGCACGGTGTCTCCGTAGTTCTTAATGCAAGAACATACTAAAAGACTGAGGGTCTGTGTGGAAACATTTAAGTTGGGGAATGGGAAGAAATGGAATGAAAATGAATGGAGAGGAATGGAAAGAAAGGGAAAGGGATGAATTAACTTAATAAGTTGTGTGTGTTTGGCAACTGGTGGAATGAAATTGACTTTTTTTTGTTTCCATTCCCTAATCTTGTTTGGCAAACAATGGAATATTATGGATTACGACATTTTGAAAAACTTTTTTATAACATTTGTACATGGACATACTTCTAACATTTTGCATTTTAGGTTGAGTAATGAATAAAATTGTTTTCCTTGAGAGAAAAAACATACTTCTGACACTCCCAAAAAATGAAGATTTATTAATTCTAAAATCACCCACTCTAACCAAAATTAATTAGTTTACCTTATTTTTTATTTTTTTTAATTTTTTTGTAATTTAATTCTTTTCACTTTTGATATTTGAATTTAAAAAAGAATCGGGTAAAAAATATATTATCAACGGGATCAAGAACATTGGGTAATTTACACCAAAAGAGGGATCTTAGTTCGGTACTAAAAGTTGGCGAGGTGATTTGCCGAAACTGAAAGCGGAAAAAAAAAAACAATTATTCACTGATTAAAAAGTTCGGTGGTTTCTAAAATTTAACGTTTATTTTATGTGAAGTTCTTTTAACATATTTGCACTGCATTCGAGAGGTGATGGTGACGAAGAGCCCTCTCAAAATTTGGAGAAGAGGGTTGATTTCTTGATGAATAGAGAAGAAAAATTAGTTGTTTCCATTCCTTTACCCAGCTTTCCGAGGGGGTGGAGCTGGAATAGAATTTGGCTCAAATCTTTCCCTAGGGAATGACATTTAATTGTTTCCTTTATTTTCTTTTTCAAAACAAACAGTCTGTGGAATAGGATAAGATGGGTCTATCCGCAGTATTCCATTCCTTTCCCTAGTTTTTTGGGTTTCCAAACGCGCCCTGAGAATGAAGGGAAGAAGAGTAATTACCATCCATTCCTTGTGGCCCTGCACTCCCTCCAAATCCAAGAGTTTGACTGCAACAGTCTGAGCCTTCAACCCAGGCCTAGTCCTCTCATCCACTAACCCTTTATAAACTGGCCCGAACCCGCCTTTCCCGATACAATTGCTCATCGAAAAACCCCCTGTGATCTTCTTAAGCTCAGCCACAGTAAAAATATGGAGGGCCGATCCGACAAGAGAGAGTGACAGATCCTCTGGTGTGCTAACATCAAAGAAGGAGATTCTCTGAGGTGATCCCTGGTCAGAAACCCGAGGCTTTGCCAACCGTGAAGACTGAGGCTTGACATTGGCTGTCGTTGTCGTCGTCGGATTGAAGCAACTTGGAAGAAGAGTGCTCAATGAGAACTGGGTTTTTGTCTTTGTCTTTGTCTTTGTCATCTCTTTGAGAAAGATGGAGGAGTTGGTGAAGAGGAGCTGGTTCCTATTCGAATTGTAGTGGAACAGCTACCATTAGATGTGTGTGTGTATATATAAGAGATTGGGGTTGTGATATGTGAAATGACAAGGGTGCCTAGTTAGGGCCATGATGTCATTTGCTTGGAATAGTTTAGTGCTCTTGATTTGGTTTGGTTATTGGTGGGAAAACCCTGTTAGGATTGGGGCCTCAAATACACGTAGGCACGGAGCACTTGAAATTAGAGAAGAAGAGGAGGAGACGAAGATAGTAAGAGAAGATAACAGCAAGTAGAAGATGTACAGTTTGGAGAGTTACGTCGACTGACTGGGGGTGTGGTCGACCGACCCTGACTGTAGGAGGTTCTTCGAGTGTACATGGTCCAACATAAAGCGGGACAGTCGACCGTGCGCTCAACCGGTCTAGAGTTCAGGAGTTGGCTTTACACATTGCGGTCGACCAATCTGAGGGTGCGGTCAACCGTCAGCGGCGCTGTATGTTATTAGGGCTGACGGAATTCAGACCCAATAAACTGGATTTGTGTTTATCTTTTAAGGTTTACTTGGGGGTTATATATATGGTTGTAGACTCTAGGGTTCAATATAACTAATTGATGAGATCCATAGGTGAATCGTTATTATTGTTCAACTTCAATATGAGATTGTGCTTAGTGTTTTAAATGTGAGGGTGAGAGATTGAGAGTTGTAATCTCTTTGTAATCATTGTATTTCTTGGAAAATAAGAAGTATTGGTTATGTCTGCATATTGATTGTATTCTTGTGAGATCTTGTATATATCGTGGTGGCTTGTTCTTGATTCATCTAGTTCTTGGAAAGTTTCTATTGCTTGTAGTGTGTTTCCGCTATTAGCACTACGAGTTATTGGTAGATTTTGCAACAAGTGGTATCAGAGCTCTAGGTTCGGGATGGCCGACAGCAAGTTGAAGATCGAGAGGTTTGATGGGAGTGACTTTGAGATGTCGAAGATTCGGATGATAGCGTATCTTCGTCAAAAAGATCTTGATGGTCCGTTGTTCGATGAGAAGCCAAAAAATTCAGATAAGGATGTGAAGGTCTTGGCAAAGTGGAACCATTTGGATTGGAAGGCGGTAGGGCAGATTCACTTGGAACTGAGTAGGAAGGCATTATTTCTATTAAAATCAGATCTGGAAAAATTATATTTTCTTATTCATCATTCTTCTACTATCTAGCTCTATATATATATACATTATTTCTTGGAGAAGGGGTATAATTGATTGAGAAGATTAAGGAATGGAGAGATTTGAGAAAATCTGTTCTCTATAAATTGGAAAACATAATATACAAGTCATACAAAATTATATTTTAACATTTTAACACCCCCTCTCAAGTTGGCGCAAAGATGTTGAACATGCCCAACTTGTTCAAAAATTTTAAGAAGAGCCGATTCGAAACTGCCTCGGTAAGAATATCCGCGAGTTGATTTTCTGACTTCACCTTAGACATCTCAATAATTTTCTCATCTAATTTTTCCTTGATGAAGAACTTATCCACCTCTACATGCTTTGTCCTATCATGTTGGACTGGATTGGCTACAATATCACACGCCGTTTAACTATCATAATACACCTTAATAGGCTCATTCGGGCGACAACTCAAATCTTGTAACAAAAGTTTAAGCCATAAAACTTCAGTTATACTTAGTTGTAACCCCTGCTTTCCCGTTTTTTGTATTTTGGGTGTATTTACTTTTCCGTGTATTATCTGGGTTTTTGTTCTTTATAAAATTTTCGTTTTCTTAAATTCATTTTTATTTCAAAATATTTTTTGTATCTTCCGTTTAAATCCGTCCATTTCATTAATTGTACTTATTGTTATTTTCAAATGAGTCTTATATTATAATACAAACCCTATTATTCTTGTTATTATTATTATTATTAATATTGTTTTCTTTACTACTGTTAGTATTATTATTTTATTATTATTACCTTTTGATTTTATATTAAAATTCCTATTTTTTATTTATATATTTTTCCTACCTCTTCTCTTATTGGTTTTAAAACCCCAAAACCCAAACACATTATTTTATTTGATTTTTAAACCCTATTTCCCCCTATTGGATTCTACCCTATAACACTCCAATACCCATTATACCCTAACCCTACCCGTTTACCCACTCCAATACCCATTATACCCGTTAACCCTACCCGTTAACCCATCTGCATAAAGCTAAACCCTAACTATCCCTATATTAATACCCCTTCAAGCCAGCCGCCTATCTCACCCCTACTGCACCAGTTCATCTTCTTCATCAAAACCCAACTGCTAAACCCATGCACCGTTCACCCTCATCCCCTCTCCTGACCTTCTTCCAATCCCCCCTGCCTCCCTCCAGCGTGCCTGTAACACCCCAAATTTTTTTTTCCTCCAAATTCAATTATTTCAATTTCTATATCACTTTAAACATAAACTAAGAAAAATATATTTCAAGAAAAATTTTGGCAGAGTTTCCCCTGTAAATTTTGCCCGAAACACAAATAGCTTACGGAATTCTGCTCAAAATTCCATAGCTCACAATACATGGAATAATTTCACGGCCCCCCAGGCCAAAATGAGCAGAAACACACAGACAATATAATATAATGCTCTGGGGGCCAAACTCATAACGGATTATCAAATATCAAATGAAAACTATAAATTTCTTTGAAAAACGAGGTAAAAATTTAGAAAAATCCTTGTAAAACCTACCACAGAGCCCGGTACTCCACAACGAGATGGGTACGGGTCACAAACATACCATACCACCCCATACTATACTCATCATCATATACATGCTTATACATCCATAATACAATTTAGATCATAAATTTTACTATTCACATAACTAATTAGTACAAATTTTTAAAATAAAACTTCATCCTACCAACCCATGCCTCACCTCTGCACTGATAAGAACCTGTAACAGTAGGGGATCTAGGGTAGTCCTCAGACTCCCCTAACCCCCCAAACACTAAGGGGTCAGCCATTTCTGGTGTAAGTATAGTTATTAATCTAATAACAAATTAAAATAGTATAAAGAAAATAATTTAAACTTACAAATACCAAGTTAAGATAATGCAACCTGAATCCTGAACACAACAACATCATCAATACGACGATATATCAAATACTTTGCCAATCCTGCATTCAACTATTTAATTATCCATAACTTCCCACATTTCATAATATACTTTACCTCAACCTCGTATATATATATACTTATTTTACATCCGCATAGTATGAATACACATACAATCCATTACTTTTCAATTTAAAATTTTCTAACCCAAATATTCATTCTTCCACAAGTATCGTCATAATAGCATTATATGAATATAACTACATGATGTTATTACTCCTTTCATTAATAACCATTTATATGAATACAACTCATAATACAACATACTCTCTTAATAACCATTTTCATAACCAATCTCATAATACGGGTATTTATTTTATTATGCCCTATCAAGTATCACTTCTTACAAATGCTTCTATTCTCATAATACCACATTTATTCATATCTTATGACGCAAATATAACATCTTATTACTTATTGCAATGCTCTCACATCTCATCACATCATTAACACATTATTGATAGAATGCTTATACTCATTACAGCGAAAACTGGTTTTATAGCTCATTCCCATTTCATTATACCACTTTAGTAATTTCTTTTTCTTATAAACAATAAATCTTATTATCATTTTCACTTAATCCCCAAACACAATCTGGGGCCACAACATATCACACCCCATAGCCGATAGCTTGGGTAATAATCACCGCACCCCAAACACATAGTTTAGGTAATATCACATCACATCTCAAGCCGATAGCTTGGTTATTAATTCACTTCAATCACTTATCATCTTCACTTTACTTAATTCTTCATTTCCATTAATCATTACCACTATCATACCAACTCACCCTGCGAATTATGCCAAGGCAGGTACTTCCCACCATTTCCTCAGAAATAGTGGGCAGGTAGTTCCTTGACACAATTCCAAGGTACAACTCATATCAACTGTATTTTACTTTAATGATCACATACATAATACAATTACTTCGTACTATTCATAAGAACACATGTCTCTTTTATTATTTTTATTTTAAATTAACCACGTACTACATTTATCACTTCTTTTCATACACTAACTCATAACTCGTTTTCCTTCACATTTACTTCATTCACAACTACTTTCTTTCTCATCCACAATTCACAATTCGCTTTCTGTACTTTCACATTTTTATTAACAGTTAGTTATTTTTTTAGTTTGTCGACCAGTAAGCCACAGTATCCCAATATACTGAAAGCCGACAGCCCAGTAAAACACGCGGACCGATGCTCACACAGAGTCTTACTCGTCCGAGGCTACGTCTTCCTCTTAGCCGAACTAGCGAGGGAACACCGCACCCCAGATAAACTGGGTACTTCCTCGCGACGTCTGTCATCGAGGGAAAAACACCGCACCCCGGGGTAAACTGGGTACTTCCTCCCAACCGATAGCCAGGAGGAAAAAACACCGCACCCCAGATAAATTGGGTACTTCCTCGCGACAGCTGTCATCGAGGGAAACCGGGCCTCAAGCCGATAGCTTGGGCGATAAAACACCGCACCCCAGATAAACTGGGTACTTCTTCCCAGCCGAAGCCAGGAGGGAAAAACACCGCACCCCAAGCTGGTCCTTGGGTATTAGGAGGTCTAGCCCAAACCCCCAGGATTGCTGTAGGTACTGGTCAACAAAACCATCTGTTATTAGCATTATTCATTTCATCTTTCCATCTTACTATGTTCCACAACATTACACTTTTGAATTCAAGAATAGCTACCACCTTGATTTTAGTCACGTGTATTAATAACACATTTAATTAGCACTTACCATCTTATCTTTTATCTTGCATTTGATGCACGTCTAATGTCCACGATATAATTATCATCTCAGTATATCACATATATACATACACCTAGTCATTTAACATATAAACCAACATGTCATATTATTGCATATCACGAATGCACCACGTTATTTATTTTTCCATAACATCACCCATTATGAATACTACGCTATTTACTACTTCAGTAAATCACATATAGGCATACACCAAGTTATATCATAAATAAAAGAATTATAAGGTGCTGGTCTGTATCGTAAGCGTATCAAAATATATAATTCATCATAGAATAATATCATATTATTGCTCATTAATTCACTTTGAACATAATTACAATGTAAACATGTACCCAATTATTAATTTCATCAACTATTGCATCACACGTCATAATCAGCTATATATATATCACAAATATACACCACACATGCAGGTTTCCCAGAAAAAGAGGCCAAAATCACTTATTTCCTCTAATTAAATCTTATAATATCTAGTTATAGCATACTAACTCATACACCATGCTCCATGTAATCATAATTACCTATAAGGGCCTATATGCCCCAAAACATGCACAAAATATGCACTGGATAAAAATATGCATAAACAATCTAATATAATTAGTTTTTATACTTCAACACATCACAATAACCCATACTATAAATTTTATATACTAAAAATAGTCACTTTCACCACATCTCTCAAAAACCCATTTTGGATCCTTAAAAATTCGTATTTTCAATAAAAATCCACTTTTGGCATAAATCCCACAAAACATATCAAAAGGCCACGAAATTCGGCCACAATATAAAATATTTATAAATACAACATACTCACCTGACGGATCGAGCAAACGATGTCCCACGTCCGTCCTGTAGCCAGTCGAAGTTCGACTTTTTTCACCTAAATAGGAAATTATAGGATAGATTAGCATGAAACTCAAAACTCGACCTATGGATCTCCAAATTCAAATCCGTCTTCACCCACATGTCACAAATAACATACGTTGGCGAGCTACATCGACGGATATCAAATTCGAACCCCAATACAAGAACTTACCTATGGATCGGAGGCTTTCTAATAGGAAAATTTCCTATTTCCTAATTTCTTCAACCCCTTTGTCCTAATATCTCAAATTAGGGTTAACAACAATAATGAGACTCATCAACACCTCCGAATTCATCAAATTCTCACCTCTATATCGTGCGGGCATTTCACCGAACACCCGGCGTGCACTTTACACCTATAGTTTATTTTATTCAATTTAATTGAGCTGGAAGTCTATAAAAATCATCCTAAATTCATATTAATACTTTCATAATACTCTACACCCTCATATGCATTTTCTGTAATTATTTGGATCGAGTTTTCTACCCGATTTCATAAATCCTATAGTTCGATTTTATGCCAAAATTACTACTCCCCATTTTATTCTAATGGCTCACTATAATTTTTACCACCATACAAGAGATAATTCTTATATATATATATATATATATATATATATATATATATATATATATATATATATTTTTTACAAACCCAAAACCCTAATTTACTAACAACTTGTAATTTCTCTAATAATCCACTAATTCCTCAAATCTTCCACTTCCAACACCTCTAAATCTCTCTACCATAATAATCCTACTCAATAAAACTAACCACATTTAATTTTATACGAATAAATAAAATAGGATATACCTTTTTGAAATCCTTTCGAAAATCCGACACTTCCACGATGTAGAGAACCCCTCAATTAGCATACCCCTGAGTTTAATTTGGATTTGGTGAAGAATCCAAGTGGATTTGAGCGGGAGTGAGGGAGGCCGATGGGTTTCGGCCGAAGGGTTCTGCGATCGGGAATGGAAAAAAAAAAAGAAAAGAAGGGAGAAGGAAGGAGGAGGGGGGGGGGTTGTAAAAAGATTAATAATAATAATAATAATTAATTAAAGGCTATTTGCAAATAAACCTCCAATACCCTAAAATATTTCAAATAAACACCAACTTTATACTTTAATAATACTAATAATACAAAATATATTAAATCATCTCATAACAATTCTCCAAAATTATAAAATAAAGTAAATAATATTTCTTCACATAAAATCTCAACTCATGGCTTCAACATATCATCTACACCAATCCAATTAAAATATCCATACCAGTATCAATAAGATATCACTTAAAATAATTCTCACCCCTACAAAATATAAAAACGAATATTTTCGGTATTTTAAAATCCGAGGTGTTACAGTGCCGCTCGCCAGACCGCAGCCACCGCCATGGACACCTTTGTCTCCCTCATCCTTCCATGCACCCTCTCCCGATCTCTTTTCACCCCGTCCCTCTGTTATAGCCGACCTTCTACTCACAACTCATCCCCCATCTCCCTGTGCTCCCGACCTCAGTGCCTTCAGCCCCGAGCACCCTCACCGCAGCGTTGCCAGCCTCCGCCGTGATCGCTGATCACTTTCCCGCGCGCTCTCTCTCTCTCTCTGTCGAAGTGAGGAAGGAGAAGGAGAACCAGTGGTGGAATTCTGTGTTTGCTGTTCTGGGCGTAGCGGATCCGAGGTGGTTATTTGCTGTTCGCTTGGATCCGATGTGGGGATCTACTATTGGAGTTGCTGTCTTGTGTTTTGTCGTTTGGTGTTTTGCTGTTCGGATCCACTGTGTTGTTGGATCTTGTTGCCGTGTTTGCTGATTTGCACGGGCTCGCACGTGTGATCGGGGTTTGTCTCCAGGATCCTAATCCCGTTATTCTCATTATATAGGACCTAATCGTCATCTAAAGGCAAGTCATTTCTACTCGAATAGTTATTGTATCATATTCGAGAATGTTTATTGAATCCTGCAAGTAGATCCAGATTGATTGTCATATATTTCTTATGTTATCTAACAACAATTATAGATTGCGTACTAGTATTGATGGCTTATATGATTGATGTTAGTATGTTAGTTGTTTGTAATTAGTAAGATTATGGACATTATACATCTTAATACCATGCTCACATAGATGTAACTTGCTGTGATTATAATTTTTATTCCCTAACTCATTGTTCATAACATCCTAATCATTTTATGCATGAAAAATAAATTGAGGTCCTGAAATTTATTGCCAACCTGAACATTACCACGCTGTTGCGACCTAGATGATGTTGCCAAAATCAATAACTTCTTGAATATGAAATGTAGCCCCAGATGTCTAGTTTACTACCCTTTTGACGGAATTGAATTCTGATTACAGTTTGTGAGATATCGCACTTTTACTGCTGCTGTGTCGTAGAATTCCAGATTCTAAAAACTGCTGCATCACTCTGATTTACAATTAATTTAACCATGCTACCTGCAAGATAATGACTTGAAATTTTGCATGCTGATACTAGACACACTAGAGAACATTCATTATTTTTCTTGAAATTAATTAATGAAGTTTCAGACCTATTTCATATGTTTAAACACAAGCTTACAAGTTCTGGCTGAACATAAATCCTGTGTAGTTTGCTGTTTTGACAGCTGATGCTACAACTTTTATGTACCTTATTTATATGCGTTGGAACCGGGCAGGAGTCTAGTTTCTAGACCTTCTGACGGATCCACATTTGATATCCTATAGCGACAGGAATTCTGATTTTGGTACAACAACCTACTGCTATCCAGAATTGAATTTCTATGTTAAATAATATATAATTGAATCTATAATGTTGAATTTGGTGTATTTAATGGTATAGAGTACATTAGATGATCTTAGGGTTGTGTTTTCATGTTTCTAGTATTCCTTATTAATCGCATTATCGTATGTTAATTGAATAAAGAATGTTAATCAAGTCGGGGTTAAAGGTTGACTAGGGTAGTTGATAATATAGTGACTGTACTCGGAATTGTGGGCTTTGTTCCTAAAATATTGTGTCGGCTAGTGCTATCGACTTATTATTGGATTACTGACTACATTATCCCAATTCATCGTGTATTGTTTTAGGATTATCGTGCCGACTATTGTTATCGTTATTGTGCAAGAAATTGCTATTGTTATCGTGCGAGTACATGATCTATAGAATCTCCCACCTTAGTCTAAACAAAATTGATTGTATGCATGGAACATGTAGTATGGGATGCAGTAGTACGTGAATTAGTTAGGATTAAAATGAATAATAGACTTAAGACTTCATCGCATTATCATTGCATTTTGTCATCGGCTATCGCTATTGTTTACCATTATTGTTATTGTTTATTGTTATCGTTATAAATCATCGTTATTGTACATTGTACTATTATCGCCTTGTCACTGTTCAATACTATTGATTTCATCGTTCACCAATTCATCATTATACCGTTATTGTCATTGTTTCTCTGTTTCTCTACTTGCTGTCCACGACTTGCTCTAAGGATATATTTTTTCCTCTCTTTTAGATGAACATCTTATAGGTAATCAGGAAGATTTTCCTGATGGACTAAGAGAATAAAAATGGTGAAAGACTTGTGTTGCTGCGTCGTTGAATAATTATTGTTTCTCCTTTTTTGAACTTTAACAATTGAACAGTCTTGTATTTGTGGGCTTTTGACCCGAACATTATTGTTGTTGATTCTAGATGTTGGATTGATATTTTGTTGGTTATTTTATGCTTAAAATTTCAAGTATTGTTATTCATGTGATTACTTCTTTTATTGCATGCGTGGTTGTTTCACTTCCCATTTTATATTGTTGAGTTGAATCGATGACAGCCTATGAATGACGCAAGTCATTCGCTGGGCCATGTCACGTGCTTGCATTCCGTATTTTTGGAAAGCGGGGCATGACATTAGTGATACTCCTTGATACTCAACCTCTGCACTAGAGCATGCAACAATATTTTGCTTTTTACTTCTTCATGTAACCAGATTTCCTCCGACAAAGGTAAAGTATCCTGAAATGGAGTGCCTATTATCAATAGATTATGCCCAATCGGTATTAGTATATGCCTCAACCTTTAAGTGACCATGTTTTGCAAACAATACCCCTTTCCTGGAGCAGGCTTTATATATCTCAGGATTCTCATTACGACATCCATGTGTTGTTCACGAGGTGCATGCATAAACTGACTCACCACACTTAAGGCATATGACAAAACTGGTTGCGTATGTGCAAGATAAATTAGTCGTCCTACCAATCACTGATATCTCTCCTTATCACACGGCACTTGATCAGGATCATTCCACAGTTTCAGTCCTTCTTGTAACGGTGATCAATAGGCTGAGAAGCTGACATTCCTATTTTCTTCAACAAATCAAGCGCAAACTTTCTTTGAGATAGAAATATACCATTTCTAGAGTGAGAAACTTTGATACGAAGGAAATATCTCAAAGAACCAAGATCTTTCATTTCGAACTCTTGTGATAAGTAGCTCTTAAATGCCGTTCGCTCCTCGGGATCATTTACAGTTACTATTATCTCATCCACATATATAATTAGAGCAATAATCTTACCTTCTTTCCTTTTCAGAAATTGGGTATGATCTGAATTACTCTGACAATATCTGAATGCCCTCATTGATTTTGTAAACCTCCCAAACCAAGCTCTTGGCGGCTGTTTAAGACCATATAGTGCCTTCCTCAACCGACACACTTTATTACTGTGTTGGACTAGTCTATTTGATCCTGGTGGAAGATCCATATAAACCTCTTCCGTTAATTCCCCATGCAGAAAGAAATTGTTCACATCATATTGATCCAAGGACCAGTCAAGGTTTGCAGCACGTGATAGTAAAACACATATAGTGTTGAACTTTGCCATAGGTACAAATGTTTCGTCATAATCAATTTCATAAGTTTAAGTGTACCCTTTGGCAACCAACCTTCCCTTGTCTCACTCTATCGAACCATCAGACTTATACTTCACCGTATAAATCCATCTGCATCCTACTGGCTTCTTTCCTGCTAGTAGTTCGACTACCTTCCAAGTCTCATTCTTCTTCAAGGACTTTATCTCCTCATCCATAGCTGCTTTCCACCTTGGATTGGCTAAGGCTTCCTACAAACTGTTAGGAATAGATATAACAGATAATTGATTCACAAATGACTTATTTGATTTAGACAGTCGGTGAATAGACACATAACGACTCATGGGATACTTGACATTACTAGTGGGATCGGGCTCATAAGTAAGTTTTGGGATACATCTAGTGTTAAGATTTGGGAGTTCCCTTCTTGGAGATTCGGACAACGAAGACAATTGGTTTTGGGGTTCTGACGGTGCTGGCATGGATCCCAATGACTCATCTTCATGGAGGTTCGACACTGATTGTAGTTCCTCGTAGAGATCTTCTCTCTCAACCAAATCTTCTTCCCCTCAACCAAATCTTCTTCCCCCTCAACCCGATCTTCATTTGATTCCTTATTACTACTGACATCTAGATTTTCACCTCTTGTATCCAACTGGTCATTCTGAATGATAACCACTTCGTCATTCGCAAGAGTCTGAACTTCACTTCGGTACTCTCCCAGAAGTTCAACCTCAGAAGAAAAATACTTGTCATCTTTATGGAACACAATATCCATAGTCATAAACATCCTTTAAGTTAGTGGATGATAACAATGATACCCCTTTCTTAGTTGTTGCATATCCCACAAAAACACATTGCACAGCTCGAGGAGTTAACTTAGTTCGCTCGTGTTGATGAAGTTGCACAAATGCAACACACCCAAACACACGAGGTGGCAAGTTGACTACTTTTGGTGCATTCACAGCTTTAGTTATTGCCTGAAATGGCGTTATGAAATTTAGGATACTAGAGGGAACTCGATTGATTAGATATGCAGCAGAAGTAAGGGATTCTCCCCACTACATAAGTGGCATATTTCCATGAATAAGGGAAGCACGGACCACCTCGATCAAGTGTCTATTTATTCTTTCTGCAACTTCAGTCTGTTGAGGTGTATACGAGCATGTAGTCTGGTGAACAATCCTGTGTTCCACCATATATTGTTGCAAATCTGAACTCAGGTACTCACCACCATTATCACTCCTAAGAACTTGAATCTGTGCTTTATACTGCGTCATAATCCACTTGTGAAATTTCTAAAATAAACCACTAACTTCACTTTTAAACTTCATGAAACAATCCAAGTCATACGAGTACAGTCATCAATGAATGTCACAAACTATTTTGCTCATTCAAAAGTAGTATTTTTGGATGGACCCCAAACATCAGAATGAATAACCATAAATGGGAGAGAGCTCTTACTTAGATTCGGGGAAAAAGAGACACGGTGACTTTTTGCGAGTTCACACATATCACACCGAAAGGTAGACAAATCCAACTTCGAAAATAAGCTTGGAAATAATTTATTTAAATAACTAAAAGAGGCATGTCCTAAATGTCGATGTCATAGCCAAATCTCTGATTTCTTCTTCTCCCCCTTAGATCCTTCTATAGATAGAGCTTGAGTCAATCTGCTTGAACTTTCAAATTCCAAATCCAGATAATAGAGCTTTCCGTGTCTAACCACATAACCAATCGTCTTGCAAGTCTGAATATCCTTAAACTCACAATGGAACGGCCAAAAACTCACTGTAACCCCTATTGGTTATATTTGTCTTTTTAATTATCTATATAATAAAACACAAAGAAAGCTATCAAGTGGCTCTCCTTCAATCCCCTCAAAAATCAAAGGTCCAGATCTAACCACACAAAACATATTTTCCCCCCCCAAAAGTTTCCCCCAAAACTCAAATTCAAATCCCCCACCCGAAACAACTCCTATATTTATTTAATTTTTTTTCTCTCTCTTTCCCTCCCTCTTCTATTCAAAAAATTAAGAAAATAAAAATTTTAAAAATTTTAAAAAATTTAAAATTTAAAAACTAAAAAAATTAAAAATTTAAAAACTTTCAAAATAATTCAAAAAAAATCAAAAAAAAATCATATAATATGTTTTTTGGTGGACCCCCAAATGTTTCTCATATAATATGTTTGCTACTTCAATTAATTTGCTGGACCTCCAAAACTATTTTATAAGATCAAACAATGTGCACAATTCTGAAGATGTGCCGTAGGCACGTGTCAACGGACAAACCTAGTATTTAATAAAATTTATGAGTATTTATTTTATTTTTGGTTGTATTTAGTTTCATTCCCTTTGTATGGTGTGTTGTTCGTTCCTTTCTTGTTATTCATTTTGCATTGACTCAGTTTTTTATTCTCATTTATTTGGTCTACAATTTATCTTTGATCTCACCTACTGTTTAAACCTATTGCATGACCTATATGTCTCGTATTGGATTCTTTTCTTCATATTAGATACTACCCAGTTCACCCAAACCCATATTGTCCCTATATAATTACCCTAATTGAACCCTAACCCTAATTACCAAACCCTAATCCTATTCTCTCTCTCACCCTAATACAAGGACCGAAATGGTTGTTCACTGTGATGGTTCTCTTTGTTTTGGGTCCAGGTTGTGTGTTCCGAAGGGTGAGGTTTGTCAGAAGTTGCTTGAGGAATCCCACCAATCGACATACTCTATTTGTCCTGGTGGTACGAAGATGTATCGGGATTTGAAGCTTCATTTTTTGTTGCATGGTATGAAGAGGGCCGTGGCGAGATTTGTGCCGCAGTACTTGATCTTCCAGCAGGTGAAGACAGAGCATCAGAGGACCACCGGACTTCTTCAGCCTCTTTCCATTCCGGAGTGGAAGTGGGAGCATATCATCATGGATTTTGTGACCGCTTTGCCGAGGAGTCCTAAGGGTCACAACGCCGTGATTGTGGACAGGTTGACCAAGAGCGCGTACTTTATTCCCTTCAGAGTTGGACAGTCTACTGAGAGCTTAGCTGAGAAGTACATGCAAGAGATTTTCTGACTTCATGGGGTTCCAGTCAGTATTGTATCCGACAGGAATACGAAGTTCAGGTTGTAGTTTTGGAAGAGTCTTCAGAGTGGGGAGTAAGTTGAAGTACAACACAAATTTTCACCCTCAGACAGATGGACAGTCAGAGAGGACCAACCAGACTCTAGTTGAGGTCCTGTGTGCTGCAATTTGGAGGTTCTTGGGAGGACCACTTACATCTTGTAGAGTTCTCATACAACAACAGCTTTCATGCCAGTCTTAAAGCTGCTCCTTTCGAGGCACTCTATGGTCGTAAGGGTCGGTCGCCAGTGTGCTGGGATAACATTGGCGAGCGAAAATTGTTTGGCCCAGAGTTAATCACCAAGACGGTGGATGCTGTGAGTTTGATCAGGAAGCATCTTCAAGCTGTGCAAGACAGAAAGAAGCGATGGGCTGATGTTCATCGTAGAGCCTTGGATTTTGAGGTGGGAGACCATGTTTTTCTTAAGGTATTGTCGTGGCAAGGTGTCATTCGTTTTGGTGGCGAAGAAAAGTTGAGCCCCAGGTTCATCGGACCATTTGATATCGTGAAATGAGTAAGCAAGGCGGCCTATCGTCTTGCATTGCCTTCAGCTTTATCTGGAGTGCACGATATCTTCCATGTCTCGCAACTAAGGAAGTATATCCGTGATGAGAGCCACGTGATTGACTACTTGGAGTTATCTGTGAGACTGGATTTGTCTTGTGAAATCCTGCCAGTTGCTATTGTGGATCAGCAGGAGGAGGTTTTGAAGAACAAGGTGATCAAGCTTGTTCGTGTTTCTTGGAATCCTCACTCTCCGGGTGAGTCGACTTGGGAGCTGAAGAACGATATCCAGTGGAGATTTCCTCATTTGTTTGTGTAGCTCTTATGTTGCTATTTTTGCTTTTGTTATTGTAATTTTCTTTTCTTTTGGGGTTACCCTATGTACTTCTGGTCGAATTTCGATGACAAAATTCTTTTTGTTAGATGGGTAGGATTTATACCCTATTACTCATATTTGTATTTTTAATTATATTTAATAAAATTCTTGAGTATTTATTTTATTTTTGGTTGTATTTAATTTCATTCCCTTTGTATGGTGTGTTGTTCTTTCCACTATTGTGATTCATTTTGCATCGATTCAGCTTTTTTTTCTCATTTATTTGGTCTACAATTTGTCTTTGATCTCGCCTATTGTTTAAACCTATTTCATAGCTTATTTGTCTCATTTGTCTCGTATTGGATGTTTTTCTTCCTATTGGATACTATCCAGTTCACCCAAACCCATATTGTCTCTATATAATCACCCTAATTGAACCCTAACCCTAACTACCAAACCCTAATCCTATTCTCTCTCTCTCATCCTTCAGCCGTCTCTCTCCTCTACCCCCAACCTTCCCTCCCTCTTCCCTGGCCGTCGTCTACCCCCATCCCGACCCTCTCTCTCTCATATTGTTGTCGCCGTCTCTGACTTCCGACGCCGGCGACACCCCCCGACCACCCACCGCACCCTCCTTCATCTATCCTCGCCGTGCTGTCAGCAGCGCCGCCAGCATCACTCCGCATCCCCATTGCTGTCGTCCTCTCTATGGTCGAGCAGCGCCGCCCCCAGGCCGTCATCGCCATCCTTTGCGCTGCCGACATCTTCCCTGGTGTTGCTGCTGTTCGGTCTTGCTATTTTTGGCTGTTGTCCCTTGTGTGTGCGTGTGCTTTTGTGTGCACATGTTTCGGTTGGGTATTCTCATTTCTTGTTTGTGTTCGTTGTGTTCGTTGTTCGAGATCCATTCCCGTTATTCTTTTCTTTGTTTTCGTCGTCTTCATATTAGGCAAGTAGCTTGTATGTGTTCTTTTTGTCATATACGTTAATACCGTAAGTAATCTAGTATGAAAATATTTGTACTCTCATGATGATCCTATCTTTTTAGGTTAACCGTTGAAATAATCTCTTGATCATGAGTAGTTACAATAGTTGACACCCGTTGCATGAAAACAATTAGATTAGTGGACATATCGACTGTATGTTGTTGTACCACACCATATGTTGTAGATGACTATTGCATAGATGGTTGTTGGTTGTTTTATCTAATTAAAGACTATCCATACACGTGCCATGCAGATTTGAGTAACCCACATATACCATGCTTCGTATGACATCTAGATTGGACCATTTCTAGTTAAGTTGTTTGATAAAATGCATAAAAGAACTCTTGTTTGTTGCTGCCCTATTTTGTACAGTAATTTCGACCCTATTAACTTCAGTAAAATAAATAAGTTTGTGAACATGATATGTATCCTTTGTTTTTCTAGTTTCCATAACTTTCGACGGATCTGAATTCCCATTTTTGATGCATGAGTTATTGCCGTTTTACTGCAATCATGTCGTATATTCCAGATTCTGAACTATAAGTATTCTGTATGGAATTTTATTTAAAAACTGATATTAAAAGTATAATTTCAACTCTATATTTTGCTGAGTATGTTTAGATATGACTGGAAGAAATCTCTAATTTTTGTGGAATTAATTAATGACTTTTATATCTCATTTCATGCTTTTGAAACTAATGGAAATATTCCAAACTGCATGCTGTTCAATAAAGAATTATTTTCTCAACTTTATTCTATTCGTTTTTTATGGAAACTTTATGAATATAAACTGTAGCCTAATTTTTCTATTTTACTATCCCTTTGACGGATCTGGATTTTGAATGATATTTTACTAGCAATTTACACGTGCAATGCACGTTTTAATAATTTTAAAAAAATAAAAATAAAAACTCTGACGTAGGTAGGATTTGAACCAGAAACCTCCTTTATATTAGTTATGTACGTGCGTTGCACATGTTGGTAGAATGACGAATGACACTAGGGCCTTCTCCCATTATAATATTAGAGATGAATTATCTCTGTTTTGGTACTGCTGTGTTTGAACTTTCAGAATTGAGATTTTGTTGCATTACTCTGTTTTTTCAATTTTGTTGACTATACTATCTGTAATATAATTTCATGATATTTTATATTTTGGAACTAGATATGTTAGGGAATATTCAAGATTTTTCTCAGATTTAATTATAATGATTTTAAACTCTTTTCATGCTTATAAACAAGATTTTGCATGTTCTGGCTGAACACGATTTTTGTATTAAATGCTGTTTTCGACCCTGTTTCTGTGGCTAATATGTGACTTATATATATGTTCTGGAATTGGCAGAGAGTCTAGTTTCTAGATTTTCTGACGGATCTGGATTTGCTATTATGTAGCAATGGAAATCTTAGATTTGTTACAGTAGTGTCTTGCTGTCCAGAACTGAATGTTTCGTTGTTTTGACTATTATGAGTTGTTTTTATCAACCGTTGCAATCACTATTTTTTTCTTAGACTTATTTCTTGTTCTTTCCATGTCTGTAGCCTATTTGTATTCGTTCACACATGTTTATTAATAATAAAAGAAATCAAGTCGTGGTTTTTAGGGAAAAGATCGAGTAGTGGACAATATAGAAATGTATATTCAGAAGGGACCTGTTTCCCCACTGTTTACTGTGGTACCTACTGTTTATCTCTGGATGCATGAGGGCATGATCCATGTCACTGTTTGTTATTATTACTGTCACTGTCACTGTCACTGTTTGTCTGAATATATTGTCCTATAGAAGTTCCACTACAAAATCTTAAAGCGAAATTGTTTGATGTAGCAACCATGTGGTAAAATCTGGATCGCGTGAAGTGCTACCTAGTTAGTAATGAACATTAGACATAAGAATAACTCTTTACACTGTCACATCTTGTTACGGTTACTGTAGGCTTTACTGTTATTGTTGATTACTGCTACCGTTGATACACTGTTACTGTGGATCCTTACTGTTACAGTTATGCTTCTCCTGTTATCACTATACTGTTGCTGTCATTTATAGACTGTTATATTTTCTACCCTCTCCATGTTAGTATTACCTGTTTAGTTTAGTTTTTCCCTTCATTTTTCTATTTGTATTGCTTGCGGCCCGGACTTGCATCTAACGGGCATTATGTTTTTCTTTTTCCTATTTTCCTTGTAATTGCCATATGAGCAGGTTTTTCTGATCAATTGCCTGCTGGAGTTGGTGAGCAAAAGTTTTGCTTTGCACAATTGGAATCATTTGCTTAAATGTTTTGGTGAACTATTTTATTTCATGAACTATATTGAGACTTGTATTTGAGCTTATTGTTCCAGGATTTTTGTTTTTTTTTTTGGATCTAGTATTTGTTAGAACATTTATTATTGATGCAATAAATACTGTTGAGTTATGATTATTTTTGCATGCTGGTTGGAGTATACTGTTATATTTACTGTTATGATGAGTCAAGCAGATCCGTACAGCTTATGGATTGTGAAAACTATCCTCTGGGCTTAGTCACGTACCATATTTCGTATTCCTTTTGGGAAACGGGGCGTGACACTCACAATACAATATAAGGCAGTAGTTATTTCAGCAACATATAATATGTTAAAATTCAAGGAAGGCACAACTAATACAGTATCTAAGGTTAGATTTTTGTGAGAGATATGGAACCCTCGCTAGTAACGGTAGCAGGATCTCCATTGGCAGTGGACACTTTGGATATGGTGGATGGTGTAAGGTTTGGACTAGTCTAGAATCAAAAGTCATATGATTAGTAGCACCCAAATCAATTATCCATGCATTATTCATAATAGAGACAGAAATATAAAAAACCTTACCATCATTACCTACAATAGTAACTAATGTAAAGGAAACAGCGTGAGTGGATCAGTTGCAGTTCTTCTTCCAAGTATCCCTGCTATGATCACAGTTCTCCGGGTAGCCGATAATCTTATAACAGCGAGCTTCCATGTGGTCGATCTTACCACAATGAGTACATTTCCTCGACTCTGGTCCAGATTGACCCGGGTGGCTCTTTGAAGGATTGTTCTGAACCACCAGTGCAGATGGAGTTGGATCGAACTCAATTATATTTCAGATCTGTGCCAAACAGCAATGCAGCAAATGCACAGAACCAAATAACAGCAGCAAAGGCACAGAACCAAACAACAACAACAAATCAACAGCAAAATTCTTCAATCAAAATCAGATCTGAATAGATCTGGACATCAACCCGCGATGACCACAACGGCGATGGTGAGAAGTGTAGGAAGTGTGGGTCGATGACAGTGAGGATGGTTCCAACGCAGAAGGGGTCTGGGATTGTGGTGGGGAGAGTGTCGAATGAGGTGGCTATGGAGATTAGAGGAGAAGGTTAATTTTGGCGAAGTTGTTGGTAATTTTGGCGAAGATTGGTGACTGAACAGCAAACAACAACCAACGAACAACAATCGACAGATCAGATGGTTGTGATTGGATCTAATCAGATCGGATCTGATATGATCAAATCAGATCTTTTGTTAATCTGATCTTCGACTACGCCACTAAAGGTTGATGGTAGCGTCTTCGGGCGGCGACTACGGGAGGTGACGGGTAGCAGCGACAGGAGGCGGCTTTGAGCTACAGCAATGACGAAGCAGCGATGACGATGGGTTGAGGCTTCAATTACAGCGACGGCAGGGGAATCAGTCGAGGGCTTCAGATGGGTTGAAGGAGGAATCGAAGAATGACGACAATAAGATCGGATCTGGAGCTAGATCCGACTTCGACGACGATGATGGGTTGGGCTTCGGGTTCAGATTTCGGGGAAGATGAATGAAGAACACCCCTTCTTCTTTTTCTTTAGCTATCCTAGGATATGTTAGGCTCTGATACCATATTAAAATCAGATCTGGAAAAATTATATTTTCTTATTCATCATTCTTCTACTGTTTAGCTCTCTCTCACTATATATATATATACATTATTTCTTGGAAAAGGGGTACAATTGATTGAGAAGATTAAGGAAGGGAGAGATTTGAGAAAATCCGTTCCCGATAAATTGGAAAAAAGAATATACAGCTCATACAAAATATATTTTAACATTTTAACAATTTCATATTTCGAAGGCAAAGATCACAATGGAGGTTATGGATATTCTCACGGATATGTATGAGAAACCGTCGGCATCCAATCAAATTCTTCACTTGAAGAAGTTAGTTAATATGAAGTTGAGGGAAGGGGGTTCAGCAGAAAAACATATGAAAAATTACTGTATGGTTTACAACCAGATGGAAGATGCACGTTTGAAGTTTTCACAGAGATGACAGTCATTGTTACTTCTGTCTACTTTGACCGATAGTTATGATATGGTGAAACAGACTATTACCGATACTATGAAAGATTCAACAACTCTACAGGATGTGGTGAGTAGCATTCTGAATGAGGAGGTGAGAAGAGTGAGAAACGGGGGATATCCATCATCATCTTCTAGATATTCCGTAATGTTAGTTGAGAAGAGACATGGGAGATCTAAGAGTAGTCGAAGAAGAAAGGATCAGAGTAGTTCATCTGAGATTGGGTCTGATAATAGCAACGGGGGACATGGGCATGAGTGCTGGTATTGTCCAAGAAGGATCACATGATGCGTAGTTGTAAGGTATATATGAAGAAGAAGCAGTAGAAACTGAAGAGAGATAACCCAAAAGAAGCTCAAGTGGGGCTTGTTGAAGAGTTATGCTTATCAGCTTAGGAGGAGCTGGGCACTCAAGATTTATTGATTCGGGAGCTTCTTTTCATTGCACTCTGAGGAGAGAGGTATTTAATGACTACAAGGAGGGTTCTTTTGGAGATGTTATCGTGGGGAATGGTTACAAGTGTCCTATACAGGGGGTTGGTACTGTTTGCACGAAATTCAATGATGATCAGAGTGTTGTCTTGTGGGAGACAAGACATGTTCCAAACTTGAAGGAAAATCTTATATTTATAGGAAGGCTAGACAAAGTGGGTATGTCAATTACAGTTGGTTGTGGGGAGTGGCATATAACTGCAGGTTCAAGGGTGATTGCAAAAGGGAAGCGTGAGGAAAATCTGTATTTGCTTAGACGTGAGAGGCATTTCTCCTGTAGTTGACTTTCAACCGGAATCGAGTAGTAGGTTGTGTGGCGTGCAACCGAATTGTTTCAGTTGTGAAGGGTAGGTTACTAATTTGGTGGGAGCTGCTGGCCATGGAAGGGATTCTAGAGGGCAAGACGTTGCTGCGGTGAGGGTACTTTGTGAAATGGCAGACGAAGCTTCAAGTTACTCTTGTGAGGTAGAGATCATTGATATTAATATGCCGAGTGATGTCGATGAGGGTAACCGAAATGGAACTGAAGAGGAGGTTAAACAGTCTACAAATATTGTGGAGGTGTCCACGGAGACTTCTCGTGCAGAGGGTGTATTGAGAGGCTTTGAACCATTTCTGGTGTTAATGAAGATTCTGCGAGTTGGAGTCTTGTAATACGGAATCCGACACAGAAGGTTGTTTCTCCGGTATTCGTGCTCTATGCGATTGGTGGAGCACATCCTTCATGAGGCGATGAGAGGTGGTTGGTGCACTCCACGTGGTGAAGTGGCGGAGATGCTCTTCATGAGAGTGAGGAGTTCTTGAGTCTTCCATGAAAATGAGAGATTGGCAGAGACAATGTGAGGTAAATATTACAATAACTTTGAAGCGTTGTTTATTTGGTCCAAGTGAGAGATTGTTAGGATAATGGCCTCAAATATACGTAGGCACAGAGAACTTGAAGTTGGAGAAGAATAGAAGACGAAGATAGCAAGAGAAGACAACAGCAAGTAGAAGATGTGCAGTTTGGAGAGTTGTGGTCGACCGACCAGGGTGCAGTCGACCGACCCTGCCTGTAAGAGGTTCTTCAAGTGTACATGGTTCAATAGAGAGCAGGACAGCCGATCGTGCGGTCAACCGGTCTAAAGTTCAGGAGTTGGCTTTACACGTTGCCGTCGACCGACCTGGGGGTGCAGTCTACCGTCAGCAGCGCTGTATGTTATTTGGGCTGACGAGATTCAAGCCCAATAAGCTGGATTTGTGTTTATCATTTATGGTTTACTTTGGGCTATATGTATGTTATAGACTCTAGGGTTCAATATAACTAATTGATGAGATCAAGAGGTTATCATTGTTCAACTTCAAAAGGGAATTGTGTCGAGTGTTTCAAAGGTGAGGGTGAGAGATTGAAAGTTATAATCTTTTTGTAATCTTTATATTTTTTGGGAATAAGAAATATTGGTTATCTCTGCATATTGATTGTGCTCTTATGAGATATTGTATATATTGCGATGACTTGTTCTTGCTTCATCTAGTTCTTGAAAAAATTTTCATGCTTGTGATATACTTTTGCTATTAGTATTAAGCGCTGTTGGTAGATTCTACAAAAGAATCTTTTAAGTAAAAAGTGAGGTTGGAAGAAGGGGCATATTTCCAAGAAAGTGGTGCATGCATATTTGCAATCTTCATGTTTCTTGACGAGACTAGAAATTGTGCGTAAATAATTAATTATTATTATTATAGGTTTAGGTTCACTTGTAGTGAGGGGGAAGAACACTACTTATAACCTTCAAATGGTCATAATTAATGGTATATTAAGATTGGCCTGGACAAAATTTTAAGCAACCCTTTAATAAATAATAAGTTACACTATATCCAGAGCCGGCGCTAAGCTTTCGGAGGTCCGAAGCAAAAGGTCAAGATAATTAATTTTAGGGTTCCAAATAATAATATAATTTTTTTACACATAAAATATATATCTATATTTATAAGAGGATTACAAATTTGAAAACTCCTAAAATTGTAAAAAATTTAAAAATCTGAAGTAGCCACCTTAGTTGGATGGCTCAAAGTGAAGGCCGGCCCTGTCTATATCATATGAATGATGAGTGATGACGGAAAGGGTAGATGCATGTAATTAAAATATATAAATAAATAATCACTACTGCAGTAAAGTTAATCTGTATATTTGAAAATGAAGCTATAATTGGTTGGAAAGTAAAATAAAAGTATGAAACTCTAGAAGCTTGCCCTATGTATATTTATTGTAATAGATATATCAATTTGTCTTACCAATCTTTTATGATATTTTGCACATGAAAAGAATTAAGTTCATTAGTTTACATGCACCAAGGAGACATTATTATTGTGCCTTGTATTGATTTGTGTCAATATTATTGAGCTCAATCTCATGAGAAACATTCTGGGTGACAGTAAGACCAAATTATGTGCTACAAAAGCAAAAAATATTTAATTATGCAAATATAAATCCTCTATCTAGATACATGTAACATGTAATATATCTTGGTATGTTAATAATATTTAGCACATTGAACAGGACGGCACAAAGTACATTAGGATAATTGATGCTTCTAATGATGTTCATTATTAAATATGATCAGTATCTGACGATATCTCATACATGTACTTAGAAATAATTTTTGTTTGGATTTAGGTGATGTGGAGCTTAAGAGGAGAGTTCATAGAACTTGACTCTCCTTTTGCGGAAAAAAATGGTTTTTTTTTTTTTTAAACAAGGTCAGTCACACGAACACTTACGTTCACTTTCAAAACAATTTCATAATAAAAGGATGAAGTAAATGGGGATTGAACTCCCAAACTTTTTGTTCATTAGTTAAGAAGTTTACCAATAGACTACAACATATATACTACTTTATTGATAATATGTCTTCATCTTTATTATCACATATAGCTTTTTCTGCTCTAAAACTAAAATATAAAAAGCATTTTCTTTTCTTGGTAGCCAAGAAGGCTGAATGTTTGTAGGTTAAGAATAATATAAAATGGAAGGTTCTTAATTAATTAAGGATTTATTAGTCTCTTTTGCTTTTTAAAATAAACTGTGTTGCCTATTTCCAAGTGAATGAGAGAGACAGCTTAAATGATATGAAAAAATTGTTTAATGCATTAGGGATATCAACATCCTGAAAGTGGGATATTTTTGGTGGTGTCATTTTTGTCAACTATCTGTCTCTTTTAGTTACTGTTACCAGTTCTTTTAGGCAGTTATCTATTCACTTATTATACCCCTTTCTTATTTATTAGCCAAAAAAGATTTTTTTTTATTTTTATGTTTACATTGACAAGATTTTCATTTAAACTGCACAAACCAAGTAATAAAGAATTATTAGCTTATTTCAACCAAAAAACATATATATTGAATTATTTCTAACCTCTTCGCATGATTGAAATATATAAGTTGATTCTTTCAGATTAGGGCAAAAATCAAATTACCCCCAACGTTTGGACTAAATACAATATGTCTATATAACGTTTGAAAAAATACACTAAACCCAATTCTCCGTTAACTTAACCTCATCCGTTAAATTATAAAATTATAAATTACTTTTTTATCCTTATTCTTTTATAATCAAATCTCTTTTTTATTTTTGAATCTTCTGAAATGCAGTGTTCCGTGCTTTATTTCCGTGCTTTATTTTTGGAACAGAATACAAACGAGGATAAATATTAACCTTCCAATTAAACTTCCAATTTATCTACAAAACTGAACCTCCTGATCTATCCTTGGGATACATGAAACTGATTGTTGATTGTTGGAGATAATTTAAATTGTTCCTGATCTGAAGTATTTCTCTGACCTGTAGAAAAGACCCCTTTTATGAAAATTTTAGGAGCTTGTCATTGGAAAAGTGGTTCAGACAACGTAGCTTTGCTTAATTGCTTATGAGAATCATTTAAAATTAGCAACTTTATGATCTCTGTTAGAACTGTAACATCTGTGATGCCTCGAGTAGTCCAATTGAGAAATTGGAATAGTTGATTATAGGCCCCTTTTTAAATAAGGCTAAATATAAAAAAAGTAAACAAAGTTTTGGGCTAGTTTAAAAAAGTACACTAAGATTTTTTTTTGTTTAAAAAAAGGACACAAAGTTTCAAGAAACGCCACTGGGTTAGTTAGGGTTAGGGTTGGATTAGGGTAGGGTTTAAAAAAACCACATTCATTTTTCCTTTGTGTTTAAAAAAACCACATTCATCTTTTATTTGTGTTTAAAAAATCATCATTGAACTAATCAGATATTTAAATAGACCCCCCCCCCCCCCCGGCGCGAACTAACCTTAAGGCACTGTTTGGTTGGAGGGGAATGGAGGGGAATGGAGGGGAGGGGAGGGAAGGGATTTTTTTAATACTTTTCTTGTTTGGTTCATTTTTTAGGAGGGGAGGGGAGGGAAGTGGGGGGTGCAACACCCCTCCTGAGCCAATTTTGGCTCCCCTCCAAAAGTGGGGGGATTTGGAGGGAAGAGAAAGTATGGCTAATTTTTTAAAGTGGCTGGACTAAATTGCCCTTTAAATCTAAATCCTAATATAATAAAAAAACCTCTCTTTCTCCCTATCTCCCGACTGTTTGATTAATGATATTACATGTCAGATCAGATCAGGGCCGGCCCTGACATGTAGGCGGGCAAGGCGGCCGCCTTGGGCCCCCGCCGAAATCGCCATTTTTGGGGCCCCCGATTTTAAAATTCCCTTGTAAATATAGGCACGCATTTCGTGCGTAAATTTTTTTTTTTATTTTTTATATGGGGTAGGGGGGGCCCATTTCGGAAGTTTGCCTAGGGCCCCCCGGAACTCAGGGCCGGCCCTGGATCAGATCTGGGGAAGGTTCTCCTACATCCTAGCTTTGGACAACTCCTTCAATGGGCTGTTGTTGGTGACACATTCCCTGTCGGTTGTGCTTTCGATGAAAATGGTTCAAGGCATGCCGATTATATGTACTTGGTATTTCCTTTGAAACTTGATGAGATCTTGCTATTTCTTTTACTGTTAATTTCTTTTAACTATGATATCGAACTAATGTTTCATTTGATTAACAGGTGGCTAAGATATTTGAAATGAATTAACAATGTTATATTCATTTCTTGTATCAGCTCTGCACAAGTTTGGGCCTACCAACACCTGATGAACGAGGAGGACAAGGAGAATCTGAATTGGTTACTTGTATTCAAGTAAGTGCTTCTCTTATCTATAGAGTTCATTTTAAAATAGGAAACTTACGTGCATCTGTAACTTATTTTATCACCAATGTGCAGCAAATATGAGCTTTATAGCAAGAGCAAAGTTCGAATTGATGTGGAGAAAGTGAAGCCGTATTACCTTTCTCTTATCGATAAGGTAAATTTTCTCAAGAGTTTGCCCCTCTTTAACCATTGATTGAGTTATCTTCTTGATCTTAATTAATAATAAATTTTTGTTACAGTACTTCCCTTCCAAGCTGAGATGGTGAAGTTTGAGACCGATGGTTGGTTCAGTTGGTTGCCTCGAGCATCTAATGGTGTGGTGTTTTCTCAGCATTCATTGTAGAATACATATACTATAATTCTATCATTTCATTTAGTTTATGAAACTTTAGTTCTGTAATGAGTGCATATCTGTATCGGTGGAAGTATATCAATTTGAGTTGTTCATTATGCAAAATGTGTACTTCATGAAAGGAAATGGAATAAAAAAGGAGAAATTATGAGCAATTCTTGCTTCTTGCTGTATGTACTGAAATGATACCCTCCTAAAGATTGAATGATGAACTAGAAAAAGAAGAAAAAAATTTCTCTAATTCGTTGTTGTTTCAATTCTTATTGTATGAAGTGGTTGTATGAATTTCTTATTATATGCAAAAGGGTATAAAAGTAATTTTATTATAAAATCCATTCCCTCCCCCTATGAACCAAACAAGAAGATAATTATTTTCCCTTCCCTCCCCTCCCCTCCTTTGAACCAAACAGAGTTTTCATTAAATCCCTTTCCTCCCTTTCCCTCCCCTTCCCTCCCCTCCATTAAAATCCCTCCCCTCTCCTCCCCTCCTCTCCTTTGAACCAAACATAGCCTAACCCTAACTAACCCAGTGGAGTTTTTTGAAACTTTGTGTCTTTTTTTTAACCCCCCCCCCCCCCCCCCCCCCCCCCCCCCCCCCCCCCCCCGCGCGAACTAACCTTAACCCTAACTAACGCAGTGGAGTTTTTTGAAACTCTGTGTCTTTTTTTTAAACAAAAAAATCTTAGTGTACTTTTTTTAAACTGGGCCAAAACTTTGTGTACTTTTTTTATATTTAGCCTTTAACTAATCGAGAAAAATTTCTAATTTCTGCTGGATACTGCTTGGCATATTAGATGTACTTTGATTCAATATTGCAATAGTTGGTGTCTACATGTCGCTACTTTTTATTATTTGAGTGGTAACAATTTATTTGACATTAAAAGTTTTAGTTAATGACTTTAAAATAACCTGCTGGCTTATGCTCTCGAAAAGGATAATAGTTGGCTCCTGGATAAGCTAATTTACTTCAATAATCTATGTAGTCCTCTTGCTCCATCATGCAATGTGCTTCGGGGATTTTCTGATTGTACTCACATATTTTTGTGAGTAGGTGTTTGTGTTTGTGTTGCATGAGCTTGCAAAATCTGAGCATGTATAATTTGTGTTACAGAGTCTATGTTGCAGAATTACAGAGATTTGGGCGAGGAAGCGATATGAAGATGGCTGATATGTTTAAAAATAGGATTGATATGGCTAAAAATAGGATTAAATCGGGACCGTTCAAATCGGGCACGAATCTTAAAGCTTTCAGGAGTAAAACGGTAATTTCACCTATAAACGGGTCTGAAATAGGAACTGTGCCTCTTCTTCAAAGCCTAATAACCCATAAACGGATCTGTCCTATTGGATACGGGTACCAACCTATTACAAACCAATTCCGAAGGATAAAGAGGAATTCAGATTCGTGATTATCCCTAAGAAGCGGTTTTAACCACTTCTTATCCATCAACACCGGAAAGCAGAGATTTGTCCTTATCTCGAAACAGGTCCCTAAGGCGACTATAGATACCCCTCTCCCCCCACCGTAACAAGGTAATGAATCTTTTCCTACCTAAATCTCTTTCTTAATCTTTGAGATTACTGACAAGAGTGTCAGAGGGTTCGTTGCCGGGATCCATCCCGGTATATCGAACTTTGTGCAGGTTCGTGGTAGCGGCAAGGAACAAGTCAGCACATAGGTGGAGTCAACAGGTTCACTTTACTGTTTTCTTCAAAGAACTCACAAATTCATCTGTTTGCTCCCACAACCGAAATTAGCAGCAACAGATTGGCGCCGTCTGTGGGAAACAGAAACAGCGATCCAGTCCTATCTAATCAGCCAAACTAGTTTCAAGCCAAGCTTCCCAAGAAGGGGAAGACGATGGTCTCTAACCGGAGGGCCACTCCCGCTCCTTCTCCTCCTCCAGTCCACGTGGTTCCCCCTCAACCCACTCAACAAGTCCAGCAGCCTGGACAGCCTCTCCATAAACCTGTCCAGCAACCGCAGCCTGGACGACCCCTTCCTCAACAACCTTAGCCCCAGAAGGCTCCTCAAGGGCCACAAGAGGCTGCCGCGGGACCCTCCTGACGAAGTCGACAAGTGTAACCCCCTCACCGCGACCATGTGTCAATACACAACCTCTCGTCGGACTCCATGGCCTTGCACAATCTCCATACGCCGAAGGATCTTCGAAACATCATCATTAATCGACAGTATGGGGAAGATCTCCGGACCCGCTTAGATGAGAGGTGGACCCATGACGGGATACCCCGCCGAGAACGTTAAAGGGGTCTAGCGATCTGGTCCCCTAGAGCCCGGTCCCCCCATAGGCCAGATTATAGAAGGTCAAACTCTCCCAGGAGGCGAAGGGAGTCGCCCTAGCGTTGTCAAAGGAGAAGCCTCTCTCTAGTCGGCCGACCCATCCCCCGGGACCACCGAGAGCATGAGGCCCCTGTCACGAGGGCAGAGTTCCAGCAATTCCAAGAGGTAGTCCTGAGGGCCCTCAATGTTGCCCTCGACCACGGTTAGCGGGAGCCCAGTCCTCAACTGGCACAAGACCATAGGCGCCATACACCTAGTCCTCAATATGGCCCGAGCTATCATCGTCGCACTCCCAGTCTCGTCACGCATGAGGACAAATCCCAGGCCTCAGCAAGGTATGACCAGAGGGAAGATTCGGTCTACCTCCGTCTCCACGAGATGGAGAGGCGCCTTGGCTGACTAGACAGAGAGGAAAAGCAATGGGCAAGGAATTTCTGCCCCAGTAGGCCCCCATTCTTCCGGACTATAATGGAGGCACCGGTCCCAGATAACTTCCAGCCTCCTCATTTTGAATCATACAACGGGGAGTCCGACCCCGCTGACCACATCGAAAGTTTTAAAACTCTCATGATGATACACCAGGCGTTGGATGTGCCCCTCTGCAAAACTTTTCTAGCCACGCTGAAGGGGCCTGCAAGGGAATGGTATTCCCGTCTAGCCCCGGCCTCCATATTCTCCTTCAATCAGCTCGAAGGCCTCTTCCTGACTCACTTCGTGAGTAGCCACCGAGCTGAAAAACGAGCACCTCCCTGCTCTTGCTTCATCAAAGGAAGGGTGAGCGGCTAAGAGATTATGTCAAACGGTTCACTGCAGAGGCCAGATCCATTGCCTTCTTGAACCAGTCCGTGGCTTTTGCCGCCTTCCAATCCAATGTCGCTAACGACAGCCTCAGAGCATCCCTTGCCAAGAAGCCCCATCGGGATTTCTCAGAACTCCTGCTCAGGAGTGAGAAATACATCCGAGCGGAAGAATCTCTCTCCTGCCCTACTTTTGAGGGATCGTCCTCCGGAAAAAAATGGAAGAGCTCTGAAGAAGAAGGAGCTAAGAAGCTCCAGAAAGACAACGGAGGCCAGTGTCGCCCTCCTCCCCACTTCGAGAAGTTCACTCTGCTCAACGCGAGTGTCTCAGCCATCCTGATGGAGGTTGGAAAAGAGTGTCTTCTATCGCCACCTCCGAAGATGAACACCCTGGGGAAGAAGAGGAACCGAGCCAAGTGGTGCCGCTTCCACAGGGACCACGGCCACGACACGGATGACTGTCGGACCCTAAAAAACGAGATTAAGGCCCTTATTCAGAGAAGGAAACTCTCCAGGTTCGTGAGGAAGGACAGGGCGGATCCTCCTCCGCCCCCCAGGGGGGCTAATATGCGACCCGAGCAGAACGCGAAGACCCCGGACTCCGAACCAGAGACCATCCTACATCTCATCCACGGAGGCCCAATGGGGGGAGATTCCAACTCCTCCCGAAAATCTTTCGTCCGGAAAGTAAGTTTTGTGCAGAACCGTCTTCCCCCCAAGGGCCTAGGGGCCCCGGTCACTTTTTTAGATAGATATCTAGAGGGCGTCCTAACCCCCCATTGCGACGCATTGGTAATAAACCTCCACATGGCCAACTTTGACGTGCGCTGGGTCCGAGTTGACAATGACAGTTCGGTCAACATTCTCTTTCTAGAGGCTTTCCAGAGGCTTAAGCTATCCAGGGATTGACTCAAGCCTACCGGCTACACTCTGCACGGGTTCATGGGAGTGTCAGTGACGATCGAGGGTGTCATAACTCTCGATGTAACTGCTGGCAAAACTCCCACCACCCGAACCGAGCCGATGGACTTCATGGTGGTGGATGTGAAAGCCGCATACAACGTCATTCTGGACCGACCAGGCCTAGCTGCTCTCCAGGCCATAGCCTTGGTCTACCATATGAAGATGAAATTCCCCACCACAGCGGGTGTGGGAGAAGTCAGACGGAGCCAGGAGGCGGCTCGCAAATTCTACAGGACCTCTGTGGGAGGACCGTTCCTCTCCCTTGAAGCTCTTGAACTCCCCCAAGGGAGTAGCCCACCTATATCGGAACCGGTCGATGAGCTGGAAGAGGTGGTCTTCTCGAAAGGAGATCCAACCCGGAAATTCTAGATTAGCAAAGTCCTTCCCCCTCCCGTTCGCTCCGACATTATCCAGTGCATAAGGGCAAATCGAGACCTCTTCACCTGGACTGCAACTGATATGCCGAGAATCTCCGAGGATCTCCTCATGCATCACCTTAGTGTCGCTTCGGAGGCCAGACCAGTTCAGCAAAAGCAACGCAAATTTGCCCCTGAGCGCTAGCAAGCTATCAAGGAGGAGGTTGAGAAATTCCTTAGGGCTCGGTTCATACAAGAGGTCAACTATCCGGAGTGACTGTCCAATGTCATGCTGGTCAAAAAAACCAACGGGGGCTGGAGGATCTGCACTGACTTCATGGATCTAAACAAGGCCTACCCCAAAGATCCATTCTCCCTCCCGAGCATCGACGCCCTGGTTGATGCAACCTCGGGCCACAAACTCTTAAGCTTCATAGATGCGTTCTCTGGGTACAATCATATAAGAATGTTCCCTCCCGACATTCCGAAGACCTCTTTCGTCACTGATTAGGGCCTATATTGCTACCAGGTCATGCCCTTTGGGCTTAAGAACGCCGGTGCCATCTATCAACGCCTTGTTAACAAGGTTTTTAAGAAACAGATTGGGCAGAACATAGAAGTCTATGTAGACTATAACACCCCGTAATTTCTAAAACATATAAATATATAATATATATGTATGTATATAAAGGGAATGACAGATATGTGAATAAAATCGAAATGAATAGTAGAGGGGGGCCCACACGTGAAGAATAGCAGGAGTAAGCTGCTGTATGCATTGCTCATGATGTCAAAGACGCTGACGTTGCGGTTGTGTAGGCCCTCATGTGCAGGTAAGGTAGAAACAACAGCTTGTGCTGCTGTCGTCACTTGTGCCACGTGGGCATGGGGCCCACCATTGTGGCTCTGTGCTCACAGGGAAGAGAGAAAGAAGTAGAGGAGAATTGTCCCATATCGGGATTTGTACTCAAAATAAATAACTATAAATATAATTACCAATGATCAAGATTCACCAATTCGGTTAACCACCTTTTGAGAGGTAGTCTGTGGTGGGCAGTTGTACTATACTATAAATAATTTGTCAGATAAATTGTATAAATTATCCGAGTAGGGGCAGGGGTGTTACATAGATGACATGTTGGTGAAGAGCGTCAGCATATCGGATCATGTCTCCGATCTCCAAGAAGCTTTTAACGTATTGAGGAGACACAATATGAGACTGAACCTGAACAAGTGTGCATTTGGCGTCTCATCTGGCAAGTTCCTGGGGTTCTTGGTCAGCCAAAGGGGCATAGAGGCCAACCCCGAGAAGATCCAGGTCATACTCCATATGGCTCTCCCCTCCAGTGTTAAAGATGTGCAGAGACTCACCGGGTGCCTCACGGCGATAGGGCATTTCCTCTCCAACTCCGGGGAAAAATGCCTCCCGTTCTTCAAGGCCCTCAGGGGGGCCAAAGGCTTTGAGTGGGAACAACAGCAATAAGAGTCCTTTGACTAGCTCAAGGCCTACTAAGTCAACCCCCCACTCTTGAGCAAGCCAAAGTCCGGGGAAGTCCTTTACTTATACCTCGCTGCTTCGGAGCAGACCCTCAGCGTTGTTTTAGTAAGAGAGGAAGACAAGATGCAGAGGCCTAACTACTACGTGAGTAAAGTCCTTAGGGTCGCCGAACTCCGTTATTCGAAGCTAGAGAAGATGGCCTATGCCCTGGTCATGGCGGTCGGAAAGCTCTACCCCTACTTTCAGTCTCACTTGGTGGTCGTTCTTACCGACCAGCCACTCAAACAATTCATCCACAAGCCCGAGACCTCAGGGCGCCTGATGAAGTGGTCCATCAAGCTAAGCCAACATGATATTAGCTATCAACCTCGGACCACTATCAAGGCTCAAGCCCTAGCGGAGTTCATAGTAGAAAGCACGATCCCTGACGCTAGCAAAGCGATAGAGGAACCCACGTTCTGGATGGTGTATGTGGAAGGCTCCTCGTGTACCGATGGGAATGGAGCAGGAGTCATACTAGCTATTCCGGATGATTTTATCCTCCAATACTCGCTCTGTATTAACTTTCGAGCATCCAACAACGAAGCTGAGTATGAAGCCCTTATTGCCGGCCTGTGCATGGCTCGCAAGGTCGGGGCCAAACATGTCAAGATATTTAGCGACTCCCAGCTGGTGGTGAACCAGGTATCAGGAGAATACAAAGCATGAGACAGTCGTATGGCCAAGTACTTGGCCAAAGTCAAGGAACTGATGGTCTCTTTCGAGGATGCACAACTCCAGCGAATTCCTCGAGAAGAGAATGCACAGGCGGACGCCCTCTCGAAGCTAGCTTCCTCTTCCCTCCAAGGGCTCGAACAAACTGTCTTGATAGAAGTTCTACTGAGGCCCAACATCCAGGAAGAAGGCCTTAAGCCAATGGAGACACTGCCTTACAACTCGGGGAGAATTGGATGAGGCCTCTGCTCGAGTTCCTCAGGGATGGGATCCTTCCCTTAGACCCTAAAGAGGCCCGAAAGATCCAGACCAGAGTCGAGCGGTACACACTCATCGAGGGAGTCTTGTACAAATGCTCCTACACCCTAGTAGACGGCAGACCCTACTTGAGATGTCTCTCCCTCGATGAAGCCCAGTATGCTTTAAAAGAAGTACATGAAGGGATATGTGGCGCTCACTTAGGAGAAGGTCCCTCGCCCGCAAAACCTTGAACTATGGATACTTCTAGCCTACCCTCTTTGTGATGCAGAACAACACGTGCGTCAATACGGCCCTTTCCTCCAGCATTGGGCCAGTAAAAAATCCTTGTTGTGTCGATCGAATATTACTCTAAGTGGATCTAAGCCGAGCCCCTAGCAACGATCATGAGAATAGGGTGCAGCACTTCTTTTGGAAAAAACATTGTCTGCAGATTTGGCGTGTCCCGAATCTTGATAATGGACAATGGAACTCAGTTTACGGGGGCAGATTTCTGCACTTTTTGTGCAGACTTGGGCATTCAGCAACGATTCTCCTCGGTCTCCCACCCCCAGTACAACGGTCAGGCAGAGAACGCCAATCGAAAAATTCTCTCCGGCCTGAAAAAGAGACTGAGCAGGTCGGCTAAGGGGTTATGGGTAGAGCAGCTCCCCAATGTGCTCTGGAGCTACTGCACTACGAAGAGGACCCCCACAGGAGAATTGCCCTTCAACCTCACTTATGGCTCCAAAGCCGTTACCCCTCTGGAGGTGGGTCTACCGTCCCTATGCTTGATTGCTTACAACGAAGAGCAAAATGTGAACGAGCTTCGCGGCAATTTGGAACTCATCGATGAGATCCGTGAGAGATCCTCTCCATTCGGCAAGAAACCTATCGACGTAGGATCGAGCAATCCTATAACAAGAGAGTCCGTCTTACTAATCTCAAAGAAGGGGATCTGGTGCTCAGAAAGCTATCAATTTCTTTCCCCACCAAGAAAGGCAAGTTGGAACCCAACTGGGAAGGACCATACAGTATCTCTAAAGTTTTCCGCCCTGACACTTGTCAACTTGAAGATCCGAAGGGCAAGAGGGTGCCGAGGACATGGAACGCAAAGCATTAGTTGAAATACCAAGAGGGTGTTTAAACACCGCTCCAAGCAACTTCTCCTAGAGCACTCTTCTTAAAGCGTTTTAAAGCTTGTTTCTCTTTCTTTGTTAAGTGTAATAATGGCTCGCAACTCAGAAGCAGCCACTTAGTAGTTGTTTTTAATAAAAAGTAGTTCTCTCTATCTCAGAAAAACTATTGTCTTAATATTCTTTCACCGAGTTCATACCCTCTTAACGACAAGTTCGGAGAGCAACACTTGGTTCGATGCAACTTTTGCTACTTGCAAACGAGCAAGTACAAAGTAGCTCACCATTCGGAATCGCTCCTACAACTGTTGATACTCTCTAAACGAAAAGTTCGGAGTCAACACTTGGTTCGATGCAACTTTTGCTACTTGTAAACGAGTGATTACTAAGTAGCTCACCATTCAGAATTACTCCTGCAACTGTTGATACTCTCATAACAACAAGTTCAGATTCCAACACTTGGTTCGATGCCGCTTTAGCTACTTGCGAACGAGCGAGTACTAAGTAGCTCACCATTCGGAATTGCTCCCACAACTGTTGATACTCTTGCAAACATTAGCGAAACACAAATTCTCACAAGAAGCTCGAGAAATGAGTATATTATTTCATCAAAATTTGAGGTACAAGTCTAATTCTAGACCAAAAACTCACATTATTTCATCAAGATTTGAGATGCAAGACTCATATGAAACAAGAATCATATGAAACAAAGACTACAAGATTACAAAATTTGGCCCTAGCCCCTCCTAGGGAATGGGATGCTTCTATTAAGCGATACTCGGGGTCGGCGAGCGCTGTGTTGCTGTTGCCTCATTTCCATAGAAGTCTCCAAGACGGCGAGCCGAGTAGCGTCGTTAGCACCTAGGAGACTAACAGTCACCCCAAAAGATGCTCTGCTCGACGAGCCAGCCACCTCGCTTTGCGCGTCCCCAGGGTGTCTCAAGACAGGGGGTGAACGAAGCGCTAACTCGTAGAACGACCTTCCTTGGGCATACTCACCCCGAAGGTAAGAAGTGCTCCTGACGTTACTCCCCTTAGAAAGCCGTCGTAGACGAAGGTTCTCCGACTCTAACTCCACGATCCGCTCCTTCAACGAGTCGTCCGTCACTTTGACCTTCAGGCGAGGCATTCGGCTCAAGCTACCCCCACGAGAAGCCTCGGAGATAGCCCTTTGAAGGTGCGTCGCCTCCAGACTCTTCTCGTGCACCACGTTTTTCAACTCGTCTCTCTCAGACCTCGCGTCAAAAAAGAGTAACGAAGGAACTTGAGTCTCAAGCCTTGGCTGACGGCCATTGAGGGACATGTCTCCTCACCTTCAAGGGGCACTTCGTGAAACCTCTCCTCGAGGCGCTTTATCTTGATTTCTCGATGAGCCAAGGTCAGCTTCAGATGACCCAACTCCCGCTCTGCTCTATAGAGCATCTCCTGAGACCGAGCTAGCCCCAACTTGGTGACACCCAGATTAGACCGGATACGAGACACCTCGCTGATCTGTGAAAGTCGAACAAAAAATAAGAGGAGCGTGAATTTTTAAGTTTGAAGAACCAACATGGCAACACTGCGCCTACACAAAGCTATCGAGACAGCTCGGAAGTAGAGCAAACCCACAAAAGTTTCGAAGCCACACAACACTTTTCAAAAAAAAAGCGGAGAAGGAAAGCTTTTCATTAAAATTCAATGAGTACAAGAAGCGGTGGCCAACCCGCAATTAGACAACATTTCATGACATTCAAAACAGAGGTATGAAGTACAACAAGGTCAAGGGCGGACCTCTTTAGCGTGATCCCTGGTCGCCGAGGGCTCCGACCCTTGTGTGGTGGCGACGATCGCTAGGGGCATGGCCTCCGCATCGGCCTCTACCTCTGCCTCGTCGACCCCTACCTCAACCACCTCGACCTCGTCATCTTCTTCATCCTCCTCGGAGGCGTCGTCGAACCTAGGGACGGGGTCGGGGAACAAGCGCCATCCGGTGCAGTCTACCTCCAGGTAGGCCTCCTTCACCTAGTGATTGTGCGAGCATAGGCCTTCGCCATATTGATGGCAAGGTACCCTTTTGCCTTCTCCATCGCTTCGGCCTTGGCCTCCTTAGCCGCGACGACCTTAGCGGCAGCAACGGCATCCTCGTTGTCCTTCTTCGCCATCTCTTTTTGTTGTAGCAGCAGAGCATGTCAGCCTCGAGCTTCGCCACAAAACTTTCGAGATACTCCAACCTTGCAGCCTTCGCCTCGGTTTCAACCCTCAACTGCTCGAGGTCCATGGCAATCCGACCTTCTCTGCCTAAGCCCAGTTGGTCTCCTGCTTCAGATCTTTCTCTAGTTCGGTCATCTTCTCCATCAAATGACCAAAGTGGCAAGTTATCTACGAAAAGAAAGGCGGAGCACCATGACAAACTTGGAAAGAATAGCTTATAAAAGGTGAAAACCAAGTAAATAATAGACTTACCGATACCGCCACTCGTGCGATCTTGAGCGTGGCATCACAAATGCCGCTGGCATCCATAGTGGCCCTATCCTTCGGCATAGCAAGGTGCCGAACGGCTTGCATGCTCGACGACGAGTCCCCAAGAAACCCGTCGAGCTTGCGAACTTGCTAGTCTGGGACGAAAATCTTCTTGTGCTCCTCGGTCAGGAACACCTCGGCCTCGGCCGTCAATGGCAGGGCCTCCAAACACAAGGCCGCGGCTAAGGGGAAGGCCCGAGCCTCAGCCAAAGCTGACATCGCTGCGGGGGTCGGCGGCCACTGAACAACTGCGACCTGCACCGCCGCCTGCTCCATGGTAGCGGCGATAGTCTTCACCCTCAGCGAGGATACCTTGGAGACCACCATCCTTCTCTTCCTCGGGGCCTTGCTGCCCAAGACCCCATGCTGCGCTAACTTGTCCTTGAAGTCCATAGCTTCTGCCACAACAAAAAAGAAAGTTAAGCACGGGTAAATCCAGACTCAGGAAGAAGGGGAACACGAGGCTAAAAATAAACCGCATACTAGGGTTTATAAGGCTGAGACCCCTCCTGAAGAGCACCTCCACGGTTAGATCCCTCCAATCAAACTTCGGCCGATCGAGGAGCGTCCGAACCATCTCGTCTTCATCAGGGCTGTGCACCGAGCTCTCTTTCACCCTTCTCGGGACTTCTTCAACCTAAGTCATCAGGATGAACTACAGCTCTCGACTCTGGACAAAGAAGTACTTGTCCATCCAATGCTTTATCGAGTCGGGGTAGTTGACAAGCTTGGCGCCATGCCTCAAAGCCAGGTAGAACCTAAACTCCGACTTGTGTTGTTGATGAACCCAGTATACGGTCCGCAGCACCCTCAACTCCAGCTTGAGCCCCGTCGCTTGGCAGTGAAGGATGAATCCGTTGACCAGCCTCCACACTTTGGCATGTACTGGATGGGGCTGATCCTAAACCATCGCAATAATTCGATGACAAAGGGATGAAGAGGGAGCCTCACACCGGCGATGAAGGCATCGATGGGCCAGAAGCACATGTCCACTGGCATCGGAGAATTGGCCCTCACTCCGGGCCCAGGCAACATCAAGTCATACTCTTTCAGGATCTGAAAACATTCCCGAATCGACGCCAAATCCACCTCGTTAAATATGGAGATCGTCTCGTCGAACTCCGAGGTCTTTCTTGCGGCATTCTCCTCGAAGCTCTGCCCCATGCCATACATGATATGCTCGGCCTGTTCGTCCGGAAGGTCCTAAACCCTCTAAAGTCCGGTTAGCTCCCCTGGTAGTCTGTTGAACTCCCCCATCCTCCGCTGGCTCTCAACCATGGTCTCCACTATGACCAAAGGGGACCCTACCACGACCTTGCCTTTGTCGATCAGAGGAACTTGGCTCAAGGTCGGCTCATGGGCGAGCATAGGGGAGGTCTCCTGCCTCAAAGGAATGTCAGACATTCTCTAAAAATAAACTAAGTATGAGATTACCTTGATTTGACAATGACTGCCAGAAAAGTTCGCTGGAAGAAGAAGATTCTCGCCTGAAGCTCCAGTAAGAGAAAGAAATCACCTGAGTAAAAAACTAGAGAGTGAGCAAATGAGAAGGGGGGTGGAGTTTTATAGAGAGGGGCACATTAACCGAGACTAAAAGGCCCTTGAAAGTGCGAAGGTCCGGATACCGCAAAACGACAGAAAAATATGAAAAACTCAACAGACCTTTGACTGGTCAACGGTCAACGGTCAGCATGCCACATGTCGCTCTCCTAGACTTCGGTAACCTGTACCGAGCACTCTTGCCACCACGTCCAAATGCGAGAAAAAAATCTCCTGAACTTCGGCAACCTGTGCCGAGCACTCTTGCCACCGACGTCCAAATGCGAGAATAACTCTCCTAGACTTCGAGAATCTGTGCCGAGCACTCTTGCCACCGATGTCCAAATGCGAGAAAAAAATCTCTTGGACTTCGGTAACCTGTGCCGAGCACTCTCGCCACCGACGTCCAAATGCGAGAAAAAATCCTCCTGGACTTCGACAACCTGTGCCGAGCACTCTTGCCACCGACGTCCAAATGCGAGAAAAAATCCTCCTGGACTTCAACAACCTGTGCCGAGCGCTCTTGCCACCGACGTCCAAATGCGAGAAAAAAATCTTCTGGACTTCGGCAACGTGTGCCGAGTACTCTTGCCACCGACGTCCAAATGCAAGAAAATATTCTCCTGGACTTCGGCAACTTGTGTCATGCACTCTTGCCACCGACGTCCAAATGCGAGAAAAATCCTCTTGGACTTCGGCAACATGTGCCGAGCACTCTTGCCATCGACGTCCAAATGCGAGAGAAATGCATTGACTGGTCAACGGTCAATGATCAACGCGCCACGTGTTGCTCTCCTGGACTTCGGCCACGTGTGTGTCGAGCACTCTTGCCACCGATGTTCAAATGCGAGAAAAGGCATTGACTGGTCAATGGTCAACGATCAACCCGCCACGTATCGCTCTCCTGGATTTTGGCCACGTGTACCGAGCACTCTTGCCACCGACGTTCAAATGCGAGAAAAGGCATTGATTGGTCAACGGTCAGCGGTCAACGCGCCACGTGTCGCTCTCCTCAACTTCGGCAATGGGTGCCGAGCGCTCTTGCCACTGATCCCCAATGGCGAAAAAATGCTTGCCTCCCGATGCGCGCTCATGATCGGAGCGCTCAGATTGTGCCACATCATCAGGCAGCGGATCCACCATTTGATTGCCCAGAAAATCGTGCCAGAGCTCCGATGGACGCTCCAGATCGTGCCACGTCGATAATAGCTGATTAATCATATTTTTTATTTATTAATTCGAATTATTTATTTAAAAAATTGCAAAAAATAATTAAAATTCAAAAAAATTAATTAATAATTCTAAAAAATAATTATAATTTTGGGAAAATGTTTTTGAGCTTCTAGAAAAGTAATTATTGATTAGAATAATTAATTGGCGCTTTTTGAAACTAGATTGTTACTTCGCAAAATTGAGTAAATAATTCGAAAAATAGTTAAAAAATCTGAAAAATCACAAAAATCCAGAAAGTCTAAGAATAATTTTGGGCATTTTGCTAGCTCAGAAATATACTGTTACACCCCGAGCAAGATCCAAACTTCATTAAGAACTCCGATAAAATCTCGTACGCCATTGAAACAGTAAAACTACTCCCCAAAGGCTGTAAAACACAGTCTTTAGGAGTGGGGGCTCGTGATATGGCTAAAATAGGATTAAATCAGGACCGTTCAAAGAGGGAACGAAGTTTAAAGCTTTCAGGGGTAAAACGGTAATTTCACCTTCAAACGGGTCTGAAATGGGAACTGAGCCTCTTCTTCAAAGCCCAATAACCCATAAACGGATCTGTCCTATTGGATACAAGTACCAACCTGTTACAAACCAATTCAGAAGGATAAAGAGGAATTCAGATTCGTGATTATCCCTAAGAAGTGGTTTTAACCACTTCTTATCCATCAACACCGGGAAGTAGAGATTTGTCCTTATCACGAAACGGATCCCTAGGACGACTATACCCCCTCTCCCCCACCATAACAAGGAAAAGAATCTTTTCCTAACTAAAGCTCTTTCTTACTCTTTGAGATTACTGACAAGAGTGTCGGAGGGTTCGTCGTTAGGATCCATCCCGGTGTATCGAACTTTGTGCACGTTCGTGGCAGCAGCAAGGAACAAGTCAACACATAGGTGGATTCAACAGGTTCGCGTTACTTGTTTTCTTCAAAGAACTCACAAATTCATTTGTTTGCTCCCACACCCGAAATCAGTAGCAACAATGGCTAATGGAGTGAATACTGTGCCTCAAATCCCTTTCCTCACGAATGGTGAAATGGTAAGTTCTTTAAGTGGTGAATTTGAGTGCAAACATGAAAAAAGAAGAGATTTGATTATGTAAGGGTAAGGGTAAAAAAGTAATTTAATAATTATAACTTAACGGATGGGATTAAGTTAACATAGAAATGGGTTTAGTATACTTTTTCAAACGTTATATGAGCATATTGTACTTAGGCCAAACGTTGGAAGGGTACTTTGGTTTTTGCCCTTTAGATTAATTTGTATAATGTTTTAACAAAATATTATAATTGTTTAGATGCATTTTGTATCTGTTGAAGCTATTTTAAACGATAAAAATGGTGAATAAATATTTGGTGCAAACAACAAATTTTTTTATATGACCATAATTTGCCGAACGTAATGAAGTATCAGTTTACTTTTGAATAAAAGATTACATTGTATCCTGGTTTCGAATATGAGATTTTTTAGCTGAGTTATAACTCAGCTCAATGGTAACATTTCAATTTAATTACTATGTAGATTTAAATCTTTCACATATTACACAAAGTACAATACCATTAATACGATTCATATCTAACAGTTTTTTTTTTTTGATGATACGGATAGAGTCTAACGACTCCAGCCAGATAATTACTATATAAAACGGACAAAATCGTTCATATAAGGTTTTACAAGCCGTAAAACAAGAATAGAGCATTAAACAATACAAAAAAAACCGAGGGAATGAAAACCAAACCCCACTAAAAGCCAAGCAGATAACTAAGACTACACTCAAATCTAGAAACATGTAGATACTTCGGAGGATGTGGCAGTGCCCGCCGGCGAAAACAGAAATTGAAGCCTAAGGGAGCCGCACTCGAGAAACTCCGCAAGATGAAAGAGCGCCAAGCAGCTCAATTCTCTCGATACAATGATCACGAGCACAAGGGAAAAATCCCTGAGGGGTTACCAGCGGGAGCTCTCGACGCTCAATAAAGAACCCCCTCTGGATACCGACGACGCAGGCGAACACTGGCACATCGGGAGCAGGAATGGAGAGACCAGGAGCGCAACAAACTGAACATGCTCTCTCGTTCCTATCAAAAGATGAAACTCTCAACAAGGAGATACACAGAGCGCTCATACGAACGGCCAGAAAGAGAAAGGCCTATCGGTCACATAACGAATTGTCGCACTGACAAAAGCACACATAGCAGGAGTACATAATAAACCAATCATAAGTAAAGCCTAAATAGCTATAGCAACGGATATAAGAATAATAAACATAATAAAAACATCCAGTAAAGATGAGTAAGAACGCTGGATAGGGCTGGATGGTCCCCATCTCACAAAAAACACCATTGATCGGACTAGCAAATCAAACATAGTCATGGCCAGCGCATAGTAGAGATGGAAATAAAGAAACATAGATCATTCAGTCTAAATCAGTACTAGTACAAAAGAAGGGTAAACTACCCAAATAGAACTAAGCCATGATCCTCCCAACATCAAGCAGTATCCATAGCTGAAAAAGCTTAACCACCATCAGACCAATAAACAACTAGAAGCAAATTGGTAAGGATCAAAGAGCCAAAAGGGGAGGGAGATGGAGCATGAACCTCCCAATTACTAAGCAAACAGTCCACCAGCAACAAACCTGTGCTACTGGCCCAAAATACAAAATATGTACGGCCAAAACACACCTTAACCCTGCAAGCATAAAAAACGATGAGAAGCATCAGAACATAAAGAAGCTCAAAATCCGATCTAAAGATACTAGCCAAAACGTAGTAGATACTGGCTTAAGAGATGTGCATCAGCCAGATAAAATAAAACCTACACAGAAATCAAAACGATGAGCATTAAATCGCATTAAGATTACGAAGACAATGAAAGGCAATCTCCAGTCTACTAAAGAGAAGGGATTCTTTAGCTTCGATATTTAAAGATGAGGACCAAAAATTGAAAAGAAATAAGAATTCGTCGATAATAGAATGGGAGGAAGAAATAGTGTGACGGAAAATCCTCTTATTTCTTTCCATCCACGTGATCCAAACGATGATTTGAAATGACAGATACCACAATTTGTGATACTTGCCATTAGAGGGAGGCGAAGCCCAGACACCTGATAAACATGAAGGAGTGGCTGGCGCTTCCAAGGTGAGAGCGGTAATCTTCCACAGTGGCCATGAGAATTTGCAAAAAACAAATAGGTGGTCCACGTTTTCTGGTTTGGTAGAGCACAGGGGACATAATTGGCCCCACGCTAAGTTTCTCTTGTTGAGGATCTCAATGGTCAGAAGCTTGTTGTTGAGGGCGAGCCAAGAAAGGATTTTCACTTTAAGAGGGGCACAGGACTTCCATACGAGATCAGTGAATGGAGAAATAATGCCCCTAAAATTGAGAAAATGGTAGAAAGATTTAACAGAGAAGATCCCTGAAGAGTTCCAACGCTAGTAAAAATCTTCCTTATCCCTCCACACGAAGTTTGTAAGAGAATAAAGGAGATCATTAAAATCAGATTCTAAGTGCGGGGGAAGATTGGTCGAGAACGGAATCGTCCATTGCCTTTGCAAGTTGGAAGTAATGAAAGATTCAGCTACTGAGGCCAGGGGATTGGATGCCAAACGGAAGAGAGCCGGGTAAGCAGTTGCGAGCTTAGTGTGACCAATCCAGAGGTCAGTCCAGAATTGTGTCCTGGATCCATCGAAACAGGCGTGGGCTAATCCACATTGGAAAGCCTCCGATGCTTTCCACACCCCCGTCCAGAAATAGGAGGCGTTACGATGGCTAAAGAGAGGGAAACTCCACCACTGATCCACTGTAAAGCACCTATCCTTAATACTATTGATCCAAGGTAGATCCTCCATTTTAAGGAATCTCCAAAGTCATTTACCCAGGAGAGCCAGATTCTGGTGCCTGAGGTTCAGCACCCCTAAACCTCCAGAATCCTTGGAAGAGCAAATAAGTTTTCAGTTGCTCAGGTGCGAACCTGGCTTGTGATTGGATGATCCAGACCAGAAGAAATTACTTCTGATCTGATCGATCCTGTTGATGACCCAAGTGGGTACGTAATAGAACGACATCATATAAAGAGGGATAGCAGAGAGAACTGAGTTGAGAAGAATCATTCTACCTCCTCAGAAAAGAAGTTTCCCGGACCAAACCGAAAGTCTGGACTCAACTTTATCAATCATGGGATACCAATCCGATTTATGCAATTTACCCCATCTCAGTGGAATACCCAAATAAGTGATGGGAAACGATGCTATAGGGCTATTAAAGAAATTTGAGATTTCGTTCTGCTTGTCAGGGGAGCCCCCCAACCAGAGAATGGAAGAATTATGAAAATTGATAAATAGCCCTGACGCTAATTCAAAACAATAGAGAAGGAGTTTCAGGTTCCGAAGAGAGTGGGAATTCGGCTTGGCGAAAGTGATCATATCGTCGGCATATTGCAGGTTCAGCACCCCATGGAAACCATGAGAGTTGCCAAGCCCTTCAATGACTTGGGCCTCCTAGGCATTGCGGAGAAGTTTACTAAAAACATCTGCCACTAGCGAGAATAAAAGAGAAGAAAGCGGATCTCCTTGCCGAAGACCACATTTGATTTTAAATTTGTGGCCTTCGGAACCATTAATGAGAATAGATGAGGTTCCAGCGAATAGGATGGATTTAATCCAGACTATCCACTTGGGGCCGAAACCTCTATTAACAAGAATTTCGAATAGAAATTCCCAGCTGAACGTTGTCATAAGCTTTTTGGAAATCAAGCTTGATGAGTATTCCTTCCGTATTAGACTTGTGACAATGGGAGATAACCTCTTGGGCCGACGCTACACTATCAAGGATGAAGCGCTCCTTGATGAATCTCGATTGAGCAGAATTGATGAGCGGGGAGATCACTTCCCCAAGTCTAGCGGAAAGAACTTTCATGATGATTTTGAAAGTGGAGTTGATAAGACTAATAGGCCTAAAATTAGCCACAGAGTTCACTCCTATCCTTTTAGGAATGAGAAAAATATGAGCATAATTGATGCGATCAAAAGAGAATGAGCCTTGGTGAAGTTCAGAGAACATGCGGAAGAGATCGTCTTTCAGCCAATTCCAGAACGTTTGGAAAAAGAAGGTGGGAAATCCGTCCGGTCCTGGAGCGGCATCACTTTTTAAGGCAAAAACCGCTGCTTTAATTTCATCCATGGAAAAGGGGGCCTCTAGGGGCGAGAGGTCATGGGATTGTGAACAGTAAAGATGGTTCCAATCGAGGCTAATTGCTCTTTGCTTGGGTGAACCAATGAGGTTTTTATAGAAAGAAAGGAAAGTTTGATGGATTTCGCTATCCGTAGACAGTTCGACCCCGTTATCAATGATCGAAGAAATACGGTTGCATCGTTGCCTGTGAGATGCAAAGTTATGGAAGAAAGCGGTATTGCAATCTCCCTCCTTGAGCCATTGAAATCTGGCTCTTTGAGCCCATTTCAGATGATCTTGGAAGAGGAGGTCGGAAAATTCCCCTTTGCAAGATCGTCGTTCGTCAAAAAGAGCTGCAGAGATAGGGCCCTGCTCTTCCAACTTATCAATAGATTCAATGGAAGCCAAGAAATTTTTTTTAAGGAAGTTAGTATTGAACTGTCTTTCGTTGCGCCAAATTTTACACCCGAATTTAATAGCATGGAGTTTCAGGAGAATGCTACCCAGTCCGATAAATCCGGAAACTGCTGATAAGTAATCAATGATCATATTGACAAAACATTGGTCTTGTAACCAAAATTTTTCAAATCTGAATTTGTGAGAATGAGGAAAGGGGAAATTAGAGTAAAGCGCGATTCCAAAGGGGAAATTTTTTATATCTAACAGTTAATGTCATTCTGATTCCAAAGAGCGTATGATTTCTTCTTTCACACTACAATACAACATATTTGTCTTTCTAGAATTAGAACAAGAAGACGGAGGAGGAGGAAAAGTTGTTGACATTTAGCCAAACCCAAACCAGTACCTCGTATGAATATGAACCCAAGTTGTGCTTTTAGCGCATTGAATATTGTATGCACCTTAGAGATTGTAGTCCGAGATGGACGTCAATAATCTGGAAGGCCAAAGCTTCCCTTAAAGTAAGGGTTTTTCCTCGGCTGATACTTAACGATGCGATTCTCACAAAATAAAATATTGTTAAAAGGTAGCCTAACATTGCAACCAACTATGAACTTTGCAATACGATCATTGAGTCTAAAAACCATTCATTCTAAGAAAATCATCCACGGGGGAAGGGAATATGGTGATTGTGCAGAAATTAGAAACTTAATAAAATAAGTAAAGTAGGGAGATAAAGTTAGAGAATGCAAACAGAGCAAGCACACAAGACACAGCGATATAACGTGGTTCGACCACAAGTCTACGTCCACACCACATACTTGTTGCAATTCTCCGCCACAATCGTTCTACTATACTTTAAACTCTGGTACAGTGATTCTCAAAATTTAGGCCGAGAGTCCTATTACACTCACAGAACTTCTATGAATAAGCCTCGTAAAACTCACCAAAGTGGAAGAAAAGAAAAACTCTCAATATCTATAACGATGTTAATTGAAGAAACAATAAAAGCTCACACACTCAGATCGTTGATTGAATGATTAGTTCAGAATAATAATAATAATAGCAAAGGATAAAAAATACTCAGTGAATTCACCTCTATTTATAGAGCGCGAAATTGTATCTTTTCCAAAAATGAAAAAAATATTTTTGAAATAGTCAATTCTGCAAACTTCTGTGTTGAGCAGTCCACCGTCCACCTTTAACTTGAAAGTCGAGAGGTGGTCGGTCGACTGACTCATCTTTGCACTATGATGAGCGGTTAACAGTGTGACGGTCGACCGCTATCGTGCAAACTGGGAATTTATTTGGTGAATCCACTTTATATTATTTCCAAAACTGATTATTCAATTAACGACTCATTACATGGTATTTCTTCACATAAATAGAAATGAATAAACAATATTTGTTGGCTTCCTTGAGGTTTTAAAACACATGTTTCTTGAGTTGAAAATCTTCTTGATATTTGCAATCTTCTGTGATACATTCCTCTTTTGCTTGATAGCTAATATTTTTGGCTCTTTATTTTGAATTATCTTCTCTGTAAATCCTGTAGATCTCAACTAAAAATATTAGTCTTAATAATACGTTTTGTGCACATTAAACTTAGGGTCAACAATCTCCCCATTTTGTTGTGAACAAAACATACCGTATAATTTTAAATTTAAAAGAATTCAAATACTCCCTCTTAATCCAATACTCCCCATAAATTCATGCAAATAAGAATTTTGTAAGTGTGTGCCCATGATGCATCCTATATGCATAAAACAAAACATTCACGAAAAACATGCATATATTCAGGTGAGTTAAAAGAACTTTCGTTTTTAAGGGAGAAGTATATTTAAGAAACGGAATTATACATAATAAGAAAGATTACATTTTAGTTCCTACTAGAGAAATCTACTTACATGATATTGTTGATCACGAATCTCTCTGATATACAGTGAGAGTTCTTCATGGTATCTCAAAATTCAAAATACATAATTCATGGGTGAAAAGCAGTTAAATTCTAAGTGCTAAAATTTTCTCCCCCTATTTGGAACACACCAAGAGGGGATAGGAGCTGAACAAAATGGACACTATGAAAAAAATAGACCAAGAAGTCGACCGATCGCAAACAAAATAAAAATACCCTGTAAACAAAAGGGATACAATGTGGGACGGTCGATCGGGCGGTCGACCACACTCTTTCACAAATACCAGCAAGAAGGAATTAACAGGATGCGATCCGATTGATTAACCAATATTCAAAATAACAGATTCTTTTCAATCAAGCACACATAAGCAAATATATAAGAAATCCAGTTAGCAACTGAGCTTCATATAAGGAGGAGATATACGAAGGTATGTGAAATTCATTGATCAAGACTCCATCAGATTATAATAGAGAGATGACATAGGGTCCAAAAGATAAATAACTTTTAAAAAAACTACATATAGAAGAGAGCAAGCAATGTAACATCAACATCATCATCAAGAGAGGGCTACTCTTCATCATCATTGTCATCGTCGTCATCATTGTCGTCGTTGCCTTCATCACCGACAGATTGTGACAAAAGAGGGGAACAAGCTCCCAATCATCCGGATTTTGGATGAGCTTTACGATGCTTAGATAATATCCATAAACATTGGCTTGATGCTGCTCAAATTCTGCAGTAGTCATAGGAGCAGAGGGATTCTCATGGTGATGAGAAGAGGAAGAAGAGGGTTCTTGTGGAGCTTGACGATCTTGTTGGGCTTGATGATGGCTTGGGTAAACGTGACATCAATACCCATTTGTTGAGGAAGAATGGTCATGTGAGCTTTGCTTAGGAGAAAACTTCCAACGGTAATGCGAGAATCAATAGCAAGGTTATAGATGAGAGAGCTAAAAGGAAGGGCACGATTATGAGAAGAAGCATGATTCATAGTGTGGATAATAAAGGTGGAAAGATCAAATTTTTATTCACCCAAAATAAGAAAGATTAGAAACGAATGATCTACCCAAATTTTAGTTTTATCATTCCTTTGGGCCAAATATTTGTATTAACAATTTTATTTAAGACGCGGGCGTCATTCGTGAAATCGGCGGGTCTAGGTCGAGCAAAGGTGAGGGAGTCCGCTATAATGATCATTGATGTTACGGTATTTTTGTCATGGCCAGTTTTATATTCAAGAGAAGTGAAGTTAAGATTATAGGCCTTAAACTCACCCTCGTGAATGTTATATCGGAAGCGAAGATACTTGGGGGGTGATTTGAACATGTTTACCAAGAATAATAAAAAAAGTGTGAGGTCCGTGTCCTTAAACTGTATAAATTTGCATTAAATTGACGAGTAAGAGAATCGGTGTGGGTTCTAGGAGTGGTGAGATAATCTTCCCACCCAAATTCTTGAAGAATTCTGACCATATTACTAAATTGGCCTCCCAAGGAACCAAGAGCAATTGAACGACTGGGTACAACAGGAGTGGCGAAAAGAGTATGGAAATATAGATTAGCACAAACATTATTGCGAAAAACTATTCCATCTCTAGAAATTAGTTTAGAGGTACTACAAATGGATTTCTTACCCTTAGACTTAGAAGATTGACCTCTGTATGTCATTTAGAGTGATAGAAGAGATGAGATGTTACAAATTTGGGGGCAAAAAGCACGAAAACCCGATGAGGAGTGATGGGTTTAGAAAGAGGGGTTAGGGTTTTCGTGGAGGCTGAGGAGAGAGAGAAGAAGATATATAAATACTTATATGGTGGGCCCCATATGTCATAGAGAGAAAAAAATCGAGATCTGTTTAGTCGAGAGAACCGGTTAACCAAGTTATTGGATGGTCGAGTGCAACACAAAATAGGAGAGAAAGAGACTGTAAGTCATTCTGGCACTAAGCGGGACGGTCAACCGGTCCACTTTCGACAAAGAAAGCGCGTGTTACAAGAAAATGAAAAAATATGGGATGGTCGATCGAACCACCTATGAAGGAGAACTGTCGACCGACATACTGCCTGACCTGTTTTTAGTCATATGAGAAAATAAACATGCACGTCAATTAAAAACTCATGCAAAAATATCAACGAAATTCAATTGTCCCTTTAAAAAATGAAAATGTTTTTCGTCTAATAGTTTTGTAAAAATATCAGCTAATTGTAAATCCATTGAAATAAGTCAAGAACAACATCTCCCTTTTGAAAATGATCTTTAATGAAGTGGTAATGAATTTCTTTATGCTGAGTGAACAGTGCTAGTATTATCACATTTAATGGGAATGTGATATAAGAATACCTTATAGTCTTCTAATGTATGTTTCATCCATAATACTTGTGCACAACAAGACCCAACGGCTATATATTCGGCTTCAGCGGTGGACAATTACAGAATTTTGTTTCTTATATGCCCACGAAACAAGACAATTTTCCAAGAAGTGGTATGTACCGCTTGTACCTTTTCTATCTGTTAAACTGCCAGCATAGTCGACATCTGAATAGCCTACAAACGAAAATTTTCTATTTTTCGAGTACCAAAGACCCGCATTTGGTGTGCCTTTAAGATATTGAATGATACGTTTAACTGAAACCAAATGAGATTCTTTTGGACATGATTGAAAACAAGCACATAAACAGATACTCAACATTATATCAGGACGAGATTCAATAATATAAAGCAAGCTACCAATCATTCCATGATAGGTAGAAATATCAACATTGTTACCATATTCATCTTTGGGAAAGTTTAGTGGTACTGGCCATGGGAGTTTTGTATGCATTAGCACTATCAAGGCCAAACTTTTGATGAGTTCTTTAGCATATTTAGATTGATTTATAAAAAATGTTGACCTTCCATTGTTGTACTTGAAGTCCAAGAAAGAAGGTGAATTCTCCCATCATACTCATTTCAAATTCATCCAGCATTTGCTTAGAAAACTCCTTGCATAGATTTTTAGTAAACTCAAATATAATATGATCAACATAAATTTGAACAATCAAAATATCTTTAAAAACATGATTGATAAAAAGTGTAGTGTCTACTTTTTCTTTTGAAAAACCTATGTAAATAAGAAATAAGCTTAGTTGCTCAACAAGCATGAGGGGCTTGCTTCAAACTATATAGCGCTTTATCAAGATGAAATACATGGTTTGGGAGTGTTGGGTCAGTGAACCCAATTTGTTATTCAACATAAACTTCCTCAGAGATTAAATCATTTAAAAAAACACTTTTGATATCCATTTGAAAAAACATAAAATCTATGTAGGATGTAAAAGCAAGTAAAATGCGAATGACTTCAAGCCGTGCAACAGGAACAAAAGTTTCATCAAAATCGGATAACCTAGAGCAACAAAATGAGCCGTATTTTGAACAATATGACCGGATTCGTTTAACTTATTTCTAAACACCCATTTCGTACAAAGAACGGTTCTACTAAGGGGTCTACGAACAAGTCTTCATACTTGATTCTGTTTAAATTGATTAAGTGGTTCTTGCATGACAACAATCCAATCGTTATCTTGCAGGGCCTCCTTAACATTTTTTTTGTTCAAGTATGGATACAAATGCAGTAAAACACATGAAATTTTTAGATTGAGTTCGAGTAGTTACCCTTTTTGACATATCACTACGTATAAGATCTAAGGGGTGACTATACGTGATTTTCCAAGCATGGCGTTTTTCAATGCTGGGAGGTTGAGTTTGGCATTGGTGGAGGAGTAGGATCATCTTCCAGAGCATCAATTTGTTGTGTGTGCATCTCGTCCATCAAGGATTTGTTAGTGCTTTGGATCTTCATTTTGATGATATGAGCTATTTTGAGAATCTTCCTTCGGCATCGTTTCAGCATGTACCTGTTTCTTTTCAATGTGAATACTTGTTTCATCATCATCAACGACATATAATATATCTCTTGTGAGAGGATTAGTTTCATCAGATATAACATCAATAGATTCTTGAATAATGTGTCCTCTTATTAAATACACGATATATTTTGCTACTTAGAGAATATCATAAGAATACGCCTTCGTCGCTTTTACGATCAAATTTTTTCAAGTTATCTAAGGTATTTAAAATAAACACTTTGCATCCAAATACACGAAAATAACTCAAATTTGAAATTTTTTCATAATATAGTTCAAAAGACATTTTCTCAAGACATTTTCTAATGATTACTTGGTTAATGGTGTAACAACCTGTATTAACAGCTTCTGTCCAAAAGGATTTTGGTAAATCGTTTTCGCTAAGCATGTCCAGGCCATTTCTTGAAGTGATCGATTTTCCTCTCAATAACCTCATTTTGTTAGGGAGTGCAAGGGCAGAAAAACTCATGTTTTATTCTTTTTTCATCACAAAACGGTGTAAAGAGTTCATTTTGAAATTCCCACCATGATCACTATGAATAGTCATAATGGTAAGGTTTTTCTCATTTTCTACTCTACGACATAATTTTTGAAAACATATGAAGTGTTATCATTTTGTGATAAAAAAAACAACCCATGTGAATCTATTGTAGTCATCTACAATTACGAAAGCATACTGTGCACCTCCATTACTACATGTTCATGATGGTCCAAAAAGGTCCATATGCAAAAGTTCAAGAGGTCTAGATGTTAATATCAATTTCTTGGGCTTATGTGAACTTTAGTTTGTTTACCGAACTGACACAAATCACAGAGTTTATCTTTCTCAAACTTGATTTTGAGAGTTCCACACACAAGTTCCTTATTAACAAGTTAGTTGAGATTATCCATAACTGTGTGTCCAAGTCGTCGATGCCATAGACAACCATTTTCGTTTCTTACAATGAAGCATCTCATATTATGCTATGCTAATTCATTAGAGTTGATGATATACACATTATTGCATCTATTAGCAAGAAGTAAATATGATTTATTATTATTTAATACAGTGCATGCATTTTATCGAAAGTAATTGTATAATATATCGAATAATTGATTAATGCTAAGTAAATTGTGTTTTAAACCGCTTATCAGAAGTACATCATCAATGGAGCATGATGAACCAAAATTTATTTTACCTTTACCGATGTTTTGACCAGTGATGTTATCTCAACAGATGATTTCCTTCCCTCTTTAACTTGATAGTAATGCAAAGTATTTGTTGTCACCTGTCATATGGTTTGAGCATCCACTATCAAGGTACCACCGATCTTTAGGTTTGGCACATTGATGCAACTACATTTAGATTGGTGGGTGTAATTTTGGATGCCCAAATTGGTATTGTTCTTGCACTTATATATTCTTTTTCACCCCAACAAAATTAGTATTCTTTTTTAATAAACAGTTATAAGATATATGTTATAATTTACAGTAATAGTGACAAATAATGCGATCATGCCTTGGGTCATGCACATTTGCATAGTTATGTACTAATTTGTAACTATTTTGGTGATTATGCATATGTGTATGACAAGATTTCTTAGTATTTTGACGTTGTATTGGCTCATTGTAACCAAGTCTTCGATTATCATGATATGATCTTAAATTTCTTGTCATAAGATAATTGGGTCATTCATATTTTTCAACAACTTTTTCGAGCTCAGTTATTTTATTACAAATTCTTTTTCTAGTTTTCTCACCATTTTTAGTATTCCAACGAAGAGTATCTAGTGTAGTATCAAGTATCCTATTTTGTTTGAGTGCTTCCTTACAACCTTCCACTATCTTGTCAAATTTTCTTTTGCATTCATTTAGATCATTGGTGAGTTTATCAATATAAACAGATTTCTCATGAATTTCTTTCATATTTTCATTATTTATTGCCAAAGATTCTTCAACTTGTTGTTTTAGACACTCATTTTCCTCCATCAACAAATCGTGCTCCTTCCTAAATGACTCAAATTTCTTGATAATCGACAAATTGTAATCTTTCAACTTTTTATTTTTGGCAATACATGAGTCATGTGATTCATTAGACATTTGTTTATATTGTTTCAACTTACGAATTAATTTCTTTAGATAATCTTCTAAGTCATTATATATATCTACTTGATCATCATAGGTGGGTTCTTTAATTACCACTTCTTGGAGTGGTCATTGTACCTCACAATCTCCAAGATCCATGAATCCGTTGTGTTCTTGCTCTTCATCACTTGAATCTCATGTTACTTTTAATGTCTTCTTTCTGAATCCTGAGTTGCAGTGATGAAATTCTTTGTTTTTGTCCTGCAAGAGGGAAAAGTTTGCGCGGATGTGTCCTGACTTCTTGTATTTGTAATATATGTCCTCTTTGTCTTTGCCTTTGTCTCTTCCTCCTTGAGACCTGTCATACTTTTTGCATTTTAGATACTTACTGAGTTGTTTAGTTAGCAGTGCAATATCTTTATTTGATTCTTCATGATCTAATTCTGATTTTGATGGTCGTGAAGTTGCTGCTTTCAAGGCAATGGTCTTCTCTTCAGTTTTGAGTATAATCTCAATGTTCTGCCGGTACCTCTTTGTTTCGGCCATCTCCATCTCATACGTCTTCAATTTTCCTTAAAAGTGTAGTAGTTGAATCATTTCTCTTCAAGCATCTCCCTCATTACAGCAGCTTTTATGTCCCATTCAGGCATGGGACAGTTTATGAGTTTTCTGACTTTTCGGTCATCATCTAACCTCTTACCTAAACTCTCAAGTTCATGTGCGATAATATCAAAGCGGGCTAACATCAGATTTACCTCAGATGCGGTTCCTTCATGATATTTTAACATATTGTTCCAAATTTCATAGACGGTTTTACAGTTTCACCCACATCGCATCAAGTCTTCATTATTTAGACCTGCATAAATTGCTGTCATGGCTTTGGAGTTTGCAGTTTTCAGTGATAATTCAGCCGATGTGAAGGTCCACTTTCCATCACTGACATAGATATATGTTTGGTTTACACAAACGTTCCATACTTCTTCTCCAAGCATATGCAAAAAATGAGACATACGAACTTTCCAAATATCATAGCATTTTCCATCAAAATAAGGGAACGTGTCAGACTTGTTTCATTGGAGTTGGATGACTCTGATGTGTAAAAGCCTTCGGGGAGGAAGGATTTCGGCCAATGGATCTTTTGCTCTTAGCTTTTAAGCTATTAATGAGCACCTCGCTCTGATAACACTGTAAATCATCCTGGGGGAGGGGGGGGGGAGATAGGGTGATTGTGCGGAAATTAAAAACATAAATAAAATGCGTTAAGTAGGGAGATACAGTTAGACAAAATTGAGCAAGCACGCATGACATATTGATATAACGTGGTTCGACCCCCAGGTCTATGTCAACACCACCTACTTGTAGCAATTCTCCGCCACAAGTGTTCCACTATACTTTAAACCATTGTACAATAATTCTCGGAATTCAGGCCAAGAGTCCTATTACACCCACAGGACTTCTATGAATAAGCTCTGTAAAACTCACCGAAGTGGAAGAAAAGAAAAACTCTCACTATCTATAACGATCTTGACTGAAGAAAATAATAAAAGCTCTCACACTCAGATCATTGATTGAATGATTAGTTCAGAAGAATAATAATAGTAAGGGATAAAGAATACTCAATGAATTCAACTCTATTTATAGAGCGCAGAATTGTATCTTTTCAAAAACAAAAAGATATTCCCGAAATAGTTAATTCTGCAAGAGTACGGTCGACCGTTGTGTTGAGCAGTCGACCGTCCACCTTTAACTTGAAAGTCAAGAGGTGGCTGGTGGACTGACTCATCTTTTCACTATGATGAGCGGTCGACTGTGTGACGCTCGACCGACATAAGTGCGGTCGACCGCTATCGTGCAAACTGGATACTTATTTGGTGAATCCACTTTATATTATTTCTAAAACTGATTATTCAATCAACGATTCTTTATATGGTATTTTCTCATATAAATAGAAATGTATAAACAATATTTGTTTGCATCCTTGAGAATTTAAAACACATATTTCTTGAGTTGAAATCTTCTTGATATTTGCAATCTTCTTTGAAACATTCATCTTTTGCTTGATCACTAATCTTTTTGGCTCATTGTTTTGAATTACCTTCTCTGTAAATCATGTAGATCTCAATTGGAAATATTAGTCTTAATAATACATTTTGTGCACACAAAACTTAGAGTCAACAATAGAGTGTCATAGGGGTAAGGTGGTTTAGGTCGAGATCCTAAGGGCCCGTGAAACAAATGACTATCCCCTTACGTATGATAACTTGTGGATACATCCTAATTAGTACACTCGTGTCAAATAAGAGATGAAGGAAGCTTAGTATATCGTCATCCCTGCAACGACCTGGGTTTTATGGTTGACAGAAAAAAAGAAGAAAAAAAAAACTTTTGCTTTTATGGAACTTGTAATATTATTTCTTGTATTATAATTCAGATTATGCATTTTATTTTATGTTGGACTACAGCTGCAGCGATGGGTCCAAGTAGGTGAATTGCGAGAGCTTTCCAGGTTGATGCGTACGACGACGAAGAGATAAAGATTGGGCCAACACTTGAATGAGATTCTCACCCTCCAGGGTTGTTTGTACAGGGATCTCCTCCCCATTTTCTTGTACTCTAGATGTTGCTTTTCAGTGTTGGATTTGTCACACCCTCTCATAGATGTTGGAGGTTTTAATATTTTTGTTTTATATATGTTTCTCATCTTTTTTTTTCATGTACAATTGTCTAGTCGACTAAGTTTACTTGGTTATCATCTTTTTAAAAAAACATGGTGGCTAGATGGAAAAGAGTCAGTGATACCCAGTGAGATATGTACCCAGTGAAATATGTGGGCCCCACAACTGAAGAAGTCTTTTGCGTTGGATTCTTCCAAAATATTTAGTAAGTAAAACAATAAGATTCCAAAAAAATGCAAAAAAAAAGAATTAATTCCCTTTCTTTGGGCCAAACACAGGTGCGGCCCGTCTTGTCGAACTCTCTAAGGTATACGATCTCTGTCTCTCACCGCTCTCTTCATTCTAGTACCTCTTCACCTTCCCTGTCTTCCTCTCCCTCTTCTTCTACCTCTCTTCGCTGCTTCTGGTGTTTTCAAAAAGGGCACTTCAAGGTATTTTGTTCTTTCAAAATGAAATGCCTATTCTGTTTAAAGGAGGGTCACTCGAAAAATCACTGCTTCTCTCTTCAATAGCTATTAGGTCTCTCTGTGGGGGTTCCGATCTCCGACCAAGTTATTGCCGCCTTGGATCTCCCCTCCTTACAAGCTAAGTTCTCTGAATCGCTCTCATAAAGCCAAAAAAGCCACGCTTTCGGCTGAATCGCCTCTTCTTCCTACCCCCCTGTTTCGCAGCGTATCTCTGCGGCTGCTCCACCTACCCCTCAACCTGTTCTTTCTCCATGCAGTCTATGCCAGCCCAGGAGATTCCTACTCCACCGACTCTGGTGCCTTCGGCTTCCACACCTTAGGTTACTCTCATTTACGTTCCATCTTCTGATCTGATTGCTAAAATTGACAAGCTTGACTGTTACGAAGCTGTCTCGTTCAACGGTGGTTCTATTCCCAATTACACATTAGACTCTTTCCTCTGCAATACCTGCAACGTTCGGGATTGGATGTGGGCGGTGAATGCCTGCTCCAATGGGGGAGTAGTTATCAACTGCCCCTCCCCCAAGGTACTAGAGGACTTGGTAGCTATCAAATCTTTCTCTATTGGATCCATCAGTATTTCGGTTCGCAAGTGGGTGCTCCAAAGAGCCCCCCATCGATTCTTCAACCTTCTCTTATCAAAGTTTCTCTATTGGGCCTCCCGCCCTTCTGTGATTCACCGCGTTTGGCGCCGATATGGCCAAATGCATCGGCGACCTCACTTGTACTTCTTCCACCTTTATGATGGCTTCAGGTTGTCTTCTCGTCGAAGCTGAATTTCTTTGCCTACTTGAGCAAGATAGAGTTTCTGCTTTCTCGTTGCGTATCGGTCAATCGCATTTTCCCATCACTGTCAATTACCATGACATCCATCCTGTTTCTTCCGCTCTACCTCTGCCTCCTCTAAGAGACTCCAAGGCTCCATTTCCATTGGCAGCTCCTCCTGGTCAATTCTCCGTGGGCTCTTCTCCTCGCCCATTGACTTCCGTGGATAAGCCCAAAGGAAGCCATAAATCTTTTGCCAAAAAGCAATTCCCATTCCACCGAAGAAGCGGTGCTCCTCCCTCTACTTCGAATTTCTCTCCTTCGAAGCCCCCAAACTTAGTATGGATCAACTCGATATTACTGCTTGTTCGCTTCGAAGCTTCAAACACCCAAAGTGGGTCGTTCTGCTGGCCTCCAGCCTCCTCTTCCCCCAACTTCTGTTGCAAAGAAAATTCCTCCCAAAGTTTATTCTTCCGATGCTGTTCATTTTGGTTATCAATCTGAAGGTCAGTTGGTGGTCTCTGATTCTAAATGGCCAGCTTGGGAAGTCAATCCCACGTTCTCGGCTGATTGGGATCAATTCAAAAAAAAGGATTCATAGTTCTCCTTCTTCTGCGGCTGGTTCTAAACAACCTTCTACAAAATTGGAGCTTCCTCCGTCGCCGAAATTGGATTCCTGGACCGATCAAGATGACCTTCTCTCTGAAGAAGCTGCCGAGCTTGACATACCTCACCCTATTAATAAGGTACTTTTATTTAATTTTTTGTTTAGTTGCACTGTTTATTTACTGGCGAATTTTTCTACTTTTTGCCAACGTATGTATAGTTTACATTCTGGTTTGTATTCCCCGTTTATGTTCGTTCTCAACTTTAGTATTACGACTTTCACCTTCGGGAAACTCTCTCCTTCTCCCACCTCTATTTTTATGGGGCATGATTATCATCGCTTCCTCAAGGAGCATGTTAGCTCCAACATCTCAATATCTTCATCTTCCTCTCTCTTATATCCACCTACGTCTCTTTCTTCCTCCCCAGTTAACTTGGTTCAGCCAGTTGCTGTCCCCCATTCCCTAATTCATAAATTTCATCGTTCTAGGGATTTTCTTGATGATGGTGTTTTTGTCCTGGAGACTTCCCCTCTGGTGGCATCCATCCAGAGTTCTTTCTCTCCTAATCATTGCTGGGCTAACAAACTTTCCCCTTCACCGAAGCATAAATCTAAGTTCCTCTTCATTCGTTCTAGTGCCCGTATCCGGGCTAAAAATACTAAGCTCCTATCCTCTGAATCGAAGGCTTCGCTAGCTGCGCAAATTCAAAACCTTGAAATTCCTCCCCTATCTTAAATACCCTTGACCAATCTTCCTTTTGCTCCATTTATCAAGTTCATTTTGATTCTTTATTGAACCCATACATGCTTGATCTTGCAGCCAGTATGGGTTTTGTTGTTGACTCTAGTCATTTCATTGATTTTGATTCCTTTCGCCTACGCAAAATTTCAAGAGCTTCTGAGTCTCATCCCGCTCATGATTAGTATCTCCTGGAACATTCGGGGCCTTGGGTGTGCATCTAAGCAACAAGCTCTCTTCCACCTCCTCTCTTCTTCTCGCTGCGATTTAATCTCCATTCAAGAATCTAAACTTGATTCCACTTACCCTGCTCTCCTTCATGCCACTGGCGGTACTTTTATTTCTAGTTGGGTTCCCCTTCATGCTATCGGTACGCGTGGGGGTATTTTGTTTGGATTCAAAGACTCCCGTTTTCCCCTCATTTCAATTCAAAGATTATCCTTTTTTCTCATTATTTGTCTTTAATGGCATGAATTCAATTGCATCCTCACTGTTGTTTCGGTTTACGGTCCTTCTTCTGCTGATCGTCGTAACCAATTCTGGAATGAGTTTGACTCTTTCCTTAACAAAATTAACGGCTATTGAATTTTTTGTGGAGACTTCAACGTGACTAGATTCTCTCATGAAAGATCTGGTCATGCTTATAACAATGTGGATTCGTCCCAATTCAACGATTGCATCCGTTCTCTCCATTTAACCGAACTCCCTCTTAACGATAGATCATTCACCTGGTCTAATATGCGACTTTCTCCTTCGATGGCTAAACTGGATCGTTTCCTTGTTTCCAATGATTGGATTTCTAGCTTCCACAACTCCTTCCTTTGTGCCATGCCCAACCCTTCTTCTAATCATGTTCTTATTGCCTTTCACTCTAACTACAATTTCTACAAACCGTTCAAATTTTGTTTTGAAAAATTCTGGCTTCAAGACCAATTATTCGTCTCTTTTTACCGAATGCCTCTCTTCGGTAACGGGATCCCACGGTCTTGGTCGCATACTGCTTAAGCTCCATGCCATCAAATATGGTTGCAAAATTTGGTGCAAAGAGAGATTTGCATTTGCTAACGAGCTTAAAGATATCTTCCTTTCCACTATTGATTCTATCGATAAGTTTGAAGAGCTTGGTCCGATTTCGGATTCTCTCCATTCTAAACGGAGTTCCTACAAATGGGACTTCGCGACTATTCTGCACAACGATCACATTAAGTAGGCGCAGCGGGCCAAGAATCGTTGGCTTAAGGAGGATGATGGCAACACTGCATTTTTCCATAATTTTGCGTCGCATCGTCAACGATATAACCGTATCTCTAATATTGATAGCAATGGCACTGTGCTTACCACTGATGCTGATTTTCATGCGATCTTCCTTCAGTTCTATAAAAACCTTGTAGGGTCATCTAAGATCAAATCCATCCACCTTGACTAATTCCAACTTTGTGGTCAAGAGCTTCACGACCTGTCTAGTCTCGAGGCCCCTTTTCATTAGAAGAAATTAAATCTGTTGTTTTCTCCTTAAAAAGCAATTCGTCGCCTGGACCGGACGGCTTTCCTTCTTTCTTTTTTCAAAAATTTTGGGATTACCTTAAAGATGATCTCCTTGAGATGTTCAACGATCTCCACCAAGGCTCTTTCTCCTTCGACCGCATCAATTATGCTTATATCGTTCTTATCCCTAAAATTGTTAGTGCTAATTTGGTGTCCAAATTTCGACCAATTAGCCTCCTCAATACCACTTTCAAGATCATTATGAAAGTCTTGGCTTCTCGTCTTAGCCTTGTTATTTTCCTTCTCATTGACCCTGCTCAGACGGGTTTTATTAAAGATCGCTTTATTCTCGATAGTGAGGCCACTGCCCAAGAAATTATTTCTGAATGTCATAGATCCAATTCGGAGGGTATTATGTTAAAATTAGATTTTGAAAAAGCTTTGATGAACACAATATTATTCACGTTTTAGAGCAATAATCTTAATATAATTGGACATTTAAAAGCTCTATATGTGGTATTTAACTCTTATTTTCTCTTTTCCATAGGAAACAGCTCATAACGGCAAAGCGAAGCAGATGCAGGGATTTAAGGATGATACACAGCAAACTGCAGAGGATCGGTCGACTGGTTTCCCAAAGACAGTCGACTGGACAGGAGAAGCTGATTTTCCACAACTCTCGTCACAGTCGACTTATTCCCAAGAGCAGTCGACTGGCCTGATCAAAGATAAAATCTTCAGAAGTCTCGACTCAGTCGACTGGTTCGAAGACAAGTCGACTGGTCTGCGGCGGAGTAAACAGATAAGATCTTCAAAGATACACCTGCATCTAATTTCAAATCTACTTGGATCAAGATTTTATACAAAGAATCAAATCTAAAGACAGGGTATTTCCAAGTGGACGTGGTGAACAGATAAGGAAAGAAAGAAGAAAAGAGAAAGATATAAATCATCAAATAAAATAAAGAAGGATTTTGCTGAAAAAGTGGAAACCCTAATTCTCAGCCGTACTCTATAAATATCAGAAGAGGTCAACTTAGAAAAGAGGATCAGATATATCTCTGGGAAGCGACTCAATCACCAAGTTCCTGAACAAGCAACCAGTGCTTAATTCCATTAACATCGAAGAAGGAGAAAGAAGACCCAGCAACCAGAAGGCAGTCGACTGTGTGACAGCCAGTCGACCATATTGCCGGAATCCATTAGTTTATTTCTTCTTCTCTCTTTATTCTTTTATGTTGATCATGTATTCAAACTTGTTAAGCAATAAAGTTATTATTATGTGGAACTAATTTCATAGTTGGGTAGATCGAAACCGTAGTTATGTAATGCTATCTTCTTCTGAACTCTTCTATGTTACTTATTGATTGAATCTAATTGAATTGGTATAGGTTTATGATAGTCAAAATAGTTCTCAAGATTGAGAGCAGTCGACTGAGGTGAGAGCCAGTCGACTGACGTACAGAACTTGGGAAGCTCAAGTTTGGATATCATTTATCTGAATCTGTTATATGAGCATATTGAGACGACCGAATCTCGTGCTCATAATTTGTAACAAATGAATCTTTAGGGGTTCTTGGCTCAATCAACTTAGAGGATCTAGATTTGATACCAATTTCTGGAACTTTAAGTGTTTGTTCGTTTCCACTGTTCTTATGTTTTCTCTAAGTATAACTTAGTAGATACCATGCTAGATACTTACGGAAAGAAACGAATTAGAGTAGATACCATGCCTAATTCTTGGCCTAGGGAAACAATAATTTAAGGAGTAGATACCATGCCCTTGAAGTGAACAAACATGAGTAATTAGAAGTAAATTCAGAAGGCAACTTAGCATTACTAACTATTGGTGGAGATCAACAACCCAACTATTCAAGAGATATTTGTGATTCAACACCTCTCATCTTAGTTTTAATCTTTTAGTTCTTTTAGAATATTACAATAACTCTTCTTCATTTTTATTATTAGTTTTATTGATTAGTAAGTTGAAGTCTACAATCTCTGTGGGATCGACCCTTGCTATTACTACGATTCTATAAACGATTCGTGCACTTGCGAGGTTTTTATAATTTGTGTCTAGTTTTATCTATATATTTAGGTAGCTAGACTTTCAACAACAAGTTTTTGGCGCCGCTGCCGGGGATTGTTTAGTATTTTGACTTACAAATCAGTAAAATCTTTTTCTTTTTTATTCTATTTTATTTCTTCTTTTTCTTTTTCTTGAACTTTCTTTCAGGTTAAACTTTGCACAGAACCAGATCAGTCGACTGTCTCACAGACAAGTCGACTGTACAGAAGCTATTGTACAGGTGCAGACCAGTCGACTGTCCCGAGGATCAGTCGACTGTCCAGAGGATTTTTCCAAAAAGCAACAATGGGTGAAATTTTTTTAAACCGAGTACCAATGCAAGACAAATTCATTCCTAAGAATATTGAGAATCCTTCTTGCATAGCTTTTCAACCCAAAGTCACAGGGAATATGCATCTATCACCTCAATTACTCAGCATGGTGCCCCACTTCTTTGGTAGAACAGACGAAGATCCGCATCTACATTTACAAGACTTATTTGATCTTTGCAGGACACAAAGCATCCAAGGGCTTACCTCTGAACAAATCAGGTTAATCTTGTTTCCTTTTTCTCTAAAACTTAATGCTAAGTTATGGTATAATTCTTTGGAACCAGGATCAATTAATTCATGGGAGCAATTGGCAACAAAATTCTTGAAAGAGTTCTTTCCAGCCCAGAAAACCAGACAACTAAAAAGGGAGATTCTACTTTTCCAACAAAAAGATGGCGATTTGTTTTTCGAGGCGTGGAAGGACTTCAAAAACAAGCTTTTCAAGTGTCCTTTGCACAACATACCTAAGGATGATCAGGTACAATCATTCTATGAGGGTTTAAATTACACTAACAAAGCAATTGTTGATTCAGCATACAATGGAATGTTGATGAGGAAGAGTGCTGAGGAGGCCTTAGAGCTATTTGAAGAACTCAGCGAGAACTCACAACAATTCTCAACAAGGAGGAGCATCTCAAGAAAACAGGGAGTATTCGAAATTTCTCATAATAATAACATGCAATTCGAAATGGAAACCATGAACAAAAAGATTGATATGCTTGGGAATTCAACGATGGGTGGTGTAAAAAACCAACCAAAAGAAATTTGTGCAATTTGTTTTCAATCTAACCATACAACTAATTCATGTCCCATGTTTTCTTTCACAGATCAGGAGCACACAAACTATGTAGAACAGGGAATGTACCCGCACCAGAACAATTTTTTTTCAAACACGTATAACCCAGGGTGGCAAAACCATCAAGACAATCAATTTGCACCAGGGCATACGCAGCAATTCCAAGGCGGGAATGGGTATGATGAGCCAGCACAAGAACAGGAGAAGTTAAATTTCGAATCCACCATTCTTCAACTACTCCAACAGCAACAACAAACCAGTGATCAACAAAGACAGGCCATTCAAAAATTGGAATTTCAAATTGGCCAAATTGCTACGGAGTTAAGTGAAAGAAAGGCAGGAGAATTTCCATCACAAACCATACCTAACCCTAGAGGACAAGAACAGCTCCAATCAAGGACAACACTAGAAGAAGAGACTGAGTTTACAATGTTTGATGCACCACAATTTCCACACGATGATCATGAATGTTATAAAGTTGACGTGGTTCCGGAAATTTGCGACCAAACATTTCAAGAAAATAGCGTTGATCCATTACAAGCAACAATTGCGCACCCTCCACCACTATCTCAAGTTGAAATGGAATACGACGACTGGAAGATTGCAGAGACAGTACTTCACCATGGAACTCCAGAGTCCTATCCAGGTAAGCTTGCATCTGTATTTGAAGAGTTGGTATCTGATAACACTTGTGTTCTACAGGTTAAGTCGACTTATGAAGAGGACAAGTCGACTGATGAAACATACAAGTCGACTGAAGATCATGACAAGTCGACTGCTCCTAGGACACCTGATGAGGAGCTAAAGCCACTACATGAACACCTGAGGCCACTACTTGATTATTTGGGGAACAACCAGACAGTACCTGTGACAGTTGCTGCAAAATTCAGAATGAACAAAGAAGCGAGGCTGCAGGGAGTCTTGCAAAATCACAATGGTGCTTTAAGATGGACCATTGCTGATAAACTAATGTCAAGATGGTACGGTCCATAAAATGTTGCACAGGTTTCCCCCACATGGAGCATTGACGACAAATCAAACGTTCTAGGTGAATGGGCAGAGGGGGGAAACCTTATAATAAGATGAGTTGTGAGCCGCGAGACATTCAATACATGGCACAACTCATCAAGTCTAGCTGAAGACAAGAAACACAGCGCTTATTGGGAGGCAACCCAATTTTTCAGGGGAGTATTTACACTTTCCTTTATTTCCTTTCAGTTATTCATTATTATTTTTGTTTTAGTTATTTTTATTTCTAGTCTCTCCTTACTAGATGGTGACACATGCCGATTTTTAAATTTCCTTTCGAACATTGAGGACAATGTTCCATCTAAGTTTGGGGGTATTAGGGGTATTAGGGTTATTTTTAGAGTCTTTTGAATTTTTTTTAGGGTAAACAATTTGTTATAAAGTAAGAGTAAGAATACTTATTTACTTTAGGATTGTTGAGTTTCATAATTCCTAACAAATTGTGTGAGTCATGCGATTATACATAATAAACAAATGTGATGCTTTTTCTGGCGATTATTCCCTTTAGATCTAGTCCTCAATTGAGTTTAAGTAAATAGAGTGATATATATATATATATGTGAATAAAGTCAATTTACTCCAATGTTTTGAGTGCTTAGTAACTAGGGGTATTCATCACCAATGTTTACCTTTACGTCAAACGGCAACTTAAAATACGAGTATGCAAAGCACTTTAGAGTTTGTGACTTGTTGAGTAACCGGGTGGATACATCTGAAATGTTTCGCATTCGCGTCAAAAGGCAAGTGACATCTTTAGAGAAGAGGCTATGAAAAAAAAAAACAAAAAAACAAAAAAAAAAAAAAAAAAAAAAACCTCTAGTTTGCTACTCGGTTTGTAGTAGAGAAAAGAGATAATCACAGACTGAGTAGTTGCATACTATAACTAACATTAATCGCATGGCAAATATGATTAAGTTTGGGAGCTATGAATAGACAATTGCACTAGAGAAAGTGGGTCTGTTTAATTTTACTTTATCTGAAATTGTTTGTAGTTTTATATTTTTCATTTTGATGTCCACATAATAAGAAATCTTGGTGGTTGAATCTATTGTTATTATTATTCTCCCTATTCATAATTCTAGTTTGCTTGAGGACAAGCAAAATCTAAGTTTGGGGGTATTTGATGAACACAATATTATTCACATTTTAGAGCAATAATCTTAATATAATTGGACATTTAAAAGCTCTATATGTGGTATTTAACTCTTATTTTCTCTTTTCCATAGGAAACAGCTCATAACGGCAAAGCAAAGCAGATGCAGGGATTTAAGGATGATACACAGCAAACTGCAGAGGATCGGTCGACTGGTTTCCCAAAGACAGTCGACTGGACAGGAGAAGCTGATTTTCCACAACTCTCGTCACAGTCGACTTATTCCCAAGAGCAGTCGACTGGCCTGATCAAAGATAAAATCTTCAGAAGTCTCGACTCAGTCGACTGGTTCGAAGACAAGTCGACTGGTCTGCGGCGGAGTAAACAGATAAGATCTTCAAAGATACACCTGCATCTAATTTCAAATCTACTTGGATCAAGATTTTATACAAAGAATCAAATCTAAAGACAGGGTATTTCCAAGTGGACGTGGTGAACAGATAAGGAAAGAAAGAAGAAAAGAGAAAGATATAAATCATCAAATAAAATAAAGAAGGATTTTGCTGAAAAAGTGGAAACCCTAATTCTCAGCCGTACTCTATAAATATCAGAAGAGGTCAACTTAGAAAAGAGGATCAGATATATCTCTGGGAAGCGACTCAATCACCAAGTTCCTGAACAAGCAACCAGTGCTTAATTCCATTAACATCGAAGAAGGAGAAAGAAGACCCAGCAACCAGAAGGCAGTCGACTGTGTGACAGCCAGTCGACCATATTGCCAGAATCCATTAGTTTATTTCTTCTTCTCTCTTTATTCTTTTATGTTGATCATGTATTCAAACTTGTTAAGCAATAAAGTTATTATTATGTGGAACTAATTTCATAGTTGGGTAGATCGAAACCGTAGTTATGTAATGCTATCTTCTTCTGAACTCTTCTATGTTACTTATTGATTGAATCTAATTGAATTGGTATAGGTTTATGATAGTCAAAATAGTTCTCAAGACTGAGAGCAGTCGACTGAGGTGAGAGCCAGTCGACTGACGTACAGAACTTGGGAAGCTCAAGTTTGGATATCATTTATCTGAATCTGTTATATGAGCATATTGAGACGACCGAATCTCGTGCTCATAATTTGTAACAAAGGAATCTTTAGGGGTTCTTGGCTCAATCAACTTAGAGGATCTAGATTTGATACCAATTTCTGGAACTTTAAGTGTTTGTTCGTTTCCACTATTCTTATGTTTTCTCTAAGTATAACTTAGTAGATACCATGCTAGATACTTACGGAAAGAAACGAATTAGAGTAGATACCATGCCTAATTCTTGGCCTAGGGAAACAATACTTTAAGGAGTAGATACCATGCCCTTGAAGTGAACAAACATGAGTAATTAGAAGTAAATTCAGAAGGCAACTTAGCATTACTAACTATTGGTGGAGATCAACAACCCAACTATTCAAGAGATATTTGTGATTCAACACCTCTCATCTTAGTTTTAATCTTTTAGTTCTTTTAGAATATTACAATAACTCTTCTTCATTTTTATTATTAGTTTTATTGATTAGTAAGTTGAAGTCTACAATCTCTGTGGGATCGACCCTTGCTATTACTACGATTCTATAAACGATTCGTGCACTTGCGAGGTTTTTATAATTTGTGTCTAGTTTTATCTATATATTTAGGTAGCTAGACTTTCAACAACAGGCTTATGATAAGGTTGGTTGGGATTTTCATTTCAATATTCTAATTTATCGAGGTTTCGGTCCTAAGTGGATCGCTTAGATTAAGTCCAGCCTCTTCGCTGGCACTTCGTCCATCATTATTAATGGTTCGGAAGGCAATAAGTTTAAGTGTAAGTGCGGTCTTCGTCTGGGAGACCCCATATCTTCTCTTCTCTTCACCCTGGTTGCGGATGTTTTCAGCAGGCTTCTCAAAAATGCATGGGACGCTAATGTCATTGAAGGGCTTGGTGGTACCCACAGCTTTCGTGGGGTTCTCAATCTTCAATATGTTGATGATAGCATTATCTTTGCTAAACTTAATTGTTGCACCTTACGTAACATAAAACTGCTTCTATACGTCTTTGAAAGTGTTTCCGGTTTATCTATTAATTTCAATAAATCGTCCGTTCTCTGGCTCGGTGGTTCGCATAACCGCTAGGTAGAGATTGCTCAATTCTTTAACTGTGCACCTTCCTCTTTTCCGGTTACGTATCTTGGTATCCCTCTGAGTGGGGTAAGCTTCATAAATTGGACTGGCTCCCTATGATTGAAAAAGTTGAGTCTAGACTTAATGTGTGGACCGGCAAGAATCTTTCCCGCAGAGGTAGACTGATCCCTGTCAATGCGGTTCTTTCTTCTATTGTGTTACATATGATGTCTTTTTTCTATGTCCCCACTTGGGTTATCCAGAGGATTAATCAAATCAGAAGAAACTTCTTCTGGTCGGGTTCCGATTCTTACAAAGCTAGTACTCACCTTTGTAATTGGAAGCTGGTTTGTACTTCCAAGGCCTCTGGTGGTTTGGGTATCCTTAATCTTAGAAATCAAAATTTAGCGCTTCTTGGGAAATGGTTATGGAGATTACTGAAAGAGGATCACTTGCCCAGGGCTCGTTTGGTTTATCATAAATGTTTTTGAAGGCACCCTGTTTGGGATTTCCGCACCTCCATCTCGTCCAAAGCATCCCCTTTTTGGAAAGGGGTATGGAGAGTTGCAGATTCCTTTCATTGTAGCATTTCCCACATTTGTGCGGATGGTTTTAAGACCAAGTTCTGGTTGGACATTTGGTTAGGCAACCTAAAGCTTCCGTCTGTCTATCCGTCCCTCTTTTAGTTAGCTATTCACCAATCCGCATCGGTGGCAGAATATCTCTCGGTTTATAACAACATTAGAGTTTGGGCTATTCCTGTTTCTACTGTTCTCCCTCCTTCTCTTTTGCCAGATTTTTGGCATTTGATTTCTTTACTTAACAGCTACAGTTGGCATCCCAAAGAAGACATCGTTTGGCGTTGGACTAACTCTGGTTCTTATTCGGTTAAATCCTTCTATAACTTTCTTAATCATGGCGGTGTCAAATCACCCTTTGCTAAAAGCATTTGGAGCTCTTGTGCTCCACTTAAAGTTAAAATCCTGGCTTGGTTGGCTATCCACAACCGCCTCTTAACGGTTGAGGTGCTCAACAAGAGAAACATCGCCTCTGGGCAATTATGTGCCTTGTGTCACCAGAGCTATGAGGACATTGATCATCTTTTTCTTCATTGCGATTACACCAGACCGTTGTGGCAGGTCTGTGTTCTGGCTTGGCTGCTCCCTTCGTCCCCTATTTCTTTCCTTGCGAGCTGGAACACTAAGGTAGTTAGAAAAGAATTTCGTCAGTCTTGGATTTTGTCTATCATGGCTATTACTTGGGTCATTTGAAGAGAAAGAAATAACCGCATTTTTAAACATTCCTGTAGACCCATTGACACAATTACTGATGAGGTTATCTTTTTCATTAATCACTGGTCTTCTCATTTACCTAAACATAAAGAATTGAATATGTGCCTTCATCGCATAGACGAGGCAGCTCTTTTTTTTTCGTTCTTTGAACTCGAATGTTCAGCATGCTGTTATAGCATCTCATTAAAATTCTTCTTCTTCTAATTTTTGCAGGCCTAAGGGGTTGATCGCCAGGGTGTGTTTCTTTTTTTTGGTTTTTTGCGGCAGTGGCTGAGTTCGGACCTTTAGTGGTCTGCTTTCTTTTGGGGGAGATGATTGATGCTTGTATTTTGTTTGTAGATACACCATGCTCCGTTATCTTTCTTCTCTTTTTGTCCTCTTATGGAATGTTCATGTGCTACTGTTATATGTTCTCATTTTGGTTTGCTAGTTATTTTGGTATGCTAGATATTTTAGCTTTTTCCTGTCGCATTTCTTATGTGGATTGTTTTCTGGTGATGCTTCTCTGTGTAGTGAGCAACCTATTTGGGCTTTCTGTGCCTGAGCTGTTAAAGAGGCCCTGTTTCGTTCTGGTCTGGTATCAGACCTAGTGCAACTTTGAGCTTGGGCTTTGTCTCGTTTGGTGCTCTGGCTTTGTTTCTAGCCAGTCTAAATCCTTCCCTCTTTGGGAGGTTTGTGCTGGCCTTCTCGCTAGTCTGAAGCTGTTGGAGGTGATCGCAAGGTCTCTTATTTCTTTTGTGCCTATGGCTGTGGTGGTTGCTTTTGGACCTGCAGTGGTCTGTCTTTTTTTGGTGTGTTCTCAGTTGTGCTTTATTTGATTATAGTCTTATCTTTCTCATTGTATTCACGTCTCTTGATTAAATGTTCACTTTGGTGCGATGAGTATATGTTCTCTTTTTGTTCGCTTATTATGTTGTGATTTTCCTTTTGTGGTTCCATTTTTCGACCTGTTTGTGATGCTCTATTCAGTTTTGTTCCGGCCTGATACTATGCGTATCTTGGAGCTTGGAGCTAGGCTCGCCAGTTTGGCTTTGGTTGTTCCGACTGGCCCCATCATTGGTTTCCAGGCTTCATCGACTGTTTGTTCTGGTTTTTGCGGCGTCGCTTGCCTGACTGTGGTTGCATCAGTTGCATATGATGGCTGTCGTGTTTGTTCGCTGGGTGGCTTCGTGGTCTCAGTCCTTCCTTGCTACTTCTGCTATCTTCGCCTCTTATGTTGTAGCTCTTGGAGTTGTTTGTTTCGATCGGATTGTTTCATTTTGCCTTTTTGAGTTGTACAACTTTTAGGATTGTTGGCCCCTTCTGTATTTTTTCTACTTGTAGTCGTTTTCGCAGTTTTACTTCTGGTAAAATTGCTCCCTGTTGTACCCTTAATTTATTATATCTCTACTATTTTAATGGGAGAGTCGGGGTTGTAAACAAACAAACCCTAATTTTGTAACTGAGAAACCCGTGCATATCACGTTAATATTAAAATCCAACAAAAAAATAGAAAAAAAACCTAAATTTCCACTGTACTCCCTCCCTCTCTCTCGTAACACCCTCCCGTCTAAACCCCAAAACCCTAAATCTCCCCCACTCATCTCCTTCCCATCTATTCATCTCCCTCTCTCCCCCAACTCGGCAACTCTCCAGCGACGCCCAACGTGCTCCACAAAACCGTCGCCGACACCCCCCAACGACCTGCCGATTTCCCGCTGTCCTTCCTTCATCGTCAGCGAAGCCCCTTCGACCTGCTGATTTCCCGCCGCAACTCGGTCGCTCTCCAGCGTCGCCAAATGCGCCACCGCGACACCGTTGCCAGCGACGCCCCCTCGACCTACCAATTTACCGCCGCCATTCCTTCAAACGTAGGCCCCGAAATCGAGGTACACAATTCAATAAATTGCAAAAATCTAAAGCCCCGAGTATTCTTCATTAAGATGATACTTATACTGCAGTTCTGTGAAGCTTTCTGTTAAGTTCCATCCACAATCAGTCCAACTAAATATAGTGTTTGGAAAACAGGAGGAAGTAAGGAGCTCAATAACACTCTGAACCAGGACTACTATTTCACACTAAGAAATTGTCATGAAAGAGATGTAGTGATTATTTAACACGAGTAGCTATACATCTGACTGTTAAGTATTAATCCTTCATAAGAGTATTTAGTATTACCTAAATATATTAGTGAAGCCAACTCTCTACGGTTATCTTTGTAACTGGTTGGCCCTGTTTAATTTGTTGAATCAACGAGGGGGGGGGGGGGGTTAATTATTCCCGATAATTGATTACAAACAGGAGTGCCTTCACTATATTTAATTGTCTGATTATACCCAAGTAAAACCTGCTTAACTACAAACATCTTTGTTTTCTTTAAGTTCCTAACTGGTTAGAAGTTAGATACTAAAGATGTAGAGCCTGACCCAAACATATTTGAAAAACATAAAAGTTTATGTTGATGTTTTGTTAGCTAGGGTGAATATATGAATGATTAAGTAGGTTGATATCTGGCTGAATAAGGAAATGTAATGTAATAAAAGTGTCAATGTAAAATTGTGGTAAATATAAATTTTCTCACTCTCCGACGAAGAGATAGTTGTAATACTTTAGTTAACTATGTGGATGGAAGTGGGACACGTGAAATAGTTTAAAACAGGATAATTTAATTGTTTCCTAGGCTGCTTTTGGTTAGTTCGCCTAAGTTTATGGTTCCATTCCTATCAGACATTTTGATGAGAATGATTATGAGCTTTTTAGAATCAGAATTGATAAAAGCATACACATCTGTATTCATCTTTTTTAATTTAAAGAAAAAATTTATCCAAGTGCACATTTTGCTAAAAAAGTATGTTATCTCCTAAATTATTGGCTATTGCAAGCGTTAACTATGATCGTAACTTATTAATTTGTTTTGCACATATGCATTTGACACTACAGATAAGCCCTTCAAATTGGACTGCATAGTTCATAGAATAGTCCCGAGCTTTGATGGAGAAGGAGGTTGTAGGCCAGTTTGTGTTTACGTTCAAGATCTGACCCCTGCTAGCAAGAGCTCGAAGATTCTTTTCTCAAAACTAAAAAATAAGGAGATTCGATGCTACATACAGGTAAGATTACTCTGTTAAACTTTTATGTCTTTCTGTTTCAAGAGATCGTGCCTTAGGGTGTTAGTATTGGTTATGAATCTCAGGAAGAAGGTGTAGTTGTGAAACTATATGCCCGTTGCCGAGTTCAAGGGGATGTTGTCATTGAATGCATTCATGTGGATGATGATTTTGAATGCAAGGAGATGATGTTCAGGGTCATGTTCAATACTACATTTGTTCAATCTGACATGTTTGTGATGAATCGTGGTGAAATTGATGTTGTGTAGAATGCCAAGGACCAGTTCTCGAAGGACTTCAAAGCAGAGGTAGGTGATTGTTTCTCTTATGGTCGTGAATCTCCCTGATATAATGATAGTTGAAATTGTATTCATGCTTGAATCAGGTACTCTTGGCCTTTGACAACATAAAGGCTGATGTCATTCATGCAGATCTTACTCGAGCAGGTAATATTTCTCCCCTTTTGGTGACCATAAAGTTTTGTGCACTAAGCTCTTCTTGATTTGTGCATCAGAACATTTTCTATATTTCAGACAGCACATGCTGACTATCCTTTTCAAATAAGTTCTCTTTATGATATACTATTCTTTTTTTGCCAAAGACAAAATGCAATAGATAATTTCAGAGCAGGCGAAACTTGGGTTTTAATAGCAACTGATGTCATTTCTAGAGGGATGGATTTTAAGGGTGTCAACTGTGTTATTAACTATGACTTTTCAAAATCTGCGGCAGCTTATTCACAGGATTGGTATTCTTCTAGACCATTCATATTATAACCAGCAAGAGTAGCTGCAGTCCCTTTACTTTCTGAATAAGTCTATGGACTTCGATTTGGCATTTAGTATCTTATCATTACAAATAAAAACTAAGCTGTGGTAGTTATTCAAAAGGCATAATGCCCTAGGTAATTGTTTGTTTAAATTGGTCAATGCACAAGCAAAATAATTTGTATTTTTCTGGAATTTTGTCTACATTTCATGTTTTCTGTAAATTATGCCTTTAAGTCTCACTCAATGCTTTTGATTGGCATATCGGCAAAATAAATTTGGACGCTATTGCATTTTTAGGCCAAGTCTTTGCTCCAACAATTGTGCATTAGTAGAGCCAGTGCTTGATGGAGCAACATCATGATGACCATACACATTAGCACCAATCACACGGCCATGGACCAAGTACATTGCACGAAAAGCTTTATTGCATGCTTAATTTCATCTTCACTGATGGTGCAGTTGTTCAGTCATGGCCTAAATAAGATTTGAAAATAGTATTTGATTAGTTAACATTAGCCTAATGCGCGTGAAATGACAGCCATATAACAAAAAAAAACATTACTAGAGAACGACAAAGAAGATAAACATCAATATATCATCGGCCCCAGTAGTCTTTCTATATATATATATATATATATATATATATATATATATATATATCTACCAATTCCAATTAAGCCAGTTAGAAGAATTTTTTTTAGATTTGAGATGATCATCATCGTTTAAAAGATTTGTGTTTTATCATAAAAGAAGTAAATACTGCATGATCACAATATATGAAAATTAGTACTTTGCCTATATTAATTATCACCATCATCACCTAATTGCGAAAATCAGAATGTACTTGGCCTATATTTCAAGTAATTGGAGTACATAACACCACCAAAATAAGATTGAAGACCAAAATGCATTCAAAAATAAACTTACAGCCAAATTTGAATCTTGCACATCCATTTCTTCGGAAGGTACTCACGATCAGTTCCTGGGGAGCTGATCGGCGCCATTTCTGGCATATGTCACATAAAAAACAATTTTCATTTATAACCTCAGCAGGATGGGACGTCCAGTTCAGTGGCGGCATTTCTAATTGGTGCATTACATGCTGAGCTGGCAAGAACAAGAAAGTTTACCATTGGATCAGAAAAACTTAACATCTTATCTTTCTTAACCCCTGGCCTCTCCACAGGCCTTTCAGTTTCAGCATACATGAAGGGCAAGTTTAGCTGTAGTTATTGTTAGATGAAAGTGCAAGAATGAAACTAGATGGCTGGCATGTGGTTTAAGCTTGATTCTACATATATAGTCTTATAGAAATCCAATAAGAAGGTGAGTAGTAGCAGTTAGGGCCGCAAACGGGCCAGGTTGGGCGGGTTTTGACATACTTTAACCTATACCCAAACCTTATACTCACTTACAAAACCGGACCCATACCCGACGGGTTTGTAGCTTCTTAAACCCGGACCCGACCCTGTGGGTTCGGGCCAGGTTTCTATTGTGTGCCTGGGTTTGGGCTGAATCGGGTCGGGTGGGTTTAAGTAGAATTAGCAATTTTTTTAAGCAAAAGTTGCTTCAATAACATAGGAGTGTTTTTAGGTGGAGGAGATCTTTAGCAATGCAGATTCACTGGAAGGGAAACGTGATACTGACAGCCATTCTCCCGGTGCCAAAACTGAACTAGATGGTGGGAGACCCAAGTCAGGAAGTCGCAGTAAGATCAATGAAGAGAGTGAAGTTCTAGAAGACACAAACTCTGATCTAGGCTGGGAGATTGTGGTCGGTCATAGTTTAATGAGCATGGATGATGCAAATACCAGGTCGGAAAATTCAAATATAGTAGGTAAAAATGCGAATGTACCAATAATTAGCAGTCCAAAACTAAAAATTTTTTAATGACTAAATATTTTTATAGGCGTACATCGTGATGTTGGAAAATATTAACCAATTAATTTAATACAAATTCATTTAATTTGATGACTAAACTTTTTTATAGGCGTGCATCGCACGTGCATTATACTATTATATTGGGTTGAGTCTTAGGACTCTATCCGTGTTATCAAAAAAAAACTATTAAGATTAGATTTTTTTTTTCTTTTTTAGAATTATGCGTGTGGATCGAAAGAGAGAAGCCACCATCGTGTATTACTGTTAATTACTTAATTAATTAATCAAGATTAATTAATTAATTACGGTTTATTTAAATTAAGATCTACCTACTACTTCCACTAATATACTCTATAGTCTACAGAGAGAGAGAGAGACTCAAATCCTGCACATTTCCTGCATCGACTTTGTTTTGTAATGTAGCTATCTAGCTGTAAACAACTCCACTTTACTCGGTTTCTTGAGTTGAAACGTCACTGAATCTTAAACGTCAGTTTATCATGATTAATCTATGCTTAAAACAGTTGACTGCCGGAAAATCTGTGGTTAGTTTTAAATTCTGTAATCAGCATCGGCACAACTAGGAATGATCATATATAAGAAGATTTATGGGAAGACCAGCTCTTAATGAAGTTGTTTAATCACATAAAATATGAAATACCTGCAAGGGGTTTTTTAAACCCGGAAGGCCGGCCCCTGACGGTAATGTCAAAACAGTCCGTAATTAAGGGATCGAGTCTAGGTACGACGGATCTACGGTTGGTTGGTTTTTTTTTTTTTTTTTTTTTTAAAAAAAAAAAACTCGGGAGGCCAACCGTTACGGTAATGCCTGTCAAAACAGTCCATAAGGGAGTCGTCTACTACGGATATAAGAGAGTCTACCAACTACATATGCCTTTGGGTCCGAATAAATCCTATCCGATTTGGTATCTGGAATGGATGCAGATTAATTGATATAGATTACACGTTAGACAACATTTTTTTTTAGGTGTCTAGAGAGCTAATTGAAACTTAGTGAGCATCACCGAGTGTCTCATGCATACTCAAAAAAAATATGTTTGGTATATTTTTTTCGCTGACCAAACGTGTACAAGACCTGGTAAAGTAGATCTACCATGTCTGGTAAGAATAATTTTTCAAGGGACGAGTAAAAGTAGACCTGTTGATTAAGAGCATAGACGAAACTATTTGGATATATATGTGAATACAAAATTCCTGGACAAGTTCAAAAAAAAAAAAATTGTATGCTTTCATATTGAAAAGGAGCTTGCAGGAAATTTGAATGACGAAAAAAGATATTGGCACTTTTCATTTGTAGCTTTTTCCTCCTCTTTCACATGGATCATCTTTCCTTCTGAAAAATGACACTGAATCAATCTTAATCAACTCCAAATTCAGCAGGGTTCGACATGATAGATAATTAATTAGCAGAAAGCGAAAGATAACAACCGGTATTGAGAAAACATGATAGGTGTAGTCAGGGCCGGCCCTGAGTTCCGGGGGGCCCTAGGCGAACTTCCGAAATGGGGCCCCCCCTGCCCCATATAAAAAAATAAAAAAAAATTACGCGCGAAACGCGTGCCTATATTTACAAGGGAAGTTTGAAATTGGGGGCCCCAAAAATGGCGAATTCCGCAGGGGCCCGAGGCGGCCGCCTTGCCCACCTACATATCAGGGCCGGCCCTGGGTGTAGTATATACTAAGAAACACATTCAATGATCCAACAATTTCAATGAAAAAGGACATTGCAGAATTAACGCGAGAGCACATCACTCGTACAGTTTGGACAGGGCCGGCCCTGATATATAGGCGGGCAAGGCGGCCGCCTCGGGCCCCCGCCGAAATCGCCATTTTTGGGGCCCCCGATTTCAAAATTTCCTTGTAAATATAAGCACGCATTTCGCACGTAATTTTTTTTTTTTTTTTTTTTATATGGGGTAGGGGGGCCCCATTTCGGAAGTTTGCCTAGGGCCCCCCGGAACTCAGGGCCGGCCCTGAGTTTGGAAGAACTTTCGAACTGTCTAACAAGCACATAGTTAGAAATTAGAAGGTAATAATTTCTTGGTTTTCATGCTAAATTTTATAATCTACAACTCCAAATGTGTAACAGAAAAGATAGAGAGAATCATCACAATCAGATAGAGGGTGGACATGTAATGTGAAAATCATTACCCAAAAACTATATACAGCAAAAGCCCACTCCATGAGCCTGAGCCCCAACAGCAATACAAAGACTGAAAACAGGGTCAGAACTCACAAGTCTACCAAGATGGACACATCGTACACGTGATAGTTTGTTAAGCAACCAATATCAACCTAACAATCATTTGTTCTTATGCAAGATGTAGGAAAATTGAAGCGTAAGGCAACAATAGACTTAGAAGAGTCAAAAGGCAATCACCTCCTCGAGAATTTTTATCTACTTTGGACCAGACAATCTATATAATAAATCACAAGGCAATTAAAAAAAAAAACTATCTAGTGGCTCCCCTTCAATTGAAACAAAATAAATGGCTCACATTCACTTTTTCAAAAGACATTTTCCCCCAAAACTAATTTTTTTCCCCACAAACAAAAATCGCCCTCACTTTATTACTATCTCTCTCATCTCTTCACTTTTTAAGATTTATCTTTCTCTCTCTTTCTCTCTCTCTCTCTATATATACCAAGAAATTTGATTTTCAGAATTCAGGTTTGTAAATTTTTAAATTTTTCATATTTTTTATACTTCTTTTGATTGCTCATGTACAAAATTTCATTGAGTTCCTTAATTGATTTAAAATACAATGGAAGATTTAAACGAATCTCTCGCTCTTTCTCTCTCTTTCATATATATATATATATATATATATATATATGGGTAATGCTTAGTTGCAAACGGGCCTGTTTGCACAGACCCGTGCAAACCGAGCTCCTGGCCGTTGGATCGTTTCGATCATGATCCAACGGCCAGGATTGATCCCGTCCATCAGCCCCTTTCTCACTTAAGTTTGGTAAGGGTGAAATTTGTATTAACCCCCAAATAACTCTCTAACTTAGCCTTTTGCTCATACTCTCTCTCGCTCGTCGCTGATCATCTTGTATTTTTTTTGGCCAAATTTTAACCTAGGCCATCATTGGAAATAACGACCTAAGTACTTCAGAAAATTTCCTCCAACCTTGGTCGTTACTTCACACAACGGCCTATGTATAACCTAGGTCGTTGTGTGGAACAACGGCTTAGGTTGTACATGTGTTTTAAAACACTTGTACAAATCTCGCTCTCCTCCTACATTCTATCTCTCACACTCAGTATACTCTCACTGTCTCTATTCCTTTCTGGCGCACTCAAACCCATAGTCGAAATCATAGTCCTTCACTTGACTTTCTCACTCACTCTCTCCCTCTTCCTTTGAATCTCCCGAACCAAAAAAACCCCTAACCGTAACGAGCTTTCCCAAACCCTACTCCTTCTTTTTCGTCTACAGCAACGCAACCACCTCCTCTCTCTCCTTCTGAAGGACCCACATTGTGCAAGGTATTCACTATATTCAAGCTAAGTAGATGTAGCTGTGTTGGTTGATAGAATTTTTATTAAATTTTTTAGTCTACAATTTTTATGTGATGCGTAGTTAGTTGTTTGAAGTGTATTATATATAGTTTTTTTATAATTGTAGATGGTTGAATTATAGAAATAGTTGTTTTTCCAAATTATAGTTGTAGTTGTAGATTATATCGTTTGTTTTTTTTGTAAAAGCACACAAACAAGATCCAAAAATTCTGAATTGCGAGTAGGTCGGACTCATCACGCACAAGCTAACGCAACTTGTAGAAGTGAGTTTTGACTCACGGTTAGCAATACACGGCCGTGTATCGCTTTCGACTCTTTTTCGTGAGTGAAAGTGATACATTGCCGTATATTGCAAACCGTGAGTTGAAACTTACTTTTACAAGTTGCGTTGGCTCGTGTGCGGTGAGTCCGACCTACTCACAAAATTTTAAAATTTTTTAATGTCATTTGTGCAGATTTGTCACGTATATCAAACATCAATAACCATTATACTTTGTTATTTTTTTAGTGACTTTTCAAGACAAACCTGCACAGACGACATCAAAAAATAAGAAATTTTGTGAGTAGGTTGGACTCACCACACACAAGCCAACACAACTTATAGAAGCGAGTTTCAACTCACGGTTTGCAAGATATGGCCGTGTATCGCTTTGTTTGTTTTTAATTTGATGTCATACAATATATTGCCGTATCTCGCAAACCGTGAGTCCAAACGCACTATCAGAAGTTATGTTGGCTTGTGTGTGTTGAGTCCGACCTACTCGCAAAGTTTGAAATTTTTTTTATACCGTTTGTGTAATTTTTCCACGTATTTTGTTTTGTATTTAAATATATGCAAATAGTGTGATTGTCTCTATATGATCAATGTATTGATAATTGTAATATTATTCTTTATGTTAGATATGGACAGTGGTGAAGGATATTCGGCTACCGACAATAATTTTATGTGTGCACGATAAAGTGGTGAATGCATGATGCAAGTTCAAGAGCACCTCAAACCAAAGATAGGTATGATGTTTCATACCTTAGATGAAGCCGAGAACTTTTATTCATCATATGCTAAATATAGGGATTTTATAATGTGTAAGGGTGGGAATAAATACAAGAAAATACAAGTCGTGGATAAGTCTTTTTGTGTAATAAAGAAGGGACTTCATCGAGTCAACCTAGTGAAGGTAGACAGGAAGTGCATCTAGAACAGGTTGCAAAGCTGTCGTTTATGTAAAACTGAATGAAGAAAGTAATGAATGGGTGGTGTATTCATTTCATGAACCACACACTCATGTGTTTACTTCACGCGGTGGAAGAAATGCCCCGAAACCGTTCGGTATCGAATACCGATAGAAGAATAATGGATCGAATGACCCAAGCTAATATCCCTACTTGCAAACAAATGCTCATCTTCAAAAGTGCTAGTGGTGTTCACGATAAGTAGGATTCACCGAAAAAAATGCTAGAAATCTACTTAGAGACTTGCACGAAGTGATGCAAGGACACGATGGGAACATTCCCATTGATTTTTTTTTAATCGAAAAAATTGACGGATCCTTCATTTTTTAATGATTTTCAAGTAGATCCGAATGCCAGTTGTCTCATTGTATTTAGGTGGATGATACTTCTATAATGAACTATGAAGAATTTGGGGATGCACTTTGCTTTGATGCCACATACAACACGAACCGATATGGAATGTTATTTGTTCCATTTGTTGGAATCAATCATCATAGGCAATCAACGTTCTTAGGAGATGAGTTCATTCCAAATGAGAAGACACTTGCTTTTGTGTGGTTCTTTGAAAAGTGGCTAGGAGTAATGAATCGTGCTCCATCTGGCATCGTGACGGACCAGGATCATGGGATCACCGTCGCAGTGACGAAATTTTTTTCGAGACTCGGTATCGGTATTACATTTGGCACATATTGGATATTACCGCAAAAGGTGTGTATATCGAATGATGTCGATAATTTTATAGATGATTTGAAGACTGTCATCTATGATTTCAAATATGTACATGATTTTGAACAGAAATGGAAATTAGTGCTTCTGAACTACGGAGTTGAGAATAACAAATGGTTGACTGATCTATTTAAAATTCGTGATAAATGGGCACCCATCTATGCAAGAGATTCATTTTGGGCCGGCATGTTGAGTAACCAACAGGTTGAGTCTAAGCATTCTTCCTTGAAGCATCATACAGAAAAGAAGTACTTCTTACATGAATTTTTGTCATCTTCAATAATTTTTGGCAATGCAAAGACACGATGAACTTAAAGAAATTCATCGTAACCGTGAGAGGAGACCGAAATTGAATACCCAATGGGCGTTGAAAGAGCATATGGCGCGAATATACACTTTGAAAATATTCTAAAAATTCCAATATGAAGTTACAAAAAGCTTATTATATAATGTGACTTTCATTGTCAATCTTGACACACCGGATAGTTCAACCATCCATGTGATGCTTTGTAGAGAATTAGAATCAGGGAGGTTGATTCAATTATGCAAACTCCGTCAAATTGTTACTTATGGTTGTCTCATGTTCGAGTTCATTGGCATTCCCTGTAAACTTATTTTAGCGGTTCTTTGGTTCAGTCATCACACTTATCTACAATATATATATATATATATATATATATATATATATATATATATATATATATATATATTAAAAGAAGATGGACTCAGGATGTGATAAGAAGAAGCTATACATCTGTTCCACACTAAAGAAGTAGCCAGAATGTTTCTTCTCGCTATTGTGAATTGAGTCATCACGCAAAAACAAATGGTTGGTCTTGGTTGTTCCTTTGATTCTAGTTACAAATACATGCTCGATCTTATGATCAAAGACATTCACGACGTTTCTCATATACAAATACATCCCGAAGGTGAAGAAGGACATGCACAACCCCATGGTAGTGCACAACCCCATGCTGAAGGCAGTGTACATGCACATGTACGTGTGAGGGACCCAGGACAGTGCATTACAAACGAAAGGCCTAGAAAGAAGAGATTGAAGCTGATAAGAGAGCAACTTCTTGGTAAAAAAACGTAGACAGTGCAAAACCTGTGGCTTGCACGTACTCGGACATGATTCAAGAAATTGTCCAACCCTAGTTGAGGGGTAATATATTTCTTCCTTTTGTTAACTGATATTGAAAATATTCAATCTTGCTTTGTATTATGACGTGCATATATATATAAAATGTTGACTAACTCAAACTTGTCATTTATTTTAGGGAAACCCAGAAGAAGTTGTTCCAACCGATGAAGAGAGTTCTAATGATAATTTTGATGAACCGTTGTGAGGTAAAATTTTAATGGGGTGAAGTATTTGAAGTTTGTAGATTAACAATACTAATCTCCTTTTTGTTTGAATTTTATAAATCTTGCATGTATTTATTGGAGGAAGCTTCATTGTCTCTTGTTGCATCATATTCTTAATTAAAACTATGTATATTGTTATATGTAATCAGTTAAAGTTATGTGTCTTGGTTATTTTTTTGGTTTGATGATAATATATGTTCCAAACGAATGTGAAGGGATGTGTGTATGTAGTGGGTTTGTTGATAATGTTTTTGTACTTTTAGTTGATATTCATTATATTTTTGTTTTGGGTGTTGATTCATAATTGGTAATTTGTTCTTGTCGGAAGAAGACGAGTATTGTGAAGGTTAAATGAGATTGGGTATGAAATATATGAGAGTAGTAGCTAAACAGAAAATGTTGTGGTAGTAGTTGATGCTGGTTTTGGCAGTAGTTTTTTTTTTCTTTTTATTTTTTATTTTTTGCCTAATCCATTGTTAGACACAACGGCTTAAGGCTAAACAAGAAATTTCTGGAAATATTGGAGGGTTCAAGTCAGAGAGCAATGCAAAATATTCAAAAGTGGGATATAACTTAAGTCGTTGGAAACAATGACCTAGGGTTACCGAGGTCGTTGTCCCAAACAATGGCCTAAGATCAACAAAAAAAAGTGAAGCGGTTGACTCTGCTCTCTGACTTGTGGTGGCCATTTTTTACCAATGGCAATCGTTATCCAAGACTTGATGTAGATTGACTTAGGTTGTTGTCTCAGACAACGGCCTAAGGGACAAATTAATGAGGCCAATTTTTGGTATGCTCTCTGACTTGAACTTGCCAATATCTTCGACATACCATACTAACTTTAACCGTTGTTCAAAACAACGACCTACATTAGGGAGGGTTAGGGTAGGGTAGCGTAAGAGTTATGGAAGGTTAGAATTAGGTATAGTGTGTACACAAATGATTCTATCTATTGGATAATACATTGGAACTTATTTGAGGTCATTGTTTTTTTAGGGAACGATAAAGGTTGGGAATAGAATACGGATCAGATGAATAGAATACAATAGTCGTTATTTGAATATAGTTTAAATTTATTTTAAAATCATTCAACTCTTAAAAAAAACTGTTACTTACGTGCAATATGATCCCAATAGATGTGTTCATCATATACATTAGAGATGTCATCACATTTACAATTTAAATTAAATTCTCCAATAACTTGGTTCACTTTACCACTACACTTTAGTACCAAAAAATTGATATATATATATATAGAGAGAGAGAGAAAGAGAGAGAGAGAGAGAGAGAGAGAGAGAGAGAGAATAAAAGGGATATGAGCAAGTTGCTCATATATAGTCATGCTATTATGAGATGGTGAGATGGGTGAGATGAAAATATTTTTTGAGACATAAGCGATTTGAGTTATCTGAATCTCGATCACACCGTTCACATCACTCTACATGTCATCAACATGATGTGTGCCACAAGTAATTCAGAGACATATAGCTTATGCATCAAGACATTCAAATAAATGTATATATATGTATTTCGTACCATCTTCATGACGTATTGAATGTTTTGATGCATCGGCTAGAGGTCTCTAAATCGCTTGAAATTTTGTACACACCATCTAGATGACATGTAGAGTGATGTGAACGGTGTGATCGATATTCGGATGACTCAAATCGCTCATCTCTTAAAAAAATATTTTCATCTCACCAATCTCATTATCTCATATTAGCATTATATATTTATATATATATATTTAAAGGTTCATACCCCCTCAAAGTCAAAGAGCATTATTGGTTTCTGGACATAAACTGAAGTCGTTGTTGTACTTAGGGTTACCTAGGCTGTTGTCCCAAATAACAACCTAAGCTAACAAAAAATATGAAGCACTATTCTTTTGTTTGTTTGTTTGTTTTCAATTTTTGTTTTAAATAACAATATTTTGAAGAGTGTGAATAAAATATATTTTAAGGTTAGGGTTAGACATTAAAGAAAAGATATGTGAGTGATTATAGATAGGGATATCTTACTGATTAAGGTCAAGGGTATGGTTGGAGGGTTAGGGATTACGGTAGGGTTAGAGGTTAGATTTAGGGTTAGTGTAAGGGGGTTCGAATAAAATGAACAAGGATGTACTCTCTCATATTTTGAATGTCCCTAAAATTATATGTTCCAAAATATTTCAAATTTCTATTTTATATAGAGATATAGTGTAATTTAGAAGATCAAAAAAATGTTTAAAGTTTTCAAAATAAAATATTCAAAATTATATAAAACAACAAATTCCTATTGGTCTACCCTTAGGCCATTGTTTCAAACAACGGCCTAAGTTGTACTAGGTCGTTGGTTGGAACAACGGCTTCCGATTAGTACTAACAATATGGGAAACATTACCATTATAAATAAAATAAAAGAAAAGGAAATTCTCCACACACACACACAAACTGTTAAAAAAAAGTGTTGCACAACCCCGAAAAGTCTTTAAAAATAGCGAGACAATGAACTTAAGGTCATTGTTGGGAACGACGACCTAAGTTATTTATAGTTTTTTTTACTTCAATTTTTTTAAAAAAAAAGTCTAAGCAAAAATTTCAGCTATTTACCCTTACTATTATCTGGTTTGTTTTTACTGCTAAAAAATGAAATTAATAAAATATTGAGACAAAAAAACAAGAGTATGAATTTCTTTGGTGTAGAGTTCAAAAACCTCTATTCGTAGAGACAGAACAAGAAAGTTGTAAAAAGGAAGATGAGATGAAGGTAGAGATGAAGAATGAGAATTAACTTAATTAGGTCGTTGTCACCAACGATGACCAAGGTTAAATGAGGTCGTTGTCTCGAACAACGGCTTTAGTTATACCTTAACAACATACAAATGGCTATTGTTCAACTCAGAGAGCAAGGGAGCTGAAACAAAAAATTATATATTAATTGAAGCCATTGTCTCCAACGACGGCCAAGGTTATATTATGTCGTTGTCTTCGACAACGATTTCAGTTGTTATAAAATAGTTATATCAAGTCAGAGAGCAATTATTTTGTCTTCATTTTGGCATTGAGTGTAGGCCGTTGTGTGCAACAACGGCCTAGGTTAATGAAAAAAAATTTGACAAGGGCATCTGCAGCAGCTAAAGCTGCTACACTTGTATCCCATCAGCAACAATATCCACAAAAATTGACTTTACTTCACTAACAATAATAGCTTCACAATCACTTCAATCCATATAAAAACTAACAAGAAATACAATATAATCAACATCAATAAGATGAACAATTTTAAAAATTAACTAACATAAAAAAACATTAACATTAACATTAATATCAAGTTTCACATACGACACGAATCAAAAAACACTCAACCTACCTCGGTGTGTAGTGTTGTGGCGCTCACCTCTTCTTAGTAGGTTGTCACCGAGTACCCCCAACTTGGATTACTTGTGAAGGGCCGATATCTTCTTCTAGCACTTCTTGGTCTTCTTCTTCGTCCACTTCTTGATGCTCTTCTTATTGCTCTTCTTCTTGTGGTGGAGGTTGGTCTAACCGTTGTTGACCTGAGCGAGATAACTTATTAATCACGCTCTTACGACGCTGTGAACACACGTTTGTATTTAAATAACGGGTCAATCGTTCGCCATCTCCTACATCTTCTAGTGAGTCTCGACTAGGGATGGCAACCGGGCCGGGCTGACCCGCGACCCGCTCACCAAACCTGACCCGTTAGAAGTCGGTTCGGGTCTGGGTCGAACCCGCAAGTATAAGCGAGTCGACCTGGGTCGTTTAAGAACGGATTTGAACCCGGCTAACCCGGCCCGTGAACCCAGTGAACAGTGCAAAATCCGCTCGCCAACCCGCGGATCGACCCGTGGGTTTCATACGGGTCGACCATTCGACCTGCGCGGGTCCAACGGCAGAAACCCGGGTCTAACGGCTGTTATAGCCATTTTTTTTGTTTTTTTTTTGTTTTTTTTAATTTTTTTCCCCTATAAATATCCCTTAAACCCAAACTAAAAATTTCACACCTTACTCTCTTACTCTCTCTACTACTACTTAATTCAGTCTCAATTCATTCCAAATTTTGTGAACAAAAAAGCTAGCAACATAGAAACGATCAAACGACAAATTCCAATCGTATCGAATTCAACATTTAACTACGTCTTCAAGTCTTCAACTCCTCCAAGGCTCCAACAAAGAAGCTCTCTTTCTATCTATATACAAGTCCGAACTTCTACTTCTACTTCTACTTTTATTTTCACTCTCATTTTATATACGAGTATCCGCGAAGTACGGTATAAAAATTTCACAACCCTCTTATTGTTTTGATATTTTTTTTGTAGTTATTATTTTTTTATCATATTTGTTTGTTGATTTTTTGAAATTCTCTCTCACAAACCTCTTATTGTTTTCAAGATTTTTTTTTAAAACTTATCTCGCCTATATTGTATTCAATTTTTTCACATACACTACTATATCAACATGTCTAGATCACGAGGTAGCGGCCGTAGCCAATGTGGACAAGATTCCACCGGCACTTCTCGTAGGCCTCCAATTGTCCCACAAAATGAGCCCGCCAAAGAGTACCCTATGACCCAACACATTGGTACATACGATGAGTTTGTAGGAGACATAGATATAGAAAAAGAACCACAAACACAAGCAACCAAAACAACACAACCGGGTAGTAGTAGGAAAACTAGAGGGAAAACTAGTGATTGACACAAATTTTATGATTATATTCCGGACGAAGAAAATCAGGGTGTAGGTATAATAGTTTGTAAAACATATTCGAAGCCATACAAATGGAAGAAGAGTGAGGGAACGGGTACAATAAGACGACACATCCAAAATGTGCACAAAGAACTTCTTGTAGACCTACCCGGCCAACAAAAAATCCACCCGGCCAACAAAAAATTCCTAGGACCGGTACAGTTGATAGCCATTCTTATGATCCCGAACTTGTTCGTCGGGAAATGGCCCAACTAGTAATCAAGGAAGAGTTACCATTTTCTTATTCCAAGAGTAGGGACTTAGAAACTTTTAATCAAACCGCATTAAATCCCCATTTTAAAAGAATCCTTAGGAATACTTGTAAATCTGATTGTTTTAAAATGTATAATAAAATGAGAGAAGCTTTGATTACCATTTTATGGAGTTTAACTTGTAGAGTTTCTTTAACTTCTGATTGTTGGACGGGTTGCAACAATATTCCAATGATAGGAATAACTTGTTATTGGATCGACAGTGATTGGATTATTCAAAAAAGGATCATATCACTTGCCGCGTTGCCCTATCCCCATAGAGGTAATGAAATTGCAAATCGTATTTTACAAATTTGTGATGTTTTTCATTCGTGATAAAATTATGTGTATAAATTTTGATAATGCATCTAACATCAATGCATCAATTAGTATATTAAAAACCACATTAAACCCTCCATCTGACAATATTTTTCATGTTAGATGTGCATGTCATATTTTAAATTTATGTGTTCAAGATGCATTAAAAATAGCCGAACCATATATAATTAACATTAGAAATTGTGTACATTTTATTGCACTAAGTGACACCATATTCCAAGAATGGAAATCTTAGTGTACGCTTAAAAATGTATATTTTAGAAAATTTTCAAAGGATGTTAAACACCGATGGAACTCTACTTTTGATTTGCTACATATTGTTACTGAATATAAAGAATGTATAAATAATTTTTGTATTGCAAAAAATATGCCAAATTTTGAAATGACTTCCCACCCCAAGCTTGGTTTTATGCCGAATCTTTGTTAAAATTTTTAGAACCTTTTAAAACCGCAACTTTCAACTTTTCAAAATCTTATGAATCTACTTCTAGTAATATTTTTATTTCAATAGTTACTATGATGCAAACTTTCAAAGAAATGATCGATAATGCTTTTATTGCTCATATTGTGAAACCTGTATACACCAAAATTTTGAAGTAGTTTAATTCTCCTCCTATGTTGTATTGTATTGCTACTGTGATGGATCCTCATATCAAATTAGAAGGTATGAAGAGTTCGATTGAAATATTTTTTTACTTTACTTGGGGAAGATGAATCTGAAATTGCTTTCAAAACATTTTTAGTTAAATTTGAATCGACATTAAATAACTTTTATGATTATTATGATAGAAGTTTTACATCTAGTAGTACAACTTCTTTAGTTAGTTCTTCTTCAACTACTTCTATAGGTAAGAGTAAGAGTAAATTAGATGATGCCACATTTAATTTACTTGCACAAATTCATTCAAAAAAATCTAGGACTAATCAGCCAAACGAATTACATTGGTATAATTAATAAGATTCTGAAAGTTTTATTTCTTCACTAGATATTTTACAATGGTGCAAAGACCATGAACATACTTATAGTATTATTAAATATATGGCTAAAGATCTATTAACTCCTCATGTCTCTATAGTTGCTTCAGAAAGTACATTTTCTACAATTGGTTGGGTTCTAACCGATTACAGGAATCGCTTGAAGCTCCAATCGTTAGAGATGCTCGTCTGTACGGAAGACTGGATGAAGGCCGAAGATAGGACTCAAGGAAAATAGTTTGACCATGTCTACAAGTGGAAGCAACTCGCCGAAAGAACAACAACAACAAGAATAATAACCAAAATGAAGAATTGAAGACCAACAACGACAACAATAAATTGAAGACCAACAAATTGAAGACAATTGTAAATATAAAAAAAAATGTATAATATCTTTATTTGCTATAAAAAATTAGGATAATTGAAGAAAATTGAAATTGTATCGAAAAAATTTGTTATTGTATAAAACAAATTTGTAGAAAATCTTTATTTCTTATTACAAATTGGGAAACTTGTATAAGTTGAAATCATATTAATAATATATACTTTTTTTGGCAATTTCAATCAATGATTATTATTATTCATATTACCTTTTTAAATTATTATTAAAATTACATTTTTTTAAAGTAAAAAAAATTAAATTTAGCAGGCCCAACCCACCATCTGACCTGACCCGGGTTGGACCCGAATTGTCACGCCCCACTTCCCAAAAACACAGAATACGAGAGCGTGACAAAGCCCAACGAATGATTTTCATCATTCTTGAGCTGTAGGATCGACTCAGCATCATAACAAGAATATAACAAATGTACACAACCACGCATGCATGAATAATTTATTAATCAACAGAATCAATTGAAACAAAATAATAATATCCCAAATAGTTTTCAAATCTGGATAAGCCCGTTACAAGATTCAATTAACAAAAGGAATAAATAATTCAAAAACAAAATATTTTAAAGTAAGTCTTCTCTCCAAGTGAAGCCTAGAACGTCTGCTCATCAATTCCAGCAGGCAATTCGTCTCCAATGTATATATCTATATAATAAAACACAAAGAACGCTATCAAGTGGCTCTCCTTCAATCCCCAAAAAATCAAAGGTCCAGATCTAACCTCACAAAACATATTTTTCCCTCCAAAAGTCCCCCCCCCTCCCAAAACTCAAATTTAAATCCCCCACCCAAAACAACTCCTATATTTATTTAATTATTTTTTTTCCTCTCTCTCTCCCACCCTATTTTTTTCCCTCTCCCTCCCCCACCCAAAAGTTTCCCTATAAATAAAAAAATTTATATTTTTTTTAAATAAAACATTAAAAAACTAAAAAAATTTAAAATTTAAAAATTTTAAAAATTTTAAAATTATTCAAAAAAATAAATAAAAAATCATATAATATGCTTTTTGCTGGACTCCCAAATGTTTCTCATATAATATGTTTGCTACTTCAATTAATTTGCTGGAGCTCCAAAACTATTTTATATGATCAAACAAGGTGCACCGTTCCAAAGACATGCCGTAGGCACGTGTCAACTGGCAAACCTAGTATATATATATATATATATATATATATATATATATATATATATATATATATATATATATATATATAAGGAAAAAAATAGAGAAAACGAGACAAGCACCCTTAGTGCAAGTTAGGGCCGCAAATAGTACAAGTAAGGATATAAAAACAAGTACAAAAAATATGGAATAAGTTTTAGAATCAAGAATGTATAACATAATATACTAGGGATGCAACAAGTAGTGAGATTCAAGAAACTAGCAAGCAAGAAAGACAACTCAAGTGACAAGATTTGGTAACAAGTACTAGTAGTAGAACAAGTGGCAAGTGAACATGTAATGGATCAAGCATCAAGTAACAAGTATCACGTACAAGTGTTAAGTAACAAGTAACAAGTTTCAAGTGTCAAGTTGTCAATTACAAGTATCAAGTTGCAAGTGTCAAGTATAATGCTCAAGTATCAAGTGTCATGTATCATGTAATCAAGTATCAAGTAAGCATGTATCATGTTCAAGTATCATGTATAAGTCTTGTAGTTATTACTATCTAGGTAGTACTTCATGTGTTATCATTTTATCACTTGGTTGCTACAGTCAATGCAATTTCGTTTAGGCCTAGTGATAGATTTTATAGGGCGGTGTACTCAGGCATCAAGTATCAAGCAAGCACGGTTCATGAATACGAAAATAAAGTAACAAGTTCACGAAGCAAGTTCGTGAATCCACTAGCAAGTTCAAGAACCACACAGTGGGTTCATGAATACAACAAGTTCATGAGCCAAGTAATGGCTTTATGAATACATCAAGATGCAACAAGTCCATGAACTGAGTACTGGGAAACATGAGCTCCCTTCCGTGTACACTTACCTATATTGTTCACTACTATGGTTGTTCCCTTAAACCCCGACTTATTATTTATTATTATCATTAAGCAAGTATGAAAGTGTGCGAAACAGGTCAAGTAAACATAAGCCAGAACATAGAAAAAGTCTAGGCTAGGTAGGATACATGTTCGAGGGTCAAAACAAATCAAAATATCAAGAACAACGAGAATTCCAAATATGGACAGCATGATGTTGCTGCACCAAAATTGCGATTTCTGTTGTTACAAGATAGCAAATATGAATCCGTCAGAAGGTCTAGAAACTAGACTCTTGCTCGGTTCCAACACATATAATTAAGACACATAAAAGTTGCATCAATTGATATCAAAACAGCAAACTATACAACATTGGTGTTCAGCTAGAATTTGTAAAACTGAGTTTGTACATATGAAACAGGATTGAAATATCATTAATTAATTCTGAAAAAATTAGGGAATGTTCTCTAAGGTGTCCAGTATCAACATATAAAATTTCAAGTCATTTACTTACTGGTAGTATAGTAAAAATAATTGTAAACCAAAGTGTTGCACCAGTTTTTGTGAATCTGCGATTACCGACACTGCGGCAGTAAAACTGCGATATATCCTAAACTGTAACTCAGAATTCAAAAATTCTGAATGTTATTAGCAACTAGACACTTAGGGCTACATTTAATATTCAGGACTCAAGTTCAGATTTTGGTTTTATCGGGGTCGAAACAGTAAGGCAAGACAGAAACAGAAACCAAATAAAATACTTTTTGTATGAAATGAATCAAAATTTTACTAGTTATGAACAAGTGTATCAACGAAGGGTTGTGACTCTTAGATCATGTGATAGATAAGGCGAAACATGAGATCATCAACGATAAACAAAGCGGAGTCACATTTACAATCTACTTGCAGTATTTTCAAGGAAAAGCTTGTACTAGAAAACGAAATGTACAAGAAGATACTTGCCTAAACGACTGTAAAACTGAACACGAACAAATAACGGGATGAGAATCCCGAGCAACGAAGCACGAACAAAAAAATACATAAGCACGTGCGAGACACATGCAAAACAGCATACAGCAAATCACGCCCAACCAGTAAAACAGCAAACTCTAGGGCACACAACAGCACACTTGATCCCGGATCTCCTTTTCCCTCCAAACAGCAAACACGAAATTCACAATCCTAATCACGATGGAATTCGACGGCCGAGATTCAATTGATCGCTCTCCTTCTTCTTCTTCACTTACAGCGACGGAGAGAGACAGTGGCGGGGATCGACGTGACTCTGGTGACGATGGCGAGAGGACGACGGCAGACAGGCGATCGGCACGGTGGCGCTACTGGCTGATGGCACAACAAGAGGAGGGAGGCACTACGATTGCTGCTGTCGAGGCGTTGGGGTCACAGGGGTAGGAGCACTTGGACTGCGCTCGGGAGGCGAGGCGTAGCACAGGTGGCTGCAACGGCAGGATGGTGGAGACGGGGCACTGCAGTTACCGCTGCTGTCGACGACAGTGGGGTCGCAATACAGGGGGAAGAGGCTGGCACTGGGTGGCTGTGTTACGGAGGCATCGTGACAGGAGAATAGAGGGCAGCACTGCAGGAGGGGGTGCGATGCTGCTATTGTTGGGTTCTGCAGTCGGGTCGTCGAGGTGGGGAACAAGGTGAGCGGGAGTAGGGAGAGCGGGGATGGGTTGAAGAAGCTGAGGAAGAAGATGAAGAGAGTGGGATGGAGCAGTAGGGATGAAAAGGAGATGGGGTTGTACAGTTGATGGGGGATGAACAGGAGTAGGCGGCTGGGGTAATGGTTTTCGGGAGTAAGGTGGTGAGGAGGAGATGGGTTCCGATGGAGGTGATAGGTAATGGTCGAAGGGAGAAGCGATGGGTTGTGGCGGTTACGAAGTTGAAGATGAGTGGGGGACAAGGGCGAGGAGACAGTGGGGTCGAGGCGATGGTTAGGGGATTCGAAGAGGCAGAAGATGGAAGGTGGGGAAGACGATGAACAGGGAAATAGAGGGTTGGAGGCTGTGAGTGGGGGGGGTTGAACAGTAGGCTAGGGTTAGGGTTTTTAGGGTATAGGGTATTTATAGTATAGGGTTTGGGTATTTGGGTAGAAAACCCAATAGGAAATTGGGTTTGGGTTTTGGGTTATAAAAACCAATATAAAAAAAATAGAATAACTAATAAAAATATAAGTTATAATAAAATGTAATGTGTATTATAACATAGAATTTATTTTGGAATGACTACAATTGCGATTAACAAATGGAAATGAGTTTTTAACAAGCAACCGAAAGTAATAATAGTAATAACAATACTAATAATGATAAAAAAAATAATAGAAAAATAGATATAATGATAATAATAATAATATATGTCAAAATGCAAATTCGGTTTTAACAGATTATTAAAATAACCCAAACAATATATAGTATAAGAAGTTGATCAAATTGAAATGGAAATTGGGGTTAAAATATACCATTATTCGAAATAAATAAAATTTCGATTAGAAAATATTTTAATATAAAATCCAAAACGAATTTAATACAAGTTAAATTATAATTAATCGAAATACAGAAAGTATTCAGAAAATATGTATTTGAAAAAATAGGGCTTACACAAATGGGTTCGCGGGTTGGGCGGGTCGACTTTTTGTATTTCCGACCCGGCCTGGTTGCCACTAGGACCCGACTCGAACCCGCCCTAGTTGGGTTCCAACCCGGACGGGTACGAGTCGACCCGGCACGGTCGACCCGTTTGACAACCCTGGTCTCTTCATGAAGTAAGCATGTTCCGAGCGAAAGCTTTCATGTTCGCACTGACATTGCTCTTAAGTACCTGTGCACATTCCTTTACCATATCCCATGTATCATCGATCTACAACAAAGATGAAAATATGGTAGCACAATTCCATGATGTAATCATCAATTTAAAAACAATTATTGTGAATACAAAAAAATTATTTCAAACAAATTTGACTTAACAATAACCGATATGATGATGCCTTCGGTTGGTACATGGGTTGTGACATAGAATACGCCGGTGGTGGTTCTCTCTCTCTCTTCGGAATTGGTACTTGAATGCCAACTGGTACTTCAGTCTTCGGAGATATGTACAAACATGTTATTTCCCGGTACTAAGTCATGTACATTATAATTGAAGTGCCATCGTGCTGCTTGACATCATCAAATACCATATCTCTTTGCTCATTCCAAATTGCTACATAACCACGGTGGAAATTCGCCCAGTCATGATTGGGTATACGACCCGTACCTCTAATGGTGTGTAACTCAGTGTTGTACCCGCGACGGATGGCTCTAGCCCAAATTGGCGAAGGACTCTATCCAACCAATGATGCTCCACCGAACCAAAGTTGACAAGTGCTGTCAGTGTCAACCACAACTGCAAACTAGCTGTACACGCTGGTGGTAGTCTTTCCATGCGCTCGGAGGTATAGGGCATCCAAATTACCAATTCATTTTGCAGTTGGTTGAGCTTGTCTCTGTAGTATGTTAGATTTCCTTTTAGGTTGTCTTTGTAGCTTCGTCTACCGACCCAATACATACCCAATCGTGGTTGCATCTCAACGATGTGTGCAGGGGCCACCAAATCCTCTGTGGGTCTCGTAATACGGGGACGACCCAAGTGTATATGTTCCCATGCCCAAATCTAAAGAAAGACCATCGGCCTAGTCATCTCAACTCCATTGAGAGCAACTGTATACAATTTCCTATACAAGGTGGCTAATGTGCAACTTCCCCAACTATATTGGCCGACTAAGCTTAGGTTGGCGAGCAATCATAGATACATAAGTGGGACGGTATCTCCGGTGGAGTTAGGCAAGAGAACACCTCCAAGAAATGTTAGAATATATGCCATTGTGTAGCACTGCACATCATAGTCGCTCGATGCATCGGTCAATTTCCCTTCAAAATTTTCCTTCAACCATGACATTCAGATTGATTGTCTGACAAAAATACCATTATCATCCTCTTCATCATCATCATACCTTGTATCGAGGAGCTCATCACAAAGCTCTATTTTCCGGTAATTTATATTACCCGTCACGGCCATCCCATCTATTGGAAGACCGAAAATCATGGCGATAACTTGCAATGTCACCGTCATCTCCCCAACCGGTGGATGAAAACTGTCTCTAGCCTCCATCGCTCGACGAAGGCTACAAGAAGTGCTCAGTCTAGTTTTCACCTTACCCATTAAACCAACTTCGTAAAAACCGGCTTCGACAAGGTACTCGTGGGTACACGGGTGCATCGTCAATGTCTCGTGCGTATGAAAATTACAATTCCGTGTCGTCCCTCTCCACACTTCTTCGAATATGTGGCGGTCTTGAAAAATGAGTATGTCTGAATGTGAAGGTCTTGGACAGCGATATTTACCCGAAGACGACGCACCAACCTACGCCAACGTTTAAAATTTTATTATTGCACATACAATATCATGTATACAAAATTCACAATGAAAACTAATAATACACTTACTTCTGTGGAAGGTTCACCTCTACCACTACTAGACGTCCTTCCGGTTCTCCTGGTTCTAACAATTTTAAAAAAATTATAACAATTGGTCCATACATCATTCATATATAGTTATGAAAAAAATACGTGAGAAAACAGCACAAATGACATCCAAAAATTCCGAAACTTTACGAGTAGGTCAGAATCACCACACACAAGCTAACACAACTTTTAAAAACAAGTTTCGACTCACGGTTTGCAAGATATGGCAATGTATCGCTTCATTTCAAATTAAAAACAAACAAAGCGATACATGACCGTATATTGCAAACCGTGCGTAGAAACTCACTTCTACAAGTTGCATTGGCTTTTGTTTGGTGAGTCCGACCTACTGACAAAATTTCATATTTTTTGGATATCGTTTGTGCGGTTTTCTATTGAAAAGTCACTCAAAAAAAATTAAAGTTTAATTGTTGTTATTGTTTGATATTCGGGAGAAAACTGCACAAACGAGATCAAAAAATTCTGAAACATTGCGAGTAGTTCGGATGCACCACACACAAGCCAGTGCAACTTGTAGAAGCGAGTTTCGACTCACAATTTGTAATATACGGCAATGTATCGCTTTCACTCACGAAAAACGTGGAAAGCGATACACAACCGTATATCGCAAACCGTGAATCGAAAATTACTTCTACAACTTGTGTTGGCTTGTGTGTGGTGAGTCCGACCTACTCACAAAATTTTAAATTTTTTAATCTCGTTTGTACTCTTTTACAAAAAAATGAACGTTATAATCTACAACTACAATTACAACTATAATTTGGAAAAACAACTACTTCTACATTTCAATCTATAATTATCGAAAAACTATATACAATACATATCAAACAACTAACTACGCATCAAAAAAAATTGTAGACTAAAAAGTTTAATAAAAATTCAATCATCCAACATAGCTACATCTACTAAAAGCTAGAATAGAGTGAATACCTTGCACAATGTGGATTTTTGAGAATGAGAGAGAGGAGGTGGTTGCACAGCTGTAGATGGAGGAGGAGGACTAGGGTTTCAGAGAGTTTGTTAGGGTTAGCGTTTTTTGGGATTGAGAGATTTAGTGGAAGAGGGCAAGAATTCCAGAAGAGGGAGAGAGTGAGTGAGAGAGTCAACAGTCAACTGACAGAGGATGGATGGATTAGGTGAAAAAGGAGCTAGGGTTTCAAGTTTGAGTTCGGGAACAAGCGAGAGAAGAGAGAGAGAGGGTAGTGTGAGAGTGAAAGATAAAATATTAAGAGGAGAGCGAGATTTGTATAAGTATTGTAAAACACTAGAATAACATAAGCCGTTGTTTTACACAACGGTCTAGGTTATACATAGGCCGTTGTGTGAAGCAACGACCAAGGTCGGAAGATAGATTCCGAAGTACCTAAGCCGTTGTTTCCAACAACGGCTTATGTTAAAATTTGGCCAAAAGAAATACAAGTTGATTAGCGGGGAGCGCGAGAGAGTGTGAGCGAAGTGCCAAGTGAATAGTTATTTGGGGACGAAATACCATTTTTATCCCTCCGAAGTTAAGTGAGGTAGAGGGGGAGATGGGCGGAATCGATCCTAGCCGTTGGATCATGATTGAAATGATCCAACCGCCCATAGGCTAATTCGCAATGGGTCTGTGCAAACAAACCAGTTTGAAACTAAGCATTACCATATATATATATATATATATATATATATATATATATATATATATATATATATATATTTCAGAAATTTAGATTTTCAAATTTCAGATTTGTAAATTTTCGGACTTTTCGGATTTTTTATGCTCCTTTTGATTGCTGATTTTGAAAATTTCATTAAGTTCCTCGATTGATTTCAAATGCAATAGAAAAATTATATAGATATTCACTTGGGTCAATTTCAACATCTAAAGTTACACTGAATGTAGCAAATATGTCCTCCAAAAATTAAATTTCATTATTTTACACGCTCAAAGTTCTAAGAAGTTGGATTTTACACACCATTTATAATTATTAATTAAAATATGTTGATGGAAACATGGACTTTTATTTATAACTAACTGTTGTCTTACTATTCAAACTTGAGCTTCATAAACTCCAAGATGGAAGTTTCAGATTCATGCATTCGAAATGCTGAAAATTAAATGTATTTTCTATTCTTTGAAACTGTTAAGAATTGTATAGTTTATTTTATTATTTATAGGATTTTTTATTATTTGACAATAGGTGTTGTTGGTACACAAGGATCGCTTTTTAAGCAGGGGAAGGAATGTATTGTAAAAATTCAATATAATTCCAAAACATCTATTTTCATTCAAGTAATAGATTCTTGTCAAAGAGGTAGTTTATTTTTGTTTTTTAATAAAGAGAAGTTAGCAAAAATTTATACTAAGCCATATAAATAATTAATATTTTAGAATTCAGGTTAATGAGATTTGAAAAGTTTAAAGGATTCATGTTAATGAGATTTGAAAAAGTTTTAAACTGGCTGTCAACTAACTAACGCGACCTTCTTCCTTTTTCGTTTGTGGCCGAATTCCAAGTTTGGGACATGCGACATGCAATGGCGGAGTTGTCACACAGACTTAATAGTACCCTCATTAGAAATAGTGATTTGATAAATGTTGAGGGTAGAATTAGGGGTACAAGACGAGCTAAACTTACTTGGATGAAAACTGTGAGAAAATATATGACAGCTTGTGGTCTTATAGAAGATATTGCGTTAACCAAGCAGAATGACAAATCATGATTCATGTTCCTGCAACTAGTTACGAAAAATATTTTGCTGTTGTTATTGTTGTTGTTATATATACATAATCAATATGGATTTTTCAACTATATTCTGAATTAAATTGATAAAATGAAAAATTACATCAATAAATTTGGCTTGATGATGGTCAAGATTACCAGAAACTAGATTTAAAATCATTGCTAAGACCAATAAAAATGAAAAAAATTGGCTTGATGATAATCAAGATTACCAGAAACTAGATTTAAAATCATTGCTAAGACCAAGTAAGCACAAATTCCACTGGTGTCATTTAAACTTGGGTAGAACCCAGCAAGCAAAACACGCTAGTTTAAAGGCTTGATTAAGCTTGATCAACTTAATTAATCGAGATGATTAGCACAGAAAACCTTTTCTTTAAAATAATGATTCAATATATAGGAGAGAGAAGAGTTCATGAGAAAATCTAAAAGTACACAAATAAACTCAAAAACTCCAAAGAGTCAGTTTTAACTTCAAAAAGTAGCAGTACAAGACTAACAATCTTTACCGGTATTTTTTTGCACATTTACCGGCGTTTATAAATCCCGTTGTAGATACCACCGATGTTTTTATAAATCGCCGGTGCAAGTGTCGCTGAATCGTGCGTCGCTGTAGCTTAGGGACATTCACCGGCGTTTTTTACGACCGCTGGTGTAGGTTAAAACTACACTGGCGGTCGTAAAAACGCCGGGGAATGTCTGATTTCATTTGGGTGCACTGTTTTCGGCTATCACCTACACCGGCGTTTTAAAAACGCTGGTATATATCTCCAGTTTTTTGCTGAAAGCTACACCGGCGCTTGTAAAAACGCCGGTGTAGCTATATTTTTTTAAATTTTTTTAAAAAAATTATATTATAAAAAAAAAAAAAAAAACCTTCAACACTCTTTACTAATCAAAACCAATTGCAAAAGCATAAATTAGAGAAGCATAATCAGTGAGTGCCAATCACTGACTCATAAATTAGTCAGTATATCAAAAGTAGTCCTACTGAGTGCATTTTGAAGTTGCATATGGAACTATATTGGGTTGGATCTATATTTATCATGCTTGAGTAATTTATGTCATAGTATTTGTGAGAACAAGTAAATATAAGATGAAGTCAGTGACTCAGTGCCATAGTATTTCAGTTCATACATCTCAAAATTTTCATCTTTGTTCTCCAAATTTCTCATATTATCCAAATTAGTCAGTATATAAGATGAAGTCAGTGAGTGCCACTCACTGATTGAAAATTTACTAGATTGTTCATAAATTTTGCAAAATGCACTCTAAAAAATTCCAAAATGTCAGGTAAAGATTAATCATTAAATGCTTAGATAGGATTTAATCATCACTAGTTACTCCTATAATTCATTTATTCAATGAATCATGAAACATACTGTGCAACTTCAGAAGCATAATCCATCTCATCATCACTCATTCACTCGAAAATAATGAGAAGAAACACTATTTGTTCACTGTTTTTACTCAAGCATATTTAGTTCTCACAAATACTATGGCATAAATTACTCAAGCATGATAAATATAGATCCAAATCAATATAGATCCATATGCAAAATGCACTCAGTAGGATTGTTCATAAAATAGAGAAGCACAATCAGTGAGTGCCACTTACTGACTCAAAATTAGTCAGGTAAAGAGGTAAAGATTAATCAGTGAGTGCCACTCAGTATATCAAAAGTAGATTGCCAATCACTGACTCATAAATTAGTCAGTATATCAAAAGTAGTCCTACTGAGTGCATTTTGAAGTTGCATATGGAACTATATTGGGTTGGATCTATATTTATCATGCTTGAGTAATTTATGTCATAGTATTTGTGAGAACAAGTAAATATAAGATGAAGTCAGTGACTCAGTGCCATAGTATTTCAGTTCATACATCTCAAAATTTTCATCTGTGTTCTCCAAATTTCTCATATTATCCAAATTAGTCAGTATATAAGATGAAGTCAGTGAGTGCCACTCACTGATTCAAAATTCACTAGATTGTTCATAAGTGGTGCAAAATGCACTCTAAAAAATCCCAAAATGTCAGGTAAAGATTAATCATTAAATGCTTAGATAGGATTTAATCATCACTAGTTACTCCTATAATTCATTTATTCAATGACTCGTGAAACATAGTGTGCAACTTCAGAAGCATAATCCATCTCATCATCATTCATTCACTCGAAAATAATGAGAAAAAACTCTATTTGTTTACTATTTTTACTCAAGCATATTTAGTTGTTCTCACAAATATTATGGCATAAATTACTCAAGCATGATAAATATAGATCCAAATCAATATGGATCCATATGCAAAATGGACTCAGTAGGATTGTTCATAAAATAGAGAAGCACAATCAGTGAGTGCCACTTACTGACTCAAAATTAGTCAGGTAAAGAGGTAAAGATTAATCAGTGAGTGCCACTCAGTATATCAAAAGTAGATTGCCAATCACTAACTCATAAATTAGTCAGTATATCAAAAGTAGTTCTACTGAGTGCATTTTAAAGTTGCATATGGAACTATATTGGGTTGGATCTATATTTATCATGCTTGAGTAATTTATGTCATAATATTTGTGAGAATAAGTAAATATAAGATGAAGTGTGACCCGATAGCAAAAAAAGTAGCAAAGTAGCTTGAACTTACAGTTACCAAAATGATTTAAGTGTATATGAAATTGACCAAATCCTCCAAACCACCTCATTGTCATCAACTACCTTCTTCATCATCACATCCTTCATCAACAAAGCCTCTTAAATCTATATCTAATACACATAAGTCAATATATAAGATGAAGCATATAAATCATGAACTTTAAGCTAAGTAAAGAGAGATTAAGTACAATCCAAATCCCTTCTCAATCGTAAGTGAGGAGAGGAGTATAAGTTATCAGGTAATCGTACGTGAGCCCAATATATAGAAACTTATTGAAGCCCAAGTACAGTCCAAATAACCTTTCAGATGGTGAATGAGGCAATATATAGAAACTTATAAAACTTCATTACCCAAACATCAGTTTATAAGACCAAATATATATTTACCCAAACATCAAGATCTCAGTTTATAAAAACATGTCAACAAAGAAGGCAATGATCTCAGTTTATAAGAACCCAAGCAACAAAGAAGTTTCATAATATGATCCTTGAGCTTGAATCCATTCAACCAAAAAAGCCAGTAAGTATCCTCTTCACCAAGTAATCATAAATGTACACATCTAACCTGTTCCAAAACCCATTCAACCAAAAACCCATCAAAAAGATTGCCTTTTTTTCCCCTTTCCAACTCAAACAACCTCATCCCATTCAAAGAAACCCATCAAAAATATCACTTTTTGCCCATTTGGGCTCAAACAACTTCATCTAAAAACCATACTAATCCCTAAAAAACTACAAACAACAAAAGCATGACTAGAATCAATTCCGGTTAGTACGATAAATCAAGAATCGATCAAAACCCTAACCCTAATCAAGAACCGATCATTAATTAACATATTCTCATATTCTCAAATTCATACTAGAATAAACTTTAGGGTTTGAAATTCCTTACTTGAGTTGATTGGGGGAGGGGGGACGGCGGTTTTTGAGAGGGAGAGAGAGATTGGGAGAAGGGGGACGGCAGGGGGCCGCGATGGAGGACGGGGGGCGGGCGAAGGGGGCAGGTGCGGCGATGGGGGAAGGGGCGACGGCGGGGGAGGGGGAAAACGACGACGGCGGGAGAGGGGGACGTTGATGGGGAAAGGAGAGAAATGAAAAATTTTGGGAAAGTATACGTATAGGGTTTGGGAAAATTGGGGAAAGCAGGAGAGAGCGAGAGAGTGGAAAAAATTGGGGTTTTTTTTTTTTGCGATCGAATGAGAAAATGGTAGAGGGTTTGGGGGAAATTTATTCCAAGACCCTATATCAGCGTTTTAACTAAAAAACGTCGGTGAATGGAAGAAGATTTTTTTTATCTGTATACTTTCACCGGCGTGTTTTATTAAAACGCCGGTGAATATAGCCTTCACCGGCGTTTTAATAAAAAATGCCGGTAAATATCATAATTCCCCGGTGTTTTATAGAGGCCGCCGGTGTATAACCATCCTGTTTGACGCCCCATTCCTGGTCTCTTCCTACCCCGACGTTTCTTGTAAAACGCCGGGAAATATACGCCGGTAAATCCATCGTGTGTTGTAGTGTAGCTTCGAGGCACCAAAATTTTAAAAATTCATAATAGCACATTTTATTTTGCTTTGAATAACATCCTAGAAATAGATATACATTTTAACCTAATGGGGATACATTGAATTCAAGATTAATTATAGACCATATATATATTATAATATTGAAGTAGGGTGTCCCAATATTTCTATGCAGAAAATATATCTATGATCAGTAAAGTTATGGAGTGCTTACAATATACTCAATATATTCCCTCCGTTTCACTTTAAGTGATATTCAGAAATTTTGCACACAGATTAAGGAAGGGTGTGATAAATATTTATTTCCTTCTACACCCTTATTAATAAGTCTTTATAATTTAATTACTAATTCTTTTTCTTACACAGATTCTGATTTCAAGAAATTGTAATTAATGTTTTCTCAATACAAATTCTGATTTTAAGACATTCTTTTTAAGAAACTACAATTTTCTAAAAATATTTAATATGATTAAGATGAGTAATTAAGATAAAATTTCAACATAAATAAGAATTTTCTTGGAAAAATGAAAAAAATTGAATAATATCACTTAAAGTGAAACAAGAAAAAAATCCTAAAACCCTAAATACCATTTAAAGTAAAAGCGGAAGGGAGTATTATTTTTCTTTTCGGCTGCCATTCAATATATAGGAGAAAGAAGAGTTCATGAGAAAATCTTAAAGTAAACAAAATCAACTCAAAAACTTCAAAGAGTCAGTTTTAACTTCAAAAAGTATCTTCGAGGCACCAAGATTTTAAAAATTCATAATAGCACATTTTATTTTGCTTTGAATAATATCCTAGAAATAGATATACTTTTTAACCTAATGGGGATACATTGAATTCAAGATTAATTATAGACCCTATATATATTATAATAGTGAAGTAGGGTGTCCCAATATTTCTATGCAGAAAATATATCTATGATCAGTAAAGTTATGGAGTGCTTACAATTTACAATTTACACCTTCCGTTTAACTTTAAGTGATTTTATATATCACTTAAAGTAAAAATATTATATTTCTTTTTGGCTGCCATTCCTCGAACCCACAATCCTATAATCCTATAATAGCAGTTGTTAACCTCAACCAACAACCCAGGGTGATAGATTAATGGTGAAGTGCTTACTATATATGTATATAGATGATGTTAATGGAGGCACTAAATAAACATCTTTCTCACACCGAAACCGTAGTGACCAAAGGCCCATTAGCTTTTGGCCCACTACCGAAATCTAGAGTTCAGACAATTGAACCATCTATCAATCTCTTTAATTTTTCCATGAGGGATCACTCTTCCAGCTAGCTATAACCTCAACAACCTATACCTTAGATCGAATACGAAGCCTGATTCTTGGGAAAACTTGGAGTTGTCGACTCAATTGACGATGGTTTTTGCACAGTTGCAGCATTTGGTGGAACAAGTAGGCTCTCTTGTTGTAGCAGGGAAGTTGGAGAAAGGAGTTCTTGATCCAATCGAGCCAATTTTGTCGCCAAATTTTTCACCCAATTTGGCAGGTAAGTAAAATGCTGATAATTTTTCAATGGATGTTGTTAGATATTATATTAAATATTAGTTTAGTTTCATATCGAATAAAGTATTGGTTTAGTCTTTCCTTCTCTCCTATATATAGAAAACATATTGTACTCAGCTTATTCAGTCAATATTCAATCAATAAACTTTATCTTCCCATCCCTAATTCTAACATGGTTTCAGAGCATGTACTCCTATAATGCCTATACTAATCTTGTCCTCGTCGTCGATGTGGAGTGGTACTCGCCTTCATCGGAATCATTCCACCTCTCGACATCCTTCTTCCTTTCCCAATCAAATACCAAAACACTAATCTCCTTTTCCCTCAATATGAACAGCAACCTCAATCTCAAGTCCATCTCCAACTACCGACCAAGCTGCCGATCTGACGCTTCTCGACTCGTCGGAGTTCCTCAAACTCTCAATTCCTGTTCGCCAGTCCCGCAGTCGAACATTAATAAATCCAACCCCAGTCGCAACTCCACCGCCCTCTTTGCCTCCATGGCCTCCGACGTCACCGACGCAATCACGGCAACAACATCAACTCCCACCAACTCCCATCGACAACATCCTCTCACTGTCTTCAACAATAGCAAGCTTCGACAACAACTCGGCCATAACTCCTCATCCTGGCGTCACCATCAACTCCATCTCGAAATCAACACCATCTCAAAGTCGGTGCCGTTCAGATCCCGGTGTCCACCTCTGCCAGCACCAACATCCACTCCAACAACTTCGCTATCGATCTCTCCTTCCTCGACACCCTCAACCTGAATCCTACCTATCCACCACTCTCATCCACCTCAACGGCACCTACGGCGGCAACCCCAAACCCTAACCGCCATCTCTGTCGCCTTTCAGCTCGGTGTCGTTTGCTTCGAAACCACCTCCAACTGCTCCTACAACCTCATCCAGGAGGAACTCTCCCCAAGACCCCTCTCTCTAAAACCTAGCCATCGCCGTCCCAACGCCGTCCTCGTCCCTAGCCGTCGCTACACCTATTCCTCGCCGAAACCTTAGCCGCCATCAATTTTGCCTCCACCTATACCCAAATCCCACATCCCTAACTCCCGAACTCAAACACCTTCGACGAGCTCCCCATCGAAATCTCTTCCTCACTGATCCTTCCCGACGGCCCCCAACTCGACAACGCCACCAATCCCAAAATCCACTCCCTAACCGCAACACCCTAGCCGCCCTTCCTCCGCTGCCTAGTCCCCATCAACCCTAAAAACCTAACCTTAATTTGTTCTCCTCAATCTAAACCCAAATATCCAAATCCACAATCCAGCCTGAAACCCGTTTTTAAAAAAAATGCAGTTCCTTCATCTTTTACAGTCTTTATCAGTAAACTCACACTGAGTTTGAGAGGGGGAGATGTCGATATCATCCCAGTTCCAGTCTCCCTCAACCCATCTTCTGTCAACATCCACCATCTTTCGCATCCAGTTCTTAGTTCAGGAATAATTCTCAAGTCAGGGGTGAGATCCCAACATTTTCTTTTACTACTTCTCAGTTCGGGGTGAGATCCCAACAGTTCGGGATATGGAGATCCCACTATAGTTCGGATATGAAGATCCTAACAGTGCGCCACCACTACTTTCTTCCACCACTACTATTACCACTTCTCAGTTCAGAGTGAGTTCCCAACAGTTCGGGATATGGAGATCCCACTACAGTTCGGGATATGGAGATCCCAACTGTGCACACCACTACTTCCTTCGACTACTACTACTATTCTCAAGACCGGGGTGAAATCCCAACACATGCGGTATCGAGCGCCTTCTCTGTGCTACTTGAGCGTCGTTCCTGCATCACAGTTTGCCGTCTGCCACGTGAACATCGTCAATATTCCAAACTCATGTTGTTTGAACCAACTTGAGTTTAAGAGGAGGTGTTAGATTTTATATTATGAGAGATATTAGTTTAGTCCCATATCGAATAATGTATTGGTTTAGTCTTCGCTTCTCTCCTATATATATGAGACATATTGTACTCAGTTTATTCAATCAATATTCAATCAATAAAGTATTTCTTCTCATCCCTAATTCTAACAGATGTAAATCCTGATTCTTTTAGAAGAGGCATGAGTAGCTTAATTCGAGGTAGAAATCTTGATTAGTTTATAGAGGGGAACTCATACCCCAAATCCCCCCAAATTAGATGTTACTCAATTCTCAGGTACAGGAGATGTGTTCCACTGGCTATTTCAGATTGAACACTATTTTGAAGTATATCGTATATCAGGGGATGAGAAAGTTATGGTTGCTTATTTTTTCTTGAAAGAAGAAGTAATTCAGTGGTGAAGGTGGTTCCTCAAGAATAATGAGGTGGTGGAAACCTGGAAGCAATTTAGAGAAGGTATTTGTAGTTGGTTTGAGTTGGGAATGTATGAAAATGCAATAAGAACCTTATGCAGGCTAGAGCAAACTGCTACGGTGTCAGAGTACCAAAGGAAGTTTGAGAATCTTAACTGCTTGGTGGAGGGAGGGAGTGAATCATACTTGATCCAACAATTTGTCAGTGAGCTCAAAGATGAAATTCAATATGATGTTTATTTGTCGGAACCTCAATCTCTTAGTGAAACTTTCAGAGTTTCTCTTAAGTATGAAAATAAATTTGATGCTTTAAAATTTTGTACAGGGGTGCATACAAGCCTCATTTCAAGAATTCTTTCCATAATCAGGGTACAAATTCTTCTCCATCAGTTCAACCTTCAACTTTATCGCCAGTACTTAGACCTCCTTATACACCTGCCCCAATATTAAAGAAATTGACTCCAAATGAGTTATGGGAAAGAAGAAAAAAAAATTATGTTTCCATTGTGATAAAAATTCTTACTAGGACACATTTGCAAGACCAAGGCCTAGATTTATATGTGTATTGAGGGTGAGTGGGACTTGTTTAGTATGAGGAGGAATTAAGTTAGTTGTTAGCTGCTGATAACACAACCAAAGACTTCTGTAGTCCAAAGAATATTGATGCATTAAACATAGGCACAAATACAAAATGTTTGATTCTCAAAGGTGAGTTAAACAATCAGACAGTGCACCATCTGTTGGATAGTGGGGCAACTCATAATTATGCTGATCCTTACATTGTGGAAAAGTTGAGGTTACAACTTTCTATAAGTAGAAATTCAATGTCAGAGTGCTGAGGATAAAGAAGTGGAAGGTAGTGGGTTGTGTTCAGGAGTTGAAATCCATTGTCAGGGTTACAAATTTATTGATGATTTCTTGGTTTTTTTCCTATTGGAGGTCATGATGTGGTCTTGGGGGCTAAATGGATCAAACAAGTTAGTGAGTGACTGTCAATGGGAGAAACAGTTGAGGTTCAGCCACTAGGGCAAGGATTGGATTTTGTCAGGGTTACGACCAAGTCCTGATCAGTTTATCAATGACACGGAGGTGAATAAAATGACATTACAAACTCCCAGAAGATTTATACTGTATTTGATCAACACTGCAACTCAGCAAAATGTACATGCAGAATTACCAGTTGATATAGTTAATTTGTTAGGGGAATTTCAATCACTATTTGAAGAATCTAAATGTTTACCTCCTAATAGAGCTCCTAATCATTCAATACCATTAATACAGGGATCTAAACGTGTTTGTATAAGGCCCTATAGACACTCATTTGAATAGAAGAATGCCATTGAGGAACTCATAAACAAGGGGTTATCCGGCCTAGCAATAGCTCATACTCATCTCCAGTTGTTTTGGGGAAGAAACATGATGGGTCATGGAAAATGTGTGTTGATTATAGAGTGTTAAATCAGCAAACTATTAACAATAAATACCCAATTTCTATGATTGATGATTTGTTGGATGATCTACATGGATCCAATTTTTTTTACCAAGCTTGACTTAGGATCTGGTTATCACAAGATAAGAATGAACAATAATGACATTCCTAAAACTGCATTCAAGACCCACAGTGGTCATTCTGAGTTCTTGGTGATGCCGTATGGGTTGAGTAATGTCCCATCAACATTCCTGAGCTTAATAAATGACATATTTAGACCATATCTACAAAGTTTGTGCCAGTATCTTTTTTATGATATTCTGGTATTTAGTGCTTCTTGACGTGAACATTTAAGGCATCTCAGGGTTGTGTTGAATACTCTTGAGGATAATATACTATTTGTCAAGAGATCTAAATGTGAATTTGGCCATAACTAAGTAGAATACAAATTAAGAATCTGTTGTGAATAAATATAAAATAAACACAAATTAGTAAAAGGACACATATCCTCTAGAAAATATTACAGAATAGGAATCATAGGATTTTTATTAGGAACAATCCCTTATATGCAAATAAGTTAGCAAGTGTCTCATTTGTGCAAATAGTTTCTAAAAAAATGCATATGTTGTTAAATAACTCAGAATAAGGGAGATCAAATTGGGGATTCGAGTGGTGGGCTGGTGGGCTATTGGGTTGTGGGAGGGGCTTGATATTATAGGGCTGAATAAGATACAAGGATTGTTAGGTTACAATGGCAAACACAGATTGAATACACAGCGGAAAAATTAAAAAATATTGAAACCTAGCCATGGATCCATGCGAAAACCATAAAACGTATTTAGGAGTTATACTTTTAAGGATGAATCTACTGTCTCCAAAATATGTCGATCACAACACTCAATGCTGCGGTGCTTATACGGTATCCACACTACATGTTACGGTACAAGCTATAGGAGGGGGATGTTCCTCACAATCTCTTTCTTTCACAATTTCTGTGACGGCTAGGGTTTTTTCGCGTGACACTTTTTTCACAGATATGTATCATATATATAGCTGCAGTAAATCAATCCTAAGAGAGTAACGAGCTTGTTGGGCTCATAATCCGACCTGGATCAGGTTCATGTGTGGGCCTCTGAAATTTAGTCAGCCCATTTAATTTAATTAAATGTTCAACCAATGTCAGGAGTCCAATTCTTACTTGGATTCCCAATTAAATTCATCTTATGAATTTAAATCCCAATTTCGATCCATTCTAAGTGTATGACCCTATAGGTTCCCATTACATTGGCAGTGATACTAAAATGATATTCTAGTATTACAAACAGTGAGCGGTATCTAGCAATACATTACTGCTACTCAAGTAGTGGGAATATCAGTGACTTGACATAACCTATCCGTGACCAATGTTACCATATAGTCTAATTCCTTTGTCCAAATATCTTAATTGACCACAAGGTATAGAGCGTGTTACCCTTGTATAGTTCAATATTTGGTTTCTTGATCTCCGAATAGACTTACTAAAATAAATGAGCTCAATATCTCATATTGCCTCATTTGAGCATGACGACGCATTTTGTAGTCTTACTCAATCAAGGGGCCCATAGATATCTCTCCTTTTATGTAAGTGGGACAAATTCTATCTAAGTCACTCACATCCCTCCGCATGATTTGTAGTATATCCAATAGTCGACTGTAAAATTACCTTATTACAGGCAACGTTTGACAATATTAAAACATATAACTTCTCATGTAGGAAACCGTAGTGACTTCAAGTCAAAGGACTACATACACCATGGTCATTGTGAGAACAACTTATGATACTCACGTAACGATCCATACAACATTCTCATGGTGGGTCAGTCCAGTACATTATTACTCTAATATGTACCTATGTGAAGACTTGATATCTCATATCTATAACCCGTGAGATATGGTCATCAGTCTATGCACATACTAGTCTCTATGCATTATTTTTATCCTAATTCACAATAATATTTGACTAGGGACTGTTAAGAATAGCGTTCTGATTACAACCAATAGGATCTCACAATCAAGTCATGCACTTGATATCTCATGGTATTGAACCTACTATTCTAAGGACTTTATTATGCTCATTAAATCACAATAAACAACACAATAAATTAAATACCTCATATATAAAATAAATGTCACAATGCAATGTGAACTAGTAATGTCAATACACAACTGGCCTCTAGGGCATAACTCAGAATAAGGGACATCAGATTGGGGATTCGGGTGGTGGGCTGGTGGGCTATTGGGTCGTGGGCTTTGAGAGGAGGGGCTTGATATTATAGGTTTGAATAAGATATAATGTCTTCCCCATTTACATGTTCAAAGTCAAGACAAATAAATTTCATTAGACCATACCCATGTTTTACCAATTTGCAGATAAAAATATGCCCATATCCTTTTTTTTGCGGTTCGGTGTACTATACACGTAACCATGTTGCAATTCATTGTTCAAGCGCTAATAACATTAATTTTTTATATGTTTGACCATTATACCTCTTCTTTGACTGGTCTAAGAACCACCACTCTCTCTTACACCTTAACTTTATTTTCCATTTTTTTTAAATAAATAAAATATACTTACTCAAAACAACTCTTCACCTTCTCTCAAACTTGTTTTCAATTTTTTAAATCTAGGAATGAGGTAATAAACACATTTGGTTACGAAAAATAACATAATTAAATAGTGTTAGATGCTATGCATATATTAAGAAAAAATTGCCCAAAAACAGTCAAAAATTATCACATGATGTTTGAAATTGACGGAGTACACTGATCTACACTAAAAGTATGGACGGAGTACACTAAATAGCAAATAAGAGACATGGTTATAGTTATTTGCAAATTGGTGAAGCATGGGTATAGTTTAGTGAAATTTACCCTTCAAGTTAGGTGAAAGATTTATGTAGTTCGCGCATAAGCATGATAATGGGCCTAGCAGGAGATGGATAAGAGCACGAAGGTATGTAATGTAATACACAAGTTTTTAGTCTTTCTATTTTGTGTTTAGGTTCTATTGTCCTATGGGAGATTTGAAAGATGCGATATAAAATTCATTTTGAGGAAGTTTGCTTGATGCCATAAAAAGTGACCCACCTTATTGTGACAAAAGTAGCTGAAAGCTACAATAGTATCCCTATCGAGTAATGTTGAAGGGGTCCATTGGACTACCAATTCTGTCAACTTGCATAAAATTATCGACAAGTGGGTGAAAATGAGAACCTCTATCTTTTGGAATCGTCAAACTCAAATTTGATGGCTCATTCAATGGTAAGAAAGGGGTTTTGACATCATATTTTCATATCATAATAGTAAAGCTTTGGTGGTTAGGGGGGGGGGGGGGGGGGGGCGATGGTCAGCTTACAACTATATCCACAAATATTGCTGAAAGGCTGGGTTTAGACCGTTTTAAAAGCAGCCTATCTTCTCTCTCTCGGGTCACTATATGATGGAAGAGGATTCTAAGTGCATTATTGATCTATTGGGGTAAGTTGGTCGATCCGATTCATCTTTGATATTCAAGCTATGTTGGCTTTGTTTTCGTCTTTTGATGCTCGTCATGTGTTCCACAAATAAAATTTGTGTGTTTATCATACATCGAAGATTGGTAAAGAGACTATTCATAGTTTTCTTTGGATAGCCATTATAGATGTAACTCTTTTCAATCTTATTAGCGATGATGCGAGGGAAGTAGCTAGCATACGTGAGTAGTTGGCTTATAGTTTTCTTTGTTTTCTTAATTATCCAAAGATAAAAAATAAAAAATAAAATGATGGCAATATTGAACATTTGGATTTTAAAGAGACAATGAAGCTCCTTATGACTACATCACGTAGATAACAATACATGGTTTGTATATGCTAATAAGCTAGTGTGAATGTTAGTTGATTTAGAACTATAAGTTCGTTGACAACTCAAAAAAGTATGATGATTACTGAATTTTTGAATTTTGCTTTGTTGGAATATAAATATAGGATAACTCACTGGTCCAAAAACCACACAAATTGATAAGAGTCGGATTTTAGGGCAAAATTGAAGCCTCAATAAAGTGCTATCATAGAATGAGTCTAATTTAGAAGGTCTCTACTACCTTGTTGCCTTGCTGCCTTGCCAACTTTTAAAAGAGACCAACCATGGCAAGATTGTTGGGTTTATATCTTGTATACCAAGTTGATATGAAAATGATGATGCTATGGAAGTGACGCATCGATTGGACGGAAGATGAGAAGCAACAGCAGCAACAGAAGAAGGTGCAATCGACTTCATAGCCGACCGTCACCCCCTCGGGTTGCTGGAGTCAAATGTAGTCGACTGCACTTTGGACAGTGAACCGCGTGCGTGTACTGTTTGTGTTCAGGTAGGGGTCTGGGGGATTCATTTGAAGCCCGACTTCTTCTCCAAGTTAGATTGTATGACTCTTATTATATGTTTATCACTTCAGGCAATATCGGATGACTATTGTATCAAGATATCAATCTAGGGTTTCTCTAGATCTTTATATATTATTGTAATTGGCCTCTATTGAGAGCCAAGAGCGAGAGAGTACCTCATTGAAGAGAGTTTGAGAGGTTCTCCAATTGTAAACAAATAGTATCTTCTGGTGAGGCTAGAGAGAGGGTCGTGGTGAGAATTGTAATATTCATGTATCTTCTCTAATTGAATAATATCTAGGTTTCTTCTTCCCTGGATTAAAGCGAAAGCCCCATTCGGGATAAATTTGTGTGCTTTGTTGTGTTTGGTGTGATCTAGTATTTGCTTAGTACTTTGTATTGATCGTGGCGCTCAACTCAACAAGATCCTAGTAGACGAGAGAACCAAATTCCTTAACAATTGGTATCAGAGCATCATGTTAGGAATCTTCTGCAAGTTCGTGGGTTTGTTCGAGTTCCTTAGAGAAGATGGCAAATCAGATCACGAAGATCAAGCAGTTCGACGGTAGGATCAACTTTAATCTCTGGAAGGTGAATATGTATGATACATTGGTTCTAAAAGGTTTGAAATTAGCCCTAGAAGGAGATAAAATGAGATCAATTGGCATGAAGCAGGAGAATTAGGAGGAGATTTATTCAAGAGCCTTGAGTTTAATTTGGATGTCATTGATGAGCGAAGTCAGGTGCAACCTCATGGAGGAGCGAAGTATGGCAAGCCTGTGGGCAAGATCCAGAACTGACTACTCAGAATCACCAGTACACGATCGAATGTACCAGAAAAGAAAGTTGGGTTACTCAATGAAGGAACGTATTGCTCTTCTAGATCATATATTGGAGTTCAATACAGAGTTATCTAAACCAAGGGCGATCAATGCAGATGATCTAAAAGCTTCCAACTTGATATATTCACCACCATATTCATCTAACTTGATAATATTCTAGACGAGAAATCTACCAAGGAGAAGTTTTCGATAGCACGTATGATCGAGAGGTTGGAGGAGAATGCACATAGGAACGAGAGTAAGAAATCGGAGTCTACTTATGTGAGTTGTGGTACTTCGAATGGGAGAGAAAGTGCACGTAAGGGTAGGATTCATTGCCATCATTGCAGAGGAGTTGGGATAGGGGAACCGAATCCAGTGCCGCTGAATCAGGTGATAGCTTAGATAATAATCTTATTTCAAATTTTATAGGTTTGTATTCTGGCTAGTTTCTTGATTCGATGAGTTCTTCTCATATATGCTCCGATAGGAAGATGTTTTCTACTTACAAGTTCGCAAGAGATCATTGTTGTATGAGAACAATGGTTGGTGATATTTGTGAAATAGTGGGTGAGGGAACAATAAAATTGGAGGCACTAGATGGAAATGGTTACATACTAGAGAATGTTATGCATATTCATTAGTTGAAACAGAATCTTGTATCCATGGAAACTCTTGAAGCACGAGGCTGAAGGTACACAGCTTAAGGTGGAGTTCTATCAGTTTAGGAAGGTTATTGTAAGGTGATGAAGGGAAGGAGGGGTGTTGACCACAACCTTTACAATCTTTGTGGAAATGGGAAAGCTTGTATAGATGTTTCAATGCTCTACGTTCCTAAAACACTATCTAGTTTACCATCACTAGAATCATCCGAGCGAGACTACGACGTTCGAATATCATCGAGAGGTGGAGAGTGCCTCTGGGTAGGTGGTGTCTGTGTGGAGGACGGCGCCTCTGTGTCAACGCCTACTGGGGTATGCCTTTGAGGGGCATACAAACTTCAGAAAAATAGTTGGAGGTAGATTCAACTAGCAGAAGAAGCCACATAACCGAGTTGTTTGCAAGGGGAGAATAAAAGAGTCTAGAAGATTTAAATGACGGTTGGCAGGTGTGAATTCATAGAATGTGATCCAATGTGGAGAAATGTGATCCAATGTGGAGATTGTTAGGTTTTTATGCCTTGCATACTAAGTTTGATACGAAGATGATGAAGCACGGAAGTGACGCATCGATTGGATGGAAGATAGGAAAAATCACCAGCAATAGAAGAAGGTGCGGTCAACTGCACAGTCGACCGTCACCCCCTCGGATTTGGCTGGAGTCAAATGCGATTGACTGCACTTTTGACAGTCGACCGCGCACGGTTGTTTGTGTTCGAGTGCGGATCTAGCGGATTCATTTGAAGTCCGACTTCTTTTTCAAGTTAGATCATACGACTCTAATTGTATGTTTATCACTTTAGGAAATATCGGATGGTTATTGTATCAAGATATCAAACTAGGGGTTTTCTAGATCTTTATATATTATTGTAATTGGCCTCCATTGAGAGCGAAGAGAGAGAGAGTACTTCATTGAAGAGAGTTTGAGAGGTTATCCAATTGCAAATACTAGTATTTTCTGGTGAGGCTAGAGAGAGGGTCATTGTGAGAATTGTAATATTCTTGTATCTTCTCTAGTTGAATAATATCTCGGTTTCTTCTCCCCCAAGTTATGGCGAAAATCCCAACCAGAACAAATTTTTGTGTGCTTTGGTGTGTTTGGTATGATGTAATATTTGCTTGTGGTTTGAACTGATTGTGTCGCTCAACTCAACAAGGTCCTAGTTAAATAGAGAATCAAATTCCCTAACAAAGGTTGCTTTGATGGCCGGTTGGATGGCTCTTGCAAGGTCTCTAACTTACTATCCATTTTATTTGCACATCTGTATGTAGATTAACAGCCTACTAAATAAGAAAGGGTGCACATTTCAAACAACGATCAAAACGGTCCTCAAAATTTTCTGTAGCATTTTCATCTTTTCCCGCAACATGACAAGCAGGCCTAATTGTTTATTAATAACTGAGGTCTCTCCAACAACTCTTTCGTTTGAATTTCAACTGTATTTTGTTATGTTGGTTATTTTGTTCACTTCCACCCTTGTAGGATTGTTATTGATGTTAATCTATTCCACCTCTGTAGGCACAAGTTAAGGAACTGATAGGTGTAATCAACGTGTATATATTACTCATCCATCAATGAAGGTCGGTCATGGCCAATTTTATTCAAATGGACAAAAACCTATTATGGTATTAGAGCCCTCCTTGCATTTAAGCAAGATCCACAAAATCAAACACTCAAACCATTCCCACTATCACCATATCCGGAAACAACCCTGTGAAGAAACAACCAAAACTGTATCTAATAATACTACCCTCATACCAAATCCTGCATACCCATTCTGGAAGAGACAAGATAGTCTTATTTTTCATGCTATGTTGGCATATGTGACTGAGAATATAGTTCCACTAATAACATCTGCATGGTCGGCAACTGAAGCATGGAATCGTTTGGAGAGGACCTATGCAAGTAAGTCACACACTCGTGTCATGGTACTTGGAGAAATACTCGCCAACACCACCACTGAAATTAAAAGCATTTGCTGATTATATGCAGACCCTGAAGAGAATCTCAGAAACACTTGCACTTGCTGGCTCGCCCATCAGTGATGATGAATTGATTCATGTCGTGCTCAAAGGTCTTGGTTTCGAATTTAAGAGTCTCAGTGCTGCAATCCGTGACAAACTTGCTGACTATGAATTGACTCTAAAACACAATGAAATCAAGCCAGAGAAGACTCCTATTATGGCTCAATTTTATCAGAAAAGCAACACCATCTACAAAGGCAGGAACTCTAATTTCAACAACAATATGGATCCCAAAGGCATGCACTCCCAGTAGGGCAACAAGTCATCTAACCGGTTCAATGACGGAAATTATAACTTTTCTAATCAAGGTCATCTATCACCCAACAACAATCAGTTCTAGTGCCCTCTATCCAACAACAACCAGCCCCAAATTGTTTCTCAACCGTGTAACAAACCTGGTCATAGCGCCAAGACTTGCATATCTCAGCCTCGACCATTCTCTGCACCTCAAGCTAATTTCATGACTGCTACTCGTGGCACCAATAACAACAACAAATGGATAGTGGATTCAGGTGCGTCACATTACATTACATCTGATTTCCGGAATATCTCCGTACAATCTGAATATGATGGAAATGATGACATTATCATCGGTGACGGTGATCAAGTTCCAATCACTCATATTTGTTCTACTAATCTTGTTACCTCTAAATCCACTTTCCAAATAAATAATGTTTTGTGTTCACCTAAAAATACCAAAAATATTTTTTCAGTGTCTCAATTTTGCAACAACAATAACACTTCCATTGAATTCTTTCCTGATTGTTTTGTTGTTAAGGATCTGAGCACGGGGGCATCACTCCTTCAAGGACCAAATAATGGGCATATGTACGATTGGCCATCATCTTTCAGCACTAATACACCAGTTCGTGCTTTCCATATTACAAAGTCTTCTTTAAGTCAGTAGCATCACTACCTCAGTCATCCATCATAAAAAAACTCCAAGGAATCTTAAGTCTGTTGAGTTTTTGCCAATTTTTTAGTCTAGTTTCAGTCATTGCAATTCATGTCTCTGCAATAAAAGCCACAGACTTCCTTTTGGCATTTCATCTATTTCATTGGATAAACCTCTTGAAATTTTATATACTGATGTTCGGGGTTCTGCACCTGTTGAGTCTTTTGATACTTTCATTACTATATAGTGTTTGTGGATTATTACACTAAATATTCCTGGCTTTATCTTATGAAACACAAATATGAGGCAACTTCCATTTTTGAAAAAAATCAGAACTGTTGTTGAAAAGTTTGTCAATTCCAAAATTATTACAATATACTCAGATGGAGGAGGAGAATATCAAGGTCTGTCTTCAACTCTTAACAAAACATGGGCATTCAACACTTAAAATCACCTCCTCGCACACCACAGCTTGCTGGTACAGCTGAGCGCCGTCACTGTCATATCGGTGGGACTCGGCTAACACTACTTCACAATGCCTCCATCCCTCTCATCCACTGGTCCGTCGCATTCCAAACATCCATTTACTTAATAAATCGCCTACCCACTCCCATATTACAAAACCAACGCCCATTCCATAAACTTTTCACAAAACACCCAATTACCTCAAACTACGTGTGTTTTGTTGTCTTTGTTACCCCTGGTGTTTTTGCGGCTACTCTATAGAACATTATGCGTATGGGTGTCTTGATCCACAAACCAACCGAGTTTTTATCTCTCGTCATGTCTTCTTTGTTGAACACTCCTTTCCCTCCCATGAGCATCCCCAATCCTCTCTGCAAGTTCAAACATAGTCTAGTGTCAGGGTTGGGGTTGCGTCCAGATTGGGATCGCGCCATTAACGAGAGATAGAGAGCTTGAGGGAGAGAGATTGAAGATAGAGAAAGGAATTAACAACTTTTTGATTGAAAATTCTAAAAGAAAGTTACAGCTCATATAAGGAAAGAAAAAGAGAAGACGGTTACGCTAAACGACAAACAAAGGACACGTGCTACGCACACTTTTCCTACACGCCTCTTTAACCATTTAAAAAGAGTGCGCTCTATATGTAAAACCCAAATACATCTGATACTCTTCCTGAGCTATACTGATACTCATCCTGCTACCCATCTCAGCTCCCGCTACCTCCTCTCTACTACTCCGGTGAACTTCCTAGGCTAATGGTGCCACTCCGGTGATGGACGGGATTCGGTGACCCTAACAATTCCCTCCCCCCCCCCTAACAGCGAGCTTGTCCCAAGCTCGAAGTTGGAAATTTTGCACGAAATTCGTCTATATCCATCCACGAAGTATTCTCATAGCCTGAATCCTTCCACTTGATTAACAGATGGACTCCTCCTCTATTGTTCTTTTCATACATTCGCCTATCTATTATCAACTCTGGCTCATCAGTGAATGGGTTATCCACTCACCAGTGAGGGAGATCAGGTGCCACATTAACAATGTGAGATCCATAGCACTTCTTTAACTTCGAGACGTGGAAAAAAAGATGAATTGAAGCATTAGGAGGCAGATCAAGTCGATAAGCCACTGAACCCACTCTCTCAACCACTTTATAAGGTCCAAAGAACTTCATAGATAGCTTTTGAGGAGAAGGATTTCGCAACGAAACCTGCTTGTAAGGCTGCAGTCTGAGGAAAACTAGATCTCCAACTGCAAATTCACGCTTGCTTCTTCTCTTATCTGCAAAGTGCTTCATGCGCTCTTGAGCCATTATAATGTTGTCTTTCAACAGCTTTAAAATCGCATCTTTAGACAATAGAACTCTTCAACAGTAGGGAGACTTGCTGTGCCACTAACATAGTGCAGGAGTGAAGGTGGAGGTCTCCCGTATACCCCTTCAAATGGATTAAGACTTGTCGATACATGCCAACAAGTATTATACCAAATTCTGCCCACACCAACCATCTACTCCACTCCATTGGCTTTTGACCACAGAAGCATCGCAGGTACATCTCTAATGCTTTGTTTACTATCTTCGTTTGGCTGTTGCTCTGGGGATGATAAGCTGTCGAGTGATGGAGTTTGCAATTTTGTAAGGCAAAAACCTCTTTCCAAAACTTACTGATGAAAACGGGGTCTTTATCACTCACAATTGACTTGGGCATTCCATGTAGCTTATATATATTCTCCACAAAAGCTTGCGCAATTGATTGAGAAGAGTATGGGTGTGAGAGTGCAACAAAATGGGCATATTTGGAAAGGCAATCAACCACTTTCATGATCACACTTTTGTTATTACTCTTTGGAAGACCCTCAATGAAGTCCATTGATATGTCCTCCCATATCAAGCTAGGAATCTGTAGGGGTTGTAGAAGACCAGCGGGAAGAATGGTCTCACTTTTGTTCTGTTGACAACTCAAACATTCCTTAACCATGTTCTTGACATCCCTACTAACTCCCTCCCAAGTAAATGTCCTTCTAATTCACTGAAGAGTCTTATGAAACCTTGAGTGTCTCCCTTCATTAGCGGAATGATGATCAAAGAAGATGGCCTTCCTGAGCTCTGCAGTAGGACTCAATAAAATCCTTCCCTTATAGTACCAAATGCCCCCTGACTTTTTGTACAGACTTGGATCCAGCCTTCCCTCTTGAACCTTCTCCTGCAAATTAATAAAATAAGGGTCCTGCAGCACCATTCCCTTCACTTCTTCTAGCCATTGTGGAATCACAAAGGTGATCACACAACAGGTGTTTCGTTCCCCTCCCCTTCTTGATAGGCTGTCAGCAACCATATTATCTTTACCTCTCTTGTACTCTACATTGAAGGTGAAGCCAAGTAACTTCCACAACCACTTCTCTTGAAACTCAGTGTTGATTCTTTGATCTAGGATGTACTTGATACTTTGTTGGTCTGTTCTAATAGTTAAGGTACTGCCAAGCAAGTATTGTCGCCAATTTTTCACTGCTTGTAGAATACCTAAAACCTCTTTCTCATATGTGGATAGAGCCAAACTTTTTCCCTTTAATCCCTTGCTCATAAAAGCTATAGGGTGGAAATCTTGAAGGAGAACTGCACCTATACCATTCTGCGATGCATTAGTATCTATTACAAAGGGTTTGGAGAAGTCGGGGGGTTCGAGAACTGGTGTTGTTGTCATTGCCCTTTTAAGAGCAGCAAATGCATCTGCACCAGCAGTTGACCATTGGAAAGCATTTTTCTTTAATAATTGAGTTAAAGAGTAAGCAATGCTTCCATAATCCTTTACAAATTTGCGGTAGTACCCAGTCAACCCAAGGAATCCACGCAATTCCTTCACAGTTCTTGGCTCAGGCCATGACTCTACAACTTGTATTTTGTTTGAATCTACTAAAATTCCTTCTTCACTAATCACATGGCCCAAGTACTTGACAGATACCTGACCAAAATCACATTTGCTCTTCTTCACAACCAATTTGTTAGCTCTCAAGACCTCCAGAGTGAGTGATAAGTGTGAGAGGTGGCTCTCCTATGTAGGGCTATAAACCAAGATGTCGTCAAAAAATACAAGCACAAATTTGTGCAGATACTCCCTATAAACCTCATTCATCAAGCATTGAAAGGTGGCTGGAGCATTAGTGAGACCAAAGGGCATAACGAGGAATTCAAAGTGGCCATGGTGTGTTCGAAAAGCTGTTTTGGGAATATCATCTTCTTTTACTCTTATCTGATGGTAACCAGACCTCAAGTCTATCTTAGAGAAGTATTTGGCTCCATTTAGCTCATCTAGAAGATCATCTATGATGGGTATTGGGAATTTGGCTTTAATAGTCTGACTATTTAATGCCTAATAGTCTACACACAACCTCCAACTTCTATCCATTTTCTTCAATTTTAATGGGAAAGGCATATGGGCTGTTGCTTGGTCGAATCAATCTAGAGTTGAGCATGTCTTCAATTTGTTTCTCTATCTCATTTTTGTAGTAATGGGGTTGTTTGTATGGTCTGAGACATACTGGTTTGGCACCTTCAACCATAGGTATTTGATGATCTACAACCCTTTGTGGAGGCAAGTTTACTTGTTCAGAGAACACATCTTTGTAATCTTCAAGTATCTTTTGCAAGTGATCTTCTCCATTACTTCTATGGCCCAGAGTACAAAGCTGCAGCTCATCACTTGCAACTTCCTCTACTTGGATTAAATTTTTTTGGCAAGATCAGCTTCCCAACTTCATCAATTCACACACCTCCATACATTGCAATTGAGGATTAATCATGCCCTGTAGTCTCTTCACTAATCCTCCCAAAGAGAACTCCATAGTCATTTGGTTGAAATCCATTGTAACTGGCCCCAGAGTTCTCAACCAGTGAGCCCCCAGTACCATCTGAGCAGGACCTAAGGGAAGAAGCAACATCTTAGCTTGTAGACTCACACCTTGAACTACAAAACTCATATTTGCAACCTTGCCTTTGCTGTACATGCATTCTCCATTTGCAACTGTTACCTTCTACCTGGGCTCCTTCAAAATGGAAAGGTTAGCCTTCTCTGCAGTTAAGGGGTCAATGTAGTGTGCGTAGAGCCTGTATCTATTAATATGCTCACTTCTCTTCCATTGATCTTCCCCCTAACTCTCATAGTTTGTGGATATAACTGAGATCCCACGAAGGCATGGAGTGATATCTCTGGATGAATGGATTGTAGAGGGGATGTTTGGGATGTGGCTGCTGTTTGTATCAGGTTGGAATCAGATAACTGAGGAGATTCTTCTACTTATATAGCTTCATACTGCACTTCTTCACACATCTCCTCTTCTTCCCATCGATCTAAATAGTAAAACTTCTGCCCTTTGCACATTGTACCTGGACATATTTCTCATCACAGTTAAAGCACAGTCCCTTGGCTCTTCTCTCTTTCATTTCCTAGTAATTCAGCCTCCTTGGAATCATGTTTGTTACGGGTACAACAGGAGAGGGAGTGGTAGGCAGTCGAGAGGTGTTTGGGTTATTGTAGTTGGAAATATGGGATGTTTTGGTAAGGTAGGGAGTTCGGAAACTTTTCTTTAAACAAGCAATTTTTTCTTCAAAACCTCTCGTTAGTCCCATTGCCTCGTTCACATTTTTGGGTCTCTGAGATCTCATATCCCAACGGATCTCGTCTCATAAGCCGCTAATTAATGTACTCAGGAAATGAGATTCCGTCCAATCTTTCACAAAATTAGAGAGCTTATCAAACTCTTGTATGTATGTTTCCAGATCTCTTTTTTGCTGCAATTTGGAGAGTATACCTTCGTAGTCTTGAAACTCCGTTGGCCCAAACCCAGTGATCAATTCTTCAAGAAAGCTTGGCCACGATACTTTGTGCATTTTGGGTTTAATATGTCTGCGAAACCACTAAGCAGATCTTCCCCTCAGATTCAAAGCTGTGTATCACAGTTTTTGGGACTAAGGTACCTCATAGAATCGAGGAATTGCTCTAATCCACAGATCCACTCAGTTGGGTCTCCCTCTTGGAATATAGGAAATTCGACATTAAATGGTGTTTTAAACATCTGCTCACCATTACTAAGCCTCGAAGAATTAAAGGAGTTGGAGTGGGGTCGATTTACCTCTCGGTGATGTGCTTGAGAATTTGGATTGGGGAGCAATGGTAGATTGGAGAGTCTAGACTGGGTCTGTTGCATTAGTGTCATCATCATTTCCATTCGTGCTTCCACCGAAGAGAATCTCTCCGATGTTGGTCGCAATCACCTCCACCCTCTCCGTGAGGAACTCATTCCGCAGCTGCGTCTCCGCCATTTGGCTCTTCAAATTTGCCACATCTCCTTCCATGGATGTGCTGCCCTCATCACGACCATCGCCATTAGAGCAACCTGGCTCTGATACCAAGTTTTCAGGGTTGGGGTTGCGTCCAGATCGGGATCGCGCCATTAACGAGAGATAGAGAGCTTGAGGGAGAGAGATTGAAGACAGAGAAAGGAATTAACAACTTTTTCATTGAAAATTCTAACAGAAAGTTACAGCTCATATAAGGAAAGAAAAAGAGAAGGCGGTTACGCTAAACAGCATACAAAGGACACGTGCTACGCACACTTTTACTACCCGCCTCTTTAACCATTTAAAAAGAGTGCGCTCTATATGTAAAACCCAGATACATTTGATACTCTTCCTGAGCTATACTAATACTCATCCTGCTACCCATCTCAGCTCCTGCTACCTCCTCTCTACTACTCCGGTGGACTTCCTGGGCTAATGGTGCCACTCCAGTGATGGACGGAGTTTGGTGACCCTGACATCTAGCAAACATAGTCTATTACCCAGTGGACTCTTCTTGATTCTCCATCACATTATTTAGTTCCTCTATCACCTTCCGGATCTCCAACACTTGCACCCACTTCGTCCCTGGCGCCTGCTGCACCCGTTTGTTAGAAATATGTTTCAAATATTTTTCTAAGATTTAAAATCTTTATTCTTTGGTTATTTTATTTTAGGTTTATGTCTTTCTATATTTTATAAAATCTTTTGCAATTATCTTGAGATATTTGTTAGGGATTTATTCCTAACTTGATAAGGGAGAATGTAACTCTCTAATGTATCTGTACGTATTTTTTGCATATTTCTTTTATTCAATTATCTATCTATTGTTCTTTGGACTTATTAACATGCATTATATTATCTAGTTAATTATTAGTTCATGTGAAGGCACATATTCTTTAACTCAGTCAACTCTAAATTATTGAGTAAAACTTGTGTTTTAATATCAACCCTTAAATTCCAAAAACCTAACCCACGATGATCATAGCCCTTTACTAACCCACTCCACTCCCTTAACTGCCCATTAAACCCACTCCATTTCCCACAAACCAAAACACCCCTCTTTATTAATCCCCCTAATCACCACTGCCTCCATCCTCCTCCATCACCCTCCAATCCAAACCCAACCTTGCTCATGTCATTTAAAACTCAACTCCTTCCACCCCCACGCGAATTCCACTACCAACAGCCCATTCCTAACTCCTCTCCATCCCATACCACCACTAACAGCCCCACCATATCCATTCCCGCCTCCACCTAACAGCCTTCGACAGTCCACACCCAAACAGCCACCTCCACCTCCATCCTCTCCATCACTCGACAGCCCTTGACAGCCCTCAACCGAACCCCAACCACCTCCAATCCCGAACTCCCCCTCCATCCCGAACTCCATCTTCCACCTCCACCCGAACACCACTGCCTCCACCCCGAACAACCTCTCTGCTACCTACATCTGCAAACCCAAACCCGACAACCCCGAACCAGACAGCAACTCCACCCCAAATCTGACCCAATCTGACCTAACTCAGCCTCGAACCTGACACCTTTGCCATTATCGTTGTTGTTGTCCCGTCTTGCCGAAAGCGGAGCACGAGATCATGCACGAATCAGAGCACAAGAGACGAGCCGTGGAGCACCCAAGCAGTTTTGTTGAAACGAGACAAGCGTTCTTTTTCTTGACTCATAGCAAGTAGTTCCTCATTGATTATCCCAACTATCGTATTGTCGAATTCTAGTTCTTTTCATACCATCTTAATTTATACAAAACTTGAACTGAGTGGTATATTCATGTGTTGAATCATTTCTTATTTATTTCTCTCCTAAATCTAATTCATAGAAATATCTATACAATTGTCCTTTCCATGATTATCATATTGCATACATCATCTTATAATCACGAATCTAGATGAATATCATCTCACAGAATTTATCATAGAATGTATTGATGTGCATTGTTATAATTATTGCATGTTAGATAGGGGTGTAAATGAACAGGACGGTCCGTCGTCCGTCCGAGTCCGGCTCGAGAAATGGTCTGACCGTGGACCGCACGAACTGTTATACGAACCGACCCTGAACAAATTTATTCGGTCTGATTCTTTACCAAGCTTGAGTCGGACATAAGTCTGTCCAAATATTATTGCGGTCCGATACTTTACCGAACCAAGTCCGGACTATAAAAATTTTGTCCGACCTAGACCGAGCCGGACATAAGCCCGTCCGGGTAAAATTTCGGTCCAAGCTTGAACATATGGCTGTCCGATCCTGTATAGTCCAATTTACAGCCCTAATTTTAGAACTTTATAAATTCATGTTTTGGAATAAAGATTTTCGTAGACATACTTCTTGTACTACAAATATCCTACCTTACAGCAGACTAATTTTGTACTGAGGTTAGACCGAGCTTTCTATGGCCATATATATATATATATATATATATATTTATATATATATATATATATTGTAGCATTTCGAGTGTAGAACCCATAACTTTTTATGGTTTCGAAAACCAAGTTGTATTTTGTGAGATATTGAGGATTTAGTGCAAGTGCGTCTAAAATTTTAAATTGTTGTTTAAAAGTATTGTCCCGATAAATCACATGAAACGATAAACTCTTTGTGGAATGTAGAACTGAGAAAAATCTAAGTGTTACTCGACATCATTAGAGGTCAGATTCTATGTTGTAAGAATTGATAATGGTTTTGCAATGAATGTGTAAGCATTACAATATAACCTTATACTGCTGCCTGTGCACTGGACCTGTAAGGAACATATTAGTAGGAATAGCTACTGGACTTAGAATTTTTCAAGTGAGTAGGCGTGGGATTCGGAAGAGAGTCAACTGTCTACAACCTCTGACGGAATTAGATTTGCATTTCCGTAGCAGTGGAAAAGAAACTTTTAGTGTTGACGTGCATTGCCATCCAGAATTACAGTTGGTGTCTCTTGACTATATATATTACTACTGTTGTGTTAATAATGTGTACCGACATAGTAGGTTGAAATATTTTCTCTATATCATGTATTTGCATTCATCTCTTAATATTCTCTTGATTACCTGTAACCTCCGTTCCCGTTTATACTGATTTGTATTTATTTTCTTCGTATTCCGGATTCTAATTTTCCAAACTATTCTTTTGAATATTCGATTATTTCATCTAGCCCAAACTCCTAATCCAATCTATAATTATGTCTATTTATTTATTTTGTAAACCCAACTCATTCTTATTATTATTTGATCAATTGATTTTGTAGCTTAACTCCTAATCCAAACCAACTTAGCCCATTCCTATTTTCTGATTCTTATTTATTGTTTTATTGAAGCCCAATGTTATTCATTTTGAAGCCAATCTCATATCCTTTCTATTTGTATTATTTACTAGAAGCCCAAACCAGTTTGATTTTATTATCATTATTATTATTTTTCTAAAAGCCCAATTTTAGCCCAAACTTGTAAATTAATTTGATTCTTTTGGGAAGCCCCACTCTAAACCCACACCCTATTGTCTACCCAACGCAAATCCGTTAACCCTTCACCACTACCCAAACTGCCCAACAACTACTACAATTCCTAAACCTCACTAATCCCGATTAACCATCATAACCACCCCTTAATAACCCTTTAATTAGTCATCTCTCTCTATCTCTCTCTTTCTCTCTCTCCCCTTTGTTTTCCCAAAAACCCAACAGAACCCCTCTCCTCCATCGAGCTCCTCCCCACATCCTCACAACCCAAGCGCTACCCTGCTCCACCTCGAGAACCCACCTCCGTAACCGTCGACAGACCCTCGATGCACTCCCTACAACTCATCAACACCGCAACCATCACCTCTCGTCGCTCCTACTCCTCGCCCCCGCCATTGCCGCACACCACCATCGTCTTCCTCCTCCGTTCTCGACTTCATTGCCCTCCTCATCGCCATCCGCCCGTCGCACCCCCGCCTCTGCAGTGCCACTCGCTGCTCCTCCATCCTTTATTCCCTCATCGTCACCTCCTCGTGAACCCTTTACTTGCTTCCTACCGCTGCACCTTCACCAACTGCGTAGTACCATCATGATGCCTACACCGCCCTCCTTCCGCCTTCTCATCTCCATCTCCCTGCTGCCTCCAGCTCCAGCCACAACACCGCGAGAGACGCCAGCTCCTCCTCGAGCCCCCTGGTCACTGCTGCTCGTCGCCGAAACCCATCGAAGCTCCTCCTCCACCTGAACTCATCGCCTCCACCGTCAACAGCCCCCTCCTTTATCCACCGCCAGCATCCTCATTCTCCACCCCGTCGCGCCTCCACCAGTTGCCCTCCTACCACTCACAACCACCCGCAACCACCATCATCACTTTGCAGCCTCCTGCCGTCGACCTCATCTCCTTGTAGCTCCACCATTGCTACAACCCCCTCCTTCGACTGCCGCTCTCCCCGCAACCGTAGACATCCCCTCTAACCCACTTCCTTGACCTTGCCATTGTTGAACCCACCGTCAGCCTCGCAAGCCCCTTCCCGCCGGAGTCCCCCATTGTAATACCCCGTAGTTTTCAAAAATATAGTATAATATATGGATATATATATAATATATGTATGTTAAAAAGTAAAAGAAAGTTGATAATATAATATAAATAATATAGCTTATGATCAAGAGTCACCTAATCGGTTAACCAACTTTTGAGAGGCAGCCTGTGGTGGGCAGTTGTACTCCATAGTATCTAATTTGTCTTATAAATTGTATAAATTGTCTGAGCTACTAGGGGCAGGGGCGTTACACCCGTGCTCCACCCGACACCTATACCTCGCTCTGACCACCACTGTCCACCACCGCAGCCCCTTGCTGCTCTCCTCGACACCACCGAGACAATCGGTAACCACTCCACCATTGTTGTCCTTCTTCTCGCAGTCGACCGCCGTAGCAACCCCCTTGCTATTTTTGTGTTCGCTCTTGCTTGTGTTGCTGCCGCCTCTTGCTGTTGTCGCTGTCGCTCTACTGTGTGTTGCTGTTGTCCATGTGTATGTTGTTGATGTTCTTACTTGTGTGTCACTGTTGCTGCTGTCTTTACTGTGGTTCCTGTCGTCTATTATCAATGGTTTCTCATGCTGTGTTTGCACGTGCTGTGGTTGCAGCCCATTGTCTGCACGTGTTGCCGAGTTGCTGCTGTCCCTGTTTGTGTTCGCCGTGATAACACATGTTTGCCGTGTCCGTTGTGTACGCGTGTGTTCGTCGTGTTCGTTGTTTGCACGTGTTGCCGTAGGTACGCTCGTCCCGTTATTCTCATTATTATTGGGATCATCGTCATCATATTAAGGCAAGTATCTTGTACACTTTATTGTTCCATACAAGCAATTTATTTGGCCTCCCGCAATTAGTAGTTATATTCGATTATTGTGATTGAACCTCGTAACCTGTCCATATTCATGAAAAATGACTTTACAATTTCAATTGATTGAACCATCGTATTATCATACTTTACAATCTTTCCATAGTTAAATCAGTCATTATATATTGAATCGAATCAATCTATTTGCCTTTGTGATTTGATGCCCATCATAATATTATAAATATCGATTTGTATGTTCTTGCCCTGCTGTCTGTCCTAATTTGTAGTTAGATTTTGACCTAGCTACTGTTCAAATTAATTAGAACTTTATGAATAAGAGTTGTAGCCCCCTGAGTCTAGTTTCTAGAACTTCTAACGAATCTAAAATCCGATGTGTAGTTTGCAAGATATGTACTGTTTTTAGTGTTGTGACGTTATTAATTCCAAATTACTATTTTTAAACGTATTTTCTCGAAAACTAATTTAAATATCATGCTAAAAGTATAATTAAGACCTGATATTTACCAGTATATTAATAATGATGATTAGAAATTTATTTATGATTTTTATGAGATTTTTAAACAAATGTTACAGTCACTTTATACATACAAGAATGTGACCATGGTATGCTGTCTGAACAATAGATCAGTAAAAAACTATCTGGTTGACCTAGTTTATGTATTTAAATGTATTGTGTAATTGTAACTCCTGTATCCCATTTTCTGTATTTTTGTACTGTATTCTTTCTTCCAGTGTATTCTATCTATTTGTATTCTTTCTTTCCTGAACCATGTATTTGTTCTTCTTTCTAGTATTTATACATTCATCTATTTGTTTGATTCTTTTGAGATTCATTTTTCTGCCTATTATTCTGTCTCTGGATGGTTTATTGTTTCCCATTTGTTGCATTTCATGGCTTAATTCCCTATTTATCTGAACTCTGTCGTGTTGGATCTGGTTTTTCTACCCAATATACCCTATTGAACCCTCATACCCATCCTATTGGATCTTAACCCGCAACCCAATACCCACTTCTTTGAACCAATCTTTCCCAGACCTTCTTTACATTTCCTAACAAGCAGATCATATCTTCTTTTCCTATTCTCTTGATTCTCTAAATCACATCTTGCAAAAAATCTCTCTTTATTAATCCCCAACAAATTTTGTTATTGTCATATACAATTCCTACTCCAAACCCTAACCCTAATATTCTATGTCTCATCATCTCTCTCTCTCTCTCCCGGCCTATACCCCCGACTTCCGACCGCCGGCCTGCCTTCCGTCACGCTGCGCCCCTGCCAGCAACCCACCTCGCAACCCCCAGTCGTGCCAGTCCACCAAAGTGGCAGCCCCCTCCTCTTCTTCCCTGCCTCCTCCCGAGCGCCAGGCAACAATAGCAGCAATGCCAGCCAGCGTCGCTCCCCCTTCGGGCCTCTCCATCGTCGACGTTGCCACCATCCCGCCGTGCCCCTTGGCCACCGTCGTCCTCCTCTCCACAGTGCCCGGCTGCCCTCTCTCTTTTGTGTGGTTGCGATGATTTCGAGTATTGTGTTCGCGTTATTGTGTTCGTGATCTTCTTGTGCATCTCGTTCGTGTTCCATTCGTGCTATTGTGTTTGTGCCTGGGAATTTATTCCCGTTATTCTCTTTTTCTCGTCAGATCCGTCGTCGATTTCAAGGCAAGTAACTTGTATTTTTTTGTAGTTTATACAATTACTAAATACCGTCTGTAGTGCCACATTGATTCTAGATTCATCCCCATGAAAATTCTTGTTAGATCTTTTCTCTATTTGTTGATCCATCCGTAGTCATCATATTTGTTACACACACGACATGAAAAATAATTTAGAAATAGTCTAGACTTAATGCATGTATGTATGTTGTTCGTGATTCATGACGTGTTGTACCCTTGATGCATGCATGATGTGTTAGTTGTAATCTCTTGTGGTAGATTTGTTAAACACCCATACCATGTTTGTCTGGGATATCTATTCTACCATATTTTGTATTTTGACATACTTTGGATTTGTTGCACATGAACTATTTGATTTAATGGATAAGAAGAGATTTCTGTTTTTTCTGTTGACTCGTTTTGTTTCAGTATTTTAGACCCTGTTGAGGTCAGTAAATTAATTTAATTTGTGAATATAAATCGTAGACCTCGCTGTCTATTTTTCATAATTTTCAAAAGATCTCAGTTTTGATTTGTGAGTTGCGAGTAATTGCTGTTTTGCTACAGATGTATTAAAAATTCCAAATTCCGTTTATGAAATTTTCTATGTAATTAATTATTTTAATACTGATGTTAAATATGAGATTTTGATCTAATATTTTGTTGTCTATGACTAGACTTGACTGGGATTAACCCCAATTTTTTGTAGATTTATTTGATGACATTTATAAACTATTCTATGCTTGTGAACAAAGTACTATATCTCCAGTTTTGCATGCTGTTCAGTAAATAACCATGTTTTCGACCTGATTCTAGTTGCTTTTGGTAAAAACTTTGTAAATATAAAATGTAGCATGATGTATCTATTTTACTACCCTTTTTACGAATTTAAATTTCGAGCAATACTTTGTAATCTATCATTGTTTTAGTACTGCTGTGTTAAGCATTTCAGATTCACAAAATTGCTGTATCCCGAATTTCTTTGACTATGCTATCCATTTTGAAATATTATGAAATTATATTTGCTGATACTAGACATACTGGAGAATACTCCAGATTTTTCTTGGATTTAAATCAGTCAGTGTTGTTCTGCTTTCATGCTTATGAATACAACCTTGTAATTTCTGACTAAACATGATTTCTGTATATAATTCTGTTTTGAGCCCTGTTTCTGTGATTATTATGTGAATTATATATGTGCTGGATTCGGCTAAGAGTCTATTTTCTAGATTTTCTGATGATCCAGATTTGCATGTTTGTGGCAAAGGGAGACTCAGATTTAGTGCAGTACTGTCTTGCAGTCCAGAATTAGAAGTTTCGTTGTCCAAGCCCTTGATGAGTCGTTTATCATCCGTTCTTGTCCTTCTTTCAACTTGTACTTTTCCCTTGTTGTCTTACCATGATTCTTGACTTGTTTGTGCACTTCTATGCTTGCTTTAAGTAATAATAACAAGAAACCAAGCCGGGGTTAAAGAAAAAAAATCTAATAATGAAAAATACAGAAACATGTACTCGGAAGAGGATCTATAGATCCTACATGATACTTGATACTTGGATCTTGATACTTGATACTTGGAACTTGATACACGATACTTGACACGTGATTACTTGACATTTGCACACTTGACATGTTACACTTGGAGCTTGATACTTATCCTTGAGTACACTGCCCTCTATGATCCACTATAAAATCTAAAACATAACTTGCATGAATGTAGCAATCATGTGGTAAAAATTTGGGACACATGAAGTGCTACCTAGATAGGACTAGATACAAGACTTGAGAACAACATGATCAATTGACACTTGCTACTTGTTACTTGTACATGATACTTGATTGACACTTGTTACTCGTTACTCGTTTACATGCTACTTGACACTTGTTACATGTCACTTGCACTCGTTTATCTTGCCATGCTACTTATTCTGTTCTTGACTTAGAGTTAGTTGCTCTATTTTGCTGTTACATCTTTCCGTGCTATACTTGCTTGCGCTGTTACTCTATTCTTGTCTATTTGTTTTTCTGTACTTGTTTCCTGTAATACAAGCGGCTCGTAACTTGTATTGACGGGCATTTATTTTCTCTTTCCTTTCCCTGCAAACTTGTCACTTGCAGACTTTGGTGACCAGCTTCCCGATGGAGAAGGTGATCAAAGATTCTAGTTGGTTGGATTCTTGCTACATTTATTAATTCTTGTCGCTTATCTTGAATAATTGTAACTTATTACTTGGATTATATTTGTATTGGGCATTTTGTCCCAGACTTGTATTTTGTTCAAGACTTGATTATTGGAAATTTAGTATTTTTGTTTCTTGGTTCAAGTAATCCTGTTGACTACATTAATTCAGCTATGCATGCATGGTTGACTATTCCTCTTATATATGTCTTGTTTATTCATGCATAGGTTGTAAAGATCCTGACAGCTTATGAATGGTGAAAGCCATTCGCTGGACTTGTGTCGCGGACTCGTACTCCGTATTCCTTTATGGAAAGCGGGGCATGACGGTAAATATGCGCTGGAACCGAAAATGAGTCTAGTTTCTAGAATCTTTGACGGAACTGGATTTTCTTTCCTGTGGCTGCAGAAAAGTTGATCTCTGTGCAGTGACGTCTGATTGTCCAGACTTGTGACTTGTGTTTGTTCATACATAAATATATTGTTCTTTGCTTTTATGACTTGAAACACATTACACACACGTGTTGTATAGTCTTAGATGTCTCCCTGATCATGTTTCAACACTGTTCCTGTTGTTGCACCATGTTTAATTATTATAAAAGAATCACAAGCTAGGGTATCGAGGGAAAGACCTAGTAGTGGACGATATAAGAGATTGTACTCGGCAAGGGGCTCGTGTTTTCCGTGATGATGACACAAGATTACAAGTTATATGGAACTAAGTGCCACGTAGAACTAAGTGCCACATTATGGGTGATAGGGGCCACCGCTAGCCTCTACGGGGCCACCTCTAGACTCCATTACATGAACAAATGATCACACGTTGTATGGAACTAAGTGTCACGTCATGGATGACAGGGGCCACCGCTAGCTTCTACAGGGGCCACCTCTAGACTCCATTACATGAGTACATGAGTTTCCGAGTACATGACCCTATATAATTCACCATTGGAGTGTAAACGTCAACTTGATTGTATGCACCCGAACCTGTGGTATGGGACGCAGGATTGCGTGGATTAGATAGATTAATAAAAGACTGATAGGTATAAGACTGACACTAAACATCGACACTTTCATTATCAGTCATTGTTTACTATTTACCGATCTTGGATTATTGAATATTGTTTAATTATCATTGATTATTGAATATTGGTTACCGACCATTGCATCATTGTTTACTATTTATTGATTATTACATTATTGACTATTGTTTACTGACCCTTGCTCTCCTGACCAATGTTATCGTGTATTGTTATTGACCCTAATATCATTCCAATTTTTTGCACTTGTTATATAGTCCTTTATTTCTTTCATTGCTTGCCACTACTTGCGGCCCGTAACTTGCTCTAACGGGTACCATCCATCTTTTCTTTTGAGTTAATGTACACAAGTATAACGATGGGATACTGAAGAAACTTGGCGAACTACTTACTGGATTGTTTATTCTCGAACTTATTATAAGTTTTTGTATTCCAGATATCGGTTATTGCATTATATTATTGTTCCTGTGATTATTATTGTGTTGTTGAGCTTACTGGCATTGTACAGCATATGGATGATATGAGTTTGCATACTTATATCATTCGCTGGGCCTCAGTTGCATGCCCGTGTTTCCGTATAATGGGAAGCGGGGCGTGACATTACCATCCTTGATACTATTGTTCCCACCATTGATTGCACAGACCACACATTATAATTATTGCTTGTTAGAAATTTATAAATTCATGTTTGTGAATAAAAAATTTCGTAGATAGATTTCTTGTACTACAAATATCCTACCTTACAGCGGACTGATTTTGTACTGTGGCTAGACAGAGCTTTCTACGGCAAAACTTATATATATATATATATATATATATATATATATATATATATATATATATATATATATATATATATATATATATTGTAGCTTTTCAAGTGTATAGCCCATAAATTTTTACGGTTTCGAAAACCGAGTTGTATTTTGTGAGATACTGAGGATTTAGTGCAAGTGCATTTGAATTTCCAAATTGTTGTTTAAAAGTATTGTTCCGGTAAATCACATGAAACAATAAACTCTTGGTGGAATTTAGATTTGAGAAAAATCTAAGTGTTACTCGACATCATTAGAGGTCAGATTATTAAGTTGTAAGAATTGATAATGGTTTTGCAATGGATTTGTAAGCATTAGAATATAACCCTTTATTAGTGCCTATGCAATGGACCTGTAAGGAACATATTAGTAGGAATAGCTACTGGACTTAGAATCTGTCAAGTGAGTAGACATAGGATTCGGAAGAGAGTCGACTTTCTAAAACCTCTGACGGAATTAGATTTGCATTCCTTTAGTAGCGGAAAAGTAAGTTTCAGTGTTGACGTTTAATGTTGTCCAAATTTGCAGTTGGTGTCTCTTTACTATATATATTACTATTTTTGTGTTAATAATTTGTACCGACATAGTAGGTTGATAGATTTTTTCTATATCATGTATTTGCATTCATCTCATAATATTCTCTTGATTACTGTCCTTGATACAATTGTTCCCACCACTGATTGCACAAACCCCATATTATAATTATTGCATGTTAGAACTTTATAAATTCATGTTTGTGAATAAAGATTTCCGTAGATAGATTTCTTGTACTACAGATATCCTACCTTACAACGGATTGATTTTGTACTGAGGCTAGACCAAGCTTTCTACGGCCAAACTTATATATATATATATATATATATATATATATACTGTAGATTCTCAAGTGTAGAACCCAGAACTTTTTACGGTTTCGAAAACCGAGTTGAATTTTGTGAGATATTGAGGATTTAGTGCAAGTGCGTCTGAATTTCTAAATTGCTGTTTAAAAGTATTGTCCCGGCAAATCACATGAAACAATAAACTCTTTGTGGAATTTAGATCTGAGAAAATATAAGTTTTACTCGACATCATTAGAGGTCATATTATTATGTTGTAAGAATTGATAATGGTATTGCAATGGATTTGTAAGCATTAGAATATAACCCAATACTGGTGCATGTGCATTGGACCTGTAAGGAACAGATTAGTAGGATTAGCTAATGGACTTAGAATTTGTCAAGTGAGTAGGCATTGGATTCGGAAGAGAGTCTAGTGTTTAGAACCTCTGACGGAACTAGATTTGCATTCTCGTAAGAGCGAAAAAGTAAGTTTTAGTGTTGACATGTACTGCTGTCCAGATTTGCAGTTGGTATCTCTTTACTATATATTACTATTCCTGTGTTAATAACTTGCATCGACATAGTAGGTTGATAGATTTTCTCTATATCATGTATTTGCATTCATCTCTTAATATTTTCTTGATTACCGTCCTTAATACTATTGTTCCCACCACTGATTGCACAGACCGCATATTTATAATTAACTGTAATAGAAGAATGACTAGCAGGGTTATAAAGGGCATGACTTAGTAGTGAACAATATATGAGAGTGTACTCTAAAGGAGGAATATGTTTCCCGTATTACTGATTACTGATTACCGATTACTGTATACTGATTAATGTTTACTGATTACTGATTACCGATTACTAATTACCGATTACTAATTACTGATTACTAATTACTGAGTACCGCTTACTGTCACTGGATGACTCGAGTACTTATAGACTTCACTATTCAATTTCGAGCATTCACTTGCTTGTTATGCACCCAAACCTGTGATATGGGACACAGGATTGAGTGCATTAGATAGGTTAATAAAAACTGGTAGACCGAGGTTGCATAATTGATAGAGATCATTGACAATACCGATTACTGATTATTGATACAGATACCGACTATTGATTACATATCATTGTATTACCGATTACCGATTGATTACACTTTACAGTCATGATTTTATTTTCTTACAATCACTATGTATACATTGCATTGTGCATGATCATACTTTTCCAGTACCTACATTGCTACTCCTTACTTTTTCTCATATTATATTTTACTATTTTTCTATCGTACTTGTTGCCGCTGAAATCGGTGTGGGGGCAAACAGATAGATTTGTGGATTTGAGGGAATTTGAATAGTCGAACCTGAACACCTTCATCGGAGTTTAACCGAGATTCTCCTGCCATTGACTTGTAAAAAGTGTGAAACACCGGGGTTGATTTCGGCAACGCACCCTCCGACGCTCTTGTCAGTAATCAGAAAGATTATGAAAGAGATTTTGATTGGCAAAGGATTGATTACCTGGTAACAATGGGGGATGAGGAGTATTTATAGCCGCCTTGAGAACCAGTTTCGAGATAAGATCAAATCCCTACTTCCCAGTGAATGGATAGAAGCAATTAGGGCCGTTGATCATAAACCCTAATTCTATCTAGCTGTACTGGGTTTCTCGTGGGTTGGAACCCGTACCCAGTGAGACAGATCCGTTTATGGGTTAATGGGCTTTCTGACAAAAGGCCCAGTTCCCATTTCAGACCTGTTTATAGGTGAAATTACCATTTTACCCCCGAGCTTTAAAATTCGTGTCTGATTTAGACGGTTCCGATTTAACCCTATTTTTAGCCATATCACGAGCCCCCCACTCCCGAAGACTGAGTTTGATCAGCCTTTGAGGAGTAGTTTTACTGTTTTGATGGCCTGCGGAGTTGTATCAGAGTCCGAATGAGGGGTGTCGAATCTTCATACGTGGTGTCATGGTGATTTTCAGAGTTGGCTATGCGCTCAGGGTTATCTTTGAGCTCTTCTGAATTTTTGGTGACTTTTCTTAATTTTTTATTTATTTTTCGGATCATTTATTTAAATTTGCGAAGCAGTGATTTATTGTTCGGAGGCATTAATTAATTATTCTAAGCGGTAATTATTTATTCAGGGGCTCAAAAATATTTTCTCGAATTTATAATTATTTTTTAGAATTTTTAATTAATTTTCTTGAATTTTTAATCATTTTTCACAATTTTTTAAATAAATAATTCGAACTTAATAAATAAAAAACAAATTTTTATTACCATTTATGACGTGGCACAATCTGGGCCACCCATCTTGCATCAACGCGTGGTTCTGAACGATCGAATGGCGGAGCGGTGCAGAGCGACGTGGGCGAATCTGGGGTCTTGATCAGATTATGGTACGAATTTTGAAGCGATCTGGCGGTCGGTGTCGCTCGACCGTATTTTCTCCGCATGGGCAACTCGGAAGGCCAGTCGCTCGGATCAAGATTCCGAGCGACGTGGCGCTATCCGAGCCGTCCATCATGTTGCGGAACGAATCACGAGGGCGTTCGACGGTGGATCTTACACTTGGCCATATGGGCAAATCAGGGTCGTTCATCTGGCTAGGGCACGAATCACGATAAGATCGGACGGCTCCTCTACTCAGCACCATTTTCTCCGTATGATCAGCTTGGATCGCCAGTCGCTCGGAATGGGATTCCGAGCGACGTGGGGCGATCTGAGCTGCTCATTCGAAGGTTTTGCACGAATCTCGAGGCATGACGGTGCAGATTTCGAGGAAATGTGATCTTGGTCACGTGGCTAAATCAGGGCCGTTCATCGGGTCGAGGCACGAATCTCGAGACGATCGGACGGTTTGTACTGCTCTGCGTTATTTTCTCCGTATGAGCAGCTCGGATCTAGGATTCTGAGCAACGTGGGACGATTTGGGCCGTTTATCAGAAGTTTTTGCACGAATCCTGAGGCAAAAGACCACATGGATCGCGAGAAAACATTATCTTGTCGTTTTGTGATCGTGGTCAAATCTGAGTGGTCTGATCAAGATTTTGCGCGAATCCTGAGGAGAAAGTTATTTTTCTCCAATACGCAGCTCGGAATGCAAGTCGCTCGGATTTGAATTCCGAGGGACGTGGCACGATCTTGATCGTCCATCTGATGATTTTGCACGGATCTTAAAGCAAAAGACAGCGTGGATCACGAGAAAATGTTATCTTGTGATCGTAGTCAAATCTGAGCCGTCTGATCAATATTTTGCGCAAATCCTGAGAGAAAGTTGTTTTTCTCCAATACGCACCTCGGATTGCAAGTCGCTCGGATTTGAATTCCGAGGGACATGGCACGATCTGGATCGTCCATCTGATGATTTTGAATGGATCTTGAGACAAAAGACGGCGTGGATCACGAGAAAACATTATCTTGTCATTTTGTGATCGTGGTCAAATCTGAGCCTCTGATCAGGATTTTGTGCGAATCCTGAGGAGAAAGTTGTTTTTCTCCAATACGCAGCTCGAATGCAAGTCGCTCGGATTTGAATTCTGAGGGACGTGGCACGATCTGGATCGTCCATCTGATGATTTTGCACGGATCTTGAGGCAAAAGATGGCGTAGATCACGAGAAAACGTTATCTTGTCATTTTGTGATCGTGGTCAAATCTGAGCCGTCTGATCAAGATTTTGCGCGAATCCTGAGGAGAAAGTTGTTTTTCTCCAATACGCATCTCGGAATGCAAGTCGCTCGGATTTGAATTCCGACGGGCATGGCACGATCTGGATTGTCCATCTGATATTTTGCACGGATCTTGAGGCAAAAGATGGCATGGATAACGAGAAAATGTTATCTTGTCGTTTTGTGATCGTGGTCAGATCTGAGCCGTCTGATCAAGATTTTGCACGAATCCTGAGGAGAAAGTTATTTTTCTCCAATACCCAGCTCGGAATGCAAGTCACTCGGATCTGAATTCCGAGGGACGTGGCACGATCTGGATCGTCCATCTGATGATTTTGTATGGATCTTGAGGCAAAAGATGCTTAGGCTTCAGCGTTAGTCGTTTGCGCTTTTGATGAGCCGTTACGTGGGCCCAAAGTTTTCCAACGCCCACCCGAATTTTTCTAACCCTTATAAGTTCTTTCTATTCCCCTTTCTTCTCTATTTTACAGTTTTACTTTCACCTCACTTTCGCTAGTGTTATTTTTGCTCTCGAGCGGCGCTGCTAGCTTTCGTGGCCAGGCGAGTTTGAACTCCAGCGATCTATTCCGATCATACACGTCACTTCAAGGTTAGTCAATCCCCCCTTAACTTTGAAAATGTCTAGAGTGTCGTCTGGGGACGAGACCTCCACCTCGGACCAGGACACTGGCCGAGCGGTATTGGTTGTGTAACGCCCCGAATTCCAAAATACACTGAATTCGAGATTCCACAGGATATTTACACTTCTTTTGTACAATTTTACAAGGAATTTAAACTTTTCACTTTACATCAGAGTTTACATGAAAACTTTATACTTTACATTTTTACAGCGGAAGCAAATTTACAACATTTAAACAAATGTACAACAACATTGAATAATCTCTAAACATCTGTTCCTCTTTAATCTTTATCATTTCATTTATCCTGCATACAAACTGTGGGTACGTCAGTTTATTCAACCGACGAACATTATACACGGCCATCCTCTCTATGCCGAAAATAGTATAACGGATTTTCCATATTTAACAAACACAAACTTGTCACATATCAAACTAAAGGGAATACCCTAATGATGTCGTGTTGTGATTGTGCACTTAGTCCTTAATGCAATTATTTATATTATATGACACTAATGCACACTTGTTCGGATTCTATGCATCCCATACTACATAGGTCTGAGGGCAAGCCTCTTAATCGTTCTTCATCTTGTAGGGTTCAATCCCTCGTCATGATTTAGTCTACTACTGTAACTACGATAAGTATCCTAGATGATCTATGAGTACAAGCTCGTGTACAAAAAACCTGGAGGGGAATCCCACGCCATGTCTTGACTCATCAAGCATGCATTCTGTAGCAATTCAGCCTCCTTCATGGCACACGATCCTCTTGTAGTCACCAAATATCCCACAAGCGTCGCCAAGGTCCGATCATTCTGAGTAGTGCCCACGCCATGTCTTGACGCATCAAGCATGCATTCTGTGGCTCACACCCGCATCGTAAACTCGAAGCTCTCATACTTGTGTTTTTCTCTCACTTTCATCACCTCTTCACTAATGTACTAATTATTAGTTTAAGAAAATCATGAACAAAATTAATCTTTTAGAGTTAGCCCTCTCACTACTACCGGTCTTATTTCTTTCATTTCACAATGACCCAAACTGGTCTTTTCAATTTCAATAATCATAATCATTCATCACTTTCACTTGCCGGTGTGAGTTTTGGCTACACTCTAATTTTCAATTTCAATTCATAATTCATATGTTTGAGTTTTCATACTCAATAACATTTCTCTTTTCCAATCACATGATTTCTAAATTATTCATGAGTCCATAACCATACATGGAATTCAATTATTCATCAAGTAATTCATCAAATATCATTTCCACATTAAAATCACATCACTAATTATATGGTAAAAATGAATATTCATAACTCATAATTGTCACACTATTCTTCAATAAGAATAATTCACACCACTTCACATCATATATATTCCTTCTTGTTTATATTTCTTTTCTAGCACTTTATTTCAAGTTCTTTCACAAAGTACAACTTTCACAAAAATACGAGTGTAGAACCATAGTTCCAATTACACTTTTGTTCTAAAAAATGTACTCTATTTCATTTAATAACTCCCAATTTATTTTTCATAAGTCCCACATAATTTTAGAATAATAATAATAATTTTTCATAATTTTTAATTATCAAAATCCACCCCAAAAAATATATTTCCCACAAATTAAACCCAGGCCGAGACCGGGTTTCGAACCAACAACCACAGGGAACCAAGCCGCAAGCGCTGACCACTAGGCCAATCGCGCCAAGCGATAAAAAGGGGGTTAAGATCTTTAAATGCTCTCGGCTGAAGTTAATTAATTTTTTAAATGCGCACAAAAATACATGGTGCTAATAGGAATTGAACCATCGACCTGTGAGAAGCCCCGCACACTGTAGCGATTAGAAGCCTTCCGACCACTTGAGCTATAGGCTCAGGTTGTCTCAGTCCGATTCGAAATCTAATTAAATCAATTCTCTCTGTTTAATAGAACATTTCGATGTTCAAAAAGCTCTCATTTGATTTTTGCCTTTACTAAACTTACTGTAAATTTCCAGATTAATCATTCCCATAATAATTTATACTCCAGTAAATTAGAAATAGTTTTTTTTTTCAATAATTAAACATATGTTTTTCATACCATTAGTTCGAATTATAAGCTACTACTATCACATTTCATTTTCGACATTTCTTATCCAATTTTAACATCAATGATCTCTATATCAATTCTCTGTTTTTATTCATTTCACAAACCCACAAATTATATTTAAGTCATTCATTACAACATTGTCACAAAAAGATACATTCAAGTGCATGAAACAACATTTCGTCTACTAATATTTGTATATAGTTTTTGATGCTAACAATGAGTTTTTCTTTAAGCAATCCATAACTATAATTATTTTACACACAACTTAAGTTTGATGATGGAAACACATACAAGCTATTTATTAATAATTCCAATCAACTAATAAGCCATTTTTCCAATTAAAATGTACTCTTACTAATCTTTTTCATGCATCATCATTTCAATTCAATTCTAGCATGTTTTCTAATTAGAAACATGGAAAATAACCCACCTTAATTGGAGAGAAGTTAAATTGCAACACCTCCTAAAAGTCCTTGCCAAAAGTGCTTTCTCCTCCTCCTTGATGCGCGCACCCGAGCCTTCCAAAATGCCAACCGAGAGCTCCTTGATGCCGGCCTCCTCTTCCTTGGTGCAAACACAAACTCCTCACACACAACTCTCAATCTTTTAACTCACTTGCTATACTACTAATAATGTATTTTATACTATAGGTTTTGGAGAAATAAAGAGTACAAAAATAACTAGGCTAGGGGGGGGAGGGGGGGTATTTATACTAAAAATTTGGGTAAATGGAAGGCTAAGATCAAACTAGGAGTTAGAAACAAAAGGCTCGGATTCAAGGAGGAGTTACAATAACCAACCATGATCAAGCAACCACCACCCATGACTCCACTTGAATTTCCTTTTCCCTCCAATCCCAAAACCGGCCTACTCATGGTGCATTTGCACGTGTACGTGCAATGCACGTGCATGCACTTGTCTCCATTTAACAAAAGTTGTACATTATATTTTCTACAAAAATAATTTTTACAAGATGTTCTACATTACAAGTTGTAATTAAAATAGAAATAATTCATGGGCTTTAATTAATGGGCCAAAATAATAGTTTTATAAAAAATAAATAAATTAGATTTGGGCTAAGAATAAATCTTATGTTTATTTGAAGAAAAATTGGCCTTTATAAAAAATAATTAAAGAACACGCATCATCCATAATGAAAAAAATAATTATAAAATTTCATACTACAAAAATTGCACGTGCACACTACGTGCAAAATAAATAATTAATAATTTTCATAAATGAAAATCGGGGTATTACAGGTCGTACCGGGGAAAGGGAAGGGAGTGGTCATTCCGAGCAAAGGGAAGGGTGTGGTCAAGTCGGTCGGGGCGACGACGATAGTGGAGACCCCGAGGGGGGTAGGAGAGTTGGGTCGGCTGCCGTCCACATTGTCTAGCATCGGTAGGGTCAGGAGTTACCCCGAGGACCTTTTGGAGAAGCTAGTGCACTGGAGGGCCTCGGTGTACGAGGAGAACAATTCGAGGGATTCTTCCGAGGTAGATGAGATCCCTTCGATTATGACCGAGGCAGATCTGCATCGGATCAGGAAGGGGTTTCGCATCCTGAAGGAGTACGCGCTGCTACTCCCCGGCCCCGGCTTCCGAGCGTGTACGGGGATGTTGGCAGACACGTTCGTCTTCCCGTACGACGCGCTTAACGTCGGTCTTCGGCTACCGCTGCATCCCTTCGTGGTCGAGGTACTGCAGTGGTACGGCTTGAGCTCGGTTCAGTTTATGCCGAAAATGTGACGGTACGTTATTGCCTTCGTCCTCCAGTGTCAGGCGGTCGGCGTGCAACCCCAACTCATTCTGCTCCGAAGTCTCTACCGCATCCGTCGAATGAGTAAGATGGAGTACCGGTATTATTTGTCGACGAGGAAGGGGATTAAGTTGATCGAGAACTTGGACTCCATCAAACCCTGGAAGGAGAAGTACTTCCTCATCCGAGGTCCCGAGCCGTGGGGGTTTCCGACGGTGTGGAAAGAAGAAGTTCCGAAGTGAGCGAAGGTCGAACCAGTGCTCACAAGAGAAGAAGAGGAGGTGGCGGCAAAAATCCTCGGTCTCCCGACCCTCGGTTGGAAGGATATTACCGAGGAAGTCTTGTTCGGTGGAGGTCTTAGTCCGATCGACCCCAGTATGCTCTCTTTCTTTTTTCTTATTTGCCTGAGTGTCTTTTATTGTTTGTGTTTTTTTACTAACTCTTTTGCTCGGTTTTTTCTTTGTGTGCAGAGGCCCCGGGCATGGATTACCGAGCGTTAATGGCCAAGAGGAGCGCTGCCGTGGCGAAGGGCGTGGAGACGAAGAAGAGGAAGAGGACCACGGCGGGGCCTCCTTTCGGTCGAGCGGTACAGGCGTCTTCGGCTCCGGCCACTGTTGTGAATTTGGTCGGCGAGGTCCCTTCAGAAAAACAAGCTCCGGTTCCTTCAGCAGACGTCCCGAGATCCTCGAGCAGAGGGTTCTCTGCCAGCGCTGCTCTGGCTTTGGAGGTGCCGCCGCTCACGTCTGAGGCAGAGGCCATCCTCATCGAGGAGCATAAGAGACTCTTCGTCCCTATTTGGAGAGTGATGAAGCTGGACGGCTTCCTTGGCGATGCGGGGATGTGTATGCAGGCGGTACGCCACCTGCCGACTCCGAAGGACCGTGCAGCGTTGAGGGCCGGTACCGTTGGCAACGACGCCTTGGAGATAGCTCGTTCGACGATGCCGGTAAGTCTTTGAGTTGATTCTGATAACCCAAAAATTTTCTAAGTTTTTTGCTTGGTTTTAACCGTCCTTTTCCTCCGTCTTGTTCATAGACCCTTTGCCACTTCAGCCACATACTCGAGCAGTTTGCCGAGCAAGAGAAGGAAATGAAGGCGGCGAACGACCGCGAGAGGTCGGAGCGCTCCAAGGTGGTTAAGCTGTTCGAGGCCAAACAACGGCTCTCGGCTTCGCGAGCGGCCGAGGTGGGCGTCCTCGAGACGAAGCTCGCCGAGGCGATGAAGCACTCTGCGACTGAGATTGCCAAGGTCGATGTAATATCCCGGATGGATATTACCCTGTATAAATTATTATTTTATTATTATTTTATTAATGTTTTGTTTAATTCCAAAATCGAATTATTTTGGTGATTTTCACCCGGTTTGTTCATAGACATTATCTGTACCCATATACCGGTCAGTATACATCCGTATTGTATCAAATTGGTACTGTGATCTTCCGAACTAATAATAAAATTTATTTTAGTATTATTTCCGAAATTAAATCATTTTTATACGGATTATGCGAAGATTTTCGGTATACGCATATATATACAGACATGTATGTGGTATGTCGATTAGTACAGTATACAAATTGTGTGTTGTGTATTTTTGGACAAAATACTTGTCTTTGTTTTGACAAAACCTATTAGATTATTAGGGTTTTTAAGTGGTTAACCTAGATTAAGTATGCATGAGAAGATTAGGAGAATTCTTCTAGAAGCCTACACCCATACCTCCACCTCACCTCACACCATACCTCCACCTCATCCCTACCCTCCTACTAGGTATGGCCAGCCCCAATCCTTCCTAGGGGGTTTTTGTGCAAAATGTGGGTGCTCTTTTGCACTCTCCACCCTCTCCTCCACCTATAAATACCCCCTCCCTTCTTTACTCGTCTCATTTTACAAGACCAAAAAGAAAAGAAAGGAAAGGAAAAGAAAGAGAGAACCACCTTTAACTTGAGAGTTTTCTTCTTGTAGGTTTCCATAGAAGTTCTAAGGGCTTAGGGGAAGGAGAAGGATAACAAGCAAGTTCTTCCATCAAGGGAAATTTTAGGTGTGGGTTCTCCACTTGTTTTATTGGTTGTTGAGTTGTTGTTTTGATTCCTTCTTCTCCTTATCTTCCTTGTTTTGTTTTCTTTTGTTTTGGGTGCTTGTTCTTGTGATAGTGTTGTTGTATGTTGTAGCATAATATGGATAAAAAGAAATGTGATAAGTAGTAGTACTAAATAAACATAAAGATTGACTCTTTTGGTTGTTGAAATGGTTGTTCTTGTTGTTGTTGGACTAAGAACATAAACACATGATGACTTGTGTATACACCCATTTTGGGGTTGTAGGACTTGACATTGGACATACACATATGCATATGACTATTGAGTACATACCCATTTAGGATGTAGGACTAAAACAAGGACTTGGCACAATCATATGATTTTTGGCACATAGAACTAATTACTACCCATTTTGGGGTTGTGGACTATTAAAAGTAATTCCTTCTTGGTTTTTGCTCTCTACTTTGATAGTTAACAAAATCTTGTTAACTCTTAGTTAATAAAAAGATAGGCTTGTGGTATGTAAGAAATAAGTGGTTAAAGAAATAATGTTGTTTTATGTAGGGCTTGTAATTAATAAAAAAGGTAGACTACTTGTAGTATTGTAGTTCATGCTTAAGTTGTAGTAGATGTTTGTGATTAAATGAAGTTGTAGTAGATGTTTATATTTAAATGAAGTAGTAGTAGTTTTTATGTCTAAACAAAGTAGTAGTAGATGTTTATGTCTAAATAAAGTAAGTAGTAGATGTTATGTCTAAATAAAGTTGTAGTAGATGTTTATGTTTATATATAAGTAAGGTCATGTTGAAGTAGTAAATGACATTTTTGTTTAGAAGTATAGTAGTAACCCATGCTACCATTATAGTAGATATCCATAGTTATAAGTTGATGTTTATGTTGTGTTTATATTTTGTAGAAGGGTTGTACATCCATGCTTAAGTATTGATAAAAGACCCATGCTTGAAGTAAGTATCATGCTTAGATGGTTGTAGAAAAATTGTATACCATGTTAGATTAATATTCATGCTTAAGATAGTAGACATTCATGCTCAAGTAAAGTTTATGTTGAAATAGTAATAGACCTTCTTGCTTTAACTATAATAGAAACCCATGCTTAAAGTAGCAAATCCATGCTATTTTGTTGTAGGTTAAAGTAGGAAAGTCTTATACCATGCTTGGATCATTGTAGGAAAAATATATACCATGTTTAGATTATGGTAGGAAAGTCTGATATCATGCTTGGATCATTGTAGGAAAAATATATACCATGCTTAGATTGTAGTAGGAACCATTATACATGCTTAGATTGTTGTAGAAATTATAATCCATGCTTAGTGGTAGGTATCCATGCTTAAAGTATAGTAGATAATCATGCTTGAGTTGTAGTAGATACCTTGCTTAAATTGTTGTAGGAACCCATGCCATGTTGTAGATCATGCTCACCTTATTGTAGGACAAATTGTAATATCCATGTGTAGGTGTACTAATTATCCATGCATAATGGTAGCAATTTTCTATGCTTAAGTTAAAGTAATTACCCATGCTTAGTTGTAGCAATTCTATGTTTATGCTCTGTCCATGCTAGATTGAAATACTAGATGTTCTACTAAGTTGTCTTCATGCTTAGATCATTGTAGATCAACCTACCATGCTAAGATTGTGTAGGATTAATGTTTAGTCAACTACCATGCTTAGATTAATGCTAAGTAGCATTATCATGTTAGAATGTTGTAGGTTCTACTTATACCATGCTTGGGTAATGCTAAGTAGCACCACCATGTTAAGAATGTTGTAGGTTTCTACTTGAAACACATACCATGCTTAGATCAATGCTAAGTAGCCTTACCATGTTTAGAATGTTGTAGGTTTATGTTTGAAATGTACACCATGCTTAGGTTGAATACTTAAGTAGCATACCATGTTTGGATTGTTGTAGAAAAATTATATGCCATGCTTAGATTTTGTAGGATTAATGCTTATCCACCATGCATAGGAATGTAGCAAGATTCATGCTAATTATATATCCGTGCTTGAGTTGTAATGATTAATCATGCTTAAGTAGTGGAGATCCATGCTTAAGGTGGTAGTAGAGATACATGCTCTAAGTGGTAAACATTCATGCTCAAGTTATAACTTATGCTTAATTATAGCAAAGCTCACTACAAAAGATACTCGATTTACCGGCGTTTTTTTACGTCTTTGCCGACGTTTTTTTTACGCCGGTGAAACCTTCACCGGCGTTTATAATAGCACCGGTCCAAATGCCGCCGAAGCGAGCGTCGCGGAAAGGAAGGGGTCTACACCGGCGGTTTTACTGGACGCCGGTAAATATTACAACTACACCGGCGGTCAGAAAACGCCGGTGTATGGGGGTCTCTGAGTGCCGTTCTTTTACCCCCAATATACATTCACCGGCGGCCATAAACCGCCGGTATTTATCCATTCACCGGCGTTTCTATAAACGCCAGTGTAGAATGAAAGTATACCGGCGGTCGTAGACCGCCGGTGTATGTGCGTTTATGAGTGCCCAGTTTTCCCTACTTACAAGCACCGGCGTGACCAAAAAACGCCGGTGTAGTTAGGTTCACCGGCGTTTTATAAAATGCCGGTGTTTCTTGGTGCCGTTACAGCTAGCGGCATACACCGGCGTGTGTGGGAACGCCGGTATATCGCACACTGCAACTAATTCATTAGATAGACTATCTATGCCCGTTTGTTTTTCATGCTCCGGTTTTCCGTTCGATTTCAATTCACAGTTTCATTTACAAAACCTGTAAACTAATTCACAACTGATTCAACCAATTTCGTTGCATATTAATGCGCAAATCACAACCAAACACAAGAATAATTAAAGATAATAAAGTTTCACACGTGTCATATCAACGTCCAAATTCACCGCAAAATTAACAGTGTCATAATTAACAAATTAATATAGCGACGAACATCCCAAATATCCCAACAAACTAGTCTGACAAATATCCCAAATTAACAGCCTGACATAACTCTGATAAAAAAAAACAGTCTGACATAACAACAGCAAGGAGGACATAAGAACAACAACCATACTAGGCCGACCACAGATTCATACCCCTCGAGTAGCTTCAGTTCTGATCATCAGAATTTCCTTCATCTGGGCGACCGCTCTGTGAAAAAAAAACAATAGTTTAATTCAACAGTAGACCACAATACAGAATATACATATTTTTTGAACTTGCAAAAAGATCTACCTGTATCTTAAATTATAAGATCAAAGTGCCAATTGCAAATGGAATTGTTAATGATATATAGAGAGGTAAAATAATTACATTGCAATGCTAAAAATCTAGTACTTAATTTTATTTTTATAGGATTGCTCTTGTAGGAGTGCAACTTGCTGCCTTATTAAATGGGCCATTTGTTCTTGTAGGAGTGCAACTTGTGCCTTTAATGAAGTCATCTCCTCGTCCCGATTGGCACTTGAACTAGATTCACTCCGTCCGAATAGCCGCGAGGGGGTTGGTCCTAGCCCCATACCACGGACACGTCCATGCCTCTCCTTTCCCCTAACCTCGGTCAAGGCAACTCTCTGCCGGGTACGCCAATCTGTGGGTGCCGCCGTAGGGTCAGAATCTGAAGCGGAAGAGATTTCATCATACCTTCTCCCAGCATTAGTTTGTAAAAGGACATAACAATCAGAGTTAAAAGCAGATGAGATTTTGACTACTCATTAGATATTAGTTCACAAATTACCATAATCCGTGCTGCCTCAGGGCTCGCATACGTCCCATCCTTCGATTTGTGGGTGGCATCGAAAAAGTCAATGTCGCCAAACTCCGTAGGACCCCCCAAATCTTCTTCCTATATATTAGTAAGATGAAATGGTTATAAACAAATAACTGTAAGTAAAAAATGTTCAATACGATTGCGCCTACCAATTCTTCCCGAACCAGAGCAAAACTCTGTGTACCAGCGGTATGCAACACTAGCTGCTTTGACCGACTGGCAACACCCACCTCTGCCCTTTTCTGTACATGCCACAATGAAGGTAGCAGAAAAATTCATTAGAGTAGCCATACAACCACATACTCATTAGATTTTTGTGACTTTAATGTAAATACCTGACCGATCGCCGAACTCCAGTAGTGCACAAGGATTTTGGTAAAAAACATGCCAAGATGCCAATCAGATGCATGAAATCAGCTTCTTTAACAGTAAGAAAAATGATAATTTCCAGTATGTAAGCATATATTTTTCATAGTGAACCCATTGTTGTACATATCCAGGAGGATTTTGGCATACAGCTATAGCATCCTGAGTTCACAGTGAACCCATTTTGGTCAAAAAAACATGCCAAGATGACAATCAGATGCATGAAATAAGCTTCATTAATAGTAAAAGAAAATGAGGATGCTAGCAGCATACTTAGTTTGGAAGTGAACCCATTTTTTGTTAAAAAATCATGCCAAAGATGGCAATCAGGTTCTTTAACAGTATCTGAAAATGAAAATATCCATTATCTGAGCATATATGTTGCTCTACTAATTCTTTAGCCCAACTAAATCTAAAACCCAATTGTTGTACATATCCGGAGGTTTTTGGCATACAGCTATAGCTTCCTCAGTTCACAGTGAGCCTATTTTGGTCAAAAAAACATGCCACGATGACAATCAGATGCATGAAATAAGCTTCATTAACAGTAAAAGAAGATGAGGATGCTAGCAGCATACTTAGTTTGGAAGTGAACCCATTTTATGTTAAAAAATCATGCCAAAGATGGCAATCAGGTTCTCTAACAGTATCTGAAAATGAAAATATCCATTATCTGAGCATATATGTTGCTCTACTAATTCTTTAGCCCAACTAAATCTAAAACCCAATTGTTGTACATATCCGGAGGTTTTTGGCATACAGCTATAGCATCCTGAGTTCACAGTGAACCCATTTTGGTCAAAAAAACATGCCAAGATGACAATCAGATGCATGAAATAAGCTTCATTAACAGTAAAAGAAGATGAGGATGCTAGCAGCATACTTAGTTTGGAAGTGAACCCATTTTTTGTTAAAAAATCATGCCAAAGATGGCAATCAGGTTCTCTAACAGTATCTGAAAATGAAAATTTCCATTATCTGAGCATATATGTTGCTCTACTAATTGTTTAGCCCAACTAAATCTAAAACCCAATTGTTGTACATATCCGGAGGATTTTGGCATACAGCTATAGCATCCCGAGTTCACAGTGAACCCATTTTGGTCAAAAAAACATGCCAAGATGACAATCAGATGCATGAAATAAGCTTCATTAACAGTAAAAGAAGATGAGGATGCTAGCAGCATACTTAGTTTGGAAGTGAACCCATTTTTTGTTAAAAAATCATGCCAAAGATGGCAATCAGGTTCTCTAACAGTATCTGAAAATGAAAATATCCATTATCTGAGCATATATGTTGCTCTACTAATTCTTTAGCCCAACTAAATCTAAAACCCAATTGTTGTACATATCCGGAGGATTTTGGCATACAGCTATAGCATCCTCAGTTCATAGTGAACCCATTTTGGTTAAAAAAACATGCCAAGATGACAATCAGATGCATGAAATCAACTTCTTTAACAGTAAAAGAAAATGAAAATTTCCAGTATCTAAGTATATATTTTTCTATTAATTCTTCATCCCAACTAAACCATTCATGTTTGTGGCTCCAAAAGAAACAAACACAAGGTGCGTTCGGCCAAATTCTTGTACCCATTTTGGAGGATTTTGGTATACAGCTAGCATCCTTAGTTCACGGTTAACTCATTTTGGATAAAAAAAACATGCTAAGATGACAATCAGATGCACGATTTCAGCATCTTTGACGATGCTAAGTTTGAAAAATAAGGGAAATCAAGATGCATAATCTGAAAAAACATGCTAAGTTTGAAAAATAAGGGAAAACAAGAGATGATACCGAAGAGAGAGAGAGAGAGAGAGCGGGGCGACGAGCGCGGGGGCGTAGGAGATAGAGAGAGAGCGGGGCGAAGCGGTGGTTTCCGATCGTCAATTCACCTCCAAATAGAGAGAGGGAGGAGGGGAATCGAAAATGACGAAGGGAAGAAGGGACGATGACGAAAGGTTGAAGGCTGTCGAAGAGGACGAAGCGGTGGAGGCAAACGCGCGGGAAGTAGAGCGGGGAAGGAGGGAAAACAAGGCGCCCCCCCTTTTTTAGGGGGGTTTGGGAAAATGGCAAGTGAAAGATTAGGGTTCGCGGGATTTATCTCAGCTTATTCACCGGTGTTTCAATTAGACACGCCGGTGAATGTATCGGTATATTCACCGGCGTTTCTTATTAAAACGCCGGTGAATAATACACTTCACCGGCGTTTTTAAATAAAATGCCGGTGAATACGAAGATTGCCCGGCGGTTTAAAGCGACTGCCGGTGTATAACCTTCCCATCTGGCGCCCCATTCCTATTCGCTCCCTACCCCGACGCTACTGGTAAAATGCCGGGGAATATACGCCGGTAAATCGAGTATCTTTTGTAGTCGCTTCATGTTTAGATTATAGTAATTATTCATGCTTAAGATTGTTATAAGTGCATGCTTAAATCGTATTCATACTTAAGAGTGTTGTGAGTTGATGGTTATGTTATATACCATAATTAGATTGTCGTGGGTTGATGGCTATGTTATATACCATGATTGGATTGTTGTGAGTTGATGGTTATGTTATATACCATGATTAGTTGTTGTAGGTTGATACTTACAATTGTATACCATGCTTAAATTGCTATAGGTTAAGTAATAGGAAAGAATCATGTTGTAATTGTAGTGATAACTACCTTGTTGTAGTTAATGTTAGTAAGGAGCCCATACATGCTTGAAGGGTATAGTGTAGCACCCTAGTTGAATATTGAAGCGAACGTATGTTCTATGTTGTTCTAGTTCATTTTTGAAAGGAAACCGTGAACTCTAGTGTGTGAGGTTCAAATTGAAATTGGACCCTATCATGGGGGCATTCCTCATCCTTATGGGTAATAAGGGTTGGGAGGGTCACTAGTAATAGTTTGTTCGATATAAGTTGTTATGTCGCTTTTGGGCTTTTCATTGGTAGAATGCCCATCATAGACTATTAGTAGATTCTTCTATTGCTTCTAATTATAGAAGATCAAGTTGTTAGTAAGCACATTTTGTTGCTTATAGGTTTGATTACCTGTATGGTTGTTTGCATATGGTTGTGCTCGTACGTGGCTCGACTGGCCCGTATATAGCTGTGGGTCTCATACGTAGTTTATTTGGCTCGTATGTAGGTTGTTGTCTCGTACCCGGCTTGACCGGCCCGTGCGTGGCTGTTGGTCTCATACGCGGCGTATTTGGCTGGTATGTACGTTGATATCTCATACGAGGCCCGCCTGGCTCATAGGTAGTTGTTGGTTCATACGTAGCTTATTGGCTCGTATGTGGTTAGTTTACTCGTATATAGATTATTAGCTAGTACACAGTTGTTGTGCTCGTCTAGGGTGATATTATTACCCTAAGGGTTATCGACCATCAAGACATATGTTTTCTTACTCCTAAGGAACTGTGGAGGAGTCACTCCTTGTGTACCATCGGATCTTAATCGATGTAGGTTGATCGAGGACCGGAGTATAGACGGAATCCAAGTTCAGAGTAGTGGCATGCATGTATGTTCGTATTGCCGGGGTCTTGGATCGATAGGCCAGGAACCGGATCCTGAGGGATTCTGGTAAGTCTAGGTTGAGCAGCCTAGTAGAGTTATCTTGCGAAGTCTAATTTAAGACCTAGCATGTTGTGTTTGTAATATTGTCATTCCTAGGATTGTTCAGGGTTAGGGACATTATTAGGATAGTGACTTATAAAGATCATTTACTTAAACCTTTTGCCGGAAAGAGAGTAGTGGGTTGTAGGGGGCCCCTTACGACTAACTCGTCCTTAGGGTAGACCATAGGTGGTGTTATCGGATTGTACCTTCCCGTCAAAGGGATACGTACGGTGCCTTCTCACAAGTTGGGAGCACGGGTTGCGTATCTCACACTGTTAATTCCTGAAGTGCCATGATAAGGCAGGCGGAGCTAGGGGGATGGACCGCAGAACTCCGTCAGGTCTTATGCCGGGGAAGCGAATAGGCCATAGGTTGCGGTCTATGAGTTAGGGGGCGGCATGGGGCTCTCCTATTGGCAGAAACCCCGAGGGTTCGTTTGGTTTTTGAGTGAGGTCCGGTTAGCTGGGTAGTAGTAGCAAACATAGACACCATGAGCGTACTGCATTAGTGAGACTTGACCACGTCTGCAACCTCATCAGTCACGTTGTATCTGTCAGGAACAGGTTGTGTACAATTAAAAATTTATAACACGGGTTCGAATCCCTATATATGGAGAAACGACTTGAGATGGGACGCATGTAGTATGGGCTGCATGTTGCTTCGGAGACTTGCTGGCATTAGAAGAGGAGCATCCTGGTTTTAGTTAATATTGCATTAGATTCTAGTCATAGCACTCACGAACACTTAAACTACACTGCCACAATTGCCATGTTTCTGTATGTTGTTTTGGGAGATTCGCTGCTATGTTATCAGCCTTAAAGCGTCACTGAATACTGACGTCCCCACTTCAATAGGTACTAGATCGCAGAAGTACAGGTGCGAGATTCAGGAGGACTCAAGGCAAGGAAAGCGAGGTGTCGATGTCATGTTTAGTTTCCGCTGTAATATTTACGTTGATTATCTATGGTTGAAAAGTACTCAAGCAAGAATTACCAAGTGTTGTTCTTCATTCCTTGTACTCTGATGTAAGTGGTTGAAAGTTGTAATACTTGGGATTGTAAAGGTATTATTATAACACTATTGAAATGTATTGCAGTTGTATAATATTCAAACTTGTAATACATTGGGTGTTGAAATAAAAGTTTTAAATTCTTTTGTTTTTCTGTGTATTGTGACTAATTGAAGAAAAGGTCCTGGCTCGTGTCACGAATTCTCCATATAGAAAGTTCGGGGCGTTACAGTCGAGGCGCTAGAGAAGGAGAGGGCTTGTCTCGAGGAGGAGCTGGCGAAGGCCTTGAAGGCGTCAGAGGAGGCGCTGAAGGTCCAAGCGCTGAAGGTGGCGGAGGCAGAGAAGGCGGTTCGGGACGAGGCAGAATCCCACATGATGACGAATATGGAGGAGGCCTACGTCCGAGCACTGAAGCACGTGGCAGCTCGTATCCCCGGCTTTGACAGTTCGTCGTATTACTTCTACGATCCCGTAAAAGGCGAGGAGCTTATCCCTCTGGCGGAGGTCGAACCCGAGCTAGAGGGTGACGAGTTCGAGGGGGACGGTGAGGACGAGGTGAACCTCAAAGGGGCGCTCGTCACTTTGCTCAGCGAGGATGCTTCGGAGCAGCGCCGTGAGGTGGACCCCTAACTCAGTTGCCTCTTCTTTTGTTTGTTTTTTTATTTGTAATGCCGAACCGCGGACTGGCCACCGCTCTCATGGACTTCTTTTTTGAATTTCAATGAAACGACCAACTTTTTTAGATTTGGCTAAGTATTGGAAACAATCTTGCTTTGAAATCGCCTTGTTTTGAAATTTTGCTAAGTGTTGAAGGCGTTCTTTGCTCTCAATTGGCTTTGTGTTGAGAAAACCAAGTGTTGTGAAAACCTTGCTCTTGAAATTTTGTTAAGTGCTCCGGAGCTCAGCGTTGATAGTTTTTTGCTTTTCAGATCGCCGAGTTGAGTTCAGCAGCTGAGGCTTCTCGTCTTAGGGCTGACTTAGGAGCGATGAAGTTGGCCCTTTCTTGTAGTCGAGAGTGTTTTCTCAAGAGCGAACTGGAACTAGATCATCTCAAGCTAACGCTGGCGAAGCACCTTTTCGAGCTGAAGCAACTAAAGAAACGAGTTCGAGAAGCCCCTCCCGAAGGGGAGGTGGAGTTGCTTCGGTAGGCATTATTTGATGTCTCGACAGAGAGGGATGATCTGTTAGCCGAGATTCACGATTTGACAATAGTAGAAGAAGAACTTTTGGCGGGAGAGATGAACTAACGGTAGCGGTGGGCAAGTTGACGGCGGAGGTTGACGAGCTGAAGTGGGTTACGATCGACATGAGTATCGAGGTTACCCATCTCCGTCGAATTATTGCCGACGGTTCTGGTGCTGCAGGCTCTGCTCGGCTCTCCTGCTTTAAGATAGTTGTGAAGGACGACTCTTTGAGGGATCGAATCGTTGAACTCGAGGCGGAGGTTGCTCGCCTCAAACCCCAACTTGAAAGGGTCAATGTCAGAAGCACGCCGTGCACTCGTGAAGAGAGCGAGAGAGGAATTTCCTTTTACGAGCTTGCGACTCGCACGCCTGTTACTCGGCAGAGCCCCGGTGACGGGCAAAGCGGGGTGGCTGCTTCGTCGAGCAGAGCGTCCGTTAGGGCCACCGTCAGAGGCAGTGCTGAAGATGTGTCTCAGTTTGCTGGTCTAGAGACGAGCTCCGAGGTTAGGCGTCGCCGTCCCCGGGTGTCTTTAAACCGGAACATCCCTACCCCGAGGAGGTGCTGAAAGAGTTATCTGTGTTTTCGTTCTTTTTGTCTAAGTCTTGCATCTCGTTATAAGTTCGAGAAGTTTGTCTTGTAAAATGAGCTGCTCTTTAAGCTTTATAGAAGCGAAACTTGTTTATTCTTTTGCACTTGCGTGTTTGCGTGTTTTGTTAATCATCTATGGTTGCGTGATTGGTTCCAAATGACGAACCGCTTCTAACCTGCTTAAGAGCAACTTGGGGAGCGGAGTCGAGCCAAGTTTCGGACTCCGAACACGTCGTTTGAGTAAGTTTCAACGGTTGTGGGAGCAATTCCGAATGGCGAACCATTTCTAACTCGCTTAAAAGCAAACTTGTGAAGTGGAATCGAGCCAAGTTTTGGACTTCGAACTCGTCGTTCGAGTAAGTTTCAACGGTTGTGGGAGCAGTTCCAAATGGCGAACCACTTCTAACTCGCTTAAGAACGAACTTGCAAAGAGGAATCGAGCCACATTTTAGACTCCGTACACGTTGTTTGAGTAAGTTTCAACGGTTGTGAGAGCAGATCCGAATAGGGAACCACTTCTAACTCGCTTAAGAGCAAACTTGCGAAGCAGAATCGAGACACGTTTTGGACTCCGAACACGTCGTTTGAGTAAGTTTCATCGGTTGTGGGAGCAGTTCTGAATGGCAAACCACTTCTAACTCGCTTAAGAGCGAGCCTGCGAAGCGGAATCGAGCCAAGTTTTGGACTCCGAACTCGTCGTTCGAGTAAGTTTCAACGGTTGTGGGAGCAGTTCCGAAATGCGAACCACTTCTAACTCGCTTAAGAGCGAACTTGCGAAGCGGAATCGAGCCACATTTTGGACTCCGAACACGTCGTTTGAGTAAGTTTCAACGGTTGTGGGAGCAGTTCCGAATGGCGAACCACTTCTAGCTCTCTTAAGAGCGAGCCTGCGAAGCGGAATCGAGCCAAGTTTTGGACTCCGAACACGTCGTTTGAGTAAGCACAATTAAGGTTTTAAACAGAGAGATAAAACAATCACAAGAGAATTATCAGGCAAAAGAAGTTCTTTATTAATAACTGTCATTCGGTTGCTTCTAAGTTGCAGGCTGTTATTATAATGGGAAAATAAAGAAGCAAGTGCAAATACAAAGAAGATAGGAATGGCCCGACATTTGATGGTACTCGGAGAGGTGTTCAAACACCTTCTTGGTACTTCAGTAGATGGTCGGCATTCCAAGTTCTTGGTATCTCTCTGCCTTCGAGATCTTCAAGACGATATGTTCCCGGCCAAACTACCTTGGAGACCTTGTATAGTCCTTCCCAATTTGGGGCTAGCTTGCTCTTTTGGCTAGGGAACGAGATAGCTAGCTTTCTAAGGACTAAGTCCCCCTCCTTGAGATCTGTGGGACGAACCCTTTTGTTGTAAGCCTGCTCGATTCTTCTCTAATAACTTTGCTGGCGAATCGAAGCTCTTTTGCGGAGCTCATCGATGAGGTCCAAATTTGCATGGAGCTCTTTGGCATTCTGCTCTTCATTATAGGCAATAAGGCGAGGGGATGGCAAACCAACTTCTAAGGGGATTACGGCCTCGGACCCGTAGGTGAGGTTGAAGGGTGACACTCCTATGGGGGTCCCTTTTGTAGTGCGGTAGTTCCACAATACGTTAGGAAGTTGTTCTGCCCATAAGCATTTGGCCGTCTTGTCTAGTCTCTTCTTGATGCCTGAGAGGATCTGCCTGTTGGCATTCTCTACTTGACCATTAGATTGAGGATGGGAGACAGAGGAGAAACGTTATTGAATGCCGAGGTCTTCACATAAAGAGTGGAATGTTGTCCCTGTAAACTGTGTTCCGTTATCTGTTACTAGGACTTGAGGTATGCCGAACCTATAGATCACATTTTTTCATAATAACTACAGCACTTTGCTCTCGGTGATGGTTGTCAGTGGTTCAGCCTCGATCCACTTGGAGAAATAGTCGATAGCTACGACTGGGAACTTGAGCTGGCCTGGAGCTGGTGGGAATGGACCTAGCAAGTCCATCCCCCACATTGCGAAGGGAATTGGACTTGAGAGAGATGTGAGTTGTGCTTGCGGTAGGCGGCGGATATTGGAGAATTGTTGACAGGGGCCGCATTGCCGGACATGCTGCTCGGCTTCCCGAAGTAGGGTAGGCCAGAAGTATCCATAGTTCAAAACTTTCCTAGCGAGGGATCTTGATCCTGAATGGGCTCCACCTATACCTTCGTTGAGTTCTTTCAAGGCATACAGGGCCTCTTCTAGAGAGAGACATCTCAAGTAGGGTCTGCCATCTACTTGGGTATAGGAGCGTTTGTACAAGACTCCCTCAACGAGAGTGTACCGCTCCGCTCTCGTCCGGATTCGGCGAGCTTCTTTAGGATCTTGGGGAGGCTCCCGTCACTGAGGAACTCAATCAAAGGCTTCATGCAATTATCCTTGAGTTGGACAAGTAGCGACTCCATTGAGTCGGGAACTTCTTCTTTGATGCTGGGCCTTAGGAGAACTTCGATCAGGAGAGTATGCTCGAGACCTTGGAGGGAGGAAGAGGCTAGTTTTGAGAGGCCATCTGCTTGGGCGTTCTCTTCTCTAGGGATCCGCTGGAGTTGTGCTTCTTCAAACGAAGCCATGAAACTTTGGACCTTGGCTAGGTACTTGGCCATTCGGCCGTCTCGTGCCTCATATTCTCCTAAGACCTGATTCACCACAAGCTGCGAGTTACTGAATATCCAGATACGTTGCGCTCCGGCCTTGCAAGCCATGCCCAAGCCTGCTATTAGTGCTTCATACTCAGCTTCGTTATTAGAAACTTTGAAATTGATGCGGAGGGAGTATTGGAGAACGAAATCATCTGGGCCTGCCAGATTAACTCCGGCCCCACTCCCTTCGGCGCAAGAAGATCCATCTACATATACTGTCCAGATGGGAGTCCTTCTACTGCTTGACTTACTTTTGGGATTGTGCTTTTCACTATAAATTCGGCTAGGGCTTGGGCCTTGATAGTAGTTCGAGGCTGATAAGATATGTCGTATTGACTCAGCTCGATTTACCACTTCATTAGACATCCGGAGGTCTCGGGCTTGTGCAGGACCTACTTGAGCGGCTGGTCGGTAAGGACGACCACCGAGTGGGATTGGAAATAGGGGCGGAGCTTCCTGGCTGCCATGACCAAAGCGTAGGCTATCTTTTCTAGTCTCGGATAGCGGAGCTCGGCGTCTCTAAGAACCTTGCTCACATAATAGATAGGCTTCTGAGCCTTGTCTTCTTTCATTACTAGGAAAGCACTGAGGGTTTGCTCCGAGGCAGCAAGGTAGAGGTAAAGGGTTTCCCCGGGTATCGGCTTGCTGAGGAGAGGGGGGTTGATCAGGTAGGCTTTGAGTTGGTCGAATGACTCTTACTGCTGCTGGCCCCACTTGAAGCCCTTAGCCCCCCAGAGGGCTTTAAAGAAAAGGAGACAGTTTTTCCTGGACTTGGACAGGAAGCATCCTATAGCCGCGAGGCATCTTGTAAGCTTTTGCACTTCTTTCACATTTGTAGAAGGAGCCATATTGAGTATGTCTTTTATCTTCTCAAGATTGGCTTCAATCCCCTTTTGACTGACCATAAAGCCCAGAAATTTACCAGATTAGACCCCAAATGCACACATAATCAGGTTTAGTCTCATGTTGTGCTTTCTTAACACGTCGAAGGCTTCTTGGAGGTCAGTGACATGGTCGGATCCCTGGATGCTTTTTACTAGCATATCATCGACATAAACCTTCATGTTGCAGCCGATCTGATTTTGGAAGACCTTATTGACGAGGCATTGGTAGGTGGCACTGACATTCTTGAGCCCGAAGGGCATTACTCTATAGCAATAGAGACCTTGATCTGTGACGAAGGACGTCTTCGGGATATCTGGGGAGAACATTTGGATTTGGTTATATTCGGAGAAGGCGTCCATGAGGATGCATGCCTTGTTCAAGTCTGTGAAGTCGATGCAAATACTCCAACTTCCATTGGCCTTCTTAACCATAAAAACATTAGAGAGCCACTCGGGATAGTTGACCTCTTGTATGAACCAGGCTTTGAGGAGCTTCTCTACTTTTTCCTTTATGGCCTGCTGGTGCTCAGGGGTGAATTTACGCCTCTTCTGCTGGACCAGTTTGGACCCCGGAACAACACTTAGGTGGTGGACGAGGAGGTCTTCAAAAATCCCTGGCATGTTGGCAGCTATCCATGCGAAGAGGTCATGGTTCTTCTTGATGCATTGGACTATGTCGGAACAGAGGGCAGATGGGAGGTTCTTGCTGATGAAGAATTTGCGGTTCGAATCTTGCTCCAAGAAGATCACTTCCTCCAGCTCGTCTACCGGTTCTGACATAGGCTCGGTGTTCCCCTGGGGAATTTCAGGGGTCTCGAGGGAAAGGAAGGGTCCTCCGGTCGAGGTCATGTAGCATTTACGGGCCATCTCTTGACTTTCCCTTACTTCCCCTACACCTACCTTGGTGGGGAACTTCATTTTCAGATGATAAGCCGACGGGACGACCTCTAAAGCAGCTAGGCCAGGTCGACCTAGGATCACAATGTAAGCCATCGGGACATCAACAACCATGAAGTCCATTGGCTCCGTTCGAGTAGTAGGAGTTTTGCTAGTGGTTACGTCGAGGGTTATAACCCCTTCAATCGTCACTGGCACTCCCGTGAACTCATGGAGAGTGTAGCCGGCGGGCTTTAGCCTGTCCCGCGATAATTTGAGTCCTCGGAAAGCCGCTAGGAAGAGGATGTTGACAGAGCTGCCATTATCCACCAGAATCCTTTCTACTTTGAAGTTTTCCATATGGAGGTTAATTACTAGTGCATCACAATGGGGGGTTCGGACACCCTCTAGATCTTCATCCGAGAAAGTGACCGAGACTCCAAGACCCTTAGGAGGGGGTAGGTTGTGCACCGAATTAACTTCCCTGTTGAAAGCCTTTCGAGATGAGTTGGAGGTTTCTCCCATTGGACCCCCGTGGATGAGGTGCAAGATGCACTCTTCTTCAAATTCGGGAGTCTCGTCACACCTCTCGGGACGCTTGTTAGCCACATTGGAGGGTGGAGGAAGATCGACTCGGTCCTTCCTAACAAAATTGGAGAGCTACCCTCTCTGAATAAGGTCTTCGATTTCATTCTTCAAGGCCCGACAATCATTGGTGTCGTGGCCGTGGTCTCGATGGTAGCGGCACCACTTCTCCTTATCCCTCTTCTTCACAGGGGTATTCATCTTCGAGGCAGGAGGCAAGATCCCTTCTTTCTCCACTTCCATGAGAATGGTTGAGACATTGGCGTTGAGAGGGGTAAACTTTTCAAACCTGGGAGGTGGACGACGCTGACCCCCGTTGTCCTTCTGGAGCTTTTTAGCTCCCTCATTTTTAGCGGCATTCCTCTTATTTCCAGAAGAGGATTCCTCGAAGGTGGGACAATGTTCAGCTTCTTCCGCTTGGATATACTTCTCGCTTCGGAGCAGAAGGTCGGAGAAGTCTCGTGGGGGCTTTTTGGCTAGGGAGGATCGGAGGTTCGAGTTGAGGACATTGGACTGGAAGGCAGCTGCAACGACTGATTGGTGGAGGGAGGCGATGGACCTAGCCTCCGCGGTAAACCGCTTGACATAATCTGTTAACTTCTCGCCCTTCTTCTGATGGAGGAAGAGTAGGGAAATACTCGTCTTTTCGGAGTGGCAGCTACTCACGAAGTGGGTTATGAAGAGGGTCTCGGACTGTTCAAAAGAGAAGATGGAGGATGGAGCGAGGTGGGAGTACCATTCCCAAGCTGGGCCTTTGAGAGTGGCAGGGAAAGTCATGCATAGGAAGGCGTCGGAGGCTTGATAGATCATCATGAGAGTTTTGAAACTCTCGATGTGGTCCATGGGATCTGTCTCCCCCGTATATGTCTCGAACTGCAGGGGCTTGAAATTTGCTAGAACCGGGGCCTCCATGATGGTTCGAGAGAACGGGGGTCTGCTTGGACGAAGGGTCCTCCCTCTCAACTCCTCATCTCTATCTAGTTGATCGAGGCGCCTCTCCATCTCGTTGAGACGGCGGTAGACAGCATCGTCCCTTCGACGGTATCCTGGTGAGCCTCTGAACTCGTCTTCGTACGAAAGGGAGCATGGACTATTGCGTCGGTAGCTCGGAGACTGGTGAGGGCTAGGAATGTGGTGGCGGTGGCTCGGAGCTTGAGGAGGGACTGAGGGACCGATGGCGAGGGCTCCGAACCTGCGGAGGAGTGGGGACCCTCTGAACATTATTGTTGTTGTTTGGCTGGAGATTGAGGTCCTGCAAGATTGTTTCCTGGAACTCTTGGAATTTTGCTCGGGTGATAGGTCCGCTCTGGTCCCTCTGGGGCTGTCGACCAGCAGGAGAGTGATGTCTTCTTCGACAGTACTCAAGGGACTTTCTCCAGCTCCTATGGAGAGGGGACCTCCTGTGGTCGCGACGGCGAGGATATCGTGCATTTGGATGTTCTGAGCGGAAGACTCCCTCAAGGGCCCGCCTTTCATCTAAATGGTGGCGAAGGTCCTCTTCTTTCTACCAGTTGATGATGACGTTGCGGAGGTCTTCTGAGGGCCGAGGGTTATGGGATGCCATGGAGATGGTTGAAGGGTTATGTACGGAGATATGGTCGCGGTGAAGAGGTTGCTTCTAAGGATAGGGACGAGAGGTCCCAATACCAGCATTCTGGGGCCCGAGTGGAACCTGCTGGTGTTGAGGATTTTGGAGAAGAGGTTGCCCCTGCTGCAGCGGCGGATCGGGTTGAGGAGGGAGCTGTCCCTGAGGCTGGATGGGTTGGAGGGGAGCCTCTGGTTGCGGTTAAGGAAGAGTTGGTCCACGGTTGGACCCTCTAGATCTCAGTTTCCTTGGTGGCATGGCTGGAGGTGGTACTGACCAGTGGAAGAGGTTGGATTGCTATTCGTGTTTCCCACAGACAGTGCCAATCTGTTTCCGCTGAAATCGGTGTGGGGGCAAACAGATAGATTTGTGGATTTGAGGGAATTTGAATAGTTGAACCTGAACACCTTCACCAGAGTCTGACCGAGATTCTCCCGTCGTTGACCTGCAAAAAGTGCAAAACACCGGGGTTGATTCCGGCGACGCACCCTCCGACGCTCTTGTCAGTAATCAGAAAGATTATGAAAGAGATTTTGATTGGCAAAGGATTGATTACCTAGTAACAGTGGGGGATGGGGGGTATTTATAGCCGGCTTGGAAACCAGTTTCAGGATAAGATCAAATCCCTACTTCCCAGTGAATGGATAGATGCGATTAGGGCTGTTGATCATAAACCCTAATTCTATCTAGCTATACTGGGTTTCTCGCAGGTTGGAACCCGTACCCAGTGAGACGGATCCGTTTATGCGTTATTGGGCTTTCTGACAAAAGGCCCAGTTCCCATTTCAGACCCGTTTGTAGGTGAAATTATCATTTTACCCCCGAGCTTTAATATTCGTGTCTGATATGGACGGTTTCGATTTAACCCTATTTTTAGCCATATAGTACTGCTTGATGCTACTTTCTGTCCAAAGCTTGCTCAAACAGACATTCCCCCCCCCCCCCCCCCCCCCCAATCTCGGATGATCTTTATACATGTACCGATGATGAGATACCATAGGGACTTGATGGGAAGACTTTCTAGACGGCCATGATGGAATTTCTTGTGTTATCTTTTTTCCAGTCACTGCTTTATCTAGCTAGTCGTAACAAACTGTTATTTGCATTGCATTTTTTAGTTTTATATATTCTCGGGCATTTTGATCCAAAGTTTATGTATATTAGAATATGATTATCTATGTAGAATTATTTTTATTCATATTCATGTGATCATTATTATTCTGCATAGATATGCTTTATTGTTGAGTTTTATGACTATACATCTTATGGATGATGTAAGTTGAAATATTTGTATCATTTGCTAGGCCTTAGTTTCGTGTCCATGATTCCATATATTGGGAAGCGAGGCGTGACACAGAATGTATTTGACAAATTCAAAGACTACTAACTCTAACAAATATCTCAACATTGCTACTCTATAAATACAGAAGGAAAGATTGTATCTAAGTATTCCCAATAGAAAAAAAAAGAAACTAGCTATTTATTGAGATTGTCATCAGACAAAAAATAGAGAGACTAAAAGATATATATTTTGTAACTCCCTTATTATCTAACTAATATCGGTTCTGAAATTCCTCTTTTGTGCTTTTTTTATACTTTTCTGCTTGTTAAAATTCTGACTTACTTTGCCGAATTTTTCAAAGAAGAACAAGTTGTTGGATCTCTATCCAATTCCGCAATTTTGACCTAACTAATGGTATTATAGTGACATGTTAAAAGATCCAACCAGGGAGATTGCATCTACTTCCAACACTGCTTTAACAACTTGTTTCAAAATAAAGAAATTTGATGGCACAACGAACTTATGAATATGAAAGTTCAAAATGGAATTCATGCTAGTGAAAGAAGGGCTTGATAGAACCTTGCATGGGAAGGAGAAATCAGGAGTGAATGTTGAAGATTGGGCAGCCTATGACCGCAGGGCAATGTCTGCAATACAACTCTCTCTTTTTGATGAAGTGATCTACAACATACTGGGAATAACCTCGGCGGTTAGGTTATGGTCGAAGCTTGAATCCCTATAAATGACGAAGTCCATCACAAGCAAACTCCACATGAAGTAGAAGATCTATGGTTTACTAAAACGAAGAATACCACACTTCAACAACACATCAGTGAGTTCAATAAACATGTTGTTGAATTATTTAGTATTAATGTTTTCATTGATGATGAAGATCAGATACTACTACTTTTGGCATCACTACCGTCATCCTTTGAGCATCTCATTGTAATGTTACTACATGGAAGATAAACTATTTCCTTGGAGGAACTCATATCCTCTCCCTTGTCCAATGAGTTCATGAAGACGTCGACCGCTAAAGATGAGCCCATGATTGATCATGGGCTTGCTGTCACAGAAGACCGAAAGTGGAAGAAACCTGAGTGTACTTACTGCAAGAATAATGGACATAGCTACAAGAATTGCCCAAAGCTTCTCCTGAATACATAGTGCTATAGATGCTAGAAAATGGGGCATACAATTAATCAGTGTAAGATGAAAAATACAACTTCATTTCCAGTTGGGTCAGTTTTGCAGCAGATATGAATGATAGTGATCTATGTTAGTAAGAAGTCTAACTCGGCGTTGAATTGAGAATGATGTCTGAACTAGATAAACATCTTGTAGAGGTGATGAGAACCAATAAGAAAAGGAGCCATGTTGAAATGGCCGACCCATTTAGCTAAGGGAAGTACACATAGTTTGTTGACTCATGAAATCTAGTTTGAGGAGGAGAATCATATTTGAGTCAACGAGGAGACTGTTGGAAATATGCCTCAAATATTTCTCTAAAATTTGGAATCTTTATTCTTTAGTTATTTTGTTTTAGATTTATATCTTTATATATTTGAAATGTTTGATACAATTCTTCGTAATTATCTTGAGATGTTAGTTAAGGATTTATTCATAACTTGATTAGGAAGAATATATTTGACTAAGTCAAAGACTACCAACCCTAACAAATATCTCAAGGTTACTACTCTATAAATACATGATAAGGAAGAATATATTTGACTAAGTCAAAGACTACTAACCCTAACAAATATCTCAAGGTTACTACTCTATAAATACAGGAGAAAATATTGTACCTAAGTATTCCCAATAAAAAAGAAAGAAACTAACTATCTGATTGAGATATCATTGTAATCACAGGGAGAAAAAAGAGAGACTAAGAGGTATATGTTTTGTAATTCCCTTGTTATCTAACGAATATTGGTTGCGAAATTCCTCTTTTGTTCTTCTTTTTTATATTTCTTCTTGTTACAATTCCAACTTTATTTTGCCGAATTCTCTGAAGAAGAACGAGTTGTTGGGTCTCTATCTAATTCCACGATTTTGACATAACACAGTGCCTCGTCAACATCAAACAATCAAGTAAGTACTTCTATCTCACTCCCACCCTCTAGCACTGCACAACCCTCTCATTCTATGCAAACCTACTTATAAACCACATTGTCAAACCTAATAACACGCATTGTCTCAGTACCATTTTTACCCCTGATCACACCAAACCCACCTACTTTACAAAAGCCCAGAAATCCTCTCACTGGCATCAAGCTATGAGTGAGGAATTTGATGAACTTGTCAGTAATAACACTTGGTCCCACGTCCCTCCTCATCCCTCCCAAAACATTGTTGGTTGTACGTGGATTTACAAGATTAAACGGAACCCTGATGGGTCCATTTCTCGCTATAAAGTGCGTCTGGTGTGCTATCGTAGGCAACCAAAATAAAACCTATACTCCTAAAAATATATGTAGTGGTGCAAATAAGGATCATTCTCACGGAGGGTATTTAGCCTACTTTTTTACTGCGTGAACGAGGGGGGGACAATTAAGGAATCAATCAAAAGAAAAAACCTTGGTCTAAGTCAACAACCACCATCAGAATTCTACAACTGATCATCATTGTAAGTATATATTAATTTATACTCTAAATATTCGTCATTGGAATTATTTTCTTATCTCTCCTTAGTTGCAATTAATTAAAAAACAAGTGATCTAATTAACTTTAACTAATAAATAGCCCAAGATAAGCGCTAAAGGTTTATTCTAGTAGCATCCTTAAGAATTAGGGAGATCGATGAAGCCAAATAACACAAGCACAAGTGGTTGTATTTAATTTTGTCGAGCATTTTTTCCTAATATCTAATTATTTCTAAAGCAGCAAATTATTAAATCTTAGTTGCTTCACAAATCAGAGGGATGAAACAATTACGGATTTGATATCTAACCTAGCAGTAGATTGCAATGAATAATAAACTAGTAAGCTTCTAGTGATTAAACGAGACAATCATGAAAATAGGCACAGAAATAAATCTAATACTCAAAGCACAAAATGAATACTAAAATTAAATTAGATCTCACAGTTTTATTGATTTCTAGGCTTCTGTTTCCATCGACTAGTTATGAAAGTTTAGCTGCGCAGGGCCATGATGAAAGCTCAAAGGAGAAGTTGGAGAAGAGAGCAGGGAGATGTGTGTTTGAGTCTCTTGATTTCTCCCCACTTTACATGTTCAATTCAGTTTTTCTCAACCTTTCAAATCTCCTCAAAATCTTCTAAGTATTATCCTCAAATAACAATCTCCAACCTCCTAAATCTGACTAATTAAGAAAAATACTAAAAATAAAATAAAATCCTCAGATGACTAGAAAATTGGTGTTTGCAGCTGGAATTTTCATGCACCAGATCTCAAAACGTTCGTAGTGCAAGTCCGTCAACTTCAAGCCTAATTTTGAGCTTGACAAAGCTAGTATCTCTGGAAACTCAAAAGATGAAAGTTGTAGAGCTTTCCTTTGGTGTTTCATCTCATTTTGAATCATCTCAATCAGAGCTGGGATAATAGATTTATGCCCAGATTACGAAGCAATGTTTAAACTGTCCAAAATCTCCCAATTAGCTTTGTTTTGCATTTAACGACTCCATTTGCATCCTAAATAAAAATATAAGAATAATAAGTACATTTAGGCACCAAATAATTATAAAAGACTAAACATTAAAGGAGAAAAATATGACATTTTGCATTCGTATCAAATTCCCCCACACTTAACTTTTGCTCGTCCTCGGGAAAACTCAAATTTACTTTACCAAAAACACCAAGGTTGCTACGCCATCAATAAAGAATAATCAAGCTCTTCAAAAATCATAACATATCATGAACATTCTTAAACAACTTACAATTACTTAGTAAGCATTTTCACTTGAAGATGGAGTAAACTAAATAAGTAGACCCTCACGGAAATGAACACTCAACTTTCATTTGTTTGAAGGGATGTGTTTCGCTCAAATTCATTCCAATGGAAATGAGCTACCATAGGCTTTCATATCTTCTCATTCTCCACCAATGGGATCATCACATGCATAACACGAATCATAAGGATTTTTCAATGGTTGTAACAGGGTTTAGGATCAAGGTGGGAAATATTTGGGAGTGTAGCTCAAAATCCATCGAAATTAGTGGATCAAAAATGAATCAACTCAAACTCGAATACATAAGACATGTAAAACCAATCATTCCGTTCAGCAACTTCTTCAATTTGGCTTTAAAGTATTTTAACCATGTAAAACTCTTGCATTGAAAAGGAGATAGTTCAAAAGGACAGGGAAAGATCCTTTACAACAACTTCCACCTTGTATATATCATGTACAAACAGACACATTTATTGAAATTTTAAGCGGAATTATGAACATGGATAGTTTGTAATATTAAAAGCAATTTCCTTTATCACTTCCTTTCTTCTTCCTTTTTTTTTTCAATTACGTCAACAATGTAACTCACGAATTGAGAATAAGAACATATTCTATTTCACCAGTAATAGCCATACCACAAATCCAGACACCCCCACAATTATTTCTTGGACACGTATACATATCATAATGATGAACCCACTGGCTCTACGGCTTGGGAAGGGGGGGGGGGGGTTCAGGTTTAAAGTTTGTAACGTGGTTTCACAATAAACGAAAAAAAACCAATAAAGCTCAAAGGGGTTCAATAAAGGGAAAAATTAATTACAAGGTAGGCTATTTGGCTTATGTATCTTATACCAAAGAGAACCTTAATCATGTTCATGCAAGCATGTGTCAATATGACCTCGAAGAGAATCAAGGCAAGTTCTAGAGAAATAAATCCATGGAAGAATATCTCACATGAAAGAAAATAGTGAAACTGATATGGATGTGTCAATCTGAAGGCACAAAATGTCACTAGCTTTTGTCTACCAAATTTAGTCTCAATAATTCTCAAGGAAAATAACTAGACTAATTAATTTTAAATTAGAAGATTACTTATTCAATCATGTTATGAATTTTTTTCAAGCTTAATTGAATCTTGCTCATGACACACACACACACACATAAAAAACCTCCTTTTTTTTAATACTAAATTCAAACACAACTTAAATCCCTTCCCCCACACTTAAAACATACATTGTCCCCAATGTAAGGTGAAATGCAAAGAAAAAGCAAAAATAACCAAATATAAATGCAAAAATAAGAATACAAAATCCCCTTGGGTTGCCTCCCAAGCAATGCCTTTGTTTCTTATCATTGGCTCGACTCAAGGCTTTCTTCTTCAATCAGTATAAATCAGATCCTCAAGGTCAAATTTTGCTACAATCTCTACTTGAAAACCATCATAGAAAGTCTTAAGTCTTTGGTCATTCATCTTGAACACTTTGAAAGTTGCTAAAATTTGAATTTCAACTGCACCATGAGGAAAAACATTAGTAAGAACAAAAGGTCCAATCCAACGAGAATGCAACTTACCTAGAAATAAACAAAGTCATGAATGGTATAGCATGATTTTTGACCAACTTTAAACTCCTTCCTACAAATCATCTTGTTGTGAAAAGCCTTCGTATTTTCCTTGTAAATCCTTGCACTCTCATAGGCATCATTGCGAATTTCCTCTAACTCTTGTAGTTGCAACTTCTTTTGTTCTCCAGTTTCAACCATCTTCATGTTAAAACTCTAGATAGCCCAATAAACTTTGTGTTCAAACTCAACTGGAAGGTGGCATGGTTTCCCAAACACCAACGATAAGGCGACATTCCAATGGGTGTCTTATATGCAGTCATATACGCCCATAAGACATCAGCAAAGTGCAAACTCCAATCTTTTTCACTTTGATTGACCATCTTGTCAATGATGAACTTAATCTCTCGATTTGACACTTCCGCTTGTCCGCTGGTTTGCGGATGATAGGCAGTTGACACCTTGTAGGTTACATGGTACTTTCTTAGCAAGGTCTCTACAGTGCGATTGCAAAAGTGAGTGCCTCTATCACTTATTAGAGCTCTTGGAATTCCAAACCTAGAGAATATGTTAGACTTGATAAAATATGCAACAACTTTAGAATCATCAGTCTTGGTAGCTCTAGCTTTCACCATTTGGAGACATATCAACAACAAGTAAAATATAAACATAACCAAAAGATACAGGGAACGGTCCCATGAAATCGATGCCTCAAACATAAAAAAATTCACAAAACAATATGGGGGTTTGTGGCATCTCATTCCTTTGGGATATATTACCTGTCTTTTGACAATGATCGCATGACTTACAAAATGAATATGAATCTTAGAATAAGATGGTCAATAGAGACCACATTTTAACACCTTCCTCACCGCCCTCTTAGCTCCAAAGTGACCTCTGCAAGCATAAGAATGACTAAAGGTGAGAATAGAAATAATTTCATTTTCAAGAATGCACCTTCTTATCACTTGATCTACACAATGCTCCCATAAGTATGGGTCATCTTATACATAGTATTTGGCATCATTCTTGATCTTATCTCTAGAGCCTTAGACAATCTAGGAGGTAACATACTAGTAACCAAATAATTTACAATATTCGCATACCAAGGTAATGTCACACTCGTGGAGAACAATTGCTCTTCAGATGAAGTTCATTCTCCACATGAACTAAACGACTCAAATGATCTGCAACAGGAATTTTTGTGCCTATTTTGTCTTTGATCTCCAAATCAAATTCACTCTAGAGAACTATTCAACTTTTTAACCTTGTTTTTGCATCTTTCTTTGTCATCAAATAACAAAGAACTGCATGATCTAAGTAAACAATGATTTTACCTAAAAGTTATTTTTCAATAGTAGAGTAATTTCTCTGGGCATCATTCAAAGTTCTTGAAGCATAATAAATGGCATGAGACGCTTTTCCAATTCTTTGACCCAAACCAGCTCCTACTGCATAATTACTTGTGTCGCACATTATCTCGAAATGAACGTTCCAGTCAGGGTGTAATGCCTCGATTCCCATATAACTGAAAAACCGTGACACATGCCAAGATCTTTCCTTCAATTAGTCACGATACACAAAATGCTGGAAATTAAAACTTTTTATTTAATACAGAGTTACCCCGCAGTAATTACAAACATCAGTTTGTAATACCAACTGTAGCGCCTGCCCTTTTTCCTTTTTGACTCCAAACTCAATTCTTCCAATTTCTATATCACTTTAACCATAAACTAAGATAGTTGTGTTTCAGGAAAAATTTCGGCAGAGTCTCCCCTGTAATTTCTACCCCGAAACACAAAAAGCTTACGGAATTCTGCTCTAAATTTCGTAGCTCACATCACAGGCAATAATATCACGGGCTCCCCAGGCCAAAATGAGCATCATTACACAGGCAATATATATATATATATGCTCTGTGGGCCAAACTCATAACGGTTTATCAATTATCACTTAAAAACCATAAATCCTTTTGAAAACGTAGTAAGTTTTTAGAAAATAACTTGTAAAAGCTTACCACAGCGCCCGGTACTCCACAACGAGATGGGTACGGATCCAAACCATATCATGCCACTCCACACTCTAGTCTCCATCATCATCCACATACTTATACATCAGAAATACAATTTAGAGCATAAAACCTTTACTATTTACAATTAAAATATAACAATAAATAGTAAAGTGAAGCTCCACTCCACCGGAACCTGAACCTATACCTCACGTCTGCACTGCTGAGGACCTATAACAATAGGGGCCTAGGGTAGTCCAGAGACCCCCTAACCCCCCAAACACTAAGGGGTTAGCCATTTCTGGTGTGAGTACAATATATTACTAAGCAAATAAATTAAACTTATAAGTAAAACAGAATGAACTTACGAATACCAAGATAAACCTGAACATGTAAATGTCATATACGGAAATTCACATCAAATACTCACTGCATCACTTCCCGTATGCGTATCCACACCTGCTCACAAACATGCTTAACTTTAATTTGGAAAATCATTTCCAAATTAGTCGCTTAAGGCCCATCACTTTACGCCTTATGCAAATATTCCTGTGGCTTATTCTCCCATAAAGCTTTACATTCACATGCACTCTATTTCCACATAACTGCATCTTATTTACCATTCATTTGCAATTACATATTCGCGACGTAAATTCCTTCGCAATCTCATATCACATAAACATCACATTCATTCATTTCATACGACATATATCATCGCGTCTCGCAATACATCACCTTCACACTCATCACGCAGTTCAACTATCACACTCACAATTTGGCTTGAATGGAAAATAACGTGTATCCTAATTTCCTAGTGTTCGTGTATGCCGTGACCTGAGTCTAATGCAAAATGCAGAGTATAGAACAGATGCACTTAATCTAACGTCAGCAGGACTCTGGACACACATGCATCCCATACTACATGTGGCCCAGGTCAAGCCAATGTCCTCAGTCTAATGCAAGCGAGACTTTGGAAATGTATGCATCCAATACTACATACTTTCCAAATCAAGCCGTTGTTTCTAAGTTTAGGGATTCGAACCCTCGCTACGCAATGCATTCTAATTCGGTCCACTTCCTGTTCCCGATAGATCGCAGCAATGAGGTTGCAGTCAACGGTCCCACAATTCTGCAGTCAACAGCTGTGACGAACTTAAAGATATACGGTCCCACCGTATGGCAGCCAACGGTCCCACCGTTCTGCAGTCAGCGGCCGTGACGAATTTAAAGATATACGGTCCCACCGTATGGCAGTCAACGGTCCCACCGTTCTGCAGTCAACAGCCGTAACGAACTTAAAGATATACGGTCCCACCGTATGGCAGCCAACGGTCCCACCGTTCTGCAGTCAGCGGCCGTGACGAATTTAAAGATATACGGTCCCACCGTATGGCAGTCAACGGTCCCACCGTTCTGCAGTCAACAGCCGTAACGAATTTAAATATATACGGTCCCACCGTATGGCAGTCAACGGTCCCACCGTTCTGCAGTCAATAGTCGTGACGATAAAGATATACGGTTCCACTGTATGGCAGACAACGGTCCCACCGTTCTGCAGTCAACAGCCGTGACGATAGATATATACGGTCCCACCGTATGGCAGACAACGATCCCATCGTTCTGCAGTCAACAGCCGTGACGATAAAGATATACGGTCTCACCGTATGGCAGACAACGGTCCCACCGTTCTGCAGTCAACAGCCATGACGATAAATATATACGGTCCCACCGTATGGCAGACAACGGTCCCACCGTTCTGCAGTCAACAGCCGTGACGATAAAGATATACGGTCCCACCGTATGGCAGACAACGGTCCCACCGTTCTGTAGTCAACAGCCGTGACGATAAATATATACGGTCCCACCGTATGGCAGACAACGGTCCCACCGTTCTGCAGTCAACAGCCGTGACAATAAATATATACGGTCCCACCGTATGGCAGACAACGGTCCCACCATTCTGCAGACAACTTAAACATGAAGTTTAGTCTAATCAACAGGTCGCTAGCTTGCACGTCCATAACTTCCAACACACAATACAAAATTTGCGTGATACTATAAAACCTCATGTACTCTCAATAGTACATTCTTCTTGCACTCGTTGCACCTTTCCAATATCATAAGAGTTTGCTCACTCATCGGAAATTCTCGATTCCGAGTCCTATCGGAAGGTGGGAGTGTCTATTTCGACTTCTTAATTTGACTCTTTCAGACTCTATCATTTGGTTTCCCGAAAGCACAAGTTCCATCAGGTGTACAAATAGAGAGAAACTGGTTTTTCTTAGCCAATAATACTTCAACTAAGATTGGGTCTGTTCCATCCTTGGAAAATCATAACTCTCAACCTGTAACTGGAATTGCAAAACTCCAGATGGGTTAGAAAGCTATGACTCCCTACTACGACTCACTAGTTGGTCAATTTCCCAAATTCTTAACCCTTTCAGAGCAAAAATTTCCCAACTTACCCTCACAAACATGCTTCTTAACAAGCTCATATAAAAATGAGTTGTTCTTTACCATACAACTATCCTTCTTAGCATTCCACTTATCATACAATGATAATCAAAATTCTCCAAACGTTCCCACAAGCTAAGAATTCACATATACATCACAACGCCATGTATGTATATCTACACAATACATTACCATCACCCTGATTATTTAAAACCACATCAATCCACCATATACCGACATCCTTATATACATATAACTCATCCCCATATATATATAACTAATCCATCGTCTATAAATTTATATCAAAACACGAGACGAGTATTTAATCGTCATATTGCATACCAACACCGAACACTAATTTCCTTTTCCACATACACCCTATTCCGGGATTCATATCAATCATTCAGATCATACTAAAATTTGCTTAAAATAACAAATGCATAAATACATTCATACTCACATAATAGCCCGTGAAGACTCGAAGCGCCATCTCGCAATCCCGTATCCAACGTTGCTAACATAACCTATTATCAAATTTCAACACAATTAAGGCTCAAACCCTCCAAATCAATCACAAAAGCTAATAACCCTATTCCAATCATCACACAAGCGTTTATTGAATGCCTGGGATGCACACGTGCCTTGCACGTAACATTCGAATTACTACGAAATTTTATCCCCATGAAATTACTAAAATCACCCCCAAATTATTCTAATGGTTCTACTAAAATTCTACTACTATAAAGGGGGTAATTCTCACATATATAATTTTCTTTTACAAACCCAAAACCCTAATTTATTAACAACATGCAAACTCTTTAATAATATGCTAATTTCTGGCCTCTATTACCTCTAACATCTTATAATCCCCCTACCATAATCCTCTTACTCCAAATAAGTTAACTCCACTAAATTTTATACAAAAATAAAATCTAGGGTTTACCTTTTCGAAACCCTTTCGAAAAACGGACTCCGCCACGACGTAGAAGACCCTCCAATTAGTCAATCCCTCAATTTAATTTGGATTTGGTGAAGGAACGAAGTGGATTGAGCGGGAGAAGGGGGAGGCCGAATGGGTTTCGGCGGGTTCGGGATGGAAAGAACAGGAAGAAGATGGAGAAGGAGGAGAGAAGGGGTGGGGGGGGGGGGGGTTTATAAAAAAATATATAATATAAATATATATATATAAGGAATAATTACAACTAGGCCCCCAGACCTCCAAAGTATTTCAAACAAACCCCAACTCTATTCTTTAATAGCACCAACAATACAAAATACATTAAAACGACTTTGTAATAATCTGTATAAAATAATTTCGTTTTCGAAAATAATAATGATAAAATAAAGTAGACAACATATCTTATATTTCTCGATAAAAATAATTATTATCGGAAAATACATATTCGCGCGAAATTCTTAATCGCGCATACATTTCGATGCAAAATAGCCATATGCTATTTTCGGGTCGTTACATCACTCCCTCCTTAGAATCGTTCTGTCCTCAGAACGCTGCTAGTGGAGAGGAAGACAACCACAACATCAATGGTTCATGAGATGTTTTCCTGAACCATCTCTAGTTCCTCGAGTGATATTCTCGAAAACTGGTCTTCTACCAAGTTGAACTGTTGTCCTTCAGCCTTCTGGATAGACCCACTATGAATTTGATGCTGACCTTCCTCTGCTCTTGCTCTAGAGTAGACAGTGGCTGCATTACCTTGCTCTATCCTTGTCTACAAGTGATGTTGATTTACTCCTTGATTACGACTTTTATTGGTTGGTGACCACTCCCTCCTTAGAAAGGACGAAGTCACACATTGCTACTTCAGCCCCTGAGCAGCTCCTCTCGGTGTCTTTGCTGAATTGTTAATAGGGTTGCCCCCTGTCTGAGCGAGATTTCCTCCCTGGGCGTGTTCTTAGTGGCTGCTTAATCATAAGCTGATCTTGGAGAATCTGTCGCTTCAGCGCTTCAATCCTTGCATTTCCTGCTTAAGCCTTCTGACTTGTTCACTCGGGCTCGGTTGTAGCTCCCATCGTGCCAAAACTGAGCTCTGAACTTGAGTAATCACTCTAATAATGACTTACTTGATCTCATCATCTAGCTTCTTGCTTCTTTCACGGTCTTTGGTTGAGGTCAATCCTTCCCTTATCTCGATCTTTTGCAGTTCAGTAGTCACTCCCTCCTTAGAATAGGGCATGGCCTATAATCATTACTTCAAACTTCCAGGATTCTCTTCTGTAATTTGCTCGAAGCTGATGCTCCAAGTGGTGTATTCAAACGAATCAAATCTAGAGTTGCCTCCCGCACATATCTCAACACTTGAAAAATAATTCAGACAAAGAATGTGATGAACCACAATTGAACAAAACAGTTGTATGAATTCCATATATATATATATATATATAAATCCAACTGGTTACGAAAGTGTTTCATCATACCTTACTTCTTAGTCCAAAATAATTTCCAAAAATACAACTTTTAAACTTAGTTGCAGTTCTATATGCACATGCCGGTACTAGCGCTCCTGCCTTCTACAGCTTGCTGGTAATAAGTGCGAACTCTACCCTTGGTGAACAGGCTCTTTTCCTTTGTTGTTCACCTTTGGGGTTGATCTGCTGTTCTATCTTACGAAGCTGGGGACAATCTGGTCGGATATGAACTGTAGAACCCCGTATTTTCAAATATTATTTTAAAAGATTTGAAAATGAATTAAAATGATTTTCTGGAGATTTAATAAATATTTTCTAAAAGATTTATCTTTTTACGCGTGTAGAACACGTGCAAATAGTTTCTTGAGAAGTTTGAAAGTCAAGTTTTCTTTATGAAAAATCATTATTTAATATTTGAAATTTATTTATTATTTTTCCAGATTTTTCTGAAATTAATCGGACCTATTTGCAATTTTTGAGAAAAGGAGGACCTTTTTGCAAATTTGACACTTTTAGGGGTTAAAGTGCAAAATGTAATTTCTAGACGATTTGAACAGTATTGATTGAGATTTAGAATGTATATTTTCTTATAAATCCAAATTTAAATGAGTTTTGATGGAATTTTCAAAGATAGAACTATATATGTAAATTGTATTTTGGAAAGGATTGTTTTGCAAAAGTATGGGTGAAACCCTAAACCTATTCCCGGATATAAAAGGGGATCCTTTCAGCCGTCATTTACAAAATATACAGAATTTTGAGATCTTGATTTGGTGGAGAAAGGCGATTTTGGATCTCGCAAGAAGAAGACTTCTCGTTGGATCTTTGCAATTCTAAAGGTGAGTGATATGAACTTTGTTTTGTGATTTGGTTTATGTGAATGATTGTTTGTTGCTTGTTTGACATGCTTGTTATTTAGTGTAATTTGTATGAGAGCGATGCAATGGTTATTGTTGTATTAGGTATGTGAAATCTATGAACGTTTAGTAGACCTTGATTAATGTATTCTCTATTGCTAGAAACATGTTTAAGATTTGAGTATGGTCATGATAAAAAGGAATTGGATGGTTGAATCTCTGGATCTTATGATCACAAATCAGATCTGGGTGATGAGTTGTGAGAGAAATTTTGTATAAAGAAACCCTAATGAAAGAATTTGGAATCTAGAACATGAGATCTGAGTTTTGAGATATTTGGTGATTGAGTACTGCATCCAATCGAAGATTAGTTAAGACTTGTCATTTCCTGAATACGAATTAATTTCATAAGAAATGAATCCTTAGAAAACTTTAGTTTTGATTATTGTACTCAGACTTAAAATTGTGGAAACTGTAGACCGACAGTCGACTGGTCTACTAATCAGTCGACTGGTAAGACCCTACTGCCGTATCTTTAGCCTTTGAAAATTCGTTTTGTGCAGTCGACTGAGACCTCTATTCAGTCGACTGGTGTACTGAAAATTTAGTTTTGTAAAGTATCGCAGTTTCTTGTCTGAATAGTCGACCGATGACTTCTTTGAGTCGACTATTAGTACTTAGAATATTTCTTGGGAATTATTGGAAATTGTCTCGGGTAAGTCGACTAATGGTTTCTTAAGTCGACTTATAGTACTTGTTATGATCTTGGATATTGGTTCTCGGGGCAGTCGACTTACTACAGTATAAGTCGACTGGTGCTAATGAGCTTTTCATAATCTTGAATGTTCTTTTAAGTCTTTAGTCTTTGTAGATGGATATATTCTGTGGTGTGAGAGTCAAACTCTGGGGTTGGGTATATTCAGCGGTGTGAGAATCACTGTTAGTGATTGAATACCGGGTATCCGATCTGCGGTGTTGAGAGTGACTGAATACCGGGTATCCGCTCCGTGGCATTTTTAGTGATTGATAGTTGGATATATTCTGCGGTGTGAGAGTCATTAAACTCTGGGGTTGGGTATATTCAGCGGTGTGAGAATCACTGTTAGTGATTGAATACCGGGTATCCGATCTGCGATGTTGAGAGTGACTGAATACCGGGTATCCGATCCGTGGCATTTTTAGTGATTGATAGTTGGATATATTCTGCGGTGTGAGAGTCATTAAACTCTGGGGTTGGGTATATTCAGCGGTGCGAGAATCACTGTTAGTGATTGAATACCGGGTATCCGATCTGCGGTGTTGAGAGTGACTGAATACCGGGTATCCGATCCGTGGCATTTTTAGTGATTGATAGTTGGATATATTCTGCGGTGTGAGAGTCATTAAACTCTGGGGTTGGGTATATTCAGCGGTGTGAGAATCACTATTAGTGATTGAATACCGGGTATCCGATTTGCGGTGTTGAGAGTGACTGAATACCGGGTATCCGATCCGTGGCCTTTTTAGTGATTGATAGTTGGATATATTCTGTGGTGTGAGAGTCATTAAACTCTGGGGTTGGGTATATTCAGCGGTGTGAGAATCATTGTTAGTGATTGAATATCGGGTATCCGATCTGCGGTGTTGAGAGTGACTGAATACCGGGTATCCGATCCGTGGCATTTTTAGTGATTGATAGTTGGATATATTCTGCGGTGTGAGAGTCATTAAACTCTGGGGTTAGGTATATTCAGCGGTGTGAGAATCACTATTAGTGATTGAATACCGGGTATCCGATCTGCGGTGTTGAGAGTGACTGAATACCGGGTATTCGATCCATGGTATTTTTAGTGATTGATAGTTGGATATATTCTGCGGTGTGAGAGTCATTAAACTCTAGGGTTGGGTATATTCAGCAGTGTGAGAATCACTGTTAGTGATTGGATACCGGGTATCCGATCTGCGGTGTTGAGAGTGACTGAATACCGAGTATCCGATCCGTGGTATTGAGAGTGATTAATAGAAAGGTATCTGATCGGTGGCATTGTTTTTCGACTTGGTTTTATGCATGTACTTGCCTATCGTTTCTTACTTCGCAATACATGTTCAGTTTATGTATTTTTCTTCAGTACATGTTGCTTAAGAAATCATGTTTATTATTCATTTATGTTTGTTGTTTATATCACTCACACCATTTATGGCTGACCCCTTTAGTTTGGGGGTTAGGGTTCAACTCTAGACTCATATGATGCAGGTTGTTGCTTAGAGTTTGGAGGTTGGAGGCTTGAGTTAGCTTTAGAGATTGTGAGTGATGTAATAGAGCCTTGAGTAAATTTTGTAAAGAGAAGTGTTGTAAAAGAAAGTTGTAATTCAAGGTGTTTGTATTTCCGCTGCATTTGAAAAAGAATGTTGTAATAAAAAAAAATTATTTGTGTTTTGAGCTATGTGTACTATTACATTGAAGTGGATTCTGGGATTGTGCCACGTATTTTCTAAGTTATTCTATTAGAAATTCGGGGCGCTACAGATTAGTATCAGAGCATGCTTCAATAGTAATAATAGACATAGTATGAAAACCAACCTAGGTGTGGACACTAGAGAGTGAGTACCTAGGTGTGGACATTAGAGTGTGAGTATCACATAGAATTGGAACATGATGTTTGGTTTGAGGTTATGGGTTGGGGTATGGTGATAGTTTTGTCATAGGGTGTGGTTGTGAATTGTGTGATGCTCTAACTTTTCCCTCGTTTTGCAGTATTCAAAATGGTTGCACCCAGGGGCAGGAACGGAGGCAACAATGAGGATGGATCTGGTAGTTCTCGAGGAACGGGTATTGACCTTGAGGCTAAATTCGCCAAGGTGTATCAGACCCTGAATGCGCTGATGGCATTCAACTTGGCACAACAGCAGAATCAACAGCAGACTCAGCAGCAGAATCCGCAGCCAAATCATGGAGCAGGACAGGGATTGGTTAACGCTGATCCTATCAAGCAAATCGAATCCTTTAAGAGGATGAGGCCGCCAGTTTTTGAGGGGCAAGCTGATCCAACCGCAGCAGATGATTGGATTAGGAAGATGCAGACGATCTTCGAGGTATCGGAGACTCCGGCAGTCAGCATGGTAAAGTTGGCTACTATGCAACTGGAAAAGGACGCTGGTGTCTGGTGGGAATCGCTGAAGAGGACTTTGGGAGATCAGCCAATGACTTGGGAAGCTTTTCTGGAGGAGTTCAGAGACCGCTTCTTTCCCCTAGATGTTCAGGAGAAGAAGGCGACCGAGTTCTTGAACCTTCAGCAGGGCAGCATGACCGTACGGGAGTATGAGACCAAGTTTGCTCAACTTGCGAGGTATGCACCGGAGTTGGTCGTGGACGAAGCGAAAAAGGCCAAAAAGTTTGAGCAGGGCTTGAGGCCAAATTTGAGGTCAAGGATGGTTCCGTTGGGCATCAGAAGGTTCGACAAGCTGGTCAGGAGAGCAGCTATGACCGAGGAAGATATGGACCAGTCCCAGGAGAAGCAAGAGATCGGGAACAAGAAAAAGAGGCCAGCAGATGATCAGAACGGGAAGGAATTCCCAGCAAAGCAGGGCAAGTTCAGTGATCCAGTGCAGAAGGCACCTGCAACTCAGGAAGTGACTTGTTTTTACTGCAATGAGGCAGGTCATTACAGGTCAGCATGTCCGAAGTTGGCAAAGCGACTTGTTTTCATTGTGGTCAAGAAGGGCACATTCGACCAATCTGTCCGCAGCTGAAAAAAAATGGTGCAGGGAAAGGTAAGGATCTGAAGCATGGGCGAGTGTTCGCATTGACTGAGGAGGATGAGGGTAACTCTGGAATGTGATCTGAGTGTGCAAGAATTTAGAAATTCATTCTTTTGTATTAAGTAAAACTTTTGGGGAATAATTGAAGATTGAGTATTTTTTTCATGTGACAAAATTTATTTGGATTAATGGAATAAAGACAAAGTTTCATTTGATACTGTTTTCTTGCATGCAAGTGTGTCGCCCATTTATTGATAGTCTTAAGTGTGGAGCTTAAGGTATTCCCAGACAGGATCTTGAGGTGGCTATCCTTAGTCATGTCCTTTCTAAGGAGGGAGTGGCCACCGATTCTCGGAAGGATGAAGCAGAAGGTCAGAGTTAGATGCAGGAGTTCAGTAGTTGCTGCAGCGTGACTTCCAACGGTAAGTTATCAGAGTTGCGCAGCGGAAGTTTGTCTTTCTGAATTCTTTGCATGATTGTGTTTCTTCTGTATGTTGTGTTTCTTTTGTTGGATTGTATTGACTGTATTTCCTAAAATTATGTTTCTATCCATGAGTTTTCATTCTTGGTTGGTGTGTTTGTTCGGATCCCATTAGCAGTAGTTCTGAGGACAGAACTCTTCTAAAGAGAGAGTGATGTAGAACCCCGTATTTTCAAATATTATTTTAAAAGATTTGAAAATGAATTAAAATGATTTTCTGGAGATTTAATAAATATTTTCTAAAAGATTTATCCTTTTACGCGTGTAGAACACGTGCAAATAGTTTCTTGAGAAGTTTGAAAGTCAAGTTTTCATTATGAAAAATTATTATTTAATATTTGGAATTTATTTATTATTTTTCCAGATTTTTCTGAAATTAATCGGACCTATTTGCAATTTTTGAGAAAAGGAGGACCTTTTTGCAAATTTGACACTTTTAGGGGTTAAAGTTCAAAATGTAATTTCTGGACAATTTGAACAGTATTGATTGAGATTTAGAATGTATATTTTCTTATAAATCCAAATTTAAATGAGTTTTGATGGAATTTCCAAAGATAGAACTATATATGTAAATTGTATTTTGGAAAGGATTGTTTTGCAAAAGTATGGGTGAAACCCTAAACCTATTCCCGGATATAAAAGGGGATCCTTTCAGCAGTCATTTACAAAATATACAGAATTTTGAGATCTTGTTTTGGTGGAGAAAGGCGATTTTGGATCTCGCAAGAAGAAGACTTCTCATTGGATCTTTGCAATTCTAAAGGTGAGTGATATGAACTTTGTTTTGTGATTTGGTTTATGTGAATGATTGTTTGTTGCTTGTTTGACATGCTTGTTATTTAGTGTAATTTGTATGAGAGCGATGCAATGGTTATTGTTGTATTAGGTATGTGAAATCTATGAACGTTTAGTAGACCTTGATTAATGTATTCTCTATTGCTAGAAACATGTTTAAGATTTGAGTATGGTCATGATAAAAAGGAATTGGATGGTTGAATCTCTGGATCTTATGATCACAAATCAGATCTGGGTGATGAGTTGTGAGAGAAATTTTGTATAAAGAAACCCTAATGAAAGAATTTGGAATCTAGAACATGAGATCTGAGTTTTGAGATATTTGGTGATTGAGTACTGCATCCAATCGGAGATTAGTTAAGACTTGTCATTTCCTGAATACGAATTAATTTCATAAGAAATGAATCCTTAGAAAAATTTAGTTTTGATTATTGTACTCAGACTTAAAATTGTGGAAACTGTAGACCGACAGTCGACTGGTAAGACCCCACTGCCGTATCTTTAGCCTTTGAAAATTCGTTCTGTGCAGTCGACTGAGACCTCTATTCAGTCGACTGGTGTACTGAAAATTTAGTTTTGTAAAGTATCGCAGTTTCTTGTCTGGACAGTCGACCAATGACTTCTTTGAGTCGACTGTTAGTACTTAGAATATTTCTTGGGAATTATTGGAAATTGTCTTGGGTAAGTCGACTAATGGTTTCTTAAGTCGACTTATAGTACTTGTTAGGATGTTGGATATTGGTTCTCGGTGCAGTCGACTTACTACAGTATAAGTCGACTGGTGCTGATGAGCTTTTCATAATCTTGAATGTCCTTTCAAGTCTTTAGTCTTTGTAGATGGATATATTCTGCGGTGTGAGAGTCAAACTCTGGGGTTGGGTATATTCAGCGGTGTGAGAATCACTGTTAGTGATTGAATACCGGGTATCCGATCTGCGGTGTTGAGAGTGACTGAATATCGGGTATCCGATCTGTGGCATTTTTAGTGATTGATAGTTGGATATATTCTGTGGTGTGAGAGTCATTAAACTCTGGGGTTGGGTATATTCAGCGGTGTGAGAATCACTGTTAGTGATTGAATACCGGGTATCCGATCTGCGGTGTTGAGAGTGACTGAATACCGGGTATCCGATCTGTGGCATTTTTAGTGATTGATAGTTGGATATATTCTGTGGTGTGAGAGTCATTAAACTCTGGGGTTGGGTATATTCAGCAGTGTGAGAATCACTGTTAGTGATTGAATACCGGGTATCCGATCTGCGGTGTTGAGAGTGACTGAATACCGGGTATCCGATTTGTGGCATTTTTAGTGATTTATAGTTAGATATATTCTGCGGTGTGAGAGTCATTAAACTCTGGGGTTGGGTATATTCAGCGGTGTGAGAATCACTATTAGTGATTGAATACCGGGTATCCGATCTGCGGTGTTGAGAGTGACTGAATACCGGGTATCCGATCCGTGGCATTTTTAGTGATTGATAGTTGGATTTATTCTGCGGTGTAAGAGTCATTAAACTCTGGGATTGGGTATATTCAGCGGTGTGAGAATCACTGTTAGTGATTGAATACCGGGTATCCGATCTGCGGTGTTGAGAGTGACTGAATACCGGGTATCCGATTCGTGGTATTTTTAGTGATTGATAGTTGGATATATTCTGCGGTGTGAGAGTCATTAAACTCTGGGGTTGGGTATATTCAGCAGTGTGAGAATCACTGTTAGTGATTGGATACCGGGTATCCGATCTGCGGTGTTGAGAGTGACTGAATACCGAGTATCCGATCCGTGGTATTGAGAGTGATTAATAGAAAGGTATCTGATCGGTGGCATTGTTTTTCGACTTGGTTTTATGCATGTACTTGCCTATCGTTTCTTACTTCGCAATACATGTTTAGTTTATGTATTTTTGTTCAGTACATGTTGCTTAAGAAATCATGTTTATTATTCATTTATGTTTGTTGTTTATATCACTCACACCTTTTATGGCTGACCCCTTTAGTTTGGGGGTTAGGGTTCAACTCTAGCCTCATATGATGCAGGTTGTTGCTTAGATTTTGGAGGTTGGAGGCTTGAGTTAGCTTTAGAGATTGTGAGTGATGTAATAGAGCCTTGTGTAAATTTTGTAAAGAGAAGTGTTGTAAAAGAAAGTTGTAATTCAAGGTGTTTGTATTTCCGCTGCATTTGAAAAAGAATGTTGTAATAAAAGAAAATTATTTGTGTTTTGAGCTATGTGTACTATTACATTGAAGTGGATTCTGGGATTGTACCACGTATTTTCTAAGTTATTATATTAGAAATTCAGAGCGCTACATGACCAATCCTCCCACGTTTGTGACATGCACTGGTACTTATCTAAGTGTCCTTCCTCGAACACTGGTTCTTGAGATGACCATGCTCACCACATAAAACAACTTCCTGAGCTTGGTGCCTCCAAGGTTGCCCTCCGTTTTCTGAGTCTTCCGCTTCTGACCTTGGCCTTTGAACCCTGATCCTGGTGCAGATCTTGTCCCTTGTAGTCATGGACAGACTGATTTCTTGTGCCTGACTCTCTCACAAGATTTCATACTACAACCTTGGTGGTCTTTGGAATTTGCTCCCATTCATGTTGTAGTCCTTGTGGTGGTGAAGTCTCCTTGGCTCCTCGCTCAAGGTTATCGGATCATCCATCGATGTCGGTTCACTCTCTTCCATCAACACCTCCTTGGTTAGGACATCCTCGAACATCATTCATGTGTTTAAAGGATGGTAACCCATACACTAGGATTAGTCCAGATATAGAAAAATTATAAAACATAAGTTGAAAGAGCCAACAATATGAATTATAACTATCTACAACTAGCTAAAACCCGACTCCTAAAGGGCATTCAAGTTTAATTTTCCTACTGTGTTGGACTGTAAATTGAAGTCAGCTCTGATACCACTCTGTAGCGCCCCGATTCCCATATAACTGAAAAACCGTGACACATGCCAAGATCTTTCCTTCAATTAGTCACGATACACAAAATGCTGGAAATTAAAACTTTTTATTCAATATAGAGTTACCCCGCAGTAATTACAAATATCAGTTTGTAATACCAACTGTAGCGCCTGCCCTTTTTCCTTTTTGACTCCAAACTCAATTCTTCCAATTTCTATATCACTTTAACCATAAACTAAGATAGTTGTGTTTCAGGAAAAATTTCGGCAGAGTCTCCCCTGTAATTTCTACCCCGAAACACAAAAAGCTTACGGAATTCTGCTCTAAATTCCGTAGCTCACATCACAGGCAATAATATCACAGGCTCCCCAGGCCAAAATGAGCATCATCACACAGGTAATATATATAAATGCTCTGGGAGCCAAACTCATAATGGTTTATCAATTATCAATTAAAAACCATAAATCCTTTTGAAAATGTAGTAAGTTTTTAGAAAATAACTTGTAAAAGCTTACCACAGCGCCCGGTACTCCACAACGAGATGGGTACGGATCAAAACCATATCATGCCACTCCACACTCTACTCTCCATCATCATCCACATACTTATACATCAGAAATACAATTTAGAGCATAAAACCTTTACTATTTACAATTAAAATATAACAATAAATAGTAAAGTGAAGCTCCACTCCACCGGAACCTGAACCTATACCTCACGTCTGCACCGCTGAGGACCTGTAACAGTAGGGGCCTAGGGTAGTCCAGAGACCCCCTAACCCCCCAAACACTAAGGGGTTAGCCATTTCTGGTGTGAGTACAATATATTACTAAGCAAATAAATTAAACTTATAAGTAAACCAGAATGAACTTACGAATACCAAGATAAACCTGAACATGTAAATGTCATATACGGAAATTCACATCAAATACTCACTGCATCACTTCCCGTATGCGTATCCACACCTGCTCACAAACGTGCTTAACTTTAATTTGGAAAATCATTTCCAAATTAGTCGCTTAAGGCCCATCACTTTACGCCTTATGCAAATATTCCTGTGGCTTATTCTCCCATAAAGCTTTACATTCACACGCACTCTATTTCCACATAACTGCATCTTATTTACCATTCATTTGCAATTACATATTCGCGACGTAAATTCCTTCGCGATCTCATATCACATAAACATCACATTCATTCATTTCTTACGACATATATCATCGCGTCTCGCAATACATCACCTTCACACTCATCACGCAGTTCAACTATCACACTCACAATTTGGCTTGAATGGAAAATAACATGTATCCTAATTTCCTAGTGTTCGTGTATGCCGTGACCTGAGTCTAATGCAAAATGCAGAGTATAGAACAGATGCACTTAATCTAACGTCAGCAGGACTCTGGACACACATGCATCCCATACTACATGTGGCCCAGGTCAAGCCAACGTCCTTAGTCTAATGCAAGCGAGACTTTGGAAATGTATGCATCCCATACTACATACTTTCCAAATCAAGCCGTTGTTTCTAAGTTTAGGGATTCGAACCCTCGCTACGCAATGCATTCTAATTCGGTCCACTTCCTGTTCCCGATAGATCGCAGCAATGAGGTTGCAGTCAACGGTCCCACCATTCTGCAGTCAACAGCTGTGAAGAACATAAAGATATACGGTCCCACCGTATGGCAGCTAACGGTCCCACCGTTCTGCAGTCAGCGGCCGTGACGAATTTAAAGATATACGGTCCCACCGTATGGCAGTCAACAGTCCCACCGTTCTGCAGTCAACAGTCGTGACGAATTTAAAGATATACGGTCCCACCGTATGGCAGTCAACGGTCCCACCGTTCTGCAGTCAACAGTCGTGACGATAAAGATATACGGTCCCACCGTATGGCAGACAACGGTCCCACCGTTCTGCAGTCAACAGCCGTGACTATAAATATATACGGTCCCACCGTATGGCAAACAACGGTCCCACCGTTCTGCAGTCAACAGCCGTGACGATAAATATATACGGTCCCACCGTATGGCAGACAACGGTCCCACCGTTCTGCAGTCAACAGCCGTGACGATAGATATATACGGTCCCACCGTATGGCAGACAACGGTCCCACTGTTCTGCAGTCAACAGCCGTGATGATAAATATATACGGTCCCACCGTATGGCAGACAACGGTCCCACCGTTCTGCAGTCAACAGCCGTGACGATAAATATATACGGTCCCACCGTATGGCAGACAACGGTCCCACCGTTCTGCAGTCAACAGCCGTGACGATAAAGATATACGGTCCCACCGTATGGCAGACAACGGTCCCACCATTCTACAGTCAACAGCCGTGACGATAAATATATACGGTCCCACCGTATGGCAGACAACGGTCCCACCGTTCTGCTGTCAACAGCCGTGACGATAAATATATACGGTCCCACCGTAAGGCAGACAACGGTCCCACCGTTCTGCAGTCAACTTAAACTTGAAGTTTAGTCTAATCAACAGGTCGCTAGCTTGCACGTCCATAACTTCCAACACACAATACAAAATTTGCGTGATACTATAAAACCTCATGTACTCTCAATAGTACATTCTTCTTGCACTCGTTGCACCTTTCCAATATCATAAGAGTTTGCTCACTCATCGGAAATTCTCGATTCTGAGTCCTATGGAAAGGTGGGAGTGTCTATTTCGACTTCTTAATTTGACTCTTTCAGACTCTATCATTTGAGTTCCCGAAAGCACAAGTTCCATCAGGTGTACAAACAGAGAGAAACTGGTTTTTCTTAGCCAATAATACTTCAACTAAGATTGGGTCTGTTCCATCCTTGGAAAATCATAACTCTCAACCTGTAACTGGAATTACAAAACTCCAGATGGGTTAGAAAGCTATGACTCCCTACTACGACTCACTAGTTGGTCAATTTCCCAAATTCTTAACCCTTTCAGAGCAAGAATTTCCCAACTTACCCTCATAAACATGCTTCTTAACAAGCTCATATAAAAATGAGTTGTTCTTTACCATACAACTATCCTTCTTAGCATTCCACTTATCATACAATGATAATCAAAATTCTCCAAACGTTCCCACAAGCTAAGAATTCACATATACATCACAACGCCATGTATGTATATCTACACAATACATTACCATCACCCTGATTATTTAAAACCACATCAATCCACCATATACCGACATCCTTATATACATATAACTCATCCCCATATATATATATAACTAATCCATCATCTATAAATTTATATCAAAACACGAGACGAGTATTTAATCGTCATATCGCATACCAACACCGAACACTAATTTCCTTTTCCACATACACCCTATTCCGGGATTCATATCAATCATTCAGATCATACTAAAATTTGCTTAAAATAACAAATGCATAAATACATTCATACTCACATAATAGCCCGTGAAGACTCGAAGCGCCATCTCGCAATCCCGTATCCAACGTTGCTAACATAACCTATTATCAAATTTCAACACAATTAAGGCTCAAACCCTCCGAATCAATCACAAAAGCTAATAACCCTATTCCAACCATCACACAAGCGTTTATTGAACGCCTGGGATGCACATGTGCCTTGCATGTAACATTCGAATTACTACGGAATTTTATCCCCATGAAATTACTAAAATCACCCCCAAATTATTCTAATGGTTCTACTAAAATTCTACTACTATAAAGGGGGTAATTCTCACATATATAATTTTCTTTTACAAACTCAAAACCCTAATTTATTAACAACATGCAAACTCTTTAATAATATGCTAATTTCTAGCCTCTATTACCTCTAACATCTTATAACCCCCCTACCATAATCCTCTTACTCCAAATAAATTAACCCCACTAAATTTTATACAAAAATAAAATCTAGGGTTTACCTTTTCGAAACCCTTTCGAAAAACGAACTCCGCCACGACGTAGAGGACCCTCCAATTAGTCAATCCCTCAATTTAATTTGGATTTGGTGAAGGAACGAAGTGGATTGAGCGGGAGAAGGGGGAGGCCTAATGGGTTTCGGCGGGTTCGGGATGGAAAGAACAGGAAGAAGATGGAGAAGGAGGAGAGAAGGGGGGGGGTTATAAAAAAATATATAATATAAATATATATAAGGAATAATTACAACTAGGCCCCCAGACCTCCAAAGTATTTCAAACAAACCCCAACTCTATTCTTTAATAGCACCAACAATACAAAATACATTAAAACGACTTTGTAATAATCCGTATAAAATAATTTCGTTTTCAAAAATAATAATGATAAAATAAAGTAGACAACATATCTTATATTTCTCGATAAAAATAATTATTATCGGAAAATACATATTCGCGCGAAATTCTCAATCGCGCACACATTTCGATGCAAAATAGCCATATGCTATTTTCGGGTCGTTACACAGGGGGCTGGATAATTGACGTAGAAGTCAACAGTTCCTTCAGCTTATCAAATGCCTTTTTACATGCCTCATCGAGCTCAAAAGCCACATCCTTTTATAGCAACTAGCAAAGGGGTAATGCTATTTTGGAGAAGTCTTGGAAAGGGGTAATGCTATTTTGGAGAAGTCCTTGATGAATCTTTGGTAAAAACCTGTCTAAAAAAAGAATGAACTTCCCGTACACTAGCTGGATAAGGTAAAGATTGAATGCTATCAACTTTGGCTTCATCTACCTCTTTGGGATAAGGTCAAGCCTAGATGAAACAACATGACCCAAAACTATATCTTGTTCAACCATAAAATGACATTTTTTAGAATATAGCACAAGGTTTATTTCTATGCCTCTTTGAAGAACAAGTGTAACGTTATGCAAACAATTATCAAAGGAGTATCCATAAACTGTGAAATCATCCATAAAGAATTCTAAGATATGCTCAATATAATATGAAAATATGCTAACCATGCACCTTTGGAAAGTGGATGGGGCATTCAAAAGGCCAAAGTGGATGCGATGATATGCAAAGTTCTGAATGAGTATGTAAAAGTCGTATTTTCTTGACCCTCCGGAGATCTGAAAATAACCTGAATAACCATCAAGGAAATAATAGTATGAATAACCAGCTAACCTTTCAAGCATTTAATCAATAAAAGGTAAGGGGAAATCGTATTTGCGGGTTAATTCTATAATCAATACAAACCCGCCACCTATTTTGAACACGGGTAGGAACTAACTCATCATTATGATTTTTTAAAACAGTTATTCCAGTCTTTTTAGGAACCACTTGAACCGAGCTAACCCAATTGCTATCCGAAATAGGATAAATCACTCTAACTTCAAGAAGTTTGAGGATCTCTATAATGCCCCGTAATTTTTAATTCAATATTTTGAATTAATAAATAATTTTTAAATCAATTTATTTAATTATTTTGAATTTTCGTAAAATTGACATTTACACACGTGCAAATATTTCGAAGTGTGAATTTAAAATTATGAGTTGATGAACAAATTCTATTATTTATTATTGTGTACATTTAAATTTTTGGGATTTTTCTAAATAAAAAAAACTAATTTTGTAAATTTTCGAAAGAAAGGGACATTTTCTTAAAAAGTCGTTTGGAGGTGAATTTTGAACTTAGAAAATTAGTTGATTGCGTTTTAGGGCTGGCTATCAGTGTAGGGCTCTAAGAAATTACATTATATCCATATTTGATTGATTTTTACTGATTTAATTGAATAAATATATAAGTACGAAATTTTGAGATTGTTGGGGACTTTATTGCAAATATTTTTTTTGGAAAATAAAAAGTTAGAAAACTTATTTGAAAAACCTAATACTTATTTTTAGATAATAATTCTAAATTTTCTGAATTTGTATGAATAATTTTTGGCATATTTGCAAATATCTCAAAGTAAAGGGTTTTTTTTGTAAAATCGCCCCTCAGGGGCAATTTTTGGAAAGAAACGGATTTATGGGCTGCTCTATCGGCTGACCAGATTTGGAAGGATTGGAGGATTATATTTTCACTCAAATTTGATTTGATTAGATCTAACAAATTGATTTGTAAGACTTTATCATATAAAAACATATTTTTCTAAGGGGTTTTTTGTAAAAATCTTCATATTAAACCCTAGAACAGCTTGGCCTATATCTACAGTAGTAATTAGTTGCCCCACTTAACGCAATTTTCTTCCCACATTATATTTTTTTGGAGTTTGGAGCTTTGGAGATCCCAATTTTGGAAGGAGGAGGAGGAGCATCGTTTCTCATTATTGTTATCTTCTTTTAGTCTTCTTTAAGGTGGATAATCTTCCTACTCTCTAGATGTGTTTTATTCCTTTTTTTTATATCTTTGATGAACAATAGAGATCATGCTAGGGTTTGGATTTGTTTAATTTTGATTATATTGGCATGATTATGATGGTTGTTTATGAATTTATGGTAGAGATGAATTGTTAGATAAACATTGATGTTAATAAGATAAAAATCTAACCTTGATGACATGACACTCTTATTTGATCTACTTGTTGTATGAAGAGTACTTTTGTAAATGAAAGGTTGTGTTTAATTGTGAAATTTTTATGAACCCATGAACTGTTGTAGACGATTGGAGTTGCCTTACGTACTAAACATTCATGTTGATCAAAGATAAATTATTCTTGAGCCTTAGAGTTCCTTTTCTATGCTTGCTCTATCTAAAATTTTATTGTTGAACCTACATATGAATGTAGATGTTTAGATCTATATGGGTGGCTAAAGAATATGTTTGAATTGTAGAAAAGATGAGATTTTGATAAATTATTCGTTGTTGTTTTTTTTGTGAACTTATGATGGGTTGAAAGTTTGAATTTTTATGCAAAATAAGGATCAAAATCACCACAAAATACATATTGAAGTATTGGGGACCTAGGGTTAGAGTTTTCGGGGTTAAACTCCAACCCTAGGGTTGCTCGGGGTTGGGTCAAAATAGTGTCGGGGTTGCACAGTGCCAACCTGAGCACTATGCAAACTCGGCCCACTGTTTTGGCTTGCGGTTTAAGCTATTGGCTCGATTTTTTTGAGGGGTTTTGTGAGGGGCTTATGTGCTAGGGTTTGGGAACTCTAGTACGCGTATAGATATGCATATATATGTGTTAATATGATAATTTTAAGAGGACTGATTGAGTTATTGATGAAGTTTCGATGTTATTAAATTTCAGAATTTGTTTCAAGTTGGGATGTATTAAAATAATGTTTGAGAGAAATAAATCTAAGTTTTGAGAAGATTAAATTCCCTTTTTTGAAGGGCTATTTATTTCAATTTGTAGAGGTAAAAATTTTGAGTTCTAAAGGGGTATTTCTCAAATTCCAAAAGAGGCAAGTTTCAGATTTTATGAAAAATGTGAGTTTCAGTTTATTGGTGATTTAGAGCTACTATTTTCATGCGAATGAGCTACAAATTTGGCAACAAATCCTATGGTTATGGAGGAAATATAAACTCAATTTTCCAAATTTTTATATTTATTTTTGAATTGACTGCTCTAAGGGAGAAGAAGATACAACTTTCAGATTTTCAGATAATGGATGTTTAACAGAAATTGTTGAATATAAACACTTCAAATTAATCCATTTGAGTCCAGATTTTTATGGTGAGTTCCCTGTTATGTGCTGGATTTAAATGAAATTTTCCAAAATTTAAAATTAATTTTCGAGTGTACTGTTTTGAAGAACGAAATCATGAAATTTTCAGATTTTGGTGAAATTCTAGTTCAACTTTCGATACATTCAAGTAAGGGTTTGTGGGAAATAATTCTAAATTTTCATAGATGAAATTCTCAGTTTTTTTAGAGATTTGTTTCGGTTGAGATCGAATGAATTTGTAGTTGAATTTATTGAACTTTACGAATAAGTTGAGAGTGAAGTTTAAAAAGTTGATTTTTTAAGAAATTTCGTAAGTTGAATATTTTACCATATATGATAGAGGCTCTCATGGAAACATTGGTTGCTTTATAAGAATGTGACTAATGAAGCAAATTTTTGGATAATAAAAACCAAGATGTGGTTGATTTGAGACTTAGGATTATGAGTGGACCCTAAAAGGACTATTAATGATATTTTGAATCTTGAGACTCTAGAGTTTGAGTAGGACCCTTGCATGCCGGTAAATGAGATTTGGTTGAAATTGGGCCAGTGGGGCTTTGTTTGATTCAGTAAAGTTAAGTCCGGTAGGGGTACACCAACTCTATAGAGACTGTGACCCTAATTAATTGAACATAATAAACATAAGGACAGGCACTAGATGGTGATATGATGAAATAGGAGCAAACGTGAGTTATGGACTCCAGAATGATCCGCAGAGTGAGACATTCCCCAGTATTCTGGGACGATAGATGAAATAGGCCACAGAATGATCCACGGAGTGAGATTGGTCCCAGTATTCCGGGACGAGAGGACGCTCATGGGATATTTATGCAATAAGGGCTCCAGAATGACCTACGGATTGAGACATTCCCTAGTATTCCGGGATGATGGATGAAATAGGCCACAGAATGATCCACGGAGTGGGATTTTTCTCCAGTATTCCAAGGGCGAGAGCCAATTGTAATACCTCGAATTCCAAATAAAATCGAATTTGTGATTCTATAGAATCTTTACTTAACTTCGTACAATTTTACAAGGAAATTTAAAACTTTTTGAATAGTACATCAGAGTTCATTTACACTTGGTTTTTACACAGCGGAAGAAATAAAGATTATAACATTTGAAAACAAAATGTAATTTGTACAACTTCATAAATTGAGTCATTGATTGCATCATATACTCCTTCAAGAATAGTCCATTACCTGCATGTCAATCTGTGGGCACGTCAGTTACTTACAACTAACGAAATGTTATACTCGGCTATCCTCTCTACGCCATACATATAACGATCTCATTACTTTAATAAAAACACAACAGTTGAATGAATAATAAAGTGTTAATGTGACTACGCTAAATATGTAAGTGTATGTCATGCCTTAATGCCTAATGCACACAATTCTATACTAGGATAACACTAATGCACACTTGTTCGGATTCTATGCATCCCATACTACATAGGTCCTACGTACTCCACAATAAAGGGTTCGATCCCTCGCCATGAAAACTACCCAGTAATAAGACAAAGTTCAGACGTTCCATGCGTACGGATCCCAGTCCCGGGGAGCCACCGCAACAAATCCCCCGCCCGACTATTATACAGACTCCTCGTCGTGTGAACCTCCCACAAGTGCCTATCTAGCCCCGGTATACGTATATACATGGAGAACGACAAACTATCCGCCCGACTACGCATAGTCTCAGATTTAAAATAAAAGTTCGTCTCCCACGAGGCAACCACAGTCCACCAACTGGGTCTATAGCCCCGGGGAACCACCGTAACAAGCCCACAACTATATACAGTGCCCCACTTACGTTTTCCAAGGTCTTACTACATCTTCACTTATGTGCCTAAAATTTATTTAGTTCAAGACATGAATAATCTTTCAAGCCTAGAATTAGTATTACCTACTACTGGACTTAATCAACATCCACCGAGATGGCTCCATGGCAAATCTCAAAATATAATAATCATTTCATTTAAAATTGCCAGTATAAAGGTCTTACTAACTCTAAATCAAAATTTCTCATGTACAAGAATCATGGGTATTCATACCCTTTCATAGTCATGCATATGCCTCCAACTTATTCTTAAATAAATATTCATGTTTCAACTTGGTACTTATTCATGCATTTTCAAACATAGAACAAATAATCTCTATCTCAAAAGATTCAACATTATAAACTTCTATAAGCAAATTAAACAAATCCACGTCCCAACATGAGTGTTCATTTACAAAAGAGAGTTTTATACTTGTTACCCAACCTTCCTTCAAAAGATCTTTTACAAAGAAAATTAATAATAATCATTTGGGGTTAGAACTCATTAACCAACTTTATATTTCATTTTTATTTCCTCAAAATATTCCATAAAATCTTATAACATACTCTAATAATTTTCACTTTAATTTTATAGGAAGAAAATGAGATTTAATTAAAAGTCTTCTTCATAAAAATTCAAAAGATGTGAACACAAGAAGAAAAATAAAAGAAAACAAAGGCCGGGTTTCGAATCCCTGAATCTAGGCCAAAACCAGCACAGAGCCCAAGCCTCCCCCGCTCTGACCATGAAGTCCAAGTGGACTTCGTGTGTAATTCCATTTCGAAATGTTTATGTACACTCATTCAGTTTCAGAAATTATAACAAAAAAATATATAAATACAACTATCAAGTTTTGAGCCTAGAACCTCTTTCAACTAAGCTCTACATTGCACAGGCTAACCAGAAAGACCAAGTATATTTTCTGTTTAGAAATTTCTGTGGTGCTCTTTTGTTCACATTATTCTGACATCTAATTCTTTTTCGAAAAATTCATTTTCCTAATAATTCTATCTTTAAAGATTAATAGATAAATTTCTCTCTTAGAACTGAAATGAATCAACAATACAAAAGACAAGTTCAACTTATTATTTAGATATGTCTTTCCTATTATTTTCTCTTCACTTTATAAAATTTACATTTTTTAATAAAACTTGAAATTGTAGAAATCATGGTTAGTTTATGAAAATCCATCATCTTACAAAAATAAAATTTTGTTACTAAAAACAACTATATCTCAAAAATTGACTTTGGACATCACAATGTTTCTTTATGCGAAAACTATCATCCTATTCATATGTCGACAAGCCAAACATAATAAAATTTATCTTTCCCTTTTCTCTCTTTTAAACATTATGTTTCTAAGCATGTCACAATAAAATACCCTTTAACAATCATTCATACTCATCACGCATTTGTCAAACAAGAATTTGCAAATATTCTACCATGATCTATGTGATTATTTCTTTACTTTCAATTTGCATAATAACAATCAATTTCTAAATTTCAACAAAACATTGCATGTTATGCTAGCATTTTATCTACACATATTACATTCAATTCTTATACTTTGAACTATTAGCATGGTAACAATAAAATCATTACATGAGTTACTAGCATGGATTCTTATTCATAATAACTCATTCAATTTATATTACTCTTTTAACTAGTTTAGCGTGCAAATTCTATGTTAGAAAGCATAAGAACACCCACCTTAGTTTGAAGATTGAAAAACTACAAGTAAAGGGTTCCTTCTTGCTCCTAGCTTCACAAGTACCTCCTTGCTCCTAGCAACCTTCCTCTCCTGGCTATGCCTTCTCCTCCTAGCAAAGCTCCAAGCAAAAGAACTCTCACTCTCTTTCTTTCTTTCTTTCTGTCTTTCTTTCTTTTTCTTTCTTTTCTTTCTGTTCTTTTTCTTTTTTTTCTCTTTTGATTATATTTTTGGTGCAAGAGAAGTGTAGAGATTTGGGCTCTATTTATAAGATTTTGGGAGGGTTCCTTATGCATAAAATCCACCCTAATATCTCTTCAAATCAATTCATATGGCCCTTTATTTTCCTAACTCCTAAAACTTACAACCTTTCATCTCCCCACTCTCCATGAGCACTAACTCATTCTCTCTCTCTCTTGTATGAAAACCGGCCACCCCCCTTTACCCACACTATGGTCCAAGTTCATAGGTGTATGCATGCACACATGCACAAACAAATATGCATACATTTCTATAACTCTAAATGTACGCTAACATTTGTAACTTGTCATGTATTAGTGCATGGTTAACTAAAAATGTGATTTAATTAGTGGGCTAGCTTAATGGGCTCAACAATTAATTAATTAGTTTAATTACCTAGTGTGCTCTTCTTTTGATGGGCTAGATTCTAATCTTTTGGTCCATGGATTAATTAAAAAGGATAAAAATAGATAATGAGAGTAATAAAATGAGAATAAAATTTGCACGTGCATCATACGTGAAAAATAAAAATGCATTTTTAATTAAAATAAAAGGTAAGGTGTTACACCACTCCCTTCTTAGAATAGTTCCATCCCCGGAACTACGCTTAGGAGCGAGCAAATACAAAGAAGAAAAAGAAGAGTTTACAAAAATCTCAGTCAAAAAGTTCAGGGTGATCCTTCCTCATCTTTTCCTCTGATTCCCAAGTGGCCTCTTCAACGAACTGGTTCCTCCAAATGGCCTTTACCATGGGTATCTTCTTGTTTCTCAAGACTTTTTCTCGACGATCCACGATCTCAATAGGATGCTCAGCATAGCTTAAATCCAGTTGCAGACCTTCTGGCACTTCTGGCAGATGATGACTCGGGTCAGGAGCATAACCCTTAGCATGGACACATGAAAAATATTGTGTACTTGGGCAAACTCTTCTTGTAGTTCCAACCGATAAGCTGTCTTCCCAATTCTCTTCAATATCTTGTAGGGTCCAATGTATCTCGAGGCTAGTTTTCCTCCCCTTCCGAACCGAATCACCCCTTTAGTCGGAGACACCTTCACAAAGACATAGTCACCTTTGTCAAACTCCAGGTGTCTCCTCCTGTTGTCGGCATAACTCTTTTGTCTGCTCTGTGCGTCGACCAACCTCTTTCTGATCATCTCAATCTTCTCTGAGGTTTGCTGCACAATCTCTGGTCTATATAGCTGCCTCTCTCCCACTTCATACCAACAAACCGGAATCCTGCATTTCCTTCCATAAAGAGCTTCATATGGTGCCATTCCAATGCTTGCCTGAAAGCTGTTGTTGTAAGCAAACTCCACAAAAGCTAGATGCCTCTTCCAGCTGTCACCGAAATCCAACACGCAGCACCTCAACATATCATCCAGCACCCTGTTAACTCTCTTGGTCTGCCTATCAGTTTGAGGGTGAAAAGCGGTACTGAAATCGGTCCTTATCCCCAAAGCTGCTGGAAGACTTCTCCAGAAATGCAAGGTGAAACGTGCATCTCAATCAGATACTATTGATAGTGGAACTCCATGCAGCTTCACAATCTTATCCACATACATCTCCGCCAGCTTCTCCATTGACCAAGTAAGCTTCATAGCTAAGAAGTGAGCTGACTTGGTGAGCCGATCCACTATTACCCAAATTGTATCATTGCCTTTGGCACTCTTGGGTAATCCCGTGGTAAAATCCATGCTGATACAGTCCCATTTCCATTCCAGGATGAATAACGGCTGCAACAACCCACCGGGCTTCTAATTTTCTGCCTTGACCTGTTGACAAATTGCACACTTGGCAACAAATTTGGTTACATCCCGCTTCATCCCTGGCCACCAGAAGTATAGCTTTATATCCTTGTACATCTTGGTACTCCCTGGATGTACTGATAACAAAGTAGCATGTGCCTCCTAAAGAATGCTTTCTTTCAGTTCTGCTAGTTCTGGCACACACAACCTTTCGCCATACCACAGCACTGCATCCTTCACCTGGAACTCTGCCAATTTACCAACCCCGACTTGCTCTATCATCTTTTGGATCTCTGGATCTGCCTTATGACCATTAATAATTCTATCTTTTAAAGTGGGTTGAATCCTCAGTTGAGCTAAGGAAGCCTCCACACCTTGTAAGACCACTTCAATCCCTGCTCAGTCAAGCACTTCTGCTAACTTCTCCTGGGTTGTGATCAACCGGGACAAACTGACCTTCCTGTTAAGCGCATCTGCTACAACATTTGCCTTGCCCGGATGATGCTTGATCTCAGGTCGGATGTCCTCCAATACCTCCAACCATCTCCTCTCCCTCAATTTCAAGTCCTTCTGTTGATAAATATACTTCAAGCTCTTGTGATCGGTGTACATATTGACCTTTTTTCCGTACATATAATGCCTCCATTGCTTCAAAGCATAGATGATCGCTGCTAGCTCCAAATCAAGGGTCGGGTAATTCTTTTCATGTGGTCTTAATTGCCTAGACCCATAAGTTATTACCTTCCCTTCTTGCATCAATACACAGCCCAAACCGCGATGGAAAGCATCGTTGTAGATATCATACTCAATTCCTGCTCTGGGCAAAGCTAAAATAGGGGCTGTAGTCAACTTCTCCTTCAATGCCTGGAAACTTGCTTCACACTGCTCCGACCATTTGAAGTTCACATTCTTCCTTGTGAGTCCTGTGAGTGGCACAGCTATCTAAGAGTAACCTTGAATAAATCTTTTGTAGTCTCCGGTTAAACCTAAAAAGCTTCTAATCTCCTTCACTGTGGTCGGTTTTGGCTAGTCTTTCACAGCTTCAACATTCTGTGGGCCAGTAGCTACTCCTTCCTTAGAAAGGATGTGACCCAGGAAGGCAACTTCGGTTTTCCAGAAGTCACACTTAGATAACTTTGCATACAGCTAATGCTCCTGAAGCTTCTTCAGAACCTCTGTCAAGTGCTTGGCATGCTCCTCCTCAGACTTGGAATAGACCAATATGTCGTCAATGAATACAACGATAAAAGAATCGATGAAAGGCCGCAAAACTCTGTTCATCATGTCCATAAAAATAGTCGGTGCATTTGTGACTCCAAATGGCATGACTAGAAACTCATAGTGACCATGCCTGGTTCGAAAAGCCGTTTTGTGCACGTCTTCTTCTTTCACTCGGACTTGATGATATCCCGATCGTAGATCTATCTTGGAAAGACTGCTGCTCTTTGTAGACGGTCAAATAAGTCATCGATTCGAGGAATGGGGTACTTGTTCTGTACAATTACCATGTTTAACTCTTTATAGTCGATACACATCCTCATTGATCCATCCTTCTTCTTCAGTAAAAGAATTGAGGCTCCCCACAGTGATGCACTTGGCCTGATGTATCCTTTGCTCAATAATTCTTCGATCTGCTTCTTGATCTCATCTTGTTCAAATGGTGCCATTCTGTATGGTGCCTTAGAAATTGGAGCACTTCCTGGTTGAACAGTGATGCTGAACTCTACATCTCGATGAGGGGGAAGCCCTGGTAGATCATCAAGAAATACTGCTGGGAAGTCTCGGACAACTGAGATCTGCTTCACTTCATTTGGAATCTTCTGCTCTGACAAAGCTGCTACCATCTGTTTACTCTTCCTTTTACCTTGGAATGTAACAGCTGGTCCCCCTGGAGCCTTCACCACAACTTCATTGCTCTTGCATTCGATGGTGGAACTGTACACTGACATCCAGTCTATGCCAATAATGATGTCGACTCCAAGAATTGCCAATTCGATGAGGTCGGTGCCCAAGATCCTGTCTCTAATTTCGAGATCACACCATTCATAGTATCGATCGGTTGTCAAGTTCTCTCCTGACGGAGTAGCCACAGATAAAACCTTGCCAGGAAATATTTTTGGTTCAACTCCCAATCTTTTTGCAAATGAAGGTGACACAAAAGAGTGCGAAGATCCCGTATCAAATAACACGGAAGCTTTTATTCCATTTATTAAAATGTCTCCTATTACATATGAGTGCTCTTATTACATAACATTTTTATTACATAAGTGGAAATAAGCAACAAGACAACTAAGCTTCATCTTCCATACCAGTGATCACATGATCGACATCATCTGCATCTGCTTCCATCAAGGCGAATACCTGTCCCTGTCTAAACTGCTTTTGCCCAGGTTTGGACTGCTACTGACTTGGTCCTCCCCATTGAAGTTGAGGGCAAAAGGGCATGATGTGGCCTTCCTTGCCACAAAGAAAACAAACCTTAACCATTTCCAACTTCTTGCACCCAGAAGACAAGTGATCTGATTCTCCACATTTGAAGCATGTGGGTACTCTTCTGCCACTGCAATAGCATTTGTGCCTGTTGGCCTGAAGCGCTATGCTGGGGGCTGACTCTGTAGTTGCTTGGTCCTGCGGGCCTCTAGCCTGTGTTCCAATTGCTCCGCTTGACTTGCACAGCTTGGAACTGATTCATGTCAGACTCTGTTGCGGTGGCCCTTCTGACTAGCTTCTCGAATCTTCGAATGCCCAAAGGTATCATCCTTGATCTCAGACTAGGCCTCAGTCCCTACTCAAATTTGTGCGCCTTCTTGGACTCATCTTGTATCATCTCAGGTGCATACCAGGAAAACTGATTGAACTTGGTTTTGTACTCATGCACTGACATGTTGCCCTGCTACAAGCTCAGGAATTCCATAGCCTTCTTTTCCCGAACATCTAAAGGAAAGTAATGGCTCCTGAACTCTTTCAGGAACTCTTCCCAAGTGAGTTGTATGTTGCCCAAGTTCCTCTTCAAAGATTGCAACCACACACTTGCATCCTTTTCCAGTTGAATAGTAGCCAGTTTCACCTTGCTTGCTTCCGGGGTTTCCAGTACCTCGAAGACTGTCTCGATTTACCGAACCCAGTCATCCGCAACATCGGGATTAGTCTGACCCTCAAATACTGGTGGCTTCATTCTCTTGGACGACTCGACCAGCTTGATGGCTTCGGGTACGTGCATGACTAGCCCTGGTCCTCTGTTCTCGGGAATATTGGCAGCTAGAGCATTTAGGGTTTGGTACACACGAGCTAGCTCTGTCTCCAAGTCTAGCCCATTCTCCCCGCTATACCCTTCGCCGTTTCCGATTCTTCATGCCATTTCTGAGTCATAAGATTTATCATTAATCATCACAAATAACACAAACAACAAGATTTCATTCATTTCCAAAATTTAAACTCCTTATTCAGAAATAAAACTTTTGTTCCAATACACCCATTACATTGCTTGAATAAAAGACATCCTAGATTCTACGGTTTCTCTTGGCTTCTCTGAGCTCTTTCCGTAGGTCTTGGATTTCTTTCCTCATGTCTTCAAATTTCTTTTGTTGCTCTTCCTTGTCCCAGTGAGTGATGTGGTCTAGCTTGACGAAATGTCGATCATTCACGAGTCGGCCCTTCTCAAGCTTGCACACTTAATGCGTTCTTTGTCCTGTGCCTGTTGTAACTCCAAGTGGTTAACTCTCCACTTTTTATGCATCCAATTCCCGCCGAAGAGAAGTAACAAGGTCATTTGGGTTATTTGGAACGAGTTCTTTGTCTGGGGAGTCTTCAGGAAGATCAGGTGGAGGTGGAGTGATCTCCTTGGACTCGGGAATTCTTCTTCTTCTATCTCAAATGGTTCTTCTTCCTCCTCTGGTTCTTTTTTAGGGTCCTCTTCTTCTTCTTCCATTGGTTCTTCCTCCTCGTCCTCGGGGTGGACAAACCAAGGGACCTCATTCTGGTGATCATACTGGTTGGCCATCTTATAGGAAAAAAAGGAGAAAATGTCATCTTATAGAGCAACGCAAACATCAATTTAAATCTCTATAAGTCGATACTCACACGCTAGTGTCCATTCTAGGGTGTCGTTCCTTATAAATTTGTACTACTTGTGAAGCATGCTCTGATACCATCTGTAACACCCAGAATTCCAAACAAAGCCGAACTCGAGATTCCACATGATCTTTACTTCACTTCGTACAATTTTACAAGGAAATTTAAAACTTTTTCAATAGTACATCAGAGTTCATTTACACTTGGTTTTTACACAGCGGAAGAAATAAAGATTACAACATTTGAAAACAAAATGTAATTTGTACAACTTCATAAATTGAGTCATCGATTGCATCATATACTCCTTCAAGAATAGTCCATTACCTGCATGTCAATCTGTGGGCACGTCAGTTACTTACAACTGACGAAATGTTATACTCGGCTATCCTCTCTACGCCATACATATAACGATCTCATTACTTTAATAAAAACACAACAGTTGAATGAATAATAAAGTGTTAATGTGACTACGCTAAACATGTAAGTGTATGTCATGCCTTAATGCCTAATGCACACAATTCTATACTAGGATGACACTAATGCACACTTGTTCGGATTCTATGCATCCCATACTACATAGGTCCCACGTACTCCACAATAAAGGGTTCGATCCCTCGTCATGAAAACTACCCAGTAATAAGACAAAGTTCAGACGCTCCACGAGTACGGATCCCAGTCCCGGGGAGTCGCCGCAACAAATCCCCCGCCCGACTGTTATACAGACTCCTTGTCGTGTGAACCTCCCGCAAGTGCCCATCTAGCCCCAGTATACGTATATACATGGAGAACGACAAACTATCTGCCCGACTACGCATAGTCCCGGATTTAAAATAAAAGTTCGTCTCCTACGAGGAAACCACAGTCCACCAACTGGGTCTATAGCCTCGGTGAACCGCCGCAACAAGCCCACCGTCCGACTATATAGAGTGTCCCACTTACGTTTGCCTAGGTCTTACTACATCTTCACTTATGTGCCTAAAATTTATTTAGTTCAAGACATGAATATTCTTTCAAGCCTGGAATTAGTATTACCTACTACCGGACTTAATCAACATCCACCGAGATGGCTCCATGGCAAATCCCAAAGTATAATAATCATTTCATTTAAAATTGTCAGTATAGAGGTCTTACTAACTCTAAATCAAAATTTCTCATGTACAAGAATCATGGGTATTCATACCCTTTCATAGTCATGCCTATGCCTCCAACTTATTCTTAAATAAATATTCATGTTTCAACTTGGTACTTATTCATGCATTTTCAAACATAGAACAAATAATCTCTATCTCAAAAGATTCAACATTATAAACTTCTATAAGCAAATTAAACAAATCCACTTCTCAACATGAGTGTTCATTTACAAAAGAAAGTTTTATACTTATTACCCAACCTTCCTTCAAAAGATATTTTACAAAGAAAATTAATAATAAACATTTGGGGTTAGAACTCATTAACCAACTTTATATTTCATTTTTATTTTCTCAAAATATTTCATAAAATCTTATAACTTACTCTAATAATTTTCACTTTAATTTTATAGGAAGAAAATGAGATTTAATTAAAAGTCTTCTTCATAAAAATTCAAAAGATGTGAAAACAAGAAGAAAAAAAAAAAGAAAACAAAGGTCGGGTTTCGAACCCCTGAACCTAGGCCAAAACCAGCACAGAGCCCAAGCCTCCCCCGCTCTGACCATGAAGTCCAAGTGGACTTCGTGTGTAATTCCATTTCGAAATGTTTATGTACACTCATTCAGTTTCAGAAATTATAACAAAAAAATATATAAATACAACTATCAAGTTTTGAGCCTAGAACCTCTTTCAACTAAGCTCTACATTGCACAGGCTAACCAGAAAGACCAAGTATATTTTCTGTTTAGAAATTTCTGTGGTGCTCTTTTGTTCACATTATTCTGACATCTAATTCTTTTTCGAAAAATTCATTTTCCTAATAATTCTATCTTTAAAGATTAATAGATAAATTTCTCTCTTAGAACTGAAATGAATCAACAATACAAAAGACAAGTTCAACTTATTATTTAGATATGTCTTTCCTATTATTTTCTCTTCACTTTATAAAATTTACATTTTTTAATAAAACTTGAAATTGTAGAAATCATGGTTAGTTTATGAAAATCCATCATCTTACAAAAATAAAATTCTTGTTACTAAAAACCAACTATATCTCAAAAATCGACTTTGGACATCACAATGTTTCTTTATGCGAAAACTATCATCCTTTTCATAAGTCGACAAGCCAAACATAATAAAATTTATTTTTCCCTTTTCTCTTTTAAACATTATGTTTCTAAGCATGTCACAATAAAATACCCTTAAACAATCATTCATACTCATCACGCATTTGTCAAACAAGAATTTGCAAATATTCTACCATGATCTATGTGATTATTTCTTTACTTTCAATTAGCATAATAACAATCAATTGCTAAATTTCAACAAAACATTGCATGTTATGCTAGCATTTTATCTACACATATTACATTCAATTCTTATACTTTGAACTATTAGCATGGTAACAATAAAATCATTACATGAATTACTAGCATGGATTCTTATTCATAATAACTCATTCAATTTATATTACT